>CM055118.1:124853357-125453357 GCA_029206835.1 Rana muscosa
AGCCCCAAAACATCACTGCTCTAGAGGAAATCTGCATAGAGGAATGGGCCAACATACCAGCAACAGTGTGTGACAACCTTGTGAAGACTTACAGAAAACGTTTGACCTTTGTCATTGCCAACAAAGGATATATAACAAAGTATTGAGATAAACTTTTAATATTGACCAAATACTTATTTTCCACCATAATTTGCAAAAAAAAATATTTCCAAATCAGGCAATGTGATTGTCTGGATTTGTTTCCACATTTTGTCTCTCATAGTTGAGGTCTACCTATGATGACAATTACAGGCCTCTCTCATCTTTTTAAGTGGGAGAACTTGCACAATTGTTGGCTGACTAAATATTTTTTTGCCCCACTGTATATACACACACACAGACTATATATATATATATATATACACATATATAAATAATAATAGCAATTAGTAATAATAAATATATATATATATATATACAGGTCCTTCTCAAAAAAATTGCATGTTGTGATAAAGTTCATTATTTTCTGTAATGTACTGATAAACATTAGACTTTCATATATTTTAGAATCATTACACACAACTGAAGTAGTTCAAGCCTTTTCTTGTTTTAATATTGATGATTTTGGCATACAGCTCATGAAAACCCAAAAATCCTATCTCAAAAAATTTGCATATTTCATCCGACCAATAAAAGAAAAGTGTTTTTAATACAAAAAAAGTCAACCTTCAAATAATTATGTTCAGTTATGCACTCAATACTTGGTCGGGAATCCTTTTGCAGAAATGACTGCTTCAATGCGGCGTGGCATGGAGGCAACCAGCCTGTGGCACTGCTGAGGTGTTATGGAGGCCCAGGATGCTTCGATAGCGGCCTTAAGCTCATCCAGAGTGTTGGGTCTTGCGTCTCTCAACTTTCTCTTCCCAATATCCCACAGATTTTCTATGGGGTTCAGGTCAGGAGAGTTGGCAGGCCAATTGAGCACAGTAATACCATGGTCAGTAAACCATTTACCAGTGGTTTTGGCACTGTGAGCAGGTGCCAGGTCGTGCTGAAAAATGAAATCTTCATCTCCATAAAGCTTTTCAGCAGATGGAAGCATGAAGTGCTCCAAAATCTCCTGATAGCTAGCTGCATTGACCCTGCCCTTGATAAAACACAGTGGACCAACACCAGCAGCTGACATGGCACCCCAGACCATCACTGACTGTGGGTACTTGACACTGGACTTCAGGCATTTTGGCATTTCCCTCTCCCCCGTCTTCCTCCAGACTCTGGCACTTTGATTTCCGAATGACATGCAAAATTTGCTTTCATCCGAAAAAAGTACTTTGGACCACTGAGCAACAGTCCAGTGCTGCTTCTCTGTAGCCCAGGTCAGGCGCTTCTGCCGCTGTTTCTGGTTCAAAAGTGGCTTGACCTGGGGAATGCGGCACCTGTAGCCCATTTCCTGCACACGCCTGTTCATGGTGGCTCTGGATGTTTCTACTCCAGACTCAGTCCACTGCTTCCACAGGTCCTCCAAGGTCTGGAATCGGTCCTTCTCCACAATCTTCTTCAGGGTCCGGTCACCTCTTCTCGTTGTGCAGCGTTTTCTGCCACACTTTTTCCTTCCCACAGACTTCCCACTGAGGTGCCTTGATACAGCACTCTGGGAACAGCCTATTCGTTCAGAAATTTCTTTCTGTGTCTTACCCTCTTGCTTGAGGGTGTCAATGATGGCCTTCTGGACAGCAGTCAGGTCGGCAGTCTTACCCATGATTGCGGTTTTGAGTAATGAACCAGGCTGGGAGTTTTTAAAAGCCTCAGGAATCTTTTGCAGGTGTTTAGAGTTAATTAGTTGATTCAGATGATTAGGTTAATAGCTCGTTTAGAGAACCTTTTCATGATATGCTAATTGTTTGAGATAGGAATTTTGGGTTGTCATGAGCTGTATGCCAAAATCATCAATATTAAAACAAGAAAAGGCTTGAACTACTTCAGTTGTGTGTAATGAATCTAAAATATATGAAAGTATAGTATAAAATATATGAAAAAAAAATGTTTATCAGTACATTACAGAAAATATTGAACTTTATCACAATATGCTAATTTTTTGAGAAGGACCTGTATATACATACACATATACACACACATACATACATCACAATATACATATAGAACAAGAAAAATATATATAGATATAAATATACACACACACACATAACAATATATATATATATATATATATATATACCTAAAAATATATATATAAATAAATAAATGTTTATACACATACATAAATACATACATACACACACACACACACTAACAATAAGATTTATATATAACAGTGTCTATATATATATATATATATATATATATATATATATATATATATATATGTAGCGATACCTTCAACTAAGAGGGCCGCAGATTTAGTTTGGACCCTGAAGACAGCTCCGCCAACCCCCATCAATTTACTCAACCCCCTACTGGCACAGTTAGTCTAGGGTAATATGTGTATATCTTATGCTCTATGATTAAATGCAAACACCAAGACAGTAATAGGAGAATAACGAATTTACTTTTTATGGCAAATGGAAATCAACAGTGATAACAGATCATAAGAATCTATTTGCAGAGCCCTGCAGCAATAGTCACACTATAACCGCTAAGATATGGCGCACACGCGCCACGTGTAACTGTACCTTACTATGCGCCCTATGGCGTAGCAACTAAATAAACTACCTAGATGGCCAGGCCTGACCATATAACTCAGTCTCTAGGAAGGGTAAAATTCTTTGCATGCAAGTCTTTAAACAGTGGTGCACATTTCAGGAACACATTTGTAATCCAAAGGGAGGGGGGTAAAAATGCCAACACAGTACACTCCACTAAAGATCCGTTCAACTCAGTTCTGCTTTGGATCTCAAATGGGGAAAAGAACTCAAATAGGAACTGGTGGGTCAAGGCAGTCTGTAGGCCTAACAATGATATAAAGTATTTGTGGATTGAGCAAGTGCTCGCTCACCCCTCCGGACGCGATCCCAGTCTTCCACCTGCTGTGTCTCCTCACACAGTTCTGCAGCAGTCTGGTCTCCGGCTCAGCAGCGGTTGAAGAAAACCAAGTCAGATGCCACCCAGGCTCGCGATGGGGTAGAAGGCTCTTTGGGTAACAGCGCAAGGCCCCAGGCTTCAGGCCTTGCACCACGGTGGATCCGCACAGGAAGATCTCTCCCTTGAAGTCTCGTGTCCCAAAGAGGCTGAGCCCAGCCTCGCCTCCTCCTTTTATAACCCCCTCCCATGAGTCTCTGGGGTGGAATTGCCGAAAGGGGTTCTGGGTAAGGTAGTCCTGGGAGTCTTAAAGGCGACCCCGCTACATATATATAATCTTATCATGTAGATATATCTGCACAGAAAGTAATGATTTAGTTTACAATTAGGATATTTTAAAAACTTTTACCTTTAGCAGCAGAATTCAGTGTTTCTAGAACAATATTGCTTGCACATACTAGAGATAGGAGGGGGGGGAGATGTTTACATAAATAGTGGGCGGCAACTGGAGAGCAAAGGAAACTTGAAAGTGAAAGCAATTTTAGACTGCTTGAGAAACACTGAGCTTGTGCGAGATTTGCAAGCCTGGAATCCAGGAAGACATACAGTCTGGCTTCATGTAACCACACCAAAGATGGCCACAATCTAAATGCTGTAATAACCTAACTAAACGGACCTTAGTTTACAGACTAACTTTACTAGAATGCATTAAGGTTGTGTATTCTAGGGGTATTTTTATTTAAAAAGTGTAATTTAGGCCAGAACACCACTTTAAGACAAGTTTCTGATCCACTCTGCGCTGTAAAAACAGCAGGATCCGAGAAACGGAATATGCCTGCGGGTGCCAATCCATCTCTTCACACATAGAGATGTATGCCTTCCAAGTGCGATGGTAGATCTTCCGGGAAGATGATTTTCGGGCCCTCAACATGGTGGAGATTACTGAATCTGACAGACCGCAGTCCCTTAGTTAAAGTGGCAGAAAAACAACAAACAATCCTGCGCACGAGATGACCACCAAACATTCAGTAATCTATAACGATGACACTGGCCTTGCTGCCCCTCATGGATAGGGGTGTCCTAATAGCAAGCTAAAAAAGAAAAAACAAGGGCGCACCAGCCTAGTGTGATATCGTTTAGGTCACAGGGGTGTCCAAACTTTTTTGAAAGAGGGCCAGATTTTATGAAGTGAACGTGCGTGAGGGCCGACCATTTTGCCTGACATTCTTTGAACCATTAAAATTTGGTGTAAGTGTGTTCGTTCGAGCACTAATACACTGCCAACTAGGGATGAGCTCGTTGTTCGAGTCGAACATAGGTTCGACTCGAACATTGGCTGTTCGCGCGTTCGGCGAACAACGAACGATTTGGGCCGTTCGCACCAAATTCGAGTGACGCGAACGGCCCACAATACACTGCGCCATCGCAGTGTAATCCCGGCGCTGTGATTGGCCAAGCATGCACTGTGACCCTGCATGCTTGGCCAATCACAGCGCCGGCAGTGAGGAGAGCAATGATTGGCCACAGGCAGGATGCCTGTGGCCAATTATTGCTGATGGGGTTTAGTACACGCCCCACACTATAAAAGGCCGCCAGCGCGGCGGCCTCGTGTAGTGTGTTCCGGTGCAGGGAAAGAGAAGGATAGGCAGGGACAGTGTCATATTTTTTCTTTGCTAAACCTTGTGTGTAGGGACAGAGAAGGATAGGTAGGGAGAGTGTCAGTGTCATATTCTTTGCTAAACCTTGTTTGTAGGGACAGAGAAGGATAGGCAGGGAGAGTGTCAGTTTCATATTCTTTGCTAAACCTTGTGTGCTGAACCATATTGCTAAACCTTGTGTGTAGGGACAGACAAGGATAGGCAGGGAGAGTGTCAGTGTCATATTCTTTGCTAAACCTTGTGTGCTGAACCATATTGCTAAACCTTGTGTGTAGGGACAGACAAGGATAGGTAGGGAGAGTGTCAGTGTCATATTCTTTGCTAAACCTTGTTTGTAGGGACAGAGAAGGATAGGCAGGGAGAGTGTCAGTTTCATATTCTTTGCTAAACCTTGTGTGCTGAACCATATTGCTAAACCTTGTGTGTAGGGACAGACAAGGATAGGCAGTCGAGAGTGTCAGTGTCATAATCTTTGCTAAACCTAGTGCGCTGAACCATATTGCTAAACCTTGTGTGTAGGGACAGACAAGTATAGGCAGTCGAGAGTGTCAGTGTCATAATCTTTGCTAAACCTAGTGTGCTGAACCATATTGCTAAACCTTGTGTGTAGGGACAGACAAGGATAGGCAGTCGAGAGTGTCAGTGTCATAATCTTTGCTAAACCTAGTGTGCTGAACCATATTGCTAAACCTTGTGTGTAGGGACAGACAAGGATAGGCAGGGAGAGTGTCAGTTTCATATTCTTTGCTAAACCTTGTGTGCTGAACCATATTGCTAAACCTTGTGTGTAGGGACAGACAAGGATAGGCAGTCGAGAGTGTCAGTGTCATAATCTTTGCTAAACCTAGTGCGCTGAACCATATT
This sequence comes from Rana muscosa, assembly GCA_029206835.1. Classification (NCBI taxonomy): domain Eukaryota; kingdom Metazoa; phylum Chordata; class Amphibia; order Anura; family Ranidae; genus Rana; species Rana muscosa. The sequence goes on from CM055118.1 coordinate 124,858,895, forward strand.
GCTAAACCTTGTGTGTAGGGACAGACAAGGATAGGCAGTCGAGAGTGTCAGTGTCATAATCTTTGCTAAACCTAGTGTGCTGAACCATATTGCTAAACCTTGTGTGTAGGGACAGACAAGGATAGGCAGGGAGAGTGTCAGTTTCATATTCTTTGCTAAATCTTGTGTGCTGAACCATATTGCTAAACCTTGTGTGTAGGGACAGACAAGGATAGGCAGTCGAGAGTGTCAGTGTCATAATCTTTGCTAAACCTAGTGTGCTGAACCATATTGCTAAACCTTGTGTGTAGGGACAGACAAGGATAGGCAGTCGAGAGTGTCAGTGTCATAATCTTTGCTAAACCTAGTGTGCTGAACCATATTGCTAAACCTTGTGTGTAGGGACAGACAAGGATAGGCAGGGAGAGTGTCAGTTTCATATTCTTTGCTAAACCTTGTGTGCTGAACCATATTGCTAAACCTTGTGTGTAGGGACAGACAAGGATAGGCAGGGAGAGTGTCAGTGTCATATTCTTTGTTAAACCTTGTGTGCTGAACCATATTGCTAAACCTTGTGTGTAGGGACAGACAAGGATAGGCAGTCGAGAGTGTCAGTGTCATAATCTTTGCTAAACCTAGTGCACTGAACCATATTGCTAAACCTTGTGTGTAGGGACAGACAAGTATAGGCAGTCGAGAGTGTCAGTGTCATAATCTTTGCTAAACCTAGTGTGCTGAACCATATTGCTAAACCTTGTGTGTAGGGACAGACAAGGATAGGCAGTCGACAGTGTCAGTGTCCTATTTTTTGCTAAACCTTGTGTGCAGGGAGAGAGAAGGATAGGCAGGGGACAGTGTCAGTGTCATTGTTGCTAAGCCTCCTGCACAGTATACACCTGAAGCTAGCCCTTATTGCTGGTTTTCCCATCTCCCTGCAGACCATTAGAATGTCTGGAAGGCAAACAAGGAGAGGCAGACAGTCAGGAGCCAATAAAAGAGGGCAAGCAGGCTCTGTGTCTGGGGGCAACAGTGCTGGTCGTGGACGCGGTGCATTGTCATCAGCACATGGCCATGGGACACGCTTGTCCTTCTTTTCGGCAGCTGGACATGTTGAGCCACATCATGCCGAAGACTTGGTAGAGTGGATGACCAAGCCCTCCTCATCCTCCTCATCCTCTCTCACCCAGGCTCAGGGTACTGGCAAAGCAGCTGCCAAAGCGTCCTCTTCCCTGGTATCAATGTCATCATCAGTCACTCCTTCCCTAGACCCACCATGTCCTCCTCCTGAGGAGTCCCCCGAACTGTTTGAGCACAGTGTTGGGTACATGCTCCAGGAGGATGCCCAGCGTTTCGAAGGGTCTGATGATGATACCCAGCTAGAGGAAGGCAGTAGCGTTCGAGCAGAGAGAGGGGATGCTCAAGAAGGACACCAATCTGGCAGTCATGTTCCAGCAGCTGCAGCATACTGCCAGATTGGCTCCAGTGATGAGGAGGGAGGGGATGATGAGGTCACTGACTCCACGTGGGTGCCTAATAGGAGAGAGGAGGAGGAGGAGGATGAGAAGGAGGCACATCTCCAACGAGGCAGGATGCCCTTGGGTGGCCAGCGTAAGGGCAGCACACCGACGGAATCACACCGCAGAGCTCCGCCTGTGCAGGGCGCTGCCTCTGCCCGTTATTCAAAAAGTTCTTTGGTGTGGGCCTTTTTTGAGGCGAGTGCATCAGATCGCACAGCTGCTGTTTGCAACATATGTCTCAAGCGTATATCGCGTGGCCAAAACATCAGCCGCTTGGGCACCACATGCTTGACCAGACATATGTTGACCTGCCATGCAGCTCGTTGGCAAGCCTACCTTAAAGACCCACACCAAAGAACAAAGCGGACCTCTCCTTGCACCGCATCAGCTGGGATCTCCAACCCCACTATACCTTCAGTCCTCTCTGAAACCTGCACTGAGAGGAATGAAGGTGTAGAATTAGGTGTGTCACAGCCAAGTACTTGCGGCCACTCTGCTAGCAGTACACCGACGTCCGATTCTAGCAGGCAAATTTCCCTGCCCCAGCTGCTGGACCGTCGAAAGAAGTTCACTCCCAGCCATCCACATGCCCAGCGGTTAAATGCTAGCTTAGCTAAATTGCTAGCGCTTCAACTGCTGCCTTTTCAGTTGGTAGACTCGGCCCCCTTCCGTGAGTTTGTGCAATGTGCGGTTCCTCAGTGGCAGGTTCCCAAACGCCACTTTTTCTCACGGAAGGCGATTCCGGCTCTCTACCGGCATGTGGAAGGCAATGTCTTGGCCTCGCTGGACAGGGCGGTCAGCGGTAAGGTGCATATTACCGCTGACTCATGGTCCAGCAGGCATGGACAGGGACGTTACCTTTCTTTCACGGCCCATTGGGTCACTCTTTTGGCAGCTGGGAAGGATGCAGGACAAGGTGCAGTAGTGTTGGAGGTTGTTCCACCGCCACGCCTCCAAAATGCTACTAATGGTTGTGACACACCTCTGTCCTCCACCCCCCTCCTCTTCTTCTTCCTCCGTGGCCTCTTCCTGTGCTTTGTCCTCGGAACCAGCGGTGCTCCGTAGGCATTCAAGGGGCTACGCAAGTACGCAGGCAAAAAGATGCCATGCCGTGCTTGCGCTGGTGTGTTTGGGGGACAGGAGCCACACTGGGGCAGAGGTTCTGTCTCCTCTCCGCTCTCCGACAGGGACAACTGACCCATGTGCCCTGTGTGGCTCACGTCCTTAACCTGGTGGTGCAGCGGTTCTTGGGCAGGTACCTGGGCTTACAGGATGTCCTGTGGCAGGCCAGGAAAGTCTGTGTGCATTTCCGCCGATCTTATAATGCCAGTGCTCGCCTGGCTGAGCTGCAAAAGGAGTTGAACCTGCCCAAGAACCGCCTTATATGTGACATGCCCACCAGGTGGAACTCAACGTTGGCCATGCTTCAGCGGCTGCACACGCAGCAGAGGGCCATCAATGAGTACCTGTGCGACTACGGCACCAGGACAGGGTCAGGGGAGCTCGGTTTTTTTTCACCACGCCAGTGGGGCATGATCAGGGATGCATGCACTGTCCTGGCACCATTTGAGGAGGCCACGAGGATGGTGAGCAGTGACAGTGCATGCATCAGTGACACTGTACCTCTTGTCCACCTGTTGGAACATACGCTGCGTGGAATAATGGACAGGGCACTTGAGGCAGAACAGAGGCAGGAAGAGGAGGACTTCCTTGCCTCTCAAGGCCCCCTTTACCCAGACAGTGTTCCTTCTGTCCCACCCATCGCACAGGAAGAAGAAGAGGAGGAGGAGGAGGAGGATTGTGTCAGCATGGAGGTGGAGCCTGGCACTCAGCATCATCAGCAGCAGTCTTTTAGGGATGATTTACAGTCCCAAGAAACCAGTGGACTTGTACGTGGCTGGGAGGAGGTGGCTGCGGATCATGTCGTCCTTAGTGACCCAGAGGACTCCGGACTGAATGCCTCAGCTAACCTACGCTGCATGGCCTCCCTGATCCTGCAAAGTCTGCGGAAGGATCCTCGTATTCTTCGGATCAAGGAGAGGGACCATTACTGGCTGGCCACTCTCCTTGATCCACGGTACAAGGGTAAGGTTGCGGACCTTATCTTACCATCGCAGAGGGAGCAGAGGATGAGACAACTCCGGGAGGCCTTGCAGAAAGGTCTGTGCAACGCGTTCCCAGAGACTGGGAGGTTACAAATTCCTGGTCTTGGACAACGAGTTGCTGAGGCTTCGGTCAGTCAAAGAAGGAGCGGTGGGGAAGGTGGCCGTCTGACCGAAGCGTTCAGACAATTCTTTAGTCCGCAGCCCCAAGGTATGATCGGTTCCAGCAACCATCGCCAGCGTCCGATATACATGGTGCAGGAATACCTAGGGGCAAGGTCAGACTTGGACACCTTCCCCACCGAAAATCCTCTGGCTTACTGGGTCTTGAGGATGGATCACTGGCCAGAGCTTGCACAGTATGCAATTGAGCTACTGGCCTGTCCTGCATCCAGCGTTCTTTCAGAACGCACATTCAGTGCTGCTGGAGGATTTGTCACGGATCACAGGGTGCGCCTGTCCACCGACTCTGTTGATCGACTGACCTTCATAAAGATGAACCAGTCTTGGATCACCACCAGCTACCAAACACCTGAAGCTGATATAACAGACTAATTTATTTTCAAATGTCACATCCCTTCAAGACTGATGCTGATGCTGAGAGTTTGTCCTGTTATGTTGACTGACTATCCTCCTCCTCCTCAATGATCCGATTGACGATGATAGCTTGGAAGAACATTTTTGTTTCTGGGTGCCGCCACCAGTGGCTAAGGCCCAATTTTTCAGCCCCTGTTTAACAGGGGTGTGTTATTACAATTTTTTATGCAATGCTTTGCAGCAGGGCTCATTCCTGCACTCCAACTAGAGTATCTGGGAGTGGTTGCAGTGTCGTGGCACCAGCACCAGTGGCTAAGGCCCAATTTTTCAGCCCCTGTTTAACAGGGGCGTGTAATTACAATTTTTGATGCAATACTTTGCAACAGGGCTCATTGCTGTGCTCCAAGTACAGTATCTGTGAGGGGTTGCAGTGTTGTGGCACCAGTGCCTAAGGCTCAATTTTTCTGCCCCTGTTTAACAGGGGCATGTAATTACAATTCTTAAACTAATAATTCACAGCAGGGCCCATTCCTGCGCCCACCAAGACTAACTGTGAGGCCTTACAGTGTTGTGTCAACACCACCACCACCACCAAAGGCCCAATTTTTCAGCCCCTGTTCAACAGGGGCATGCAATTACAATTCTTGATCTAATAATTCACAGCAGGGCCCATTCATGCGCCCACCAAGAGTAACTGTGAGGGCTCACAGTGTTGTGGCAACACCAACATGTAAGGGGCAAATTTCAGCTGAGTATATACGGCAGGACCCTACTTTCAAACATCCAACTTACAAACGACTCCTCCTTGCAAACGGAAGGATACAACAGGAAGTGAGAGGAAATCTACCCCTAGGAAGGCAAATTCTCTCCTGTAAGAGTTAATATGGGAAAAAAAGTGTCTCCTCTCCGCTGATTCTTTATCACCAATTCTTGTTTCAATAAAAACCCCAAATTTTCAAAAAACATTTGTCATTAGGACGGAAAGTGAGGTGAACTGTTCTGAACAGGTGCACACTGCACAGACAGCAAAACAAATGTTACAGGGGTGATAACCCTTCCCTATGTTTTCCAAAAAGCTTAAAAATAGATTTTTTGCCTGGAGCTACACTTAAACAATGTACCTGTTCAAAATTACAAACAGATTCTACATAAGAACAAACCTACAGTCCCTGTCTTGTATGCACCGCCTGTATACGGCTGTTCAGAGTATATAGGGCCTTTTTTATTTTGTGTGCGGGGTTCCCCTTAATATCCATACAAGACCCAAAGGGGCTGGTAATGGGCTGGGGTAAGGGGGGGGGGGGGGGTGTGATGGGGTAGCTATGTCATTTTTCTTAAAGATTTTCATCCATATTACCGGTACCAGACATTACATTAAAGCCGCAAGCAGTTTTAAATGGCTTTTTTTCCTTTAGAAATTTAATTTTGTGCAGGGACAGTTCTAAACACGGGAAACACGTGGCACTTCACAGGCATACTTTAGACACCCCCCAGGTACGATATTTAAAGGAATATTTGACTTTTTTTTTTCACTTTATGCATCATTAAAATTACTGCTCCAGAAAAACAGCAGTTTTTAAAACTTCTTTATGCATTGATACATGTCCCCTGGTGCAGAGCCCGGGTTCCCAAACCCTTTTTAGGACAATAACATGCATAATAGTCGTTATAATTAGCACTTTAGATTTCGAACGTTCGCATCCATTGTATTTAATAGGGTTCTAAAGTTCGTGCAAACTTTCGGTCCGTTCGCGGGTTCTGGTGCGAACCGAACCCGGGGGTGTTCGGCTCATCACTACTGCCAACAAGAATTCTCCTACCATCGTGGCTGTGTGTGGTGAATATATATATCTCCTCTTTGTCCCCCAACAAATCCCAGAGCTCCGCTCAGAGTAAGGATGAGCTCAGGTTGTAAAAAAAATATATTTTCTCTTCTTTATCCCCTGAGAAATCTGGCCTTTATCTCTTCTGTGGCCCCCAAGCTCCACTCAGGGCAAGGATGAGCTATTTTTTTTTTTTATATTTTATATTCTCTCTGGCCCCCACTTGTAATTTTCCCTTATTTGCCCTTATCTCTTCTGTGGCGCTCAAGCTCCGATCAGGGCAAGGATGTTTGTGTTTTTTAAATGCTTACATATATTAAAATATTCGCTCTATATCCGTTACATTAGTAAACTTATCTTATCCCCGAGAAATCCTCGAGTGCAGCGCTGCCGCCAATCACCCCGGCCAATCACAGGCACTGAGACACTGAGAGCTCTGCAGCTGTGGACTGGGAAATTACTCAATGTCTGTTATTGGCGCTGCGCGCTGTCAGCTTTCCAATGGGCTTTGGAACACGCCCAAGCAACACGCCCAGTTGATCAGTGAGAGGCGAGATTAGAGAATATATATATATATATATATATATATTTTAAACTGAGCTCCTTCTTACCCTGTGCGGAGCTTGGGGGGCCATAAAAGTGATAAAAGCAAATTGCAAGTTGAGGCCGTATAAAACCAGACCGCGGGCCGCAAATAGCCCGCGGGCCGGACTTTGGACATGCCTGGTTTAGGATAATTTTTTTCAAATAAAATTAATAGAAAGGTACTCACAAAAATAGTACAATTGTTCGCAATGTACAAACGGTGCCTTGGGAGGCTGCAGCATATGGAACCCAAACCACACTTCGACCGGTCATGGAAGACTTAATGGGGTGCACTACACGGTCCCTTAGTATCTGGCTTTCAATAGCCATGCCGTTAAAGCCAGCGACTGTAAAGCAGGATGATGTATGGGACCTTGAGACAGAAGGTCCTCCCGCAATGGCAGACACCAGGGAGCGTCTGCTACCAGTCTCACAAGGTCAGCGTACCAGGTACGCCGGGGCCAGTCTGGAGCGATTAGAATCACCGGAATCCCCTCGGCCTCCACTCTGCGGAGCAGACGAGGAAGCAATTTCATTTCATTGGGGGAAAGGCATAAATTAGCTGATACTGACCCCATGGAGCCACCAACGCGTCTGCCCAGGGATCCCTGGACCTGGCCACAAACCTTGACACCTTGCGATTGAGTCGAGAGGCCAGGAGATCCACATCTGGTGTGCCCGATTTCTGACAAAGGATTTGAAACACCTCCGAGTGTAGCGACCATTCCCCTTGGTCCAGCATCTGGCGACTCAGATAGTCCGCCTGCCAGTTTTCCACGCCCTGGATTGAAACTGCTGATAGAGCCGGCATGCTCCTTTCGGCCAATCTTAGGATGTGAGCGACCTCTGATGCTGTGGCCAAGCTCCTTGTTCCTCTCTGATGGTTGATATAAGCCACGCCATGGCGTTGTCCATCTGGATCCTGACCGGACGCCCTTGAAGTCTTGGAGAGGCACAGTCTGATCGCTCGAAGTTCGAGGACATTGATCGGTAGGAGAGATTCTTACAGAGACCAGCGGCCCTGGGCCGACTGAACCCCCCAGACTTCCCCCCAACCAGTCAGGCTGGCGTCCGTCGTGATCACCGTCCAGTGGAGGGGAAGGAAAGACTTCCCGGACTGAAGTGCCGGGGATGTCAGCCACCAAGTCAGAGAGGCCCTGACTAGGTGACTCACCTGAATCTGATGATCCAGGGACAATGGGGATTTGTTCCATTTGGACAGAATCTCCTTCTGCAGCACCCGAGTATGGGATTGGGCATACGGTACTGCCTCAAAGGAGGCTACCATGAGGCCCAGGACTCTCATGCAGAAACGAAGGGACGACCATTTGCTGATGTCAACAACCTTACTGCAGTCTGGAGCGTCTGCAACTTCTCTGGAGGGAGAAAAACTCTTGCCTCCGATGAGTCCAGAATCATCCCCAGGTATTCTAGGCGCTGAGTCAGAGCCAACACTTACTTCTGGAGGTTTTAGTATCCATCCAAAGTCTTGGAGAGTCTGAGTGGCTATAGACACGTCCTCCTCTAATTCTGAGCTGGAAGCAGCTCTCAGAAGAAGATCATCTAAGTAACCTATGACGGCAATGCCTCGCTTTCTGAGCAAAGCTAGAATCGGGGCGAGCACCTTGGTGAAAACTCTTGGTGCTGATGCCAGGCCAAAGGGTAGAGCCACGAACTGATAGTGGTCCTCCCCGACCGCGAAACGCAGAAACCTCTGGTGTCTGTCACATATGGGGACATGCAAGTACGCGTCCTTGATGTCCAGGGCCGCCAGAAAATCCCCAGGATGGAGTGCAGCTACCACCGAGCGAACTGATTCCATCCTGAATTTCCGAACCCTCACAAAGGCATTGAGGGCCTTGAGGTCTAGGATTGGACGAACTCCGTCCTTCTTTGGGACCACGAACAGATTCTAGTAGAATCCCTGAAACCTGTCCTGCCGCGGTACGGGTATGATTACCCCGCGCCTTAACAAGTCTTGAACTGCACCAGTCAGGGCAGCCCGCCGAGATGGTAGGAGAGGAAGATTTGAGGGAAAGAATCTGTTTGGTGGACAAGAAAGAAACTCGATCTTGTACCCTGAAGAGATCACTTTGCAAACCCACTGGTCGCAAAGCAGGGAGGTCCAGTGAGCTGTGAACTTGCAAAGACGTCCCCCCACCCAATATCAGGTGGGGGCAAGACTTCATGTGGAAGCGGACTTGTTTGTGGGCTTGGCTTGCTTGCGCACCCAGGGACTCTTCTGTCTCCCAGCTGAAGCTTTATCGGCTTGGGAGGGTCTGCTAGTGTGCCCCGACTGACGAAAATAGCACTTTTGCGCAGGGAAGGAAGGCCCCTGTTTACGGGGTGGCCCTTTACCCTTGGTGGACTGAGGTAGAAGTGTGCTCTTACCTCCAGGAACATCCTTAATAATGTCGTCCAGTGAGGCGCCAAAGAGCCTCCCACCTTTGAAAGGCAAATCTGTCAGAGCTTTCTTAGAAGCTTGGTCCGCGGACCAGCATTTTAGCCATATCAGGCAGCGCAAGACCACCACAGATACAGAGGCCCTGGAGATTAAGGGAGTCGCATCCAGGATTGCATCACATACATACACCAGACCCTGCACCTGCTGGTCGACCAGTGTAACAATTTCTTGTGGGAGCTAATGCTCCTCTACCGCCTGATGCAAAAGTTTAGCCCATTCAGTGAGTGTCTGAGACACCAAAGTTGTAGCCACTAACGGCCGCAATGCTGACCCCAGCATGGAGAACACGGTCCGAGTCACTGCTTCGGATCTCCTATCAGTAGGGTCCTTAAAGGCAGGGGTCCCCTCCACCGGGATAGTAGTTACTTTGTTCAACCTCGATACCGGGGGTCAACAACAGGGGAAGAAGCCCATTTTTTCAAACGGCTCTCTTCAAAGAGGTAACGGACCGCCATGCGCTGAGGGACCACAGAGGACCTCTGCGGCCATTCCCATTCCTTATCTATGAATCTGTCAAAGAAATCAACATAAGGAAAAACCTTTACAGAGCGGGTCGTTATGTGTGACCCAAAAGGGACTGACACCCCAGTGGATGTCCCAGCAGCATCTTCAAGCTTAAGGGTGTCCCTTACTGCATTGATAAGTGCTCCCACAAGTGCTCTGTCCTGCACTGACCCGGACGAGGAGTCCTCCTCAGTGCCTGGATGGTCCTGGTCCACGTCCTCTGACGCCTCAGAACAGGGGTCCTGTGCTGCAGCCAGGCCCGAGTCAGAGTCAGAGCATTCCCCAGGAGATGGCGGGGGAGGGGGCGCTTTTTACCCCCTATACGTCCGCGTTCCACTTCCACCCTGACAACAAATGACTCCAGGACTGCTGACAAATTGTCCATGGTAACCGCAGGGGCACCAGTTGCTGCCACCGGAATGTCTGGGGAAGAAATACCAGCTTCAGACTCCATTCTGACCCACTGACAGTCCTTAGGGAGACACTTGTGACACTTGTGACAAAAAAAGCCCACCCTCCTAGCTGCGGTGACCGGGGGGGTTACCCAGGGACTCACCACCCAGCCAGAGACTGCTCAGCGCCGCTTGTCTGCCTGCCTCGCACACTGTGTGTGACTGAGGTGTTCTGTGAGGTAATGTCAGGAAGGATGTTCTCACAATCATCCCTGCAATCTGGGTTTCAGAATACCTGTGCACAGGAGACCTGTTCGGCACACGCGCATGCGCGATAGCGGCTCGCGGATGCGCGATAGCGGATCACGGGCGCATGCAGATGCGCGATAGCGGCGCACGAGCGTGCGCCGTTGCACGATAGCGGCGCGCGCGCGCGCACCTATGACGGTACTTGGCGCCAAGACTGCCTATTTAAGGAGAGCTGTCACCTTGCATCCTTGCAGCCTGGTCTACAGCGTTCCCCTGAGACCCTTACTGCCTGAACCTCTGATTGTGTTACTCTGATACCTGATCCGGCTTCCACTGACTTCTCCTGTTTGCTGCCTGCCTTGACCCCGGCTCGTCCCGACTTCGCTCCTGCCTGCTCCTTTCAACCAGTTTGCTGCCCGCCTGATATACTGACCCGGCCTAGACTTTAACTACTCCTGGATCCTGCTTGCACCTGTCTGCCTGCTTGTGTTTGACCCGGCCTGTCTTCTCCAAGCCTGCCTCCTGGTCCTCAAGTGTCTGCTGCGGACCACCGCACGCCTCCATCAGCTACCTTCAGCTGCAGACTGCTGCTTCCATCTCCGCCTGCTTCAGTTCCTGCCAGGCACTTGTGTCCCTTTGCCTTCTTGAGCCCCTGTCTGCTCTATCAGGGGCTCTCGAGCCAGAGGTTTACGAGAGGCCACTCCCTGCACGTTGGGCTCACCTACCAGGTACGTGACAGTACCGGACAGCCATGTCCGAGCCCACGCAGGGAGCCTCTCCCATGGAGGAACTTTGCAGTCACCTAGATGGACTAACTACGGCAGTCAGGAACTTACAGGAAGGCTATACCCGCCTAGAGGAGCGTGTCCAGACCCTGTCCAGTACAGCACCTGCTGCATCAGGAACGTTACCTGCACCCTCGGTTGTCATGTTGCCGCCTGAACACCGGGTTCCTCCTCCCGAGAGGTTTTCTGGAGATCGCAGTAAATACAGAGCTTTTCGTAACGCCTGTGAGCTCTTCTTCGCTCTACAACCCAGGACTTTTTACCTTGAAACTACCAAGGTGGGCTTTGTCATCGCCCTACTATCAGGCGAACCTCAGTCATGGGCCCATTGTCTCTTGGAGCATAAAGACAACTGCCTCAACCTCCTGAGCTCCTTCTTTGAAGCCATGGATCTCCTCTACGAGGACCCCCAACAAGCAGCCACCGCGGAAGCAGCATTATGTTCCCTGCAACAGGATCGAATGGCCCGTGGAGGACTACGTGTCCGAATTCAGACGTTGGAGTTCGGACACAAATTGGAACGATGCTGCCCTGCGCCACCAGTTCCGTATGGGCCTCTCCGAGCCCCTTAAAGATGAACTGGCTCAGGTCGGCATCCCAGCAACACTGGATGCTCTCATTCTTCAATCTACCTTAATTGACAGACGATTAAGGGAACGAAGAGCTGAACGTACCGCTGGCCCTTCTCGCCCTGTATGGATGCTACCCCCTGTGTTCAACCCTGCTCATTCAGCTCCTATGGCTCCTGTTCACCCCTCTGCCGATGCTCCGGAACCGATGCAACTTGGCCTGCTTCGCCCTTCGCTCACCCCCGAGGAACGCCAACGACGACGACTCCACAACCTCTGCCTCTACTGCGGGGAACCTGGACACAATGTGAGGTCCTGTCCCGCAAAGACCCGTAAGTGTCCTATCTCTTCTACCTACTCACCTACTCCGTTTGACAACGCAACTCATCTGGCTGTCTCTGTCTCCCTACAGCTTCCAGGAAGGAGTATACAAACTACCGCCATAATTGATTCCGGAGCCTGCAGCGGTTTTATGGACGCTTCCTTTGCTAACAGATTCCAAGTCCCCCTGCAACCCAGAGCTAAGGGACTTTCTGTGCACCTGGCCGATGGGTCAGCTATTAAATCTGGGCCAGTCACGCAGGAAACCGTCCCTTTATGTGCAACCATCTCCGGTAATCACCGGGAGTTACTTTGCCTGGACATCATCGAGTCCCCCCTATTTCCCATCATACTGGGCATGCCCTGGCTGAGGGCACACAACCCACAAATTAACTGGGCCACGAGCAAGATCAGCTTCCTTTCCCCCTGTCGTCAGCACTGTTTACCCGAAGTCGCTGACGTCCCCTCTTCACTGCTTTGCTTGGACACTGACGCTGAAACCCGCCAGTCCGTTCCCGAAGTATACCACCATTTCCTGGATGTGTTCAGCAAAAAGGGTGCAGAAACACTTCCCCCACACCGATCCTATGATTGTCCGATTGAGCTCCTCCCCGGGGCGGAGGTGCCATTTGGAAGGATCTTCCCTCTGACCGAACTGGAGCTAGCGACCCTCAAGACCTATATTGACGACAACCTGGAGAAGGGGTTCATCCGCCCTTCTACATCACCAGCAGGGGCAGGAATCTTTTTCGTCGAGAAAAAGGACCATTCTATACGCCCCTGCGTAGACTACCGTGAGCTCAACAAGATTACCAATAAAAACCGGTACCCCCTTCCTTTAGTGCCAGAACTATTCCAGAGACTCGGAGCTGCAGCTATATTCACCAAATTGGATCTTCGTGGAGCCTACAATCTGGTCCGGATTCGTAGTGGGGACGAATGGAAGACTGCCTTCCGTACCCGATTCGGGCATTTTGAATACCTTGTAATGCCCTTCGGTCTGTGCAACGCCCCTGCCACATTCCAACACTTTGTGAATGACATTTTCAGAGATTACCTAGACTTGTTTGTGATAATTTACCTGGATGATATCCTGATTTTCTCCTCTACCTTGTCCATCCATCGAGAGCATGTCAGAAAAGTGTTAACCCGACTCCGTCAGCATGGTCTTTATGCAAAACCCGAGAAATGCGAATTTGAACAGCAAAGCATTCAGTTTCTGGGACTAATTATTTCCATAGAAGGGGTCAAAATGGACCCACAAAAGGTTTCTGCCATCTTGGATTGGCCAATTCCTACAGACAAAAAGGGAATCCAACGCTTTGTAGGGTTTGCGAACTTTTATCGCAAGTTTATCCAAGGATTTTCCTCCATCATCTCACCCATCACCAGCTTGACGAAGCAAGGCATTCGATTCCACTAGACCCCAGAAGCCCAGGCTGCCTTCTCCACCTTAAAGGATCAGTTTGTCTCTGCCGCAGTCCTAAAACATCCTGACCCCGCTCTGCCTTACATTCTGGAGGTAGATGCCTCTGAGATCGCAGTGGGGGCAGTGCTCTCCCAGAGACAGGGTCCCAAGTCTCAGTTGCATCCAGTCGCTTTCTTTTCTCGGAAGTTGTCCGAAGCTGAGAGGAACTATGATGTGGGGGACAGAGAACTACTCGCAATTAAGGCTGCATTGGAAGAGTGGCACTATTTTCTGGAAGGGGCAGCACATCCTATTCTGATCTATACGGATCACAAGAATCTGGAGTACTTGAAAGTAGCCAAGAGACTAAAACCACGTCAAGCCAGATGGGCACTTTTTTTTACCAGATTATCATTCCACATAACCTACAGGCCCGGGTCAAAAAACACCAAGCCGGATGCGCTTTCCCGGATGTTTAGCGGGGCCGAAGCTCCCTCACCTCCAGACACCATCCTGACTCCCGGGAATTTCCTCTTGCTACAAGGAGACTTACTTTCTCAGATCAAACAGGCTTCCACCAAGGAGTCCTACCCACCGGATGTGACCCTGCAGCTGAAGGACGACCTGCTATGGTTTAAGGACAAGATCTTCGTACCTCAGCAATTACGGATTAACGTTCTCAAATCTTGTCACGATCACGTACTGGCTGGCCAATTTGGGGTGCATAAGACATCCGAACTTCTCCAACGCACGTTTTGGTGGCCTCAACTGTCTAAGGACTGCAAAGACTACGTGGAATCATGCACTACGTGCATTCAGAACAAAGGCAGCAAGGCCAAAGCTTGGGGCCTGTTGAGACCTCTACCCATTCCGGACAGACCCTGGAGAATGATTTCGATGGACTTTATTGTTGAACTACCACTGTCAGAAAACTGCACTACCATTTTTGTGGTAGTGGACAGACTGTCCAAAATGTCCCACTTTTTGCCCATGAGATGCACGCCTTCTGCCCTCGAGACCGCAAAACTATTCATCAAGGAAATAGTAAGGCTGCACGGCATTCCTATGAACATTGTATCGGACCGGGGGTTGCAGTTTACATCCAGGTTTTGGAGGGCACTCTGCGAATCTTTAAAGATTGACCTTTCTTTTTCTTCAGCTTATCATCCTCAGACCAATGGTCAGACGGAACGCACAAATCAGACCCTGGAGCAATATTTATGCTGTTTCTCTGCCTTCTCTCAAGACGACTGGGTACCATTATTACCCCTCACCGAGTTCGCATACAACAACTCCGTCCACTCTGCTACCAAGCAATCACCGTTTTTTGAGAACTACGGCTTCCACCCTCTGTTCCTTTCCAATAACATTCCGGAGTGTGCGGTTCCAGCCGCCCAAGAGACCCTGAACTTCCTCAGTACCAACAGTAAGTTACTTCAGGAAACAATGGCAAGGACTCAGGAGCGTAATAAGGAGGCGTTCGACAAAAAAAGGAGGGGGGAACTTAACCTAACACCTGGAGATCAAGTCTGGCTGTCCACAGTGAATCTAAAGATGGCATGCCCTTCTAAGAAACTGGGCCCTAAATTTGTGGGTCCCTTCCCTGTGACAAGGAAAATTAATGATGTGGCATATGAGCTGAAACTACCGGAATCTTTTCGGATACACCAGATATTTCATGTGTCTCTACTCAAGCCTGCAGTTCCAGATCCCTTCCCTAATCGAGGTATTGGCCCTCCTGAGCCCGTGCTCATTAATGGTGAGGAGGAGTTTGAAATCGAGTCCATCCTGGATTGCAGGAAAAGGCGCAACGAAATCCAATACCTGGTTAAATGGAAGGGTTATGGCCCTGAGGAAAACTCATGGGAACCGGAAACAAACATTCATGCCAAGAGACTGATCACGGCCTTCAAAAGGTCTCACCCAGGTAAGCTGGCCCAGTTGGGCATCCGGAGGCTGTGTCAGGAAGGACGTTCTCACAATCATCCCTGCAATCTGGGTTTCAGAATACCTGTGCACAGGAGACCTGTTCGGCGCACGCGCATGCGCGATAGCGGCACGCGATAGCGGATCACGGGCGCACGCAGATGCGCGATAGCGGCGCACGAGCATGCGCGCGCACCTATGACGGTACTTGACTGCCTATTTAAGGAGAACTGTCACCTTGCATCCTTGCTGTCCGGTCTACAGCGTTCCCCTGAGACCCTTACTGCCTGAACCTCCGATTGTGTTACTCTGATACCTGATCCGGCTTCCTGCCTTGACCCCGGCTCGTCCCGACTTCGCTCCTGCCTGCTCCTTTCAACCAGTTTGCTGCCCGCCTGATATACTGACCCGGCCTGGACTTTAACTACTCCTGGATCCTGCTTGCACCTGTCTGCCTGCTTGTGTCTGACCCGGCCTGTCTTCTCCAAGCCTGCCTCCTGGTCCTCAAGTGTCTGCTGCGGACCACCGCACGCCTCCATCAGCTACCTTCAGCTGCAGACTGCTGCTTCCATCTCCGCCTGCTTCAGTTCCTGCCAGGCACTTGTGTCCCTTTGTCCTCTTGAGCCCCTGTCTGCTCTATCAGGGGCTCTTGAGCCAGAGGTTTACGAGAGGCCACTCCCTGCACGTTGGGCTCACCTACCAGGTACGTGACAGGTAAATAGCGCTATTCACGCCGTTCAGCGAGCCCACAGCACTAGAGGCTAAGCCATACAGTGAAAAACACATCCAAAATGGCTGCCGGACACCTCAGGGAAAAGAGGTGTGGGCCACAAGAAAAAGGACCGCCCGTAATATAGACCTGCGCAACAGCGCGGCCACAACAAAATTGCCGCCAATGGAATTTTTCAATGTTAGATGAAAACCAACAGAAAATGGCGCCGGCGCTACCAAAAATGGCGCCCGAGCATGAGGTGGACGAGAAGGCCACAGGGACACCCAACGGAGGCCCCCCAGAAAGCTTAGTACCTTCACAGAAGCGGACCCCGACAGCTCTACAGCCCCAACCGGGAACGGAGACCCCTACAGGTACACCCCGCCGACGCAGTAGGCCCCACACTGGGGAGGAGGAAAGAGGAGGGGGACAGAGGGAGGGAAAGGGAGGACAAGGGACTCCTTAATGACCCTCTAGGAAGCCCAGCTGTTCCAAACTGACACAAAACAGGAGGAACTGTACTTACCCGTCCACGCGTGGACATGCTGGTGCATTCCAGACAGACTCACCGCCAGGCATACGGAGTGGCTCACATATGACTGAGTAGGTCAGTCATATGTGGGCCCCGGAGCAAAAATCTCACCGGCCACCCCTGGAGCAACGGGGCATGTCGTGGCCGACCCAGCGCTCAGCTAAGGTCTGCTCACGCTCGATGGCCGGAGTAGGGAGACTACCAGGATCTATAATATCCAGCTTGTCGCCTAGCCGGAACTTGATAGAAGATCACAGGATCAAAAAATTTAATAAAATAATAAAAAGTAAACATTTCTGTAGGACTCTGGGCCCAAGGGGGAGCCAGGTCCATCTCTCTCTACTAGGCAGAAAAAAACTGAGCTGCATGTTGCAGGGTGAGGGGCTTTGACCGGAGGGACCGCCCCCTGGGCGGGGCTGTTCAACTTTGTTAAAGTTACATGTTTTAAGATAACTAACATGTTCTGCCTAGTCCTCTCCTAATAGATGGAACCCACTTTGTCAAGATTTAAGGAGCTGTGTCCGTCCATGGACGAAAAGAGAAAGGTGGTTTCCCCAAATTATTGTACAAGGTTGGATACAGACAATTGTTTAAAATGTCCTTGTAAGCTCAGCTGTAGTATTGAAGGTACCTGTCACTGGATACACCTGAACTCAATCATTTGGAGAGGTGTCAACATACTTTTAGCCAAATAATGTATTTCTAGATATTGTCTCTAGTGAACAACTATAATTTTGTGGCTGATTTATGTTATAACTGCTTGTTTTAATACAAAGCCAAACAGTGAATCATGTGGCTACAATCCAATACATAAAGCATGTCGACATGGTCTAGAGCAGTGGTTCTCAACTCCAGTCCTCAGGGCCCACCAACAGGCCAGGTTTGCAAGATAACTGAAATGCATCACAGGTGATATAATTTGCTGCTCAGGGATTGCAGTATTCTAGTCTGCATCTCACCAAGGTAATACTTAAAATCTGGCCTGTTAGTGGGTCCTGAGGACAGGAGTTGAGAACCACTGGTCTAGAGGATTAGTTGTCGTTTTACCAAGTATTAATATGGGAAAGATGTGTAAATAAAAGGAACTTTGACTGTGGAACAATTGTTGGCAGAAGATGTAGTCACTTAGGCTTCATGTACACTGGCCTACATTTACTGCGGCCACGGGAAAACACAAAACGCAGCAAAATCACGCCGGCAGCTGGCGGTCAAAATGTTCCTATCCTGAATGCGATTCTTCTGTGTTCAGGAGTGGGAGGTTGAAGCTCACCTAAACGTGGCAGCTCGTAAACACTGACAAAAGCCTATGTGTACATTGACTTTTATGGAGTTAAGTTTAGGAGCTCTGGCAAAAAAAAAACGCCAAAAGCTCCTAAACTCAAGTTTAGGAGCTGCTAGTGTACATGAAGTACGACCAAATTTTCAAATGGAAAAAGTCAGACGGGCTCTTTTCATCGGATATTCCGTCCAACTTTTTCCTTCTGAAATCCCGAAGCACTTAGATAGAGAACTTGTTCTCTTTTTTTTCCCCGACGGACAAAAAATAGGATTTTTTACTCACCGTAAAATTATTTTCTCTGAGTCCATGGACCGACACAGCCTCTCTATTGACAAAGTGGGTACTATCCGTTAATTAGGAGTGACTAGGCAGAAAACTTGTAAAAAGTGTTGCATCACACCCTCTACAGTACCGCCCAGGGGGCGGACCCTCAGGGTATATCACCTCAGTCTGCATCTCGCAGATCAGTTCGTCAAAAAGCAGTACAAACTTAAGAGGAGGGGTGGGTGCTGTGTCGGTCCATGGACTCATAGAAAAAGATTTTACGGTGAGTAAAAAATCCTATTTACTCTTTCCTCCATTGACCGACACAGCCTCCCTATTGACAAAGTGGGACGTCCCAAAGCAGCGTCAGAGAAAAAACGAGGGGTGGTAACAGCATAAAAATAAACTTCACCCCAAACACAAAACAGCACTCCTCCAACGGAGGAGTTGCAACTCTAAACAGCCGCTTGCAAAACCTTGCGGCCGAAAGAGGCATCCGAAGATGCACCTACATCAACTTTGTAGAATTTTGTGAAAGTGTGAGTGGACGACCAAGTCGCCGCTTTACATAATTGGGAACCAGACACTTGATGTCGGAAAGCCCAAGAGGCACCTATTGCCCTGGTTGAATGCGCCGTGACCGGAAAGGGGGGCGCTTGATCCTTTAAGGCGTAAGCCTGGATTACTATCTGTCGGATCCACCTAGAGATGGTGGCCGACGAGACTGCTTGGCCCTTCTTGGGACCATCCACCGAAACAAACACTGAGTCTGACTTCCAGAACAGGGAAGTAGCAGATAGGTATACTCTCAAAGCTCGGACAACGTCCAAGGAATGCAACGCCGACTCCTTAGGATTCGACGGGTGAGGACACAAGGATGGAAGTACAATGTCTTCGTTGAGATGAAAAGCCGAAACGACCTTCGGAAGAAAGGAAGGCTGCGGCCGCAGCACCACCTTATCCTTGTGGAAAATCAAATAGGGAGCCTTGCAGGACAAGGCTGCCAGCTCAGAGACTCGTCTAACTGACGTAACAGCAACCAGAAAGACCACTTTCTGAGAAAGTGTCAACAGGGGAATATCTCTAATATTCTCAAACGGTGCCTTCTGAAGCACCGAGAGGACCAGGTTCAAGTCCCACGTAGGTAGTGGGGGACGGAACGGATGGGCCACATGTCGAACCCCCTGCACAAATGTACTCACGAGAGAGTGAGTTGCCAGGGGTCGCTGAAAAAAGACAGCCAGGGCAGATATCTGTCCCTTAATCGTACTTAAGGCAAGCCTTTGGTCCACCCCATGCTGTAAAAACAGCAGGATTCTGGAAACCAAATAAGTACGCGGATGCCATTTCATTTCCTCACACATGGAGATGTAGGCCTTCCAAATGCGGTGATAAACCTTCCTAGAGGACGGTTTCCGAGCACTTCTTATAGTAGAGATTACTGAATCTGCTAGGCCCCGGTCTCTCAGTACCTGGTTCTCAACAGCCATGCCGTTAAAGCCAGTGACTGTAAAGCAGGATGGAGTATGGGACCTTGCGATAGCAGGTCCTTCCGTAGTGGTAGGCGCCAGGGGACGTCTGCTACCAGACGTACTAGATCGGCGTACCAAGGACGCTGAGGCCAATCTGGAGCGATTAGGATCATTGGAATTCCCTCTGCCTCCACTCTGCGGAGCAGAAGAGGAAGAAACCTTAAGGGAGGGAAGGCATAGATTAGCCGATACTGACCCCACAATGCCACCAACGCGTCCGTTGCGTCTGCCCATGGGTCTCTTGACCGGGCCACAAACCTCAATACCTTCTGATTGAGTCGGGAAGCCAGAAGATCTACGTCTGGTGTGCCCCATCTTTGGCAGAGGAGTTGGAACACCTCCGGGTGTAAGGACCATTCTCCCTGGTCCAGCATCTGGCGGCTCAGGTAGTCCGCCTGCCAGTTTTCCACACCCGGAATGTACACAGTCGACAGTGCCGGTACGCTCCTCTCTGCCCACTTCAGGATGCGAGTGACCTCCGATGCTGCAGCTGAGCTTCTTGTTCCTCATTGATGATTGACATATGCCACTGCTGCGGCTTTGTCTGACTGGATCCTGACTGGACGCCCTTGCAGCCTCTGAGACCATTTGAAGAGGCACAGCCTGATCGCCCGGATTTCCAGGACCTTGATCGACAGGAGGGCTTCCTCTGGGGTCCAGCGACCTTGCGCCGACTGAACACCCCAGACTCCCCCCCAACCTGTAAGGCTGGCGTCCGTCGTGATCACTGTGACAGATCGAGCCGGGACAGAGGCTTTTGGAGAGGACTGAATGCTAGCCTCCTGCCTTCCGATTATGGGCCAGGGCCTCAAGACAGGAATGCGGATGGGTTATCCCGGCAGACAGACCTGAAACCGTAAGACTACTTTTCCAACATCCTTGAGTTGACCCGTTCGGGGTCCCACTGTGGCTGTTGGACTATTTCCCAGGAGGGAGTATTGTCATGAACCTTTGAATACTGAAGTATTTCTCCTTTGAATCTATTACACAGTGGGGGGGTCTTCTGCCCTGTCTTAAGGTTAACCCCCCCCCCTCCAGATGGCTCCATGGTCTGGAAGAAAAGCATTGTTCTGTGTTTGACTGTTTGTTTATGTACTTTAATTACCCCCTGGGGCTTCTGTGTCAATACACATCTCAGTTCTCCTATTCAAGCTTTCAGACCAATCCCGGCTGACCCTGTTTCAAGTCCTCATTTGCATGGCCAAGAGAACCTAATTGAAAACTACAATGTACTTTACAATTGACCAATAGGAAAGTGGTTGTTGGGGGCAGGGTGTTCAAACTGCTGTATAAAAGTGTGTGTGTGCATCCAATAAAATGAGATTCCTGTTTGAACTTACATACAGCCTGCCTGGTGTTTGTTCTGAGCCATCACAAATGGATTAGAACGGCACATAGCTGTAGTTTGAATCCTGGAGCATTGGATGACCGAACCATCAGACGTTGCGATCTGCAATATGATCCAATAGTAGCAGAGGAGTGTCAGGAGAGTGGAACCGAGCGAGCAAGGGGCTCGTTACATTGGTTGGCAGCAGCGGGATTTTTCCTCCAGTTCCTGGGACACTCCAAACCACCAGTGAATGACCAGCTATGCAGCCGAAGGACGGTGATGCAGGACCCCGGTCAGTTAAAGATTTGTTTCAGCAACGAGTTCGCGAGCGCTTGGCATTATATGGTGCTAACCCATCAGAGACCGCCATACAGGAAGCCATTAGAGGCATCCAGCTGCAGGATGAGCGACAAGAGAAAAAACTAGAGCGACAAAAGAGAGAACTAGAGCGACAAAAGAAAGAACTAGAGCGACAAAAGAGAGAGCTAGAGCGGCAACATGAGCAGAGAATGGCGGGAATACGGCAATCGGAGACAACACCTAAAGAAGCAGCACCAACTGAAAGGAGAGGAGAGATACAGATACCAGCCGACATGGAAAAGGAATTCAGAAGGAGGTTGCGAGAGATGCAGATACAGCATAGAGCAGGGTTTCTCAACTCCAGTCCTCAAGGCGCACCAACAGGTCATGTTTTTGGGATTTCCATTGATTTGCACAGGTGATTTGAGCAGTTTCACTGCCTTAGTAATTACCACAGCTGTTTCATCTGCAGGAAATCCCAAAAACATTACCTGTTGGTGCGCCTTGAGGACTGGAGTTGAGAAACACTGGCATAGAGGACCAGTATCAGAGGAGGTCCTGCTGGGATGGTCTGATTCAATCCGCTGCGAACTCTGGAAGAAAGCGCTAGCTCTCGAGCAGCAACACCAGGGAAAAGTTCTCCCCTCCATCCATGTAAGGTACTGGTCGCAGTATGAAGTACGAATGCTGTTATTGGGGGAACAACCGAAGCATGAGTGGACAGCTGAGTTAAGCAGGCTGATCCGGGCAGAGATGCGGTTGGACAAGAGCTACAGAGCCCTCCGGTGGTATGTAGCCCAAGAGTGCCCGTGGTCAGCAGATGACAGCCCCACGGAAGGCTTTAACTATAATGGCCGGGGATTGTTGTACTGGAGGCTGTCCGAGGACCCTGACTTTGGGAGTGATCGGGAGTGGCGTTTGGAGGAAATAATGGAGCACAGAGAGCAAAGACTGAATGTCTCGGAAGGGCACTGGGCACAGGAAGATTTGGAGTTTCTGGCCGTTCAGGAATGGGAGCTGGAGATTGCCTACAAACAGCTGCTAGACTCTGCTCAGCAGCAGGGTGGGGCTCCCTTTGCCTGGGACTATCAGGAAATACCAGTTGACAACTATGAAATCCTGGCTGAAGAATCGGCAGTGGAAAATCTGGAGATTGCCATCCCTAAAGCCGAAGT
The DNA here is from genome assembly GCA_029206835.1 of Rana muscosa. NCBI lineage: Eukaryota > Metazoa > Chordata > Amphibia > Anura > Ranidae > Rana > Rana muscosa. The sequence goes on from CM055118.1 coordinate 124,881,180, forward strand.
GGATGATATGGAGTTCCAGGGAGCTAGGGCAGTTGGCTCATCTCCCCAGCCACAGATTTCAGAAGATATGGACTTAAGGGACTGTTCAGAGGATGTTAGGGATTATGCATCGCCTGCCCAAGTACTGGCAGCAGGACAGAGTACTGCAAACCCCTGCTCTACACCCGTGGCAGTTTTGGAGGCCCGAGTTGAGAAGGTGATGGTTCCTCTTTCCCAGTGGATTTCAGAGATGCAGGGGGGAGAAGCAGCCCTTTTCCCTCCCCAACAGTTAGCCAGAGCAGATGGTGTGGAGTCCCCAGCAGAAGTGCTGGCAACAGGGCAGAGTGCTAGCAACCTCGGCCCAGCACCGGAAACAACTGTGGAGTTTCAGGGAGCCGGGGCAGTTGGCCCCTCTCTCCAGCAACAAGCTGAGGTGGTAAAGATTTTACCCCCAGCTGAATCACTGGCAGCAAGGCAGAATGCTACTGGCCTCTGCACACAACTGCAACTTGAGCGGAGATCAGTGGATGGGACTGCGGTCTCCACGCACAGCAACCCAGCAGAAGAGCTGGCAACAGAGCAGAGTGCCGCTGGCCTCTGCTCTCAACTAACAGAGGAGGGAGTTCCTGTGGTAGTGGATGGGACTTCGGTCTTCAGTGACACAACCCCAGAAAATGGTGTGACACTGAGACAGGAGGATGTCAACCTTGCTTTGCAAGCACTAGGGGATTTTCACCTACCACAAGGGGATGGGAATTCAGTCTTCACTTGTATACCCCAGGAATGCTGGGCAGTTGGCCCAGATCCCCAACAGCATGACGGACTGAGCCCGGTCACCCTGTCTTCTCTCCAGCGGCTGAAAGGACTCCAGGGAGAAGGGCCAGTCCAGGCCTCTCCCCAGCGGCAGGTATGTTCTCTAAGAGAGGCAGCGGTTGGCTGGGTAAGTAATGCTCTGTTTGGAGCAATTTATTTGGGGTACTGTGTGAATACCGGCATTAGAGGAATAGAACTATGGACTAACTTCGGAGTCAACCCGTCTGGGGTCACCTTCTGTGTTAGTCTCCTGCCGAAAGGGGAGATGTGTGACAGATCTAGCCGGGACAGAGGCTTTTGGAGAGGACTGAATTCTAGCCGCCTGCCTTCCAATTATGGGCCAGGGCCTCAAGACAGGAATGCGGATGGGTTATCCCGGCAGACAGACCTGAAACCTTAAGACTACTTTTCCAACATCCTTGAGTTGACCCGTTCGGGGTCCCACTGTGGCTATTGGACTATTTCCCAGGAGGGAGTATTGTCATGAACCTTTGAATACTGAAGTATTTCTCCTTTGAATCTATTACACAGTGGGGGGTCTTCTGCCCTGTCTGGAGGCTAACCCCCCCCTCCAGACGGCTCCATGGTCTGGAAGAAAAGCATTGTTCTGTGTTTGACTGTTTGTTTATGTACTTTAATTACCCCCTGGGGCTTCTGTGTCAATACACATCTCAGTTCTCCTATTCAAGCTTTCAGACCAATCCCGGCTGACCCTGTTTCAAGTCCTCATTTGCATAGCCAAGAGAACCTAAATTGAAAACTACAATGTACTTTACAATTGACCAATAGGAAAGTGGTTGTTGGGGGCAGGGTGTTCAAACTGCTGTATAAAAGTGTGTGTGTGCATCCGGCACATAGCTGTAGTTTAAATCTTGGAGCATCGGATGACCGAACCATCAGACGTTGCGATCTGCAATATGATCCAATAGTAGCAGAGGAGTGTCGGGAGAGTGAAACTGAGCGAGCAAGGGGCTTGTTACAATCACTATCCAGTAAACCGGAAGAAATGACTTCCCGGCCATTAGAGCCGGTGCTGTCAGCCACCATACCAGGGATCTCCTGACTAGGTGTCTCACTCGGATTTGATAATCCAGAGATGAAGGGCATCTGTTCCATCTGGACAGAACTTCCTTCTGTAACACTCGAGTGTGGTATTGAGCATATGGGACCGCCTCGAAGGAGGCTACCATGAGGCCCAACACTCGCATGCAAAAACGGAGTGACGACCAATTCCTGGAAGTCAGCTGCCGTACTGCAGCCCGGAGGGTCTGCAACTTCTCCACAGGGAGGAATACCTTTGCCTCTGAGGAATCCAGAATCAACCCCAGGTACACTAGGTGTTGAGTGGGCACCAATACTTACTTTTGCGTGTTTAGTATCCAACCACAGTCTCGAAGAGTCTGACAGGCAATAGACACGCTTACCTCTAATTCTGAGCTTGAAGGAGCCTTCAGTAGAAGGTCGTCCAAGTAGCCCATGATAGCGATACCCCGCTGTCTTAGAAGTGCCAGAATCGGAGCGAGCACCTTGGTGAACGTCCTGGGTGCTGAGGCAAGGCCAAACGGGAGGACCACAAACTGGTAGTGGTTCTTCCCGATAGCAAATCGCAGAAACCTCTGGTGTCTGGAGTATATGGGGACATGCAGGTATGCGTCCTTGATGTCCAAGGAGGCCAGAAAGTCCCCCGGATGGAGAGCCATAACTACAGATCGAACCGACTCCATCCCGAAATCTTTGTACTTTCACAAAGCAATTGAGGGCTCTGAGGTCCAAGATTGGACGAACCCCCTCCTTCGGCACAATGAACAGATTTGAGTAAAAACCCTGACCTCGTTCCTGGAATAACTACCCCGCGTTCCAGTAGACCCTGGACCGCCCCATACAGGGCCTCCCGACGGGTCGGTAGTAGCTGGAGATTGGAGGTGATGAACCTGTCCGGTGGACAAGAGAGAAATTCTATCTTGTAGCCTGAGGAGATTACTTCGCAAACCCACCTGTCGGAGACTAGAGCTGTCCACTGAGTCGCGAATTTGCGAAGACGTCCCCCCCACCCGAGAGCTGGGTGGGGGCGGACCTTCATGCGGACGCAGATTTGTCCGCAGGCTTGTTGGGTTTGCGGAACCAAGGACGCTTTTGTCCTTGGGCAGGCGCCTTGTCAGCCTGGGGTCTTTTCCCTGTCGCCCTAGGGGGACGAAAAAACTGCCTGCGTGCAGTAAAGGAGGGCCCTTGCCCTTGGCGTGGCCCCCTACCCTTGCTAGTTTGGGGAAGCAAAGTGCTTTTACCTCCTGTGGCATCCTTGATGATGTCATCCAGAGAAGCCCCAAAAAGTCTGTCGCCCTTAAAAGGCAGATCCAACCGGGCTTTCTTGGAAGTCTGGTCCGCAGACCAGCCCTTTAGCCAGATCAGGCGGCGTATTGCTACTGCATAAACCTAAGCTTTTGACAGCAGGGGAATAGTATCCATGTCTGACTCGCAGACAAACTTAAGGCCCTGGACCAACTGGTCGGCCAAAGTTATCTCATTAGGAGGAGCATCTTGCTCCTTTAACCCCTGGAGTAGCAATTTTGCCCATTCAGTAAGTGTCTGAGACACTAGGGCCCCCGCCAATGCCGGGCGTACTGCCGAACCTACCACTGAATATAGGTAGCGATCGAGTGCTTCAGCCTTCTTATCCACAGGGTCCTTGAAAACAGGAGCCCCTTCTACTGGAATAGTGGTGGCTCTATTAAGTCTGGACACCGGAGGGTCCACTATAGGGGGAGAGGTCCATTTCTTCAGAAAACTCTCCTCAAAGGGGTACCGTACCGCAAACCTCTTTGGGGCTGTAAAGACCCTCAGTGGGTTCTCCCATTCCTTGTATAAGAGTTTGTCAAAATAAGACACACAAGGGAACACCTTAGCAGTGCGGGCAGGTTTACGAAACCCAAAGGGGACTGGAGTTTCTGCTGCTTCTGCAGTATTTTCCAACTTTAGCGTATCCCGCACTGCAGTAATAAGGTCAGATACCAAAGCCGTCTCGCGTACTGACCTGGACTTGGAGTCATCCTCACTGTCCGATCGGTCACGGTCTGCAGTCTCTGATGCGTCCGAATCTGGGCCATGAGCCGTAGCTGGACCTGGTTCTGTATCAGAATTATCCCCGGAAGATTGCAGGGGACGGGGGTGTTTACTACCCCCTGTATTCCCGTGTGCTGCTTCCACCCTGGCAGTAAACGCCTCTAGGATTGCCGACATAGCGTTCATAGACACCTCAGGGGCACCAGCTGCTAAATCTGGTGCTTCAGGGGAGAAGACATCTGGCTCAGATGCCATGCTGACCACACGCTGACACCCACAGGGCTCCAGGCAAGATATCAATAGGCCACCCTCCTGCGCTGCAGAGATGCTGGGTTACCCAGAGGACTCACCACCCTGGACCGGTACTGCTATGCTGCCGTGTACTGCTGTGTCAGTCTGCTTCTTTTATCAGCGCTTCCTGTGTGAATTTTCGCGCCAGTGTAATGCACCCTAGAGGCCGGAGACTCTCGCAAAATGGCCACCAAAAACGTCTGTATGGAAGATAATGTGGGCTCTAAGAAAATGGCCGCCGACCTGAAGATAGAGGCCAAGCAGCCGTAGCCCACAAAAAGATGGCCGCTGAACGGCAATATATACATACAGGGTGGACAAACATGGCCGCCGATCAGTTGATAGAGGCCAGTGGGTGTGGACTACAAGAAAATGGCGCCGAAACCACAGGAAGATGGCTGCCGGGCAGTCACTAGAGGCCGAACCCGGCATGGACCACCACAAAATGGCCGCCGACAGCATGGAGGAGGAAGCACACACAGGTAAGCAGAAATGACATTTCCTTTAAATGTTAGTTACAGCCAGCCCCGCTCCAGTGGAACCCCTTAGGTGACCCCCAGCACACAGCAACCTTTAGCTAGAAGCCCAGGGAGGAGGGAAAAGGCAGGGAGAGAGGGAAGAAAGGGGCCACAACCACTTACTTGGTCTCTCCAGGAATGTCCAGCCAAATAACCCAGCCGAGGCAGGGGAGTTTACTTACCTATCCTGTATGTATTATGCTGGAAGACATTCCAAACAGATCATCGTCTGCGCACGGAAGGTGACTGTTGGCCAGGCATGCTGTGATTGGATCCAAAAGGAACGATCATATGCATGCCCTGGAGCGTGACGCTCACCGGACAGGCTGCTGCGACTCGGCCGTAAAGTCAGCCGAAGCTGAGCGGTCCGATGCAAACCTTGGAGCGTAAGCTCACCGGCCGGGCTGTTGCGACTCGGCCGTAAGGTCAGCTGAAGCTGAGCGGTCCGATGCAGGCCCTGGAGCGTAGGCTCACCGGCCACCCGTGGAGCAACGGGCATGTCGTGGAAAACCCAGCGCGTAGCTAGGGTCGGCACACACTCGATGGCCGAACTGGGGAGACAAGAATCGAGGATCCAGCCTGTCACCCAGTCGGCAGTTGATCGAAGATCGCAGGAAACAAAAAATGTAGCAAAAAAATATATATCTTTTTCCCCCGGACCAATGGGCCCGAAGGGAGCCATGTCCTACTCCTTGCTAGACAGAAAAAAACTGATCTGCGAGATGCAGACTGAGGTGATATACCCAGAGAGTCTGCCCCCTGGGCGGTACTTTAGAGGGTGTGATGCAACACTTTTTACAAGTTTTCTGCCTAGTCACTCCTAATTAATGGATAATACCCACTTTGTCAATAGAGAGGCTGTGTCGGTCCATGGACGAAAGAGTAATTTCTATCGGAAAGTCCGTTCGTCTGTATGCAATTCCGAGGGACTAAAAACCACGCATGCTCAGAATCAGGTAGAAGAGCCGAACTGCCTATTGAACTTCATTAATCTCGGCTCATCGTACGTGTTGTACGTCACCGCGTTTTTGACGGTCGGACTTTTGTGTGACCATGTGTATGCAAGACAGCTTGAGTGGAATTCCGTTGGAACTCCGTCGGACTTAATGCCAACGGACAGTCCGGTCATGTGTACAAGGCATGAGAGTCTGTTGAACTTCTGGGAGAGCACTGCAAAGAACAAAAAGCATTCAATAAGTGGATGTTCTGTGGATACCTTGTGAGAGAATCTATAATGAGATGTAGGGTGTATCTATGAACCTGCTAAGCTCCTTGCCATCCATGGCTAGCTGCAAAGAGGGTTGTTTGGTAGACCCCATCACTGCTGCTTCTCTCACTGCGAGTTACTTAAGCCAAATACCACCTCAAAATGATCAAAAAAAGTTTACAATCGCTTTTAGACCTGCAATCCTCAACTCCAGCTCACATGTACTCATTCCTCTAGGGTCTGTTCCTCCTACACACAATTCTGTAACATTCTAGTAAGCCCCAGTAAGTGGTGAATCATGAGGGAGGGTCCTGGGTGAAGAATCTGTACTAGTGCTGAACAATAAAGTTGATTTTTTTTGTTTAATAACAGACACGGCAGGATCACCAGGTGAAAAAAATGAAAAATAAGACAAACAACGCAGTCGCCATCAAAAACAACAGATGGATTACCGCACAGCGATGTCCCTAACATCTGTAGTTTATTCACAAAAAATTTGCATAACACACATCAAAGAGCAAGTTATTGACGCATTATTACATGCCAACAGGTTATGATTAAGCACCTGTTAAGCCCTGTACACACGATCGGATTTCCTATGGTTTTTAAACCAATGGATTTTTCCATCGGAAAACCAATGAAGCTGACTTCCATCAGTCATGCCTACACACCATCAGTCCAAAAACCGATCGTCCCAAACGCCGTGACGAAAAACACTCCGACGAGCCAAGAAAAATTAAGTTCTATGCTTCTGAGCATGCGTCGACTTGATTCTGAGCATGGGTGGGTTTTTTAACCGATGGACTTGCCCATAGACGATCGGAATTTGCTATGGGTTTTTGATCCATCGGAAAAATTTAAAACATGTTCTATTTTTTGACACCGATGGAAAAAAAGACCGATGGGGCCCATACACGATCGGTTTGTCCGATGAAAAAAATCCATCGGACTGTTTTCATCTGTAAAACCGATCGTGTGTTACGCGGCTTTAGCGTTAAATGTGTGAACATTTGCTCTTTTTATGTGTTATGCCATTTGTATTTTTTTTATTAGTAAACTTCACGGATCTTAGTGATATCAGTGTGCGGTCAGCCAGCCACCTGTTAATTTTCCATTTAATTAATTCATTGTAAGAGCTGGCCTGGCACCTAATGCTTTGGGGTAAGTGAACCAGCCTGGAGCAGTGTAAAACATATATAAAATGCAGTCACCACATCTGAGAACTGATAAGCTGCAATGTACTATACAAGATTCTGTTTTTGGGCTTAGATACACTTCTAAGCAAACCTGCCAACAATTTTAACAGTGGAAGTAAAGGACATAGGCTTTGTGAAACAGATGTTATATTTTTATTAGAAGGGTTTGTTTTTTCATTTTTTGAAAAATCAAAAAAGGCAATGGGGTGTACAAAGAAAGGACGAAACAGGAACCTGACAGTAGTACAGCAATTGAGGAATTAGCATGCGTGCAATATACAAAGCAGTGAATCTGACAAGATAAATAGAAAAAAAACAAAAAACAAAAAAACAACCAAAAACTACATGGGATGAATTGAGCCAGAATGGCCAGAAGCACGCAACTACGCGATACAGGCCACTCTGGCCAAGGAACACAAAACCTGTCTCTGCGACCTTTGTTTCTGAAACTGCCGTGTGGTCACTAGCCTTCCAACGATTGTACCAGAGAGAAGTGTATTCTGGGAGATGTCACTTCAATGTAGAAAAAAACAAAGGATATTTTCCAGCAAGTTGCTATGCACTTTTAAGAGACTATACAATAAAATGTACCCCCTTTGTTGTGCTGATAAGAACTTTATTAAAAAATAAATCACTAAACACAAACGATTAAAAATGTTCTTTTCTACTTTCCTGGCAATAAAACAGTTCTACAGACTGAGGTGGGCAGGGCTTAGTAATGGCATTAGTGGGGCTTAACTCCTAAAATGAACATTACGTTTATATAACATGCAGCCAGGCAGGAAGAAATGTGTTTAAGGGTTAGCAAATGTACTTGCACTTCATTATCGTACCATTTTTAATAATGATTATAAAAAGGGACAGGTTCTCTTTAACAATGTAACATTTTCTATGTAAATTAATTCCCAGCACATTTTAGTGATCCAGTCTTTGGCAGATTGTCTCCAGCAACAGTGCAAAGAGCAGATTATCACTAGCACACTGAAAATGAGAGTTAAAGAGGAAGTAAACCCTGATGGGTTTTACTTCCTCTTTTTTTCCCCTGCAAAGTAAAAGCATAATGGGCTAGTATGCATTGTATACTAGCCCAATATGTGGCACTTACCTGCAAACGAAGCCTGCGATGTCCCCACTGGTGGCTGCATCCATCTTCGACCCTCTTCCTTCCGGGGCCACGGACTCTGGCTCTGTGACTGGCCAGAGCCACATGACGTCACTACCATGCATGCGCGCGGGAGGTGTCAGTCACGGGACACGCAAGTGAAGAAACGGCACGGAGGTCCGTTTCTTCACAGTGCATGCGCCAATGACATAATCGGCACGCTACTAGGTAAATATCTCCTAAACAGTGCACGTAGATATTTACTCTACCTATCGGTAAGCCTTATTCTAGGCTTACCTATAGATTAAAGTGGCTCTAAACTCCCGATTGTCACTTTTAAGGTTATATTTCCACTGGTGACTAGCGGTGGTATGAATGATATCGGCAGCTGATGATTCCTGCAGCTGTTTCAGAAACCTGTGGCTAGTCGCAGTCGCTGAGCACTGTATAGTTCAATGACAGGTCGGAGGTGGCCACAGCTGTTCACGCCTGTCTGCCTAACCAGCAACTACTTGCAGTACCCACTGCTGAAAGCACATAATGTGCATCCAGCAGTAATCACCATAGTTTATCAATGGCTGGGCGGACAGTAACAGAAAGCCACTCTTCAGTGTCTGAAGCAGCTGGAGGAATCAGCAGATTCCTGCCATTGCCATTCGCACTAGTCGCCTGTGTGTATGTAGCCTAAGGCGTGATTTTTGCCTGAGAAAGCGGTCCTTAGAGACCCTGAAACGTTACAGTTTTTGGGTGGCAAATAAAATGACTTCACCTTAACGCTCGCTTTTGGTGTGCTGGTGATAATCTGCTGTTCAAACTACGCACGTGACAGCACCACTTATTTCACCATTGCTCCTACTAATATAAACTGCTGCTTGGAGTGCGCTGGATTACATAAATGTAGGGATTGCTAGTGTGACATGGGCCTAAAAAGTGAAGTGTGCCTATTTTAAATCAACTGCCAGAAAAAGACTGCCTATTGAAAAATTAAGTTATGTACCCATTTTAGCTGCCCAAAAGTGCTTAGCAGAGTTCTCCTTTAATGCCTGTTGGAAAAGATCCAGTTGCTTCTCTCTAAATTAGACTAAAATCTGGGACAGTAAGGAAACAGACATTTAAAACACAGTAAATTAACTAAACAAAAACGTGGCCACTTCAGTAACGTCAAGTTGTGAAAACGGCCAAGTTTTGTTATTCTGGTGCTGGGAAAGAGGTTGTATACAGCACAGCATCCAGAATCTCCCGTTTTAATATAGCAGTTCCTCCTGGATCACTCGCAGTGTACTACTGCACAAACATACTGGTTTTTAGAAATATCTCCGTTTTGCGTAAACAATAAATAGTCAGCCATAAAACATACATTAGACTTTTACGTTGGGGCTAAGGTGTCTTAACCAATCATAAATGATCAATAAAACTCATCATAAATGATGGAAACAAAAATTCTGGTAAACAGCAGTAACAATTTATCATATATTAACATAATAAAAACTAAATAAAAGGTATTGTATTCCTTATTTGAATGGTAAATGTCCAAAAATGAAACGTGTGCTAATAACCATTTCCTCCAATAACGCTGTCACTTTTCCTTTCCGTTACCTTCCAGGCGGCCTATTTGTTGAAATACTTTGCTTCTCCAACAGCTCCAGCAGATCTTCCACACTTCCGGGTGTGTAGAATACCTGCTCCCTTGCTACACACTGTGGTTCCTCCCACTGATTTGTAGATCACTACAGCACATGCGAGTGGACAAAAGAAACCACAGCTTGTGCCGTGGGTAACAGGTGTTCAAAAGGTTGAATTCCTCCTGCAGTCAGGGAGAAGCAAAGCAGCAGTGTTTTTAATTAACGGGGTACTGGTGCGATAGGTAACTATGGTACCCTAGCATTAAGTAAATGTGACCCCATGGTGATTGGGTCATTTTAAACAGCGGTTGTGAAAGGAATGATGCAAGACGTGTGGAAACACAGGCAAGATTGGTAAAACTGATTCATCATATACCAGTGTTATTCAAACTAAGCAACAAATGTTTAGGCAGAAGCGAATTTCAGTGAAAACAGCATGTGAGAACAATGATTACCGTAGATCCTGAGATGTATGCAGCTGAAGTTCTTTGCGAATCTTTACTTTTTTTGCAAACGTTTAGGCTGGTCCTGCCGTCTTCATGCAAAAAAGGTACGGGGAAGGCCGTGATAATGGGTAAATCAGGGAAGGCAAAACACTCTGTATAGAACAGGGGGAGTCTAACATTGTACCATCTACAAAAACAGGCTGTAAGACCTCAAGCAACAATGAAGTCCAAAGAACATTGTTGAAATAAGTGGGAGGGCAGACTTATGTTCAGCTTCGAATCAAGTATTTCCAGAACGAAAAGTCTGGGCGTTAGAGGATCCTAAAGCTTGGTTTTATGCAAGTTATTTTTTAATGTGATGGGTGGCGTCGTAGACCATGAGAAAATAGCAGAAACAGCTTAACTTAAAAAAATAAATAAAATGAAAGTTAAAATGTGCATGGAACTTCATCTGCCTATAAAAAACTGGATTCGCTGACTCCTTGTAATACGGTTTTCACTAAAAGGTAACCTCATGCTCAGTGTGAATAAGCCAGATTTTTGACAGGTTCACTTTAATAAAAAATGTAGTATATTACAGGAATGGTGCCAGAAAACAATAAGATTCAGAATAAAAGATCCCGCAATCTCTGTATACAGTACAAAAAGCCTTTTTCTATTTGGTATACAAGACAAAAATGGTGTTCAATTTAATTAAATAGATAACTGTAAAAACATGTTTTTCTTGAGGTCATTTATTCCCCAGAAAAAGCTCTGGGTATATTTATTATACATACACAATAGACCAGAGACTAATATATAAAATGGGGAAATGTTGGGCAGATCTGGGTTATGTAGTGAAATACACTTAGTCCCAAATTTTGGCATTTGTTATAAATGAAAAAATGCATTAAAGTGCATATGCCTGGAAAACTCCATTCACAGATGAAATAGAATTACCAGAAGAATTGTACCCGCCCAAGCACTGTAACTCTGTTCAGCCATTTCTGTGGTTCTCATACTCCTGCCAAACAATATAGCTAGTGGGTGAAGCTACAATTCACTGTTGTAGTTACCAAACCACCACCTCCAGGTTCTGGAAGGCAGACGGTTCAGGTTGCTGAATCTTCATCGAGGAAGGAAAAAGCTGCAGATAAGCTAGTCATCAGGATACTCATCACTATAGAAGTCTCTACATGGGTGCTCCTATGGATAGGTTTCAGACCCTTGCTGTGGATGGCCACTCCCATGTCAACCTGTCTTTGCTGTAAAGAGCCACACCCACAATCACCTGCCCTTGCTTTAAATGGCCATGCCCACATCCACTTTTTTTCTATGAATGACTACCCCCACCTCCCTTTGTTGCAAAAAATCATTCCCAACTGGTTTTGCCCTGAATAGCCAATACCATATCCTCCTGCTCATGCTGTAATTACCCTTCCCATCAACCTTTCCTGTGAATGGTCACTGCCACATCCTCCTGGCCTTTTTTGTGAATGGCCACTGCCACATCCCCCTGTCCCTTTCCTGTGAATGGCCTCTCCCACATCTCCCTGTCCCTTTCCTGTGAATGGCCACTGCCACATCCTCCTGCCCTTTTTGTGAATGCCCACTGCCACATCCCCCTGCCCTTTCCTGTGAATGGCCTCTCCCACATCCTCCTGCCCTTTCCTGTGAATTGCCACTGCCACATCCTCCTGCCCTTTTCTGTGAATGGCCACTGCCACATCCCCCTGCCCTTTCCTGTGAATGGCCACTGCCTCCTGCCCTTTCCTGTGAATGGCCACTGCCACAGCCTCCTGCCCTTTCCTGTGAATGGCCACTGCCACAGCCTCCTGCCCTTTCCTGTGAATGGCCACTGCCACATCCTCCTGCCCTTTTCATGTGAATGGCCTTGCTGTGGCACTGCTCATTCTTTGACCTCCTGCAACTGGTTCCCTGAACAAAGTAGCTGCTTCAGCCGTAACCAAAAGATGAGATATTTCAAATGACTAGACTATAACCAGAAGGCCTCCCAACCAGAAAACTACTGAAATTAAAAAAAGGGAAAAAGGAATTATAGTAATTCCAAGGTCAGACTTTCTTGCCATACAGAATTTGTTATCAAAAATATATTGAGCCATCTATATCTAGTTCAGATATTCATATTTACACATTGGTAAAGCAATCATCACCAAATACTTACAGAAATATATACAAAATGGGGAATAAAAGCTGAAGCTGAAAAATTCAAAAAAGTAAAAATAGAAATGCAGCGATAAATTAAGCTTTCACAAACTGATTAGCTTACAAACAGTCCACAACAGCTCCAAGTAAAATGCTGCTCTCAAGTTTCTTTTTTTCAATTTTTTTTTTATGTATTTACACAGTAAAGTCCAATACTGAAAAAAATCATCATATGCAGGTTTTCTTGGTGAACTCCATAATCTGCACTAGGAAAAGAAAAAAGGAAAAGGCCGATGTGATAAATGCCAATAACAGGGAAAAACAAAACAGTAAAAAACATTTTCATACACTTTTAATGGCGGCAGCTGCCAATTGTCCAAGCTTATAATACATATATATCTTTAGGAGTTTTAGAAGTAAATAACTGAAATTTGACCTGGTGTCAGCCTCTTGCTGATGAGAGAGATTAACTCATCATTCTGCAGCTTCTCCTTCACTGTCCAACAATAAAGTGAAAGAGGAGACGAGACGTAGTTTTATTATCTCACTGCAATAGGGAAAATTCAGGGCACCAGGATGGCTATGCTGGGTGGCTCGGTGTAAATATCAGGACTGGATAAAAAGAAAAACAAATCCTTTGACAGGTAAAACAGGCCTTCCCCTACTCTACTAAAGAGAAAATCATTTTTACTTCTTTGTGTTGCTATTGGAGACTTGCTTTCTGTGTGGTTAAAGCGGTCTGCAGGACAGGAAGTGAGGGCAAATCTCTCGAAGGGCTCGTTTACACTTGCAAATCGTGAGGCAGTTGAGCCACTTTTTTACTGCCCCTCAACTGCTCCCCTTTTACTGCAAAGGCAGCAGCCGGGGATGTACACATCGCAATCTGTGTCCATCTTTCTATGCACTACTCTTGCAGCGGGAATCTAAAAACTGATCTGCAGTCAGCTAGTCATCATAGATAGGATGAAAATTAGACTGAGGGAGCATACATGGCAAATTTTTGTATCCTGGATTGCAACTGCTCTCTGGTTAATAGTGCAGCATTGGGATGGAAACTGTATGCTTCACAAGTAGCTGAAGGTAGGAAATTGATATGACAGCAGAACTTCCTTGATTTTTATCACAGTGGCATTAGATGGTTGTTTTAGCAACTACTAATGAGCCCAATTTGTTTCCATATCTCAGTTGTATTGGTCATCCAAGGCTGTAAAATAAGGGTGGGGCAATAAATGAGATGATCCTCATAGGCACTAATCTATGAAGAGTGAAATGGGTTCCCTCACCTTGTCCTTGTTGCCGACGTTCATTCATGAGCTTCCCATGGGGGCACTTGTGCATGTTTGCTCCTAAGCCCCGCTACTGAGTCCATCTCTGCCTCCTTGTCACTGGCTTTAATTGACAGCAGCAGGAGCCAATGGCTCCCAGTTCCCCAGCAAAGCCAGTGAGACATGGAAGTGAGGGGAGAGAAGAGCTGCACATGTGCACAGTGCTGTATCGAATGAGAGCCCAGATAAGTATAAGTAAAAGAGGGGTTAGGGGCCAATACTGATGCCTAAACATTTTTTACTTTAATGTAAGGAATGTCTAGGCTTTAGAACCACTTTAACCACTAGCAGCCCAGACCAAAATGTAAAAATCATAATTATTTTTTTCTAGAAAATTACAGAGAAATCCCCAAAACATTATATAAATATTTTTTGGCATAGAACCTAGAAAATAAAATGGTGGTTGTTGCAATTTGTTATGTCACACGGTATTTGCACAGCAAGTTTTCAAATGCAATTTTTGGGGAAAGAAATACACTTTAGTGAATCATAATGCAAAAAAACACTATAACCCATTTTGTTTTTTGGTAAAATATAAAAGATGTTACGCTGAGTAAATAGATACCCAATATGTCACACTTTAAAATTGTGCACACTCATGGAATGGCGCCACACTTCCATACTTAAAAGTCTCCATAGGCTATGCTTCAAAAATGAGCTGGAAAGGTATATAAAGCGTCATCTATTGTTGATTCCGGTACTGTCATTTTTCAGCTTTTCACATGCATAGGCAGTTTTGAGGCTTGACATATTTGGTATCTATTTAATTAGCACGCACTACCTCATATTTTATTTTGTACAAAAATCAATTGGGTACTAATTGTGTACACTAAAATTCATTTTAGTGTACTAAAAAAAAAAGATTTGATAGGCAGTTGCTCAAATATCATGTGACATAAAAAAATTGCAACTACCATCTTTTTATTCAACAGGCCCTCTGCATTCAGAAAATATACAATATTCTGATGGTTTTAAGTAATTCTATAGCCAAAAATGCAGATGTGTGCATTTTTTTTAAAAATTGCTCCAGAGAGGAAGCAGTTAATGGGAAATTATAATGGGTTTGGGTCAGCTTTATTTTTAACCACTTCCCGCCCCGTCAATAGCAGATTGACGTCCGGGAAGTGGTTCAGTTATCCACACTGGACTTCATATGACGTCCTGCGGGATAACAGCCGCCGCGCGCCCGGGGGGGCGCGCATCGCGGCGATCGGTGGAGCGGTGGGTCAGTCTGACCCACCGCTACACTGATCTCGGTAAAAAGCCTCCGGCGGAGGCATTTTACCACGTGATCAGCCGTGTCCAATCACGGCTGATCACAATGTAAACAGGAAGAGCCGTTGATCGGCTCTTCCTCACTCGCGTCTGACAGACGCGAGTAGAGGAGAGCCGATCGGCGGCTCTCCTGACAGGGGGGTTCGCGCTGATTGTTTATCAGCGCAGCCCCCCCTCGGATACCCACACTGGACCACCAGGGAAGCCCCCCAGGACCACCAGGGAACCCCAAGCATGTGGATGGCCAGGTAAGTCCCCCATGGCCATCCACATGCACAAAAGAGAGAAAAAATATATGCCAATCAGTGCCCACAAATGGGAACTGATTGGCACCATCATGGCACAAAAAAAATGCATGATGCCCAGCAATGCCAGCCACCAGTGCCACCTACCAGTGTCCATTAGTGCCACCTATCAATGCCCATCCGTGCCCGCCTATCAGTGCCCGTCCGTGCCACCTATCAGTGCCACCCATAAGTATCCATCAGTGCTGCCTATAAATGCCCATCAGTGCCGCCTATGAGTGCCCATCAGTGCCGCCTATGAGTGCCCATCAGTGCCGCCTATGAGTGCCCATCAGTGCCGCATACCAGTGCCACATATCAGCGCCCATCAGTGCCGCCTATCATAGCCCATCATCAGTGCCACCTCATTGGTGCCCATCAGTGTCGCCTTATCAGTGCCCGTTAGTGCTGCCTTATCAGTGCCCGTCATTGAAGTAGAAAAGGTACTTATTTACAAAAAAAAAAACAGAAACAAAGAAAAACTTAGTTTTTTTCAAAATTTTCACTCTTTTTTATTTGTTATGTAAAAAATAAAAATCGCAGAGGCGATCAAATACCACCGAAAGAAAGCTCCATTTGTGGGAACAAAATGATAAAAAAATTGTTTGGGTACAGTGTTGCATGACCGCGCAATTGTCATTCAAATTGCGACAGCGCTGAAAGCTCAAAATTGGCTTGGGCAGGAAGCTGTATAAGTGCATGGTATTGAAGTGGTTAAAGTAGAGTAAGAATAGTTGATGCTGCTGCAATGTTACCCAGGAAAAAAGTCCAAGACATTCTTTGTGTATAGCAAATAAACAAAGGACAGACACTCACCAGGTTAATGGCTGCTTTGTCTCTGCACCTTCGGTCCAACACTTTGATTCTCCTCTTCAGGGCTGGGACGTTTGTAAGAGGACACCATAGAGTTCATAGAATTCCTCCCTGAGCAGAGAATAGACAATGGTCATGTGTACCAGGTATACCACAAAAGGAGGTATCATTTCTATTCATGTATACAAATGTATGGGGCTCTACTCTGCCACAGTGTATACGTATTTGAAATACCATCTCCTGAACTAGAGCTGAGCCTCGTACTTGCCCAATTCTGCAAACCAGGGATAGCCACTAAACAGCTCCAGCAAAAAAGGCATCTGCTGGACAGCAGAAGGAACGGACACCTCTATGTTAATACTACATGTTCCGTAGAATCATTTTTTAAAAGGGGCCCATAGTACTTTAAGCAGATAACTGTATTTTTTCTTTGATATAGGGTACAATCTATCAGGGACATCATGCTGTGTCGGACTGATGCTATCCCATGTAAATGAGATGTACTTTTAAACATAAATACCTTGTATTAAGTAAGACTGCTGGCTGTCTCCATGGCTGTAATGCAGGATACTGCTCCCCTGCCAATAACCTTGGAGAAAAGACATTCAATTAGGTCCCGATTAAACATTCCGTGTTAATTAGCTCTGCTTCATGATGATAAATATAACAGTATTTATATTGTGCTTTGCTCCCTCAGGACAGAAAGCTCTGTATGGGACATGCATTAGGTAAAACATAGAATCAGAGTTATGCCTTGTACACACGATTGGAATTTCCAACGGGATAAACTCAGACGGAATTCCGTTCAAGCTGTCTTGCATACACACTGCCACACCAAATTCCAACCGTCAAGAACGCAGTGACGTACAACACTACGACGAGCCGAGAAAAAAATGAAGTTCAATGCTTTCGAGCATGCGTCGACTTGATTCTGAGCATGCGTGTTTTTTTCTCCGTCGGAGTTCCACACAGACGAACAAAATTTCCATCGGAAAAAAAGAGAACATGTTCTTTTTCTAAATTCCGACGGAAAAAAGTCAGATGGGGCACACACACGGTCGGAATATCCGATGAAAAAATTCCGTTTCACCTTTTCCATCGGAAATTCCGATTGTGCGTACAAGGCATAAAGGGTAATATCTGATGAATTCGACAGACTTGAATTGATTGGGCCTTTAATGCATTTCTGAGCCTTTTAGACTGAAATGGCGAGCGAGTATGATAAAAGCATGGCCAAGTGTAAGAAGGCCAATACTGTGCAGCCAGTTTTGTGATTCTGGCTTCCGGCAGCAAATCTCTTACTTACACCGCAGAGGCAGAGAGTTCAGCCCCAGCCTGCTTACTGAATAAGTGCCCTGCTACTTACTCTGCTCTCTTCCCCTATCAGCATCTTCCTCGTCAACACATGTGCACTGCCACACAGACTGGCTCCTAATGTTGGACCGCCCTCTCTTTTTGCTTGATGACTGGGGCATTACAGGTTCATATAAAAATTAATTGAGTACAGACACTGGTTTCATTAAAACGTTAAAAAGCTTTAGTACATAATAACTGCATTAACTGAAGCTTTTATTACCTGCCTGGGGCTCAAGATCTCATGGGATCACATGTCCTTGATTAATCTTATTACGCAGAAAAGGAACCTGGCCTGTTTTTTTTTTTCTACACAAAACTGAAATATCACTTTTAGGTGGGGAAAGGGGGTCATATGTTTTTGAATACAGCAAAAAAATGAAAATGCCAGCAATTATTGGCAGTAAGCAGCGTGTGAAGAAATCAAAATCAAATGTTAAAAGCAAACTAAATCTTTCAAACAAACAAATGTTCTGAGAATGTTCATACAAACTTTCCTAAGATTTTGCATTTGAAATTCTATCTATGGCCAGCCTTAGACTGTAGGAGGAAGGGGCAGAACCTGGAGCAAATTAGGAGAGCTGTGTGCAAACATGCCGACTAGAACATGCTGATAGGAAGATACAGCAGAGTGAGCAAAGAGATGGCCTCAGTCTATTGGTCCTCCTCCACTATCCAAATCAGCAGACTGGTGGCAGGTAGATCAGATGATGTTCCTTACAATGTGCCATCTTCCTGGCTGTGCTGTATAAATCTCAGGATTAAATGGCCAAAGAATCCCTTGTCAGGTAAAACAGCACACGTTTTCTTTGATCTGTTTATTTTTGGCTAGAGTTCACCGAGTTATTTGCGTCAGTTTCCAAGGGCCGCCATGCTACATACGATTTAAATAGGTCCCTGACTTGTCCCTGGTTGCAAAAATGTACACTAAAGCAGACACAGTCACCTAGAAGGCATACACATCACTTATTTGCCAATATTTTTTATAAGGACCCTCTCACCCAACAAGGAAAAGGGAATACAAAAGCAGCTTGAAGCAAGTTAGGGTCTGTGTCAATGGACTTTGGTTTGTGTCCCTCAGTTTTAGCAGCTTTGGAGATCATTCAGGTTTCATTACCATGCACATTTGACCTTATTCTCATGGGTTTTCATTTCCATAGACTAGTATGGGAACATTATTATGATCTGACATGAGCAAAAGCTTATTGACAGTCCATAATGCAGCTTAGAGGTTGTCAACTGTAGGCCAAATGTAGATGATTACAGAAGACTCTTAGGCCCCTTTCACACTAGCGGACCGTATGTCCGCTTTTTCATCCGTCCGTTTACGGATGAAAAAGAGACATACATTGGTCCCTATGAGATAGCGGGTGTCAGCGGATGAACATCCGCTGACACCCGATCTCCTCGGTGTCCGCAATCCCCCGTTTCTGCAGACGGAGGAAAATCCTATTTTTCAATCGGTCTGCAGAGCGGATCAGATGAACACAGACAGACGGTCCGTGTTCATCCGATCCCCCCATAGGGGAGAGCGGAGATCTGACAGGGCGGTCCCTGCAGTGTGCGGGGACCGCCCTGTCATCCGCCGGCTCAGCGGGGATCAACGGAGCGATCCCCGCAGAGCAAGCGGAGGTTCACGGGGCGGATCTTCACGGATCCGTCCCGTCTGAAAGGGGCCTTAAACTAATCCAAAATGCAAGTGGATTGCACCCAAAAGCACGCTGCAGTTAACCATTAACACAAACACTTATGCCTCGTACACACGACCGGTTTTTCCGACGGGAAAACTGCTATGAGAGCCTTTGGCCGGGAATCCCGGCCGTGTGTATACTCCATCGCAGTTTTTCCGATGGGAAAACTGCCGGACAAAAAAAGAGAGCAGGATCTATTTTTTCCCGTCAGGAAAAAATCCTGCCGGGAAAACCATTCGTCTGCATGTTTTTCCGAGGGGAAGAAAACCGTGCATGCTCAGAAACAATTCGACGTATGCTCGGAAGCATAGAACTTAATTTTGTCGGCTCGTCGTAGTCTTTTACGTTGCCGCGTTCTTGGCAGTCAAAAGTTCACCGGACTTTTGTCTGAGCCTGTGTATGCAAGGCAGGCTTGAGAGGAATTCTGTCGGGGAAAACCGTCATTTTTTTTATCCAACGGAAAAACCGGCCGTGTGTACTAGGCATAAAAGTACTACTCTGTTAGTTTACATGTTTGTATTTACCAATCATTCATGGTAGTGTAATTTAATGAGGTACCTTTAAACAAAGCAGCCCATCATATCTTATTGCCGGTCAAGAATGTTCACCAAAATTGGGATTTTTCATAAAAATCCTTTTCTTAGAGTACGTTACAGGACACAGGATAACGTTTTCCGGAACCAATGGATTATAGCGTAAACTTCTGGAGAATTGGACACTGACAAGCAAAGCTACAATGACCACCTAGGATAACCCCTTCCTACTCCCAGCATGCCTCAGTTTACTAGCAAGCAATAATAGGAGTGTGTCATAAGGACATAGAGGAGGGGCCAGAGTTCCGTTGAGGAACTTCAAGTAAAGGATTTTATAGGTAAGACAAAATCCATTTTTTTTAAATTGTACATGAAAGGAAACAGACTGAAGTATTTGGAAACCAATGGGATGTCCCAAAAGCTGTCCAACTGGGGAGTGGGCAACAGCAAACCAGGGGTTAACGAGGAACAAACTAACAGTTTAACAATGGCAGCCCAAGGGATTTATCAGTGTCACCTTAAGATCTATGCGATCTAAGAAAGCAACAGCTGAGGCTTGAACAACCACCTGGTAACACTTTCAAAATGTGAGGACCAGGTGGCAGCCTTACAAATCTAAGCAACAGAGGTCTAACTGGTTTAGTAGAATGTGCTTTGACCAGAAAACCTTGCCCCCTTGTCATAAGTCTGAATGAGGAGCTGACCAATTCACCTAGTGATATATGAATATGAACAAGGCTGTACCCAACCACAAAAAAAAAAAAGTCAGACTGATGAAAGACCTCAATGGATATCAAGGATGCGTACTTTCACATCCCCATTTTTCTGTTGCATCAACATTACCCCTGCATTTCACTGTGAAACATGTAGAGGATTGAGCATACAGTATCTCACAAAAGTGAGTACACCCCTCACGTTTTTGTAAATATTTTATTAGATCTTTTCATGTGACAACACTGAAGAAATTACACTTTGCTACAATGTAAAGTAGTGAGTGTACAGCTTGTATAACAGTGTAAATTTGCTGTCCCCTCAAAATAACTCACACAGTCATTAATGTCTAAACCGCTGGCAACAAAAGTGAGTACACCCCTAAGTGAAAATGTGAAAATTGGGCCCAAAGTGTCAATATTTTGTGTGTCCACCATTATTTTCCAGCACTGCCTTAACCCTCTTGGGCATGGAGTTCGCCAGAACTTCACAGGTTGCCACTGGAGTCCTCTTCCACTGGTTATGCAGGATCCAGACTTTCACCGTGCTCATGTCCTCAAGAGACTGCGATAGTCTCTGCTCCAATTGGGGTCTCCCTGCGAGCTTTGATGGGCTTTTCTGAGTTTCTCTCCAGCATGCCCCCATGTGTCATTATTACCGCTCTGCATCTCTTGTAAGAGCTACATTGAGATTACTTATTTGAAATCCTGATTGCACCATAATCTGGTTGGGCTCCATATCATCCGGATAGTCCTTCCAAACTGGCTGGTTCCTCTGAGACAGATGGTTTTGTATACATGACAACTATTTACTGTGGGATAAATACCACTCTCTGTATACCAATACATTAACCCTGAAGAAGGAAATTTAATGGAGGCTGTTATGAATACAGCTACCAATATCCGAAACATGTCGGTTTTTTCTTGCTCATATGTATTGACCCACCCGTCATAACTATAGGGCGACTGTATGTATTTGGTTCAAACATAATCATATGCCAGTTTCTTATTTTAAACTTTTTGCTTTTGTTTAATTGTGTATAAATCTTGTACAATAAATATTTTTCTACTTTTATATATACCTGTTGTTGGCAATCCATGTTATTTTCCAGTCCGCACCATCCCAGGGGCAATCTTCCTTCCAATTCTTCCTTATCCTATATGTTCAATATCTTTCCAAACCATTAGAGCTCAACATTTTGGCAGTTTGGGACAGGCGGGCTGAGTACCTGCGTCACTGTATTTGACCAACTCCCAAAACCAAGCTTGCAAGATAACAAGTTTGGTGCTTCCTCTTGAGGGACGACAGCCTCTCAGTGCAAAGAATTTGGTCACCAGAGCAGGCTTCTCAACGTTCTGGAGATCAGGGCAATTAAGTTGTCTTTTCAATGTTGAACCTCTCATCTCTGGGGTCATACAACCAAGACTTAAATCTGAAACTTTCACAGCAGAGGCTTAGATCAACCACCAGGGAGGAACCAGAAGTTTTCTGTCTCAAATAGAAGCAGAACTGATGCTTGTCTGTGCAGAAAGTCATGTTCCAGTCCTGTCCACCATGGCTTTCAGTTTCAACAACAAAACGTTTGTCTTCACCAGGTCCAGAGTCCTCTGGCCTTTGGGAGCGATACCCTGGCGACTCAGTGGATCAGTCTATCATGATTTATGCCCCTCTTCTCATAAAACTCTTTCCTCATCTGCTTTTCAGGATCAGCAGTATAGTCAAGGGTCAAATCTCAGCCCTAGTGATTCTCTTCCAGACACTGCTTGCATCTCTATTCCTTGTGAAGGCTGTCGCTCATGCAAGGTATCGCTTACATTTTTTTCTCCTCAGCCTTTGAGGATGTCATTACTTCTGAAAAGTGAGTTTGAGGTGGCAGCCTTAATCGGTAAGAGACCCTTCCTCGTACTACACAGGGACAAAGCTCTTTTGAGGCCCAGGGCCTCCTTCCTTCCTTCCCAAGGTGGTTTCTTTCTTTCACCATAATATCGCTCCACAATCTCTGTTCTGCTCATAAACATCCTAAAAGGATTTCACTCCACTGTCTGGATGCAAGCTGTTCAAGTCCCTTTCAACTACAGCTTCTTTTCATTAGTCCAACTCTCTGCCTTACCTGAAGGACTCTATAGGGGCCAAAATGCTTCTCATTCTACTATCGCTAAGTGGATTAGCCAGCTCATCATTCAGGTTTATGACCTCAGGGGCTAGGTTCCCCCATGTATGGTTATAACACACAACTAGATTAGTAAAAGCTTTATAGACTTTTTTTTTTAGCATCAGGTATCTGTTGCTCAGATTTAAGGCCATCTGGTCTTCAGTTCACATGTTTGTTAAGCTTTATCAGGTGAATGTTAGGGCCTCATCTTATGCTGGCTTTGTAAATAAACAAAAACTAAAACTCGCGCTTATGGAGACATACAAAAATAAATGACAAGTGAAAATAAATTATTATATGCGCAGCTGCTACAGCATAAGGCACTAACACCTTGAGAGATAAAAAATTATAAAATGCAGCGCTAGCGAATATAAATGTGCTCAATACAAACGTATGTGTGAATGTCAACCATCTAAACCTTTCGGGATGATGGTACACACTATTAGTGAAAAGATTATGCACCAATGATTGGTGTCACCAGAAATGCAGTGGGTGTAATACTAAATGTTACCACTAAAAAGTGATCAACTAAGTAAAACCAGAAAATATACTGTGCAAAACATTAAATGAACTGAACAACCAGGCAAATAGCTCTAGGAGTAATTCACATTACTACAGATGGTTTTCAACATCAAAGAAATAATGTCCCATTTGCAACAGTGGTTGTAATATAGAAGGAAGGGAAAAAAATGCTTTAAAATAAAATAAAAGTCACACAACATCCGACATCTAGGACCGATAATGTTCGGTGAAATTCAACAGTTGGCTCAATAGCAGCAGAGATCAGAGGACCATGTGGGGAATAAAAAGAAAAAGCAACTTGTGAAGTACCGCTTAGGAACAGATTAACAATACGCTGTTATTGGGAAAACTCACAAGCCTTCAATGATAACCGAGCGTCAGTGTGTTCCGGGTTCACAACGGCGTGCGTTCCACAAGAACCGGAAGCAGCGTCACTGGTTCTTAGTGTTGACCGGAAATTTGGTCCTCTGATCTCTGCTGCTATTGAGCCAACTGTTGAATTTCACCGAACATTATTGGTCCTAGAAGTTGGATGTTGGGTGACTTTTATTTTATTTTAAAGCATTTTTTTCCCTTCCTTCTATATTACAACCACTGTTGCAAATGGGACATTATTTCTTTGATGTTGAAAACCATCTGTAGTACTGTGAATTACTCCTAGAGCTATTTGCCTGGTTGTTCAGTTCATTTAATGTTTTGCACAGTATATTTTCTGGTTTTACTTAGTTGATCACTTTTTAGTGGTAACATTTAGTATTACACCCACTGCATTTCTGGTGACACCAATCATTGGTGCATAATCTTTTCACTAATAGTGTGTACCATCATCCCGAAAGGTTTAGATGGTTGACATTCACACATACGTTTGTATTGAGCACATTTATATTCGCTAGCGCTGCATTTTATAATTTTTTATGCTGGCTTTGGTCCCAAGGTTCTTCAGGCAATGCTGTCATCTCCCTTGAACAGCCCTTGTTAAACTGTTGGCATGTTCCTTGTGGGCAAGTCAGCCTTTCATTTGCTGTTGTCCATCCCCCAGTTTGACTGCTTTTGGACATCCCATTGGATAAATACCTCATCCTGTATTGTAAAATAGATGTTTGTCTTACCTGTAAAATCCTTTTCTTAAAGTACATTACAGGACAAAGGTCCCTCCCCTCTGTTCTGTTCTTATGATCTGCTCCTATCATTGCTTTCTACTAAACAAAGGCATGCTGAAAGTGGGAGGGGTTATACTAGGCTGTTCTTACAGCTTTGCCTGCCAGTGTACAATTGTATCCCATAATGTATGATTAAGAAAAGGGCATTTTGTTATATTTCTCTTCACAAACACAGGTGGATTATTTACTGATTAGACACAGTAACAAGATTTTCCTGTGAGGAAATGTACAAGATGCACACAGCTGGTAAAACAGGGGATAGGATTGTCTAGATAGTCAACTTTGATTGGCTGCTATGGCTAAAAGCATATTTTGTCATACTGTTGAATTATAAAAACAGGCTGGTAAGTTTTTTTTTTCTTTACCCCTAGATCCTAATAATTGGTTTAATGTTCTCACTACTAGTGGAGAGAGATGAGATTAGTACCTTGAATTCCCCCTATTCCAGTATGAGGCTCTCCCTGGCTGTTATTGGGGTTGCTGGTGGAGTCACCGGCTCCCATCTGAGACCCTATAGAGAGAAGCACCAGATTATGCATTGCAACAAAAAAGGCATGACGAATAAAGCAGGCTCTAAAAATATAACAGGCAATGTTCAACAATATGTTCCTCTCAATGGTTTCTAACCTAAATCACTTCCAATGCCCTTTAAATAACTCATGCCATTCCTCTTGCTATTCTATCTAATGCCGCATACACACGACCGTTTTTCGCGACGTTAAAAATGCAATTTTTTAAATTGGGCATTAAAAACGATCGTGTGTATGCTTCAGAGCATTTTTAACGACGTTTAAAATGGGCTAAAAAAAAATGAGAACCTGCTCCATTTTTTCACGTCGTTTTTCACGTCGTGAAAAACGATAGTGTGTATGCTTTTACGAGGGAAAAAAACGCGCATGCTCAGAATCAAGTATGAGACGGGAGCGCTCGTTCTGGTAAAACTAGCGTTCGTAATGGAGATAGCACATTCGTCACGCTGTAACGGACTGAAAAGCACGAATCGTCGCCCAACAAACTTTACTAACATGAAGGGTGGCGCCATTCGAACTGAACTTCCCCTTTATAGTGCCGTCGTACGTGTTGTACGTCGCTGCGCTTTGCTCGAGCGTTTTTTTTAATGACCGTGTGTATGCAAGACAGGCTTGAGAGGAAACAAGAAAAATCGCGTAGAGAAAAACGTTGTTTTTGAAAATGACATTAAAAACGATCGTGTGTAAGCGGCATAACAGTGCCTGTGCGTAGAGGACGTTGTAAGTTCCTGACTGCTTCTTAAAAAGGAGGCTAGTGCACCACCTGCTGGCTAGATATGAACAGTATTTGTTATTTAAATTACCAGAATTTTTTTTTTTTTTTTTTAATCCTGACCATTATAAAGAAAATCACAATGTATTCCTTTTTATTTTGATGATGTAGTGACATAAGGGAGTTCACCAAACATCTACCTACACAACAAAAAAACTTCCTATTCACTATTTAGAGATTAAAAGTATGACCAAAGCTTCTTTGACATACTTCTCTTGTGACTTACCCAGAATCAGCTGACAGTGGGATAAAGCTCCCTGTCGGCTAATGTCACAGAGCCCGTTTACACCATCACATTAGAAAGTGCATTTGTGTTTAATTAAAAACGCATAATCGGGTCTTCTGCAAACATGTGAAATCCTATACATGCGACTGAAGGCACACTAAAGTGCATATTGCTTTAGGCTCCGTTCCCACAGCTGATTACTACCGCGTGCCGTGCAGGGCCAAGTTCTGCTGGCACAGGGATGCACAGATGTGTGCATCCCTGTACTGGCAGTCCCATAGATGTTTATTTGGACACCCGGCTGCAAGGACACAAGCGCTGAGTCCCAATGTGACATGAGTGCAGGTGCTCATCCCCCAAAACTCAACATGGGTAGGAAGTAATCAGCCGTGTGAATCGGGCCTAATGTCTTACTACTGTCTATAAAGTGAAACGTTTTTCAAGAACTGAAGAATGTTGGAAACCATTTTCCCCAGCGGTTTTGAGGCACTGTAAACACACGTTTTAACTAACTTACAGCACAATAGTGTGTACAGGCCCTAAGAGTCTAAAAACGATTACCAATTTTGTTTTAGTGCTAATACACCAATTAGCTGATCTCTTAAACCAGACAACTAGAATTAGCCATGTGCTCCTGTCCTATAAATAGTTTGTAAGCAGAAGGGTTGTGGGGTTTCTTAAATTGCAATGAGGTTTATCTTATCAGTTGAGATGTAAATACTGCTTGCAAGAGTTATCTTTTAACCTGCTGGGCAATAGATTACCTCCATTGTTGCTGCATCCTGGCATACTGTCTCCTGGAGAGTAACTCATAAGTCCACCATTCCCATTTCCATTTGGATTTGAAGGCACTGATGCAAGAAGTCCTTAAAAAGAAAAACAACACATTATCAAGAGCCTTGATTTGACACCATTCTGTTCTAGAAAGTCTACTAAGCCAATATGGTGTGAGAAGGGTCAGAAATGAATACATGCAACAAGTGTCAATGCGACTGAATGCGACTTACCAAGTCCTCTGTATCTGGAGAGCTGCTGGTAGATTTGTTTCATCCGTTCAATATTCAGCCGACTGGCCTCTGCATGGTTTA
This sequence comes from Rana muscosa, assembly GCA_029206835.1. NCBI lineage: Eukaryota > Metazoa > Chordata > Amphibia > Anura > Ranidae > Rana > Rana muscosa. The sequence continues at coordinate 124,907,991 of CM055118.1, forward strand.
CCATTGGTTTGGGATAATTTACCCCAATTATACATTTTGCGACTTTTTGCACTGCCTCAGGAGCATTCCAGGGGTCGTAGATATACTTTGGAGGGAATCCTTTCAGAATCGGCAAGTAACGCCTTAAAACAAGAATAAACAACCAACAATGAATATATTACCACCTTGGGCAGGGCCTCAAGCATAATTAAAGTGATACTAAAGTCTTGTTTTTTCTTGTTTAAAAATAACAAACACATCATACTTCCCTGCTCTGTGCAGTTGTTTTGCACTGAGCAGCCCGGATCTTCCCCTTCTTGGGTCCCTCTTCGGCGCTCCTGGCCCCTCCCTCCTGTTGAGTACCCCCAGAGCAAACAGCTTGCTCTTGGGGCACCCGAAACCGAGCTGCAGCTTCGGGTGTCCATTCAGATACGGAGCTGTGGTTCGACCCCGCCCCCTCTCTATCCTGATTGGCAAACTGACTGATTGACAGCAACGGGAGCCAATGGCGCCGCTCGTGTCACAGCCAATCAGGAGGGAGAGTCCTGAACGGCCAAGGCACTCGTGCACATCGCTGAATAGAGAGGGGGCTCAGGTAAGTATTAGGGGGCTGAAAAGGGCTGCTACACACAGAAGGCTTTTTATCTTAATGCATAGACTGTATTAAGATAAAAAAACTTCTGCCTTTACACCCACTTTAAGTGAAGAACTCAATCTACCAGAAAGTCAGATCAATTAAAGATTAAATCTGGTTGCTTAGGTTACTGCAGTATGCCACTTCTCTCTACACACTTACTAAGTCAGAGATCTTTCATACCAGATGCAATTACAACACACGTATCACTATCTAATTTTAAATCCAAACTAGCAACATTTTGGGTGGTTTTCTGTAGCAGGAAAGTGTTAAAGTATCTGTTACGGTATTTTTTCCCTACTTCCTGTTCCTGTAACAGCAGGACAAGAAACATGAGGCAGCTGTATTCATAACAGGAAAGCACATACAGCAAAAAAAAAAAAAATACTTTATACAGTTTTAACTATGGCCCACTCTACTAAAAATGCATTTTTGTTTTAATCTGTGTCCCTGTTGGAAAAAAATTCCTTGTTGATAGTTGGGATTTAAAGTGTTACTAAACCCAGGATCCTGCAATAACGACAGTCGGGTCCATAAATATTGGGACATCGACACAATTCTAATCTTTTTGGCTCTATACACCTCCACAATGGATTTGAAATGAAACAAACATGATGTGCTTTAACTTCAGACTTTCAGCTTTAATTTGAGGGTATTTACATCCAAATCAGGTGAACGGTGTAGGAATTACAACAGTTTGTATATGTGCCTCCCACTTTTTAAGGGACCAAAAGTAATTGGACAATTGGCTGCTCAGCTGTTCCATGGCCAGGTGTGTGTTATTCCCTCATTATCCCATTTACAAGGAGCAGATAAAAGGTCCAGAGTTCATTTCAAGTGTTCTATTTGCATTTGGAATCTGTTGCTGTCAACTCTTAATATGAGATCCAAAGAGCTGTCACTATCAGTGAAGCAAGCCATCATTAGGCTGAAAAAAAAAAAAAAAACATCAGAGAGATAGCAAAAACATTAGGTGTGGCCAAATCAACTGTTTGCAACATCCTTAAAAAGAAAGAGCGCACCGGTGAGCTCAGCAACACCAAAAAAAACAGAAGACCACGGAAAACAACTGTGGTGGATGACCGAAAAATTATTTCCCTGGTGAAGAAAACGCCCTTCACAACAGTTGGCCAGATGAAGAACACTCTCCAGGAGGTAGGTGTATGTGTGTCAAAGTCAACAATCAAGAGAAGACTTCACCAGAGGGAATACAGAGGGTTCACCACAGGATGTAAACCATCGGTGAGCCTCAAAACAGGAAGGCCAGATTAGAGTTTGCCAAACAACATCTAAAAAAGCCTTCACAGTTCTGGAACAACATCCTATGGACAGATGAGACCAACATCAACTTGTACCAGAGTGATGGGAAGAGAAGAGTATGGAGAAGGAAAGGAACTGCTCATGATCCAAAGCATACCACCTCATCAGTGAAGCATGGTGGTGGTAGTGTCATGGCGTGGGCATGTATGGCTGCCAATGGAACTGGTTCTTTTGTATTTATTGATGATGTGACTGCTGACAAAAGCAGCAGGATGAATTCTGAAGTGTTTCAGGCAATATTATCTGCTCATATTCAGCCAAATGCTTCAGAACTCATTGGACAGCGCTTCATAGTGCAGATGGACAATGACCCCGAAGCATACTGCGAAAGCAACCAAAGAGTTTTTTAAGGGAAAGAAGTGGAATGTTATGCAATGGCCAAGTCAATCACCTGACCTGAATCCGATTGAGCATGCATTTCACTTGCTGAAGACAAAACTGAAGGGAAAATGCCCCAAGAACAAGCAGGAACTGAAGACAGTTGCAGTAGAGGCCTGGCAGAGCATCCACAGGGATGAAACCCAGCGTCTGGTGATGTCTATGCGTTACAGACTTCAGGCTGTAATTGACTGCAAAGGATTTGCAACCAAGTAATAAAAAGTGAAAGTTTGATTGATGATTGTTAATCTGTCCCATTACTTTTGGTCCCTTAAAAAGTGGGAGGCACATATACAAACTGTTGTAATTCCTACACCGTTTACCTGATTTGGCTGAAAGTCTGCAGTTAAAGCACATCTTGTTCGTTTCATTTCAAATAAATTGTGGTGGTGTATAGAGCCAAAAAGATTAGAATTGTGTCGATGTCCCAATATTTATGGACCTGACTTTATATCTGGCCTCCTACAGTACACAGAACATGGAAATGCAATTATTTTAGTAAATATAAACTTCTAAATACCTTTTTTCATCAGCAGTTAGAGCAGTCTTGTGACTTCTATCAGTGTCCAGCCGAGCACTGGTTAAAGTTAGTTGGAGCTTCCATTCTCCTTTGAGTGTCCTATGATGCAGCATTACCCCTGACCCTCTGTCTGGACAGTGCTGATTGGCCCTGTGCTGATCACATACACCCTCCTCCCCCCAAAAAAACACAACAAACATCTCTAGCAATACACGCCAAACTGAGCATTTGCAGAGTGCCCCCTAGAGCTCTGTACTATCAGCAGATGGGTTGAGGACACTAAAAGAAGGGGACGATCAGAGAAGTCAGGATCAAACTGCCTTTTTACACAATGTGTAGGATTAACCCCTTAGGTTCAACAGTGAGTATAACAAGCATGCTTTACTGCATATACAGACTGATTTTACTGTTGTGGGTTTAGTAACACTTTAAAACATGTTGCCAGGTGTTTGAGGATATGCTTTGATTTTTTACATTTCTTCTTTCAATTCAACTGATGCAGATAGTGAAACTGCATTTTAATGCAGTTCAAATTGCAGCATGCAGGAGATTAAAAGCCTCTACCTTCAAACTCCTTCCCAATCCATTACATCTACGCAAACCTTTAAACTGGCCATAGAGGATTAAATTCTCTTATCTGCAACCACAGGTTGCAGGAAATAAAAAATCACTTGATTGCCCTATCAACACAGTCAGCGTTGATGGGGGAATCCCTCCCACAGAGCTATTTTGTTCTCCCATGGGGAACCGTTCCTGCCGGGAGAACACAGTGATTATTGCTAGCGGCTATCAATTGATCAACTTCGGTACAATCAGCCTGCCCATACATGTTCGAATCTCAGGTGGTTCAGCAGGGATTCAAACCATCTATGGCCCGGCTTTATCACAAAAGCTTTTCCTTACCGGATGTAATCCCCATTAGGGTCAGTTCTTCTTCCAAACCCAACTGGACAGTAACAGTGGAAAAACTGCTGGAAGAAAGAGCTGCAGGACAACCACATCCAGCTTCCAGCATTGACACTCCAATCAGCATCCAGTAAAAGCTCCTCGAAGACCTGTGTAGACAGAAAAAAAAGAGAATATGTTGGCCTTCATCACATCATTAGGCATTGCTTTAGAAGCAACACAAACTGTCAAAATATACATATAGATCGAGTACATGTAAACCCCAGCTGAGTGTTCTTTTGTTTTCTAATTTACTGTGATTTTAAATGCACTTTTTTCACAGTTTTTCAAATCTAGTGCTGCTATTTATGTACTTGCTCCAGCAGCGGCTGCTGCCATTTCTCAGGGAGGCCTTCTTTAATGGACAAGGGAAAAACGTGTTGGACAATGAAAGTCAGTGCAGACACTTAAGTACAGGCCAGTGTGCTGGAAGCACATCTGCAGGAGACGATGCAGGAGCACAACCGGGAGACAGGGATAGTGTGTTGTCAGTCTAAAACAGAAAGTGCCTAAAAAAAGTAAACATTTTATTGCAGCTTACCAATTTTTAGATGTGGTGGCTGCATTAGTTTTCAGGGTTTTCTTTCCTTTATTTTCAATTGGTGATCTGGCCAGTATGTTTTTATACAGAACAAGCTGTCCTACAGATGTCGCAGCTACAGGGTTGAGACAAACCATTTATCACTGGCAGGGGTGCTTACAAGGATCAGCTCCTTTATGTAGAACATTTATACCAAAAGAAAAAAAAACTGTTGCTGTAACTGCTTAAAAAGTGAGCTGAAGTTTGGCTATCTATATTTGCTAGTGCATCTAACACTCCCCAACCCCTTCCCCCAACTGACAATGCTGCTGTCCAAAAGGGTTTTCTGTTGCTCCTTCATCCACAGTATACGCCCCCTAAGACAAAGAAAAAAAAAGCCTAAAAAAGAAAACGAATGCAGCCGCCACATCTAAGGATTGGTAAACTGCAATATGTTACATTTTTGGTTTTGGGTTCATTGCTGCTTTCATTTAATCTGTAGATTTAAAATAAATAAATAAAATAAGCGGCTTAAAATTACATGTTAAAGATTTTATGAGATTTTAGTGCAGGGTTCGACAAACCCCAAGCGCCAGGTCGCCGTGGCGACTAGAAACCGCGTCCTGGCGCCTGGGCTTCCGCCAGCCCACTCACTGCAACTCCTGACGCCCCAGACATGCAGCTCCGGCCGCCGATCCTTCTCCCCCTGGCTGGTCTCCATGGTTTCCCCGGAGGCGGGCAGTAGTCGGATGTCCAGCTGTGAGTGACATGGGAGGGAAGATGGCTGGCCTCCTCTCCTCACACGGCCGCTGTCCTCTCCTCCTTCCCAATGCCCGAGCAGGGTCCGAGGTGTCCTGTGGAGGAAGAGGAGGAGGCGCTGGGAGCTTGTCACAACTTCCGTCCACTAGTTGTAGGGTCAGTGAGTGGATTCATGTGCTCCCCTTCCCCGGCTCCTCCCCTTCTCCCGCGCTCTGCGGATCTCCTAACATGTGCATAATGGCCGCCTGGCTGAGCAGCTTCCTGACCTCATCTCAGGGATAGACAGCCGTAGTGGAGGACCTGTCAGAGCAGGCATCGATCGCGATCAGCAGGGAGCCAGTCTGCTGAAGTCTCCCGAGGGCGCCCCGAACATCCCTGCTATCAGCCGCCTGTCACCTCACACACACAGCCCTAATGATATGATGCCATCTACTGTCCCCTTTCGTCATCATCTTGCCCCTCATCATTTCCTCACCATACTACGCTAAAAACAAAAAACTGGCTCTTAACTTTTTTAGCCGACTCCTAGATTCAAAGCAAATTTGTCAAGCCCGGTTTTAGTGGTTGGGTTTAGATCAATTTAAAAGTGTTTCTCCACCTTTAGCAAATCTACAAGGGAGAAACCGTTCTGGATGCTAGTGCTGTCCCTTCCCTCTCCCAGTCTGAGTTCTACTGATCAATGACAGGAGGTTGACATCAAGCAAGATTCAGGTACTTTTGCTAGTTGTATGTATAAAAATAATTACAATTATTTTTTAGAAGGAGTCATCTTCACTAAATGGAGTTTTTAAAACCTGCCTGGAGTCTTCAGAGCTCATTCCCCTTCCCGCCGAGAAAAAGGTTTTCATTTCCGACAGGTAACCTATTTCCCTTGCCAGCACCTCTCATTCAAAGACCCTTATTCACACAATAGCAACATCTGCTGCTTGGTGACCTTCAATATATCGACTTCCATAAACAAGTCCGGCCGTGTGTTCCTTCAGAACATGTGAGTCACTAAACGATTGATCAGATTTAAGCAGGTCAAAGCTATCACTACACAGAGGACACTGAGTATTCCATTACTTCATGGAGATACGTCACAAACTGCTTTATATATTAAGCTTGTTCAAAATTGCCTTTATCTGATGTATCACCTATGCAGTTTAGAGAATAGATCTCTGCCAAACAAACGATATATCCAACCGTGAAACTGGGTCGCTATATTTGCTCCCAATCAGCACATGATTCAGCTGTGTGGGTCAGTGTGAGGCTGGATTCACACCTAGGCAGTTTTAGTGCATTTTGCAGATTTGCATTACAGAACGTGTTCCATAGAAAACCATGAGCTATGAGTAAGCGTCAATTCGTGACGTGAAACGCATTAGCCACCCTTCCCTGCATGCACACTATCTGCATTTGTTGTTTTGGATTTATTTTGAATTTGGATTTTTTACTTGAAATTTTGGAATAAATAACTGTCTATACAGAGTGCGGCAGTCCAGGGTTTCTTTTTCTCCCATGCATCAGTGCAGAGCCAGCACCTGTGTGAGTGACCGGGCGGAAGCAGCTATTTGGTGAATTCTTAAGCTTTTGAGCAGTACGTTTTTCCTTTCCATAGAAAACCATGTTAAATGGACTGTAAATGCAAAAAGCACTAAAACTGCATAGGTGTGAATCCAGCATAAAGTTGGACAAGTAGGAAGCACTGAATCCAACATCAAATCCATCTGACCTACTACATCCTCTGGTTAGAACGTCAGAATGAGGTCATTTCTTTCAAAGCAGATTTGCCCCCCCACACCCAAAAATAGACTACCGATATGCACACATTAATATATGGGAATATATATATTTGTTCATTTGCTCTCAATTAATCCTGTCAAAGGCTCTGCAGCACAAGTTTGTACTCTGGACTAACTCCTCATAGGACTAAATGAGAGTGCAGAGAGCATGCATGTACTTGACCAAGACGACAAACCACTGATGAGGTCACAGTGCCAATATATCCAATTAGGGACAGGTACAGTCCCACGACAAGCACAGCACCACCAGCCTTGTCCACAAAGTAAGTCCAGCAGCAGCTCATCGCACATCTGGCTGCAGATCGCTCACTCCATAGTCCTGCAATGTATGCTGCCTGGAATGCAGTGTAGTGTAGAAATTAGTGTGGCGGGGTAATCAGTGTAGTGTAGTGGGTGGCGGGGTAATCAGTGTAGTGTAGTGAGTGGCGGGGTAATCAGTGTAGTGTAGTGAGTGGCGGGGTAATCAGTGTAGTGCAGAGTTGCAAAACAGTCCCGAATTTCCTGGGACAATTATGATTTTTGGACCCTTGTCCACAAGTGTGGAGGGGGCTCTGCTGGGGAGGCACCTGATGCAAGGGCGGACTCTGCTGGGGAAGCACCTGATGCAAGGGCGGACTCTGCTGGGGAAGCACCTGATGCAAGGGCGGACTCTGCTGGGGAAGCACCTGATGCAAGGGCGGACTCTGCTGGGGAAGCACCTGATGCAAGGGCGGACTCTGCTGGGGAAGCACCTGATGCAAGGGCGGACTCTGCTGGGGAAGCACCTGATGCAAGGGCGGACTCTGCTGGGGAAGCACCTGATGCAAGGGCGGACTCTGCTGGGGAAGCACCTGATGCAAGGGCGGACTCTGCTGGGGAAGCACCTGATGCAAGGGTGGACTCTGCTGGGGAAGCACCTGATGCAAGGGCGGACTCTGCTGGGGAAGCACCTGATGCAAGGGCGGACTCTGCTGGGGAAGCACCTGATGCAAGGGCGGACTCTGCTGGGGAAGCACCTGATGCAAGGGCGGACTCTGCTGGGGAAGCACCTGATGCAAGGGCGGACTGCTGGGGAGGCCATCTGGTGGCAGGCGACGTGGCAGGTGACACGCTCAGGACTTCCACTGATTCGGCATTATGGTGAGTTGAATATTTCTATTATTACATTGTAATATAAAATGAAATCAATGTGCTTCAATCACCCTGACACCATAACAACCATGGTGTCGGAATGATTGAAGCGCCAACAGGTGTTTTGGAGTATCTTTATCTGCCAATTTTGTTACACATTTCTATTGTGGTGTAGGATCTGGCTTCTTTCTTTTTCTTTCTCTCCTCCTCTCTCCTCCTTTCCTTCATCTCGGACTCTAACCACACCCCTTCTGAGCCACGCCCATTTAAGCCACACCCACTATCGCGCGGAAACCACGCACATTTTTCGCCGCTTCGCGCGCCGCAATTTTCATTACAGTGTAATATGCCTACAAACGAATGCCCCGCCCCCTAATTATAGCAAGGCTCCACCTCGATGGAAAAAAAGTGTCCCGGATGTTTTTTTTTGCAATGTTGGCAACTATGCCGTTCACGTGCCGCAGTTCAGCTTAAGCACGCACAAGGGTAGCTGGCTGTGAGCCCACAAGGCTGCCCACAGTTAAGATGCCGGCGCCTTGACCCAAAGACCGGCAAAGAGCTGGGTTGGGCGAGAATATCGCTGGATCCTGGGGACAGGTTAAGCGTGTGTTGTTTTCAAAGTCAGCAGCATTAGAAGCTGCTGGCATAAATTTATGTTTATAGGATGAAGATGCTCTTTAACCGCTTGCCGACCGCCTCCTGTACATTTACGTCGGCAGAATGGCACGGACAGGCACATCAACGTACCTGTACATCCCCTTTAAATGCCTGTTGGTGTGGTCGCGCACACGCGACACCGGTGGCGCGCTCGCGACCCTGCCGCCATCCCCGTGAGGCGGACCGCAGGTCCCGCGGACTCGATCGCCGCGGGGATCCCCGCGATCGTCTCACGGAGGTATAGAGCGGGGAGATGCTTGTGTATTTGTACTTTACTCACATAAAGCAACAGGCATCATGACTTCTTATTTCCTTAAAGTGACTATAAAGCTAAAAATGTTTTTTTTTTTTAAATAGCAAATATGTCATACTTACCTGCTCTGTACAGTGATATTGCACAAAGCAGCCATGATCCTCCTCTTCTGGAGTCTTCCATCTGCACTCCCATGAGTGCCTCCATAGCAAACTGCTAGCTATAGGTGCACTTGTGCGACCTCGATCCTGAGCCAGGCTCTGTAAACCTATTGACACACAGAGGTGGATTTACTAAAGGCAAATAGACCGTGCACCTGCTCCTGAGCTTAGTAAATGAGCAGAAGCTCTGCTGACTTCTATTATCCAATCACGTGCAAGCATAAATAGTCTTGTTCCTTGCACGTGATTGGGTATTCTTTGCAAAGTGAAGGTTTACCTCATTTACTAAGCTCTGGAGCAACTGCACTTGCAGAGTCTATTTGCCTTTAGTAAATCAACCCCACAAAGTGCGGCTTGGTCCCACCCCACGCTACCTCCTCATAGGATTTGATTGACAACAGCAGGAGCCAATGATTCCCGCTGCTGCCTCCATGTCTAGTGAGGAGGTAGAGAGAGGAGAGACGCTGCTCTCGGCCACAGTGCTGGAATTGAACCGAGAAGGCTTGTTTACCTTAATGCAGACAATATTGCATTCAAGTAAAAAACCTTCTGCCTTTACAACCACTTTATGAATGTATGGTGGTACCATTCCCTACAGCTTCCTGCATGAACTGTGGGTAATCCTAAAATGTGTGTGAGGGATACAATACATCTACAGTTTAAAGAAGATAGATCATTATAATTTTTATTTTACAGTTACCAATGGCCCATGTTTCAAAGTGCTTTATAATCCTAGTTTTGAGGTCCGATCTGCACCTCCTGTCGTGCCATAATCATATGGGTTTGACTACAAATCATAGCTGCTAGTTTTTCTGTCATTATGCCTCATACAGAGAAAGGCACACTGCAGCAATTAAAGTGTAATAAAGTAAAAGTATATCTAAAAGTAATTTAAAAAAGTAAAACCCAAGTTTGAAATGTATTTTTAAGACATGTTTATCCATTTAAACATGATGATAAGCTGGAAATATAATAAAAAAAATTGCATCAAATCTTTAAAATCAATGTCAAAATTAAGGGAATTTTGTCAAGGTAACTAATACAGATACTACTAAATTTGGTTTGGGCATTTAGGCGTTAATAGCCTTTCATGGAATGGTTAAAGGCCCAGACCCAAATTTTTGGAGTAAGGACAGTGAAAGCCTGCCCAAATCAGACAGCATAAGCAGTTTACAGATTTACTACCTGTAGCTGTTCTTTAATGCCTTTTGGAAAAGGTAACTTTGCCTTTAAACAGAAGTACATAATTTATTCGGCTTGCCTAACCTTCTAAAAATACAGTAAATGTGTGATCTTGAAGTTATGTGTTACTATTACAGTATCCCACCGTTCCCCTGCAATGGGTTGTACAATCAGAAGACCTACTAACATTTCACTTGAACGTAATTTCTTTCATGTGTTATCCTCACTTCTAAACATGCCTGGCAATTTTCTAGGTTGTGGGTGCCCTGCTGTGTACAATAAAAAGCAGCTTTTTTTTTTTAGGTCATGGCATACATAAACACCTCATCTTTATTGAAAGCATAACTGGGTTAATCACAAGTCAGTTTATACATACTAATAATGATCTCAAATCAATGTACATTTGGATGTTTAGGCTTCTGAAATAGGCAAAATCAATGCATCATGAACTATAGTGAATAGGGCTCATGCACACTGCAGCTCAAAAAAAAAAAGCTGCTTTTACAGGCATTTGAGCTTTTTCAGCTTGAAGAAGCTTGTGTTTTCTGGGCTCTTTTGCACATTTTTATGGAGCTTCTTTGAGCAGAAGCAATTTTTTCACAAACCCTCCCCTCAGTTAATTTTTCCTATTTTTTTTTTGTTTGTTTGAGCTTCTTTGAGCGTTTTCACACGTTTTTGGGTGCCTTTTCTGCTCGAAAGCTCCTCTCTAAAACGCATGTTTGGTGGGGGGTTTTTCTGCCTGTAAACTCCTGAAAAAGCCATAGTGTGCATGGGCACATTGTCTGACATGGAGGGGAGTTTCCAGGCAGAAAGCGTAAGAGCTCAAAAAAAGCTCAAAAGCCTGTAAGAGCTTCCTTGAGCTTCTTGCAGGGTGCATGAGCCCTGAGTCTACAATGTATATTAACAGAAAAAACAAATATATAGTACAGATATATATTATGAATGCAACTAGTGCCAAAAATAATAGTTTCTATTGATGTTCCACATTTACAGTGGCAGAAAAAGTATGTGAACCCCTTGGAATTAACCGCTTTTTTTTCTTGCAGTAATTTGCCATAAGATAAGATCACAGGACAATAACCCTAAGTATCAAAGTAAATGCACCACAGACTGCCTTCAGAAAAAAGAATGCGCCTTTGGGAGTGGCGGAGTCAGAAACCAGACCTTAACCCCATAGAGATTGCTGTGGAATGATCTCAAAATGGCCATTCAAATCAGACAGGAAGATGAAGGATGAATGGCCACACACCATTATGGGATACCAGTGGTAAAAAAAATTATTGAATGAAGACAGAAAATACAGGAGTCCACGGATAGGTTAACGTGTTTCACACATCTAAAGTGCTTAATCATAATGTTTATAATTAAGCACTTAGATGTGTGAAACGCGTTAACCTATCCATGGACTACTGTATTTACTGTCTTCATTCAATAAACAAATGTTACACCAGTATTTTGTTACGGTGTGTGACCATTCATCCTTCATCTGTCTGTCATGGTGGTGGGCCACGGCCAGCGCCCGTGGGGTTGCCTGCTGTGGGACTGATTTCCCCAGCCTCACCTGGAGCACTGATTCGCCTTCCTGCATTTACTCTAGACATCCTACCAATGTGTCCGAGGCAATTTTGTAAAGAGGAATGGTCAACAATTCTTCCTGAACGTTGTGCAGGTCTAATCCAGAGATACCGAAAAGCGCTGACTTGAAGTCATTGCTGCCCAAGGAGGTTCAACTAGCTATCAACTCCAAGGGTACACATACTTTTTTCCTCCAACACTGTGAGGGGGAGAGGGGCTAATGTAAATAAACTAGTTTCTTGACCTACACAAGCAAAGCACAGGTCCACTCAAAAGTAGCCATACAAGTAACAATAGTTTACCTTCATTCCTTCTTCCCAGCTTATCCACAGATCACCTCTGGTAAGAAAGCAAGCCACAGCATGTCGTGCCAGGTGATGAATCCAGCCTTCTTGTCGGAGCTGAGTCATAATGGCATCAATCCATGGGAAACCTGTCCTGCCTTCAGCCCACTTGGCCAGGGCCTCAGGGTTCCGATCCCATGGAATCTGGACGCAAATGGGGTTTCCTTCCATCTTATCAAAGCGTGGGTTGTTTGTGGCTGCAGTGTAAAAGAACTCACGCCACAGAAGCTGCCCATAGAGGGAGAGAGGAGGCAAGCTATTTTTCTTCACCTAGAACATTAGATGAAATGGGGATGGGAGGAAAAAACAAATATATAAGAGTAAATAACATTTTTTTTCACTAGTTCCAGCTTTATTTTTCAGTATGTAAAAAAAAAAAAAAAAAAAAAAGAAGAAGAAGAAGAAGAAGAAGAAGAAGAAGAAGAAGAAGGGTTACAGGAACCATACCACTCAAACACATACAATGACATATTAAGCACTAAAGATGTGTGTCCTATTTAAAGTTGATCTCCAGGTTTCTTTTAAAGCGGTATTAAACCCAAAAGCAAACATTTATTATATTGCAGTTTACCAATTCTTACATGTGATGGCTGCATTAATTTTCTTTTTTTTTTTTAGGATCTTTTTCCTCTCTTTTCATCTGGTGACCTGGCCAGTAAGTTTGTTGTTTTTTGAAAGAACAAGCTCTCTTGCAAGATGTATCAGTTACACAGAGATGAGAAACCATTTAACATTGGCAGGGGTGTTTACAATGATCAGCTTTTATTTACTGTATAACATTTTTGGTTTGGAGGTTTAATACCGCTTTAACTTTAAATAGTTTGCTCGGACCAAGCTGGAGCACTGGGCTGTGGAGTGGGAGGGGCTAGTTTGGGCTCTCCTCAGATCACTGAGAGGCTGAGCCAGCTGTTGGTCCAGGCTTCTGGGCAGGTCCCAACCATATTGTTGGGATCTTTTTAGAGCCTGGACTAGCCCTGTGATGTCAGCTGACAGTGTTTTTAGCCTGTTGTCGTACAGAATGAACTGCACTCCTGTAATCCATAGAAGCTTTGGCTATACTTTAAAAACAGCATTTTTGTTTTCACAATTGGATGATGGAAGTCAGCAGAGATTCCCCTCATTTACTAAACTCTGGAGCAACTGCACTTGCAAAGTTCACAGTCTATTTGCCTTTAGTAAATCAACCCAGCAGTGTGGTGACCGGAATTTTACTGCACTTGCTGCATTTTATCGCAGCACGCTGTACAGAAACGCATGTCACTGTACAGCAGGGCAGCGCAACAAAATAAGAGAAGCTGTGCGATGCACTGAACCACGCACCACACCATCCCCTACCAGTCGGAACAGACAGCTGGCGGAGAGGAAACCTCTCCAGCAGCTGTCTGTTCTGGGTGAATTAACCCTGAGAGTAATAGGTGGGCTGAAAACACTTTTACAAACTCCCTCTATTGCGGGTCACACAGCCAAAGGTTTAAGTATTTAGCTGGGTGTTCTCTGTTGAAAAAAAAAAAAGAGAAATCAGATTGGCCGATTGTCCCCTTAGTAGAGATTATGTGGCCAAATGTCAAGATTTTTGGTTATATAAGCAGCACTGGAAGGAGCCTAAAGTTGTCTATTCATTTGAATGGGCTGCTGTACCTGTAGGACACATGTGTCAAACACAAGGCCCGCGGGCCAAATTCGGCCCTTCAGGCTATTTCTTGTGGCCCCGCACCTCTCTTGCAGTTGCAGGAGAGCTCCAGCCCTCCTCTGGTCCTCCTCCAGACCCTTACTTTCTGCTTTCAAGCAATGCATCCAGCTTCTTCCCAGCAGCAGCATAAGGTAAGGGGAGTGCACTGTGATTTAAGTGAGAGTGGGGGACTCAACTTCTGTTGGTGGGGTGGCTTTTGACATCTGATGTAAGGGGTGGGGATGCGCTGGACATCTAATCTTACAGATACAACTGGCCCTTTTGAGGGCAATCATAATGCTGATGCGGCCCACAATGAAATTGAGTTTGACACCCTTGCTGTAGGAAAAAGTCTCTGCACCAAACGGTTTCATGCACCTGAAAACACACAGCGTTTCCTGATGTAAAAGAGCAGCATGTTTTACCCCCGGGTCAGTGAATGCATGAGATTAGCACGATTTCTCCAACCCTTGTATGTGTGAACCTAGCCTTTAAATGTATTAGACTGAAGCTGTATGTAAACATTTGTTTACAGGTCCGCTTTAAGTTTTTAACTTCATGGATGCTTTTTACTTGGATGAGAATGAAAGAAGTGTCTTGCCCATAGGCACACCTACCTAATAACATTAGAATTACCAATAAAGAAAACTTAAAAAATATTAAGTAATGTGTAGAGGTTTTTTTTATACAAAAATAAATAAATCTTTGTTTCTAATAAATAGCATTATTATCTCATATCGGTTTTTAAAACATCTACATCGTGTTTCATATATGCATGCCCGACATTCTATCTGAAAAGTATGCTTTTAAGAAAACTGGATAAAGAGTCACTTGTAAGCTTTTTTCTGTGGAGATTGATGATCAGTTTTGAAATAAGAAAAATAAAACTTAGTGCTCAATTTAAAAGCCAACATCTGATTGGCCACTGTAGGCAGCACCTCTGTTATTTATTTATTTTGAATACTCTTGTGCTTTTTTTAATGTTTTTCAGAGCAATGCTTAATAACTATACCTTTTTGTAAAGATCTGTTAATTTGAAGTAAAACAGACGACAAGAGAGGCATCCAAACCGCAGATAAGGGCTAAGTCCTGTGGTGCTTGCAAGAAGGGAGTTTGCATTCATGCGAGGCCTTTCAAAATTTGCCACCCAAGCCTTTAATGCAAGAAAAGAATACATATATTATATGCCAAAAAACTTCAACAGGTACAATTAAGATTCGTTTTATCAGAAACGACATAAATACTGGTGAAAATAAAGGGCTCTTTGACAGACCTATTAGGTAGGGCATCTCAAGCAAAAACTGTATGGTCAGAAGGTAAAGTGATATTGTGTTAGAGAGCTCTCAAATGAAATAGGGCAAATGATAAAGCCTTGAACTCTCATTGATAATCTCATTGTGGGCTGTCTCTTCAATCTCATTTCTCGAGCATGGGCTCAGGACCAGACTCAATAGTCAAGGCAAAGAGAAGGTTGGAAAACAGATTTTTTTTTTTTATTGATCACCCAGCCAAAGGCCTTGGGAATCTGAATTGTCCTGTGGACTTTTGCTGACAGCTGGAAAGGATATGAATCCTTCAGAAGAAGGTAATATAGATCGCCTGTGACCTGGATGCTCTGAGTTCTGAGAAATGCAAGAAGAGGTACCAGGACCTTTGTGAATACTCTTGGAGCAGGGGATAAGCCAAAGGGCAGTGCGACAAACTGAAAGTGATTGTCTGCCACTACAAAGCACAGAAAAGTGCTGATGAGGTGGGTAAATGCAAAAATGTAGATAGTCAATTTGGATGTCTTTGGATGCCAAGTATTCCCCTTGTCTGAGAGAGGCAATTACCAACCTTGTGGATTACATGCAAAATTTTGGAATTTGAATGTATTTGTTGAGGGATGTTAAGTGCAGAATAGGACCAATACCCCCATGGGCTTTGGTACAGGGAACAGGTTTGAATAAAATCCTTTGAGCCTATTATGTGGAGGTACTGAAACAACTATTTCCCTAGGACAAGAGATTGTTTAGGGCATTATGTACATATTATGGTGCTTGGGCAGTTTTTGGTTGATTTAAGAGAAGAAAGCAGTGAAGAGGTAGAGTTATGAACTCTATTCTGTACCCTTTTGAAACAACCAATTGAATCCACAGGTCTTGGACATCTGTGACCTAAAGAGAGGCAAACTGTAACAGGCGTCTCCCCACTATTAAGAGTGATGATGACCCATCAATGGGAAGTTTTACTGGGCTTTGTGGTCCTAATCTTGCACCAAATTAAAGCTCTTGAACAGGGGGGTTAGAGGATCTTCTGTTTTAGGAGTCTCCTCTCCTCCTGAGACAACTTTAATGAACTGATCAAGTGCCTCTTCAGACTTCTTCCTTAAATAAGCATATATGTGAGGCTCTTTATACAGGCAGCTTTAGCTCCCCAGGCTTTTAGGCTTAAAGTGGATGTAAACCCTCACATACTGTATATCCAGTGAAGTGAACAGCCTCAAGTTTTACTTGTATATCTGCTGTCTTCAACTTTATATACTGGTTAGAAAGTGCACATCATGTTAGGACAGGGGTAGGCAACCTGGGGCTGTTATGGTACTACATTTCCCATGAGGCATTGCAAGGCTTGCTGTTACAATTACTCCCAGAGGCATTACGAGACTTGTAGTTCAGCAACAGCTGGAGGGCCCCAGGTTGCCTACCCCTGTGTGAGGATATTTTCTCCTCCTGATCAACACTGCAGTGAAGCCTGGGCATACAGCCAAGACAGCTGATTGGAGGAAAGGCACACACCCCCTCTCCTCATAGGTAGAGAACTTCAGCTCTGTTCGTTGAATCGTTTGGCTCTGTGCTAATCTATTTATAGCATCCCCACAGACACAAAACTCAGGCTGCTTTTATCATATGTGACTGAGAACTTGTCAGGAGTTATAAGGCTGATAACAGAAGAAAGAAGCAGGAGACAGCTACAGGACATTTTGAAGAGCTTTGAAGAGAGATAAGAAAACACTGCAGATATATGCATATATATTTAATGAATCGGGTTTACATCCACTTTTGAAATTCTGTGCATGCAAATAAAGATTATGGCTATTTTGAAAACTGGTGTCATGACATGCTCTAGGTCTAGGGTATCCAACTAAAAAAGCAGACTGGAAGGTAGTTGCTGTAATTGCTCTGTTAAAGCACAATCCTGAAATATAATGATATGTTGGTTGTTTACTGCCCTAGTCCAGTTAGCTGCAGTATGAGATACTGAAATTGCAGCAAACGCTGGTTGCAGGGCTGGGAAGTAAAAAAAGCGTTTCAAGCTTTCTAACTGCAGAACCTTTAAAAGAGGGAACGTCTTCAATTGGGAACAGTTATATCAACCAGATCCTGTTTAAGACAGTGTAAACCACAGGAATAGTCAATTTCTTTGTGAACATGTTTTTAACTGTCTGGGGTGATCCAATTGTCAAAGATTGCACATTTTATCTTCTGACCATGAACAGGGAATCTTTTAAAATATTTTTAAGGCCTTTGTACCCAAAGGGGCATGGCAAGACAGAGAAGAATCAAGCTGCACAATGCCAATGCTTTTCTAAACGGCATCAGTAAGCTTTGCCACGTTGGTAAGCATGTTGCATGAAGTGCCCTCTTCTATATTGCGGCAATCTACTACAGCCCCATGTAATCATTTCCTTCAATGCCTGACATGTCTAGGGCAAGTATATCAGGATCTGAAGAGAAATGGAAGTAGAAGAGGCATGGTATCTGAGTCCTTAGCAAAGATGATTGTGTAAAAAATATTATTTGTCCATTGAACTGTGACAGATGGCAAAAATTCAGCATTTTTCAGGTAGGCCACTATTTGCCTGCCTGAAATAGAGCTAGAATCAGATGCAGAAATGCAGAAACTAGTGTAATGCCACGTACACGCGACCGTTTTTCACAACGTTAAAAATGCACTTTTTTAAATTGGTCATTAAAAACGATCGTGTGTAGGCTCCAGAGCATTTTTAACAACGTGAAAAATGGGCTAAAAAAAAATGAGAATCTGCTCTATTTTTTCACGTTGTTTTTCAGGTCGTTTTTTTTAACGACGTGAAAAACGGTAGTGTGTATGCTTTTATGAGGGGAAAAAAAACGCGCATGCTCAGAATCAAGTATGAGACGGGAGCGCTCGTTCTGGTAAAACTAGAGTTCGTAATGGAGATAGCACATTTGTCACGCTGTAACGGACTGAAAAGCACGAGGCTGAATCGTCGCTCAACAAACTTTACTAACATGAAGGGTGGCGCCATTCGAATGGAACTTCCCCTTTATAGTATTGTCGTACGTGTTGTACGTCACTGCGCTTTGCTCGAGCGTTTTTTTTTAATGAACGTGTGTATGCAAGACAGGCTTGAGAGGAAACAAGAAAAATCACGTTGAAAAAAACTTAGTTTTTGAAAATGACATTAAAAACGATTGTGTGTACGCGGCATTAGAGTTGGCTTAAGCTCTGGAGCAAGGGGGTAGACTGTCTTGCAATGAAATCTTGTGGCCAAAGGAAGGGAGGAAGTGCACAAGTACCCTATATGGGCTCTAGGCGGAAGCGATAGCAAAATGTGGTGTGATGCACCTGACACTAAGCTTTAAAAGGAGAAGTCCAGCCTGAGCTTTTTAGGCTGGGCTTCTCCTCTGGGTCACAGGAGTGCAATTCGTTTTGAACTCCTGTGACCCGTTTTCAGCGGAGAGCGGTCTAAAGTCCGCTCTCCGCTGACGTCACTGCCATCAGTCGTGGCAGCGCGTCATCACGACTTCCAAGTCGGGATCCGCCAGCTGCCCTGATTGATGGCAGTCTCAGCATATCAGCGAGCCGCTGAGACAGCCTCTCCCCGCCCCTCCACTGCTCGGCGCTCCAATGAGCGCTGAGAAGTAGAGCAGAAGCCCTGCTGACTGACAGTCAGCATGGCTCTGCACTGGGAGGAGTGCGAACCGAGCCATCGGCGGTGTTCAGTGGCTAGGTTCTCAGTGCACAGATGCCAGGGGACAGCTGCAGCATTAGCCTGATGCTCCATCCACCGAGGTAAGTATAAATAGCAAAAAAAATAAAAAAACATACTTCTCTTTTAAGTTTTTGCACCAAATTGAAAATTGACACTGTAGCAAATACAATTTAAACATTGCCCCGGTCACAGTGTGGTGACAGAGTACAGCTCCCAGGGTTTAATGAGGCTACACCAATCCAGATGCACTGCTTCGATTTGGGCATTAGAAGGCAATGAGACGTTGATTGAACAATTTAAAAGATAAAATAGTTCAGCCAAGAGTGATTTCTCTGGGAAGAAGAGGTTTATCACCTTAGGACACTAGCACAAAACTAAGGACTCACAGGGGTTGATTTACTAAAGGAAAATCCACTTTGCACTTGAAAGTGCACATGGAAGTGCAGTCGCTGTAGATCGCTGTAAATCTGAGGGGAAGCTCTGAAATTAGGGGAAGCTCTGCTGATTTTATCATCCAATCATGTGCAAGCTAAAACGCTGTTTTTTATTCTCCTTGCATGTCCCCCTCAGATCTACAGCATCTGCATTTCCATGTGCACTTTCAAGTGCAAAGTGGATTTTCCTTTAGTAAATCAACCCCACAGAGTGTGTTGTAGGGTTACAGATGATGTACCCAGTGGGCAGGTGCTCAAAAGCTTGCCAGTGTTCAATCACCTGAAAATACGAACCTATAACCCAGGGTCTATGAATACTTTGCCTGTGTCCTGTACTGTACGATTAGGATACATACACTAAAGAAATAGTTCTTTTGGGTCTGCAGACCAGCTGCATTAGCAAAATTACCAATGACTATTAAGGGAGACAGTAAGCTTCAGGGCCAGTTCACACCACATGCAGTACAACGGTTGGAAAGTAGGTTATATGGTTTTCAATGGCATAGTTCACACCAGTGCTTGCAGTTTGAGCGCG
This sequence comes from Rana muscosa, assembly GCA_029206835.1. NCBI lineage: Eukaryota > Metazoa > Chordata > Amphibia > Anura > Ranidae > Rana > Rana muscosa. The sequence goes on from CM055118.1 coordinate 124,927,707, forward strand.
TTCCAGAAAAAAAAAAAAAAGTAGAACATGCTGCATTTTTCCTGCACTGGAACGCTGTAAAATGCATCAAAAATGCACTGGAACGCACCAAAAATGCAATATAAACGCACATGTCCTTATGTAAGGTTAAGAAAAAAGATGTTGAAAAATGCACTGGACTGCACCAAAAATGCACTGGAACGCGTCAAAAACGCGCATGCAAAATGCATTTCTATGGTGTGAACTGGCTCTGTCTCCTATAAAAAAGTCAGTTGTTAGCCCCTTTCACTGCTATTCAGCCCACACATTTTTGTAAGGGCTCATTCACACCAGAAGCAATGATGCAGTGTTGTTAGTTATTTTAGTGCACCCCAATTCATAGACATAGCAAAACGCATGCAGTACATTTTTTCAGTGCAGTGGGCTGCGACACAAACCACTGCATCACAATGCCACCACGGTGCGTAAAATAGTTTTGTCACTAAAGCTCTGTGAAAAAGTAGTAAACTGTGCAATGCACCCAGGCACAGCGTGTCTCTGGTGTGAATGGGCCTAAAGAAGGGGGTAAAGAAAAGGTTGGCATGGAGAGGGGAAATTATCACTGGTGTATTTTTGGGTTTCAGATATGTGGCTGTTTTTCTAAATCTTTAAGGCCGGGTTCACACTAGCTGCAGTCACGGCTCGCAGCAGGGGGTCCGGCACGTCCCTGTTCTCCGTTTCAAGCCTTATTTTGAACCTGAAACGAAGCCAAAGACACACCGGACCCATTTTCCAGTGTGGATGGCGGCCGCCCCAGAGGTTTGTGAACCGGCTCCATTGAGAACCGGTCACACTATACTGTCATGCGAATTGGATGCAAGGAAACTTTCATCCAATTCGCATAAGTGTGAACCCAGCCTAAAGGAGAGCTGTTTCTATGGGTCACAAGTCAGACAGACATTCTACCTACCTTTCTCTCCAGGTGCCTTTCTAACCGTGTCAGTGCTTCCGTCTCTCCTCCGGGCCACACAGCAGACGGCAATCCTTCTACATCAAACCCTAATGGACGATCATAAACATAACTTTAGATCCTCTTTCTCTCCCATTTGTAATCAACACAAAATAAAACATGAAAATGTGGTGCATTTGTTTTGCCAAGCATAAGAAACAGTCCATAAACTGAATTTGATTCTTGATACTGGTCAATACGTTAACTCTTTGGAGCTAGCAGTCCAGGTAAATCCATTTCCGGCAAAGGGAACCGTACCGACAAAATCTGACTCCTGGCATGAAAGGATCCGAATTTAGAGCAAGTTGGCTTTAATTTGTCTGTCTGTATAATTTATATTTAGTAGATATTTTTGTTTAAGAAAATAAGAATAAAAAATGTAAATAAAAAAAGCAATACAAAAAAAACATAAAACTAGGACAGACAAAACACTTGCTAAAACACCAAATATAACCCTATTCAGGACTTTTGACACATTGCAACCCCTCCACCCAACACAGGGAATATACAAACTTATTTGCTTAAAGGGGGTTGACCACCTTCAGATGACTCTAACTTATTCACTTGTACATATTCCTCTGAAAAGTGTTGCACAAGTGCACAGCTTTATCTTTTAAAATTAATTTTGTGCTTTGCTGCCATACTGTTACATCAGAAATTGATATTTCTCTCCATTCCCAATGGTTATGATATAGCTACACTTAATTGGATATGGCTGTCCTTAAAGGGAAATGCTGCACCATCTCCACAAAGGACAAAAGAAGCAGCTGTGCCTGATGACAAACACATGGTGGAAATCACAGGAAGAGACCGGAAAGACGTCATGCATTCAAGAGCAGTTGCTGCAGGGTTCATATAAGCCAATAGGTTGAAGCTGACTGTAGATATGAAACCCTTGTAATTGTAATCAATGCAAAAGAGGAAAAAATATATATTCTGTTCTAAAGCAGAATGTTTGAAATTTATATTTCTAGACTAGGAAACCGATCTGCCCCAATCTTCAGTACACACCACCAGTCCTGAATAGGGTTACATTGTATATAATTTTTTCCAGTTTTGGATAGAGTGGGGTAGGATGAAAAATAGGATTTTTATAACAGCTTACCTGTAAAATCCTTTTCTTGGAGTACACCACGGGACACAGAGCTAGTCATTACATAATGGGTTAAGGGTCACCAGCGGTGATTGGACACTGGCACAACCAATGGAAGACAGTTCCCCTCCATATAACCCCTCCCATCAGGGAAGTACCTCAGTTTTGTAGCAAAGCAGTAAGGTTCCCATAAGAAGGGTGGGACCTCTGTGTCCCGTGGTGTACTCCAAGAAAAGGATTTTACAGGTAAGCTGTTATAAAAATCCTATTTTCTTTATCGTACACCACGGGACACAGAGCTAGTCATTACATAATGGGACGTCCCAGAGCAATGCTCATATGAAGGGGGGGAGACACAGATCAAAACAGGCCGCTTGCGGACCAGAAGCCCTATACTGCTGCCTGCAGCACACTTCGCCCAAAGGCGGAATCCTCATGTCCTTTCACATCTATTTGATAGAATTTGGAAAATGTATGGACTGAGGACCAAGTTGCAGCCTTACAGATCTGCGCCATCGAAGCCTGGTGGTGCACTGCCCATGAAGCACTTATCGCCCTGGTAGAGTGCGCCTTAACAGGAAAAGGAGGAGTCCTGTTCTTTAAACCATAAGCTTGAATAATTACTTGTCTAATCCACCTGGAAATGGTGGATCTTGATACCGCTTGGCCCTTCTTGGGCCCATCTGGTAAAATAAACAAAACATCTGTTTTACGTATCTGAGCGGTTGCTTGCAGATACACCTTTACCACTCTCCCTAGATCTAGAGAGTGTAATAATTTTCCCCCGCCGTCCGCGGGTTTGGAAAAAAAGGAAGGCAGAACAATGTCTTGATTCAAGTGAAAAGCCGACACCACCTTAGGTAGAAAAGCCGGATGGGGTCGTAGTACGATTTTGTCCTTGTGACAAATTAGACAAGGCTCTTTACAAGAAAGAGCTGCTAGCTCTGATACTCTCCTAGCAGAAGCTATAGCCATCAGAAAAGCCAACTTCCTACTTAATATAATTAAAGGAATATGGCGAATAGGTTCAAAAGGTTGCTTTTGCAACACTGACAATACCAAATTCAAATCCCATGGACACAAGGGAGTCCTAACTGGAGGATTTATCCTCAGTACCCCCTTAATGAATGTCCGAACTAGGGAGTGAAATGCCAATGGTCTCTGAAAGAAGACTGATAGAGCCGATATTTGCCCTTTGATGGTGCTAAGGGCTAAATTCATATCCACTCCTAACTGGCAAAAAGCAAGAATCCTGCTTATTTCATATTTCTGAGGATTCCAACTTCTGGATTCACACCAGGAAACGTATGCTCTCCAGACTCTCTGATAGATGAGTCTGGAGGCTGGCTTTCTAGCATTAATGAGCGTAGAAAGAGCCGGACCAGAGACCCCTCTCTTTTTAAAAATGTGGGTCTCAGCAGCCAGGCCGTCAACTTTAGCCTTTGTAAGGAAGGGTGGAATACTGGACCCTGTGACAGCAGGTCGTGTCGGAGTGGAAACTTCCAGGGCCTTCCTATCGCCGTTTTTACAATCTCGGCATACCAAGGCCTCCTGGGCCAGTTTGGGGCCACTAGGATTACTGGTATTCCCTCCTCCTTGATCCTGCGAAGCAGTCTTTGTAGAAGAGGGATCGGAGGGAATGCCTAGATCAGTGAGAACTGATTCCATGGAGTTATTAGAGCGTCTGTATTATTAGAGCGTCTGTCCCGTAGGCTAGAGGATCCCTCGTTCTGGACACAAAGTTGTCCAATTTCTTGTTGAACCTGGCAGCTAGCAGGTCTACATCTGGGTTTCCCCATCTCAGACATATGGCCTGAAAGATCTCGGGGTGAAGAGACCACTCCCTGGTAGCAGCTGCTGACGACTCAGGTAGTCTACTTGCCAATTTTCCATCCCTGGAATGAAGATTGCAGAAAGGCAAGGTACATGCTCTTCTGCCCATGCCAGGATCCGGTTCACCTCTCTTTGGGCTGCCCGACTGCGGGTGCCTCCTTGGTGATTGATGTAAGCTACTGCAGTAGCATTGTCGGATTGAACCCGAACTGGGTAGCCCTGTAACCTGTATGTCCAGGTTTTGAGGGCTAGATATACCGCCCGGATCTCTAGCACATTGATGGGCAGGATCCCCTGAGTCTTGGCCCAGGTTCCCTGGGTAGAAGCCTCCTCGAATACTGCACCCCAGTCCGATAGGCTGGTATTCCTAGATACCACCTTCCAGGCCACTGGGAGGAAGGACTTTCCCTTCCGTAAATTCCTGGCTTCTAGCCACCAATCGAAGTTGTGGCGTACTTGTGAGGACAGGCGCATGGGTATATCCAGAGCTTGGCTCTTCCTGTTCCAGGAAGCTAAAATATTGCCTTGAAGTAGTCTCGAATGAAACTGGGCGTAAGGAACCGCCTCGAAGGAGGCTACCATCTTTCCCAATAGTCTCATGCAAAGGCGAATAGACGGCCTCTTGTTTGCTTTGACCTTGTGGATCAGGTCTTTCAGAGACTGTATCTTCGGTTCTGGCAGGTATACCTCGTTTTGGGCTGTATCTATGATCATGCCCAGGTACCCTATCCTTCTTTGGGCCTGGAGAGAGGATTTTTGTAAATTTATAATCCATCCTAAATGCTCCAGGTATCCTACTGTAGTGTGTACAGCGTGACCCAATCCGTCCTTTGACTGATCTATTACTAGTAGATCGTCCAGATAGGCTGTTACCGCAATGCCCCGTGTTCTTAGGTTACTAACAGAGGAGCTAGCACCTTTGTGAATACTATGGGCGCGGTGGCTACACCAAACGGCAGAGCCACAAATTGAAAGTGGCGATCTTCTACCGCAAACCTTAGGAATCTTTGGTGAGCGGGGAGGATGGGTATGTGTAAATGTGCGTCCTTGATATCTATGGACGCCATGAATTTTCCGCCCTTTAAAGTGGCGGCCACGGATCGGATCGTTTCCATTCGAAAAATGGCGATCGTTCAGGAACCGATTTAGGGATTTTAGATCCAGGATGGGTCTGACATCTCCATTTGGCTTTGGAATCACAAAGAGGTTTGAGTAAAAACCTGAACCTCGCTCTTTTTGGGGTACGTCTGTAACTACCCCTTGAGCCCTTAAGTGATTCAAACCTTTGAAGAAGGATTCTCTTTTTTGTGGATCCTTGGAGAGTCTTGAACCTCGGAATTGAGAAGATGGGATCTCTCGAAATTCCAGTTTGTACCCTGAGGATATTGTGGATACTACCCAATTGTCCTGGATTTCTGACCACCAAGTTGCTCAGAACTGACAAAGCCTTCCTCCCACTCGGCCGAGCGGGGGCGCCCCTTCACTGAGAGGCTTTGGGGGCTTGCTTATTAGCTCTTGCACCCCACGGCTTTTTGTTCTTCTGAGCTTGCCCCTTGGCTTTTGTGGGCGGCTAAAACAGGCCGCCGCCACTGGTTGGAGTCAGATTTCCCGGGAGCTGGGGAGAGAGCGTTTAAAACAAGATCTCTTGTTTTTCTTTCTCTCAGGTAAAAGTCATTTTACCACTTGATCTTCTGTATATATTTTTCTAAATCTTCCCCAAATAGGCGTTCGCCATGGAACGGGAACTTGCCAACAGCTTTTTGCATGGGGTCTCCGCTGACCAATGCTTAAGCCAAAGTACTCTGCGCATCTGTACCAGCTGGAGTGTAAGGCGTGATGCCTGTATGATAGAATCTCTCATGGCATCCACTGTGAAGCATAAGGCTTTTAGGCAAATTTTTCCCAATTTCTAGCCTGCTCTGAAGACAGTTCCTTCAGCCCCTGCTTTACCTGTTGGCTGATGACCTGACCCATACCGACTGCTGCTACTGCAGGTTGGGTAATTGAGCCGGCCAAAAGGAAGGAGGATTTCAACTTCCTCTCAGAAGGATCTTTTAAACCCTTGTACATTATCCACCGGACATGTCAGGTTTTTATTTACACAAGAAATAGCCGCAACTACCGCAGGCAGGCTCCATTTCTTAAAAAAAAAATTTTTTCCCCCATAGGATAAAGAATGTTAAACCTTTTTGGAGGTGAGAAACGCTTATCTGGATGTTGCCAGTTTGCGTATATTAGATCCTGTAGTAACGGATGAACCGGGAAGGAGCATGCACCTTGCAGGGATCTTAATGACCCTAGGGAGGAGACAGGTAATTCCGTTACCTCCGCAGAGGTTAACTTAAATGCACTGCTATAGCATTGTACCTGTGACCTTAAAATCTGGCTCCTCATCCTCTGCTGATGTAGCCTCCTCCTCCTCATCCTCCTCCCTCAGGTACTTCTGAAGGGAGGTCCAATACTGGAAGAGACCTGCTTCGCTTATTGTTCCTTTTTAGAGGACTTAGCGATTAAGGTAGCAATTTTTTCCCTCCAGATTATTTAGGGCAGCTGATAAAGTGTCCTCAGTGACATATACAGGCCCAAGCTCCACTGGGGAAGCCGCCATACCTGACAGAGGTAATGGCTCATCCTGAACAGGTGCATTTAGCAACACAGGAGAGAAAGGTACCGAGTCAGCACAGTTAGAGCCTCCTCTCAGGCGGTGGTGCTTTCTTATCTCTTTTTGTCCGTATTACTTCCCCTGGAAGGCTCCGTTTAGACAAAATACAAGGTACCTAAATGCATATACTACCGTGTTCAGTTTAGCAAATACATTAAGTATGCAACTTTTAACACATAACTATGCATAACATGGATGTCTTCTAGGAAGTACCCAATCCAACCACATGGAGTCTTACGTCCCTGTATAGCTGCTGTGTTTCTCTGCCAGGAATAAGAGAACTAACGAGCTTGCTTGCTGCTGCAGTGCTTCTCACACTGACAGTCTTTTAAAATTGGCGCCGTTTCTGTGCCTGCGCGCGCCACGTGCCCGCGCACGCCTTCGCCCCCCCCCCCTCCGATAAAGCGCGCTCCCGCGCGCGCACGCGGTCCTTAGCGCTATGGCGGTGGCCATAGTGAGAGAGGACTCTCATCAGCCCTTGTTCCCACTTACCTGCATCTGCAGGTGTCTGGTCGGCCACCGAAAGGAGGATCGGGGTGCCCCAGCAAGCTCAGCAGCGGAGGTGACGAGCAGTGTACTTCGCCGAAGCCGACACTGAACAGAGTGAGGTGAGTATATTCAGCTCTTTACTCCCCCCAGTGGTGGAAAAAAAGAAGACATCCACTTTTTGAAAAAGGTCCCAACCTAGTTATGGACCTTCTAATCTCACCTTATCCATGCCGCAGGTTTTTCTGCTGAAAAATTTCAGACAGATACCAAACTTCACCCTTCACGGTGGGCTATGTGTGCCAACCTTCAGGGATATGGGTTCCTATTTAAAGGATACCTCTCCCCTGGGCCTTGTACAAGACTCTTACCAGGACTTTATAGCGAAATAGCGAAAGTGCTGGATCTTAGAGCCCAGTCCTCCGAAGAGAGACATTACAGGCGACGCCTCATGGATGAGGCCCGGATCCCATCCAGATTCAGCTCATTTGTAGGCGTCTTGGATGGATCCGAAAGCATAGCTCTTTTACCCCCAGAGGGTCTCTTTGGTAGAGCTTTCCTTTAGCACCTCCTAACGCGTCCAACACCTTTCGACACTGGCGAAAAAACTGAGGTACTTCCCTGATGGGAGGGGTTATATGGAGGGGAACTGTCTTCCATTGGTTGTGCCAGTGTCCAATCACCGCTGGTGACCCTTAACCCATTATGTAATGACTAGCTCTGTGTCCCGTGGTGTACGATAAAGAAACTCCTGTTGAGTTTTTACTGCTATCTGGGCTCCAATAGTGATATTTCCCCTTCCAGTCCCGCTGACAATGGTTTTCCCAGAAAGCAAGTTAGGGAAGATCTGCAACAGGGACATAGACAGAAATAGAAATCTGAAAGGGATGTAGCTTTCCCCTACTCATTTGTGTTTCTGCTGCTGAAGAATTCCCCTCACTTCCTGTGTGGTAAAATGTCACCGGGACAGGAGGTGAGGATAAACATAACAGAGCCCCAAACAACAATACAAATCTGACAGGTGGGTTAGCCGTTCCCCACTTCATCAAAAACTAAGAAGAAAAAAAACTAAATTTTGGATGGACATACACTTTAAGGGGAGATTGTATCTCCATCTTAGATAATTTAGGAATCCAGGATTTTTTTTTTTGGGTAGGAAACATTAACACAAGTTAGATAACAAATACTATTGAAGTCTTCACTGCTCTATGGGCTTAACCCATAGGTCCACATTGCTGCACAACATTCAGCCCTGTAGACATACAGGCTAGGCCCTGCCACATTGTGGCTCTCTTTACAAACATGAACGACCCCACCTGTGCCGCCTTGTTACTGGGTTTTCGCACACGGAGAGCTTCCTTGCCACGAATCCTGCCAGAGCTATAGCAGTTGGCATCACCCGAACGCTGAAGCCAGCGGGAAAGTGATGCCACCGCCCTTTTGTGTCCGTTTGTGATGTCTTGCAGCTGGAAAGTTACCAAACTAGTTGTCAGCCTAATGGCACCGTGGCACCCTTTCTAATTGAGATCCTGGCAAAAAAAGCTTGGTGAGAAAAAAAATAAAAAATAAAACTCTCAATGCTTTTAGTGTGCAGGGACTGCGTTTTTGTTGTTGGTTTCCAGGAGAACTTACAAAGAGCCGTTATTTCTGTTATGTGCAAAATGGTGGAATAAAAAAAGTTTTTATGAAGTTCACAAATGATTAACAATCCAGACATCGTGCTGTTGCTCAGTTGGGGGATGGAACCAAAGGAACTAAAATTTTCTCTGCACATTTATTAAGTGTAAAAGTCCAAGATTTAGTTGAGGATATGTCTCCATAGGTCAGTAAATTAGCACAGTTTTTTTTATTCCTATGTAACTTTAAAATCACTCCAAACAAATTGCTTGAGGTTCAGTTAATCAATAAGCTACTTTGATATTAAAGAAAATGCTTTTATTATCTGCAATACGGGAGTGAGATTTTTTCGGACATGCATCCCATTGCTGGTAAATGTGGCACCAAAGAGTTAAAGTTTTTTTTCTTTCTAAAAAAAATTCAGAATTAGACATCTGCAAGACTTCCCTAATTGTCATAATAAGTATATTTCATATTCACATTAAGGGCCTAACTTTTTGCAAACAGCTATTAATATAGTGTCCTGTGTTTACGTATTTAAAAAAATGGTACCCATAGCACATATTCTAGGGAGTACAGCAACAATGGGGGGGGGGGGGCGCACAAAAGCTGGGGAATTTGCAGAGAGATTAAAAAATAAAAATGTAAAAAGCCAAAGTTAAGCAGTCAAGGTATTATGTGCTCTGTGATTGCATTACCATAATTAAGTTTTACTCTGCAAATACAAACCCAACAAGTTTTACACTCGTGGACTTAAATTTTAAAATGTGCCACCAAACATATAGCTATTGGCTATATAAAAAAAAAAAAAAAAAATACTCTTATGATGCTTGCACTTAGGGATGTGAAAGCCAGGGGACGCTAGGGAGCTGGATCTAATTTACAATTACTAAGTGTGCACATCTATGTGAGCCTTTAGGGGTTGATTTACTAAAGTAAAATCCACTTTGCACTTGCAAGTGCACTGAAAGTGCACATGGAAGTGCAGATGCTGTAGTTCTGAGGGGGACATGCAAGGAAAATAAAAAACAGCATTTTAGCTTGCACATGATTGGATGATAAAATCAGCAGAGCTTCCCCTCAGATTTACAGCGATCTACAGCGACTGCACTTCCATGTGCACTTTCAAGTGCAAAGTGGATTTTCCTTTAGTAAATCAACCCCTTAGTGTTCCTGTATCCAATCAAGATGTGAGATGAGGAAAAAAAAAAAATGGCTTTCAAAAGCAAAATAAATGAAACATAAATGTACATGAATAAACACATCATCTCCTGTATTAATTCAGCAGTTGAGAAAATAGCACCTGGTTCATAAGGGATGTGGATGCAAGCTCGGAATACAGAAAAAACATTATTTTTAGTTTGGAACGGTCATTTCTTTCCATAAAGTGAACAAAGTTCTGTGACCTTGTATTTTCCACCACCAACAGATCACAAACCAACTACCACCACATAAGGGGTCAGAGTAGTTGAAGATAGGAGTGGCTTATTTGGAAGCCTGCACTTTCACATTGTAGACCCTTGCTCAGATACAATTGGTATTAGTAACGTGGCAATAAGCAAGCGGGCATAAAGATACAAAATGCTTAGATTGGAATAGAGTACCTCACACAATTTTTTTTACGTTTTAAATGGCGCAAGGAAGGGATAGATTCGGTCAGGTTTTTATTGCTGTCCGTGTGCGTGATGGGAAATCCAAATCAGAACTGCAAAACAAGCAGGACATCTGTTCTGGTGACAACAAAGATGGGATTTCCCCTCACTTTGGATAGATTTCCTGTCCTTTCCTGAAGTGACCCCAGAACGGCTGGTGGAATATCCCCAAAGAGACACAAACTGCATTAAAAAAAAAACGAATAGAATTTTGTGCCACATTAGCTAACATTGGGCGAAAAGAATGCTACAGATCTACTAAGCAAAGCCTGATCAGATATGATCAAGTAGGTTAGCCAGAAATTACCCACCAGTAACCCCTTAGGACAGACAATGCCCACTAGAACACCAAATTAACTGGGGCTCTTGTGATTCTGCCATTCTGCCTGAATCAGAATGATAGAAAAGGTAAAGCCGCACACTGATGATGAATGTTTTCACGGGCACAACAACAAGCTGACAAGCTTTAGCACATGGTCACACCCCCAGGAACACTCCTCTGACATGTTTCACCCAATGGGCTTCATCATAGGATTCAAATCAAAGTTTTGCCTTTAACCACTTAACGACCGCTCACTGTATATATACGTCGGCAGAATGGCACAATCACGTAGAGCATATGTGATTGCCTTTGTACAGTTGGGGGGTCCGATCGGACCCCCCTCCTATACAGTGCGTGGCCGTTTATCGTTGGGGAGCGATCAGAGATGAGGGGGTGACCATTCAATTTCGGCCACCCCCTCGCGATCGCTCCTGGCGAATGAAAATGCTTCCTCCGCCATGTGATGTAAACACAGGCAGGAGGAAGTGATGTCATCTCCCTCGCGGCGGTCTTTTCGATTCCGGCGCCGAGGAGAGAAGAAGCAGGTTAGTGCACCAACAGTCCACTGACACGTAGGTACACATAGGCACACATTTCACCCCCCAGTCACCCCCAGATCACCCCCCAATCACAGTGTCACTGATTGCAGTGATCATTTATTTTTCTGATCACTGCATTTAGTGTCATCTGTGATAGTAAAAAGTTGCAGGGCAGTTAGGATTAGGCCCCTTTAGGTCCAGGGTAGCCCCCTAACCCCCCCTAATAAAGGTTTAACCCCTTGATCGCCCCCCAGGTAACCCTTTCACCCCCTAACGCCAGCGTCACTAAGCGATCGTATTTTCGATCGCTGTATTTAGTGCCGGTGGTGCCCTAGATAGCCAGTTATTTATTTTTAGTTTCGCCGCAGGTTTTTAGAGCGTCAGGTACCCCCATATATTATTTTAACCCCCTGATTGCCCCTAGAGTTAACCCTTTCACCAGTGATCACCGTATAAGCGTCACTGGTGACACTGGTTACCCAGTTAGTTATTCAGGTAACCCGTCAGGTTTTTATATAGCGTCGGGTACCCCCATATTTAACCTAATAAAGGTTTTAACCCCCTGATTGCCCCTAGTTAACCCTTTCACCAGTGATCACCATATAAAGGTTACGGGTGATGCTGGTTGGTTTGCTTTTTATAGCATCAGGGCACCCGCCGTATATAACCCAATAAAGGTTTAACCCCCTGATGGCCCGGCGGGTGAGATCAATTAGGTTTTAGCGCCAGAGAGGGTCTGCGTCGCCCCAGGCAGCGTTAGGTTAGTGCCAGTAACGCTAACACCCACGCGCAAAGCATACACCTCCCTTAGTGGTATAGTATCTGATCAGATCTATACTAGCGTCCCCAGCGGTTTAGGGTTCCCAAAAACGCAGTGTTAGCGGGATCAGCCCAGATACCTGCTAGCACCTGCGTTTAGCCCCTCCGCCCAGCCCACCCAAGTGCAGTATCGATCGATCACTGTCACTTACCAAACACAAAACACATAACTGCAGCGTTCGCAGAGACAGTCCTGATCCCTGCGACCGCTAACAGTTTTTTTTGTAGCGTTTGATATATTTGCTGACGACAGTCAGGTGCTTTTTTTCCTGTGAATCTTACTAGTGTACCCCTAAATTTAGAGCCCAAAATGGCAAGTCGAAGGTACACTAGTAAAGAGGCCTACGAGATTCTGAGCATGACAGATAGTGAAGAGGAGGTCACGTATCTGTCAGATTCAGGCTCAGAATATCGTTCCGTAGAAGACAGTGACGTCAGCGGCCCCACGTCAGATAGCTCTGACGACGAAGTTGAGGTCCCTGCTAAGGTCAGTCGTACCCGATCCCGATCTTCTGAGGTTGTTGAGGAGCAAGAACCACAGGGCTCTCGTATCATGGAGCAGAGTAGTACTAGCGCCGCTATTCCTTCTGGTGAATTGGCAAGCACCAGCGGCCTAGTACAGCCTGGGCGTTCATCCAGCACTGCAGTATCACGTGGTGACGTGGCGAGTCCCATAAGTGCAGTTCAAGCTGGCGAGGTGGCAAGCACAAGTAGTGTCTCGCTGGCACCAAGAAGACAAAGGCAGGCCCGTCGTGCCCATAGTGCCCTTCCTGCAGAATTCGCCTATCCTGATTGGGTCCCCACCACTTCTGCAGAACCCGTACTTCCCCCATTCACTGCCCAACCCGGTATTCAGGTGGAAACAGCTGATTTTATGCCAATCGATTTTTATTCGCTGTTTTTCACGGAAGATCTCTATAGATCTATTGTGGACCAGAGTAATTTATATGCTGGTCAATTAATCGCCGCTAATCCCCAGTTGCCTTCCATTGCCAAAGATTGGAAACCAATTACGGTTTCCGAATTTAAGACCTTTCTGGGCCTTTGCCTCAACATGGGCACACATAAATTCCCATCATTGCGTGCTTATTGGTCCACGCACCCAATTGACCACATGCCCGTGTTCTCTGCCTCCATGCCCAGGAAACGATACGAGCAGATTTTGCGGTTCATGCACTTCAACGACAATGAACTTTGTCGTCCACGTGGGGACCCTGAATACGACCGGCTCTATAAAATTCGGCCCCTCATAAACCACTTCAACGAACGTTTTGCAGCCTTGTTTATTCCCGATCAAGCTGTCTGCGTTGATGAGTCCCTGATTAAATTTTCTGGCCGCTTGGCTTTCAAGCAGTACCTTCCCAGCAAGCGTGCCAGATACGGGGTCAAGCTCTATAAGTGCTGTGACAGGGCAACAGGCTATGTATGGAGCTTTATGGTTTATGAGGGAAAAGATAGTCAGATTGAGTCGGTCAACTGCCCGGATTACATAGGGAGCGCTGGCAAGATAGTGTGGAACTTGGTGTCACCCTTATTCGGAAAGGGGTACCACTTGTATGTGGACAATTATTACACGAGCGTGCCACTGTTTAGTCACTTGTTTGATCATCAGATTGGAGCATGTGGCACCGTGCGACCTAATCGCCGGGGCTTTCCCCAGCGGCTTGTAGATGCCCGTCTTAGGCTGGGGGAGAGAGCCTGCGTAAAGTGTAATAACTTGCTCGCTATGAAGTGGAGGGACAATAAGAATGTTTTCCTTCTTACCTCCCTTCATGCAGACACGACAGTCCAAATTCGTACCGCGACTGGTGTTGTGGAGAAACCCCTCTGTGTCCACGAATATAACAAAAATATGGGAGGGGTGGACCTCAACGACCAGTTGATGGCGCCGTATCTAATTGACCGTAAGGCGAGACGCTGGTACAAAAAAGTGTCTCTATCCTTATTCCAATTGGCTTTGCTGAACGCTCATGTGCTATACAGAGCTTCAGGCGGGACTTTATCTCTTCTAAAATTCCAGAATGAGATAGTCACAGAACTCCTGTATCCAGGCGGTTCTGCACCTCACCATCCCCTACCAAATGCAGTAAGCCGGCTGCATGAGAGGCATTATACGCATCTCCTCCCGAGTACCCCTACCCAACGAACCCCCCAAAAAAGATGTCGTGTCTGTAGCAAGCGCGGATTTAGGCGTGACACCCGTTATTATTGTCCACTCTGTCCTGACAAACCTGGTCTTTGCCTTGGTGAATGTTTTGAACGCTACCACTCAAAAGTGAAGTTTTAGCGTAGGGTACAGCATTTCACAGACTAGGACACACTTACACAGGGTCTCCCAAGATGCCATTACATTTTGAGAGACCCGAACCATTACAGTTGTTAAAGTTTAAAAAAAAAAAAAGTGTAAAAAAGAAAAAAAAAAAAATAAATAATTCAAAAACAAAAAAACACAAAAAAAATATAAAATAAAAAAACCCAAAAATAGTTGTCGTTTTATTGTTCTCTCTCTCTCTATTTTCTCTCTATTGTTCTGCTCTTTTTTACTGTATTCCATTCTGCAATGTTTTATCATGCTTGCTTTTCAGGTATGTAATTTTTTGTTTTCAGGTGCGCCATTCAACTGCAGCATGGAATTATTTATCTTGACAGCAACAGCGTTTGCTCCCACGATACATAAAGCCGTGACTCCAGTGCTGTAGGAGGTGATTTCACCACCACAGTTAAAAAAAAAGAGCATATATGCCGAAGCATGGGGGGCAGCAGGGGCGGAGGAGCGATTTTGCTCCTAATGCCGCGTATATACGGTCGAAATTCCGACGAAGGCTTGCCCGTGGAAAAGTCCGACCGTGTGTACGCGGCATAACTTTATTGCGGGAGGATGCCCCCATGCTTCGGCATATATAAATGGTGCATATATGCCCATCATTAGAAGTGGGTGGATGAAGGGAGGTATTCTAATGGTGGGCATACCCACCGATCAATCTCTTTTTTTCGTTCAGCCAACAGGCTGCATGAAAAAAAAGGATTACAATACATGTCCAACAAGGACCAGCAACGTACTGGTATGTTGCTGGACTTTGAATGTTTATACCAGAATGATGCCTGCAGGTTTAGGTATCATCTTGGTATCATTCTTTTCAGCCAGTGGCCGGCTTTCATGTAAAAGCAATTCTAGCAGATAATTAGCCTCTAGACTGCTTTTACAAGCAGTGGGAGGGAATGCCCCCCCCCGGATATAAACAGCGCCATTGGGAAATTGGGAAAGCATTTTATCACACCGATCTTGGTGTGGTCAGATGCTTTGAGGGCAGAGGAAAGATCTAGGGTCTAACCCCCCCCATTTTTTTTTTCAAAAAAAAGAGTACCTGTCACTACTTATTGCTATCATAGGGGATATTTACATTCCCTGAGATAACAATAAAAATGATTTAAAAAAAACAAAATATGGAAGGAACAGTTTAAAAATAAAATAAAAAAGCAAAAATAAATAATAAAAAAAAAAAAAAAAAAAACGCTGCCCCCCCCCCTGCTCTTGCGCAAAGGCGAACGCAAGCGTCGGTCTAGCGTCATATGTAAACAGCAATTGCATCATGCATGTGAGGTATCACCGCGAAGGTCAGATCGAGGGCAGTAATTTTAGCAGTAGACCTCCTCTGTAAATCTAACGTGGTAACCTGTAAAGGCTTTTAAAAATGAATGTAGTTTCTCGCCGCTGCGCGTTTGTGCGCAATTTTAAAGCATGTCGTGTTTGGTATCCATGTACTCGGCCTAAGATCATCTTTTTTATTTCATCAAACATTTGGGCAATATAGTGTTTTTTAGTGCATTAAAAATAAAAAAAGTGTGTTTTTCCCCCAAAAAATGTGTTTGAAAAATCGCTGCGCAAATACTGTGTGGAAAAAAAAATGCAACACCCACTATTTTAATCTGTAGGGCCTTTGCTTTAAAAATATATATAATGTTTGGGGGTTCAACATAATTTTCTTGCAAAAAAAAAATTTTTTTCATGTAAACAAAAAGTGTCAGAAAGGGCTTTGTCTTCAAGTGGTTAGAAGAGTGGATGATGTGTGACATAAGCTTCCTAATGTTGTGCATAAAATGCCAGGACAGTTCAAAACCCCCCCAAATGACCCCATTTTGGAAAGTAGACACCTCAAGATATTTGCTGAGAGGCATGTTGAGCCCATTGAATATTTTTTTTTTTTTTGTCCCAAGTCATTGAATAATGACAAAAAGAAAAAAAAAAAAAAAAAAAAATGTACAAAAAGTTGTCACTAAATTATATATTGCTCAAACATGCCATGGTTATATGTGGAATTGCACCCCAAAATACATTGTTGCTTCTCCTGAGTACGGGGATACCACATGTGTGAGACATTTTGGGAGCCTAGCCGCGTACAGGACCCCGAAAACCAAGCACCGCCTTCAGGATTTCTATGGGTGTAAATTTTTGATTTCACTTCTCACTGCCTATCACAGTTTCGGAGGCCATGGAATGCCCAGATGGCACAAAACCCCCCCCAAATGACCCCATTTTGGAAAGTAGACACCCCAAGCTATTTGCTGAGAGGTATGTTGAGTATTTTGCAGATCTCGCTTTTTGTCACAAAGTTTTAAAAATTGAAAAAAAAAAAAAAATAATAATAATATATGTCTTTCTTCATTTTCAAAAACAAATGAGAGCTGTAAAATACTCACCATGCCTCTCGGCAAATAGCTTGGGGTGTCTACTTTTCAAAATGGGGTCATTTGTGGGGGTTTTGGGCTATCTTGGCATTTTATGGCCTTCAAAACTATGATAGGTAGTGAGGAGTGAAATCAAAAATTTGTGCCCTTAGAAATCCTGAAGGCGGTGCTTGGTTTTCGGGGGCCCGTACGCGGCTAGGCTCTCAAAAAGTCCCACACATGTGGTATCCCTGTACTCAGGAGAAGCAGCCAAATGTATTTTGGGGTGCAATTCCACATATAACCATGGCATGTTTGAGCAATATATCATTTAGGTGACAACTTTTTGTACATTTTTTTTTTCTTTTTGTCATTATTCAATCACTTGGGACAAAAAAAAAATATTCAATGGGCTCAACATGCCTCTCAGCAATTTCCTTGGGGTGTCTACTTTCCAAAATGGGGTCATTTTGGGGGGTTTTGTGCTATCTTGGCATTTTATGGCCTTCAAAACTGTGATAGGTAGTGAGGAGTGAAATCAAAAATTTATGCCCTTAGAAACCTTGAAGGCGGTGCTTGGTTTTTGGGGTCCCGTACGCGGCTAGGCTCCCAAAAAGTCCCACACATGTGGTATCCCCGTACTCAGGAGAAGCAGCAGAATGTATTTTGGGGTGTAATTTCACATATGCCCATGGCATGTGTGAGCAATATATCATTTAGTGACAACTTTGTGCAAAAAAAATAAAGTTTGTCATATTCCCGCAACTTGAGGCAAAATATAAAATATTCCATGGACTAATCATGCCTCTCAGTAAATAGCTTGGGGTGTCTACTTTCCAAAATGGGGTCATTTGGGGGGGGGGGTTTGTGCTATTTTGGCATTTTATGGCCTTCGAAACTGATAGGTAGTGATAGGTAATGAGGAGTGAAATCAAAAATTTGCGCCCTTAGAAATCCTGAAGGCGGTGCTTGGTTTCTGGGGTCCCGTACGCGGCTAGGCTCCTAAAAAGTCCCACACATGTGGTATCCCCGTACTCAGGAGAAGCAGCAGAATGTATTTTGGGGTGCAATTCCACATATAACCATGGCATGTGTGAGCAATATATCATTTAGTGACAACTTTTTGTATTTTTTTTTCTTTTTGTCATTATTCAATCACTTGGGACAAAAAAAAAAAAAAATATTCAATGGGCTCAACATGCCTCTCAGCAATTTCCTTGGGGTGTCTACTTTCCAAAATGGGGTCATTTGGGGGGGTTTTGTACTGCCCTGCCATTTTAGCACCTCAAGAAATGAGATAGGCAGTCATAAATTAAAAGCTGTGTAAATTCCAGAAAATGTACCCTAGTTTGTAGACGCTATAACTTTTGCGCAAACCAATAAATATACGCTTATTGACATTTTTTTTACTAAAGACATGTGGCTGAATACATTTTGGCCTAAATGTATGACTACAATTGAGTTTGATTTTTCTTATAACAAAAAGTAGAAAATATCATTTTTTTTCAAAATTTTCGGTCTTTTTCCGTTTATATCGCAAAAAATAAAAATCGCAGAGGCAATCAAATACCATTAAAAGAAAGCTCTATTTGTGGGAAGAAAAGGACGCAAATTTCGTTTGGGTACAACATTGCATGTCCGCACAATTTACAGTTAAAGCAGCGCAGTGCAAAAATTCAGAATTCACCTCTGGTCCTTTAGCTACCAAATGGTCCGGGGCTTAAGTGGTTAAAGACATCATCTGTGTGCAGATTTTCTTTTGGATTACACTGAGCTATGTGTGGAGGAGTGATGTGATGAACTGCAACCAGCATCCATTTTCAGCATATGAGGGGAGAGCTTGGAGAGTTGGAAAGGTTCATTTTTCTTTGACTCTACAAACTGAATCAGAAATTATTGAAAAACTATGGTCACTATGGCCTGTGGCTGAATAAAGTCCGATTGCTGGGTTGCCAAAGTAACATAAATAGCCAGCTTAAACAAAAGAAAAAAAGGCAAACAGATTTCAGATGAAAAAAGCCATGTTACAAACGCCTCAACAGGCTGTATTCGCATTTTAGAGAGATGATGGGTTGGAGAGATGCCACAAGCCCAGGAAGAAATGCACTTGCTCCACAGCTGCAGAGAGAAAAAGCAAAACTATGCCAAAAGGCCTCTTCAGTTTTGCAGAGATTAGCCTTCAACAGAAGCTACTGAATTTGCAGGCTTCAAAATGATCAAGCTACATGAAAGGTGGCTTCAGCTTCTTACACCAAACAGGGGGTCCCCCATGTGCACTGCTTTCCAAAAGCTCATACAGCACCAGCATTATCTGAATGGTTAGGCTGTGGCACCAGATTTATCCAGCAGAGGCAGTGCAGGAAGACTTGCTACTACTAATCCTAGGTGCAGCCCCCTTAACTGCACTCAAAAAACTAGAACTTGTCCAAATCGGGAAGCATTAAAGTAGATACTGTGGGGGATTTACTAAAGCTGGTGCACTCAGAATCTGGTGCAGCTGTGCATAGTAACCAATTAGCTTCTAACCTCTGTTTGTTCAATTTAGCTTTGGCAATAAAACCTGGAAGCTGATTGGTTTATATGCAGAAGTGAGCCTGAATTTGCACTCTCCAGCTTTAGTAAATAAACCCCACTGTCAGATCACATTAAATTGAAGTTACAAGGATATTATATATTTTTTCTCATAAAACGTTTTGTTACACATTCCAAAAAATGATGGACTGCATTACATGTTAACACACAAAACTAACTAATAGACAATGAATAACTACAGACCCCATATTTCCCTAGAATATTGATATTTTAGTCAACAATGCTGAATATTTAACCCATCTAGTCATAAACATTTATTCAGGTTACCAATAAGTATACAATAATATACCTAATTCTTCCAGAGAAGGGACACCGTACTTCTCGTCATGATCATCGGACACTGGTGTGGTGCACTTATCCATTACTTCGGTTGTAATGGTCTCAGTCGGCATCTCCAGTGGCTCCATTTTGCTAATAAGTGTTTGGAACCTCTTGTAAGTCAAGGGTGGTTGCCCACCATTCAACTCAATAATCCTATTAAAAGATAAATACTTCTATAGTAAGAACATTCTTGACACAGCTTGGTGTGCAACAAGCATACATTTTAATCCAGACATAAACAACTGCCTTGCAAATTTGCAAAAAAAATAAAAATAAAATGAGACAGCCCACTCAAACAAGTGCACTATGTGGCAATAAAACTGTGGACCCTTGACCATCACACCTACTATATAGACAAAATATGTGGACAACCCTCCAAATTATTGCATTCAGGTGTTGCGAGTGAAAGGTACTGTTGATGCTACAGCATACAAAGGACTTTTTAAACAATTGGGTGGTTCCAACCTTGTAGTATTAAGTTTGGGGAAGGCTCTTTTCTATTCCAGCATGACTGTGTGTCCCTGTGCACAAAGCAAGCTCCATAAAGATGGTTTAAGGAGTTTCATATTGAGAACTCCAGTGGCCTGCACAGAACCCTGATCTCTACACTACTAAACAAGGTTGGGTTGAACTGGAATACCAATCGTAAGCCATGTTTTCTTGTTCAAAATCAATACCTGACCCTAGCAATGTTCTTTTGACAGAATGGACACGAACTCCCAAAGACACGTTCCAAATAATTATGAAAAGCCTCCCCAAATCCCCAGAATAGTGGAAGCTGTTACAGTTGCAAAGGGGAGAAATGAGGGGGATCCATATTAATGCCATGGTTTTGACATAGGATGTCCCACAAGTTTATACAGGTGTAATGGTCAGGAGTCCTGCAATCCTATTCAGGAGCTCAAGTACAGTGTTCAAATTTCTCAGCCTCCCGTTCCTCTGTTGATCTTCTGGTGTTTATGTGGAACATGCCTGAATCCAAAGGACTGTTTAGTGGGTATTTTTGAGGTGTATGCTATGAATGATGGCCTAGCCTGTTAGCTGGCAGCACCCATTGGGGAAAAAAATTAACATTAGCAAAGGCAGTTTTAGACCTCCTACACACAAAAGTAATTAATTTACTAATGTTTACACACTAGATCTTGCTGACAGAGGCTGGTGGAAAAATCTTAAGTAAAAACGCAAGTTATGTTCCGTAAAGACCTTGTGTATACACGCATACAATGCTTCACTCTTTTAGCTGCAAGTGCTTCATTTTATGTGCATACAAGCATAAATTACTGCACTCAATCACACTTAATATTTTTATTAAATTTATTTGTACGGCTTTGAACGGATCACTGCATTACAGATTTGCACACAACTGTGTGCATTTTCCATTAAACAATGCTCCTGTGTTTTGTAAGATTTGAAATTTTTTTTATAAAAAAGGAAAATGCTACACATCTACAAATTGCAGCATTTTTTTTGCCCATGTACAATAAGCCTTAAGGTAACTCATGTAGTATTTACTACATAAAAATGCTGTCTTGGACTTTTTAAAATACTCACTTATCCAAATCATAGAGAGTGTGTGAAATTCGTACTATGACCTCCACGCCAGCTTCACTTGCCAATTTCTTGATTGCAGCATCTCGCTCTTTTCCAAATGGTTCAGAGTCATACTCAATAGACAGTTTGCTGATCTTCCATTCCTGGAAAAGGACAGAATATACATTGACGTATTTACATTGTTTGTTGTTGTATATACATTGTTTTCTTATAAAAGACACAGATTCAGTTAACTAAAGTAGATCTAATAAAGTTTTAGCAAGGATGGAATGATAGCACCACATGGTACAAGAAATAGGACAGAAGAAGGCAGTTGATAAACAAAATAATAGGAATGATGATAAAAAACATACTTTAAAGAGCCGAGGAAAGACATCAGCAGGTTGTCCGCGGATCACAAACAAGCGGGAGTTTAATTTACGCAGATTAGCATCCAGGTCTTCTAGACACTGCAGCAGGAATCTAAATAAAGCAAAATAGATAAACATGTTAACATCATGATGGGCAAAATGTAACCAAATAAAAAACTTTTAGAGCTGGTTCACACAGGGGCGTCCTGGGATCCGACTTCAAGTCGCGCGGTTTAGAAAAGTAATGGAAGTGAATGGAGGCGTCTTAATGTACACTACTGCAGTCGCTCCGACTTCAGAAAAGGTTCCTGTACGACTTCAATCCGACTTCTAGGCAACTAGTAACCATTGAATTCAATGGAAGTTGCCTCCAAGTCGGATCCCCTGTCTTAGCTGAAGCCACTTTCCAGGAAGTAAAAATAGTTTTCCAGGCAAACCCCTCCCTCCCCCCTCCCTCCCACAGAGCTGATTATTGTTTGATTGGCCACTGTAAAGTCGCCTGTCCTGGAGGCAACTTTCAGTTTCCTTGTAAGTTGCCTGGAGTCGCGCTGTGATTCATGCTCAAGTCGTGTCCAAGTTGCCTCCCAATGTCGCGCTGGAAGTCGTGTTGCTCCTGTGTGAACCGGATCTTAAGGTAAAAAATAAATAAAAAAATTGTGACCGCCACTAATCAATCACTACCGTAATGATTGTTTGCTATTGGGAATTAGACATCAATCCTCCATTAGTGGACACAGGCTAATCTTTATACATGCATAACATAAACCAGATAGGCGCATTCAATACCAGAGTACATGAATTTAAAAAGATTGCACCTACAGCACTGCTACCATACAACAACAAACTTCCAGCTGGAATTGGGCACCCAGGAACCCTAAACCACAGAGTGCGCCAGTATGCAAAATGTTCTACCTTCTGTTGTCAATTGCCTGGCCCCCTCACAATGATGGGCCAAATGTAAGATGTGGAATCTAGAGCAGGGGTAGACAACCTTAAAGTGGATGTAAACCCACTCTCATCCTTTCTAAACTACTGCCATAGTGCTGATCTATAAGGATATAGATGCCTCCTGCATGTATCCTTATCTGTCAAATGTCTCCCCTCTGTCTGATATAAGAACTGAAAAACTGCAGATTCTGTGGGTGGATCTGTTGTCTGGAGCTCGGTGGGTGGAGTCGTGATGTCAGCAGACTCCCCGCCCACCTCTACACTCCCCTTGTCAACATGCATTTTCTCCTGTGTATTCCTTCTGCTATGATCACTAACATCCAGTCAAAATCCAGAAAAGTAACAACATGACTTCAGAAAAGGAGTGGGGGTGGGAATTAAAAAATAATGCCTGTCTAAAGCTAGTGCACGAGATATGTAAATAACCTGTCACTCAAAGCAAGGGGGCGGAAAGTTGCTTTGTAATGTAATGCTGTTACAGCGTGTTTTACCGCTCGGTGATTCCGCAGCACTCCAGTCACTTATCCACCGGGAGAACAGCTCCCGATCATCTCCGCTCGCCCCCCCCCCCCCACTCCCAGGTAGCCCAGCTCCTCGCCAGCCCTCATTTTCCATTTGCAAAATGCGAGTAGGAGAGTGGAAAATTTAAGGGCTGATATATATATATTATATTTATTCTTAGTGTATCAAAAAGGCTGGATGGGTATGTACATTTTAAGATAATTTTAAATAATTTATTTAGGAATTCTACACAACATTTAATCAAGGACAGTCAAAAGCCTGGACAAGGTTGGAGACTACAGACAGAACAATCTGAAATGATCCAATAGAACAAACTGTCTGACCTATAAACCCACTTCCATGCACTGTGTGTCTGCAGGATCAACATCTTCTCCCTGGTATGTACAGCTGATTAGCTACACGACTGTACATTCTGTCTGATAGGTGGATTAGAACTGTATGGACAGGCTTCTGACCTGTAACCTTGTCTGCAGGCTTTACAATAAAGCTATTTCAGTTACGAGCAGAACAAATGTTGAGCACGTGTAACTGAGCTACTGTTATAACCACCGGTGAGGAATGGAAGGTGAGCGGGGCAAGTCACATTTCCATCTTCGTGAACTGACATCAATGCCATGAGGTTTGGGGCTCTTGACGTACCATACATTGTATGTGAAACTACTGCAGGCTCCTTTGTTGGAAAAAAATAAATTCACTTGTTTTATATGTCTTTTTACAAGTACAATTTGTATATTATATAAAAAATAAATGTGTTTTCTTGTAGATAGAGTGACATCACTCTATATGGATATGGAGTAGAGATACATTAATTACCGGCAATTACAGGTTTCTCCTTTTGTATTGGAGTGACAGATGAAATCTACATAAATTTGTGAAAAGGGGGCCTCATGCTTACTGTTTTGCAGCACTCCCGCTCTTATCAGCACCCTCGCAGTCCACTGAAATTACAAGTTCCGCAGTGGAAGATGGGATGTGTGGGAAGAACCCCACACAGTGGAGCCAGTTTTAAAAATTGTGACTCTGGCTGCAGGGAGAAGAACCCCCGCTCACTGTCACAGTGGGGGGGATCAGGGGGTGCTGCATAGTAACTCGTTACAACCTAAACACATGTTACTAAAGGTGAACTTAGCTTTTAAGCCAGTAAGAGCAACACCATAGGAGAAAATTGAATGGTCTCTTAGAAATCTTGTGGCAGGCTATTTACCACCAGGGACAGGCGTTCTAGTTATTTTGCAGCATTCCTCTTCACATTCTGAAAATAAATATTTATGTCTTTTAAAGAGAGCATTTTCAAGCTACAGTACATTGATGATAAAAATAGCAGACGGTAATTATTTATAGTGCATTTAACAGCACTATGGGATTCAGCATCATATCAAAGCCACCTAATCCAGATCAACGTGGTGGCATTTGCTACTAAGACGGTCACCACTAGACACTCCAGCCTCTTGTGGGGATAATGGAAACTGTATTTGGAAACAGTCAGTCTAGGACAAGTCAGCACTACATGGTGATTAAATATAGAGTGGATCGAGACAGATTTAGATGTACAGTTCTTTCCTGACCTGGAACAGGGTGCTGAATCCATTTCTAGACTTAGGACCCATAAATCTTCCCATAATTCCAGTGGGAATAAAGCAAGATCATTTCTTAAATTTAAAGGGCATCATTCCCCTTTTAATAAAATTCACATCAGCATGCATCTCTGCAAAGAGAGGTGTGTGTGTGTGTGTGTGGGTCCTTTAAGGATGCAACATATAATGCATATTACCTTTGGGAAGAAGTTGGAAAAGAAACATAAAATGTATACAGGGAGTTCCCGAGTTACAAACACAATTGGGAAGGTAGGTTTGTTCGTAAGTCTAAGTTAAACTCCTAAGTTCTAAGTCTAACTTCCGGTCGGAACACTGCATTCGTAAGTGTTTGTAAGTGTAACTGCCGCCTGTGCATGAATGTGGGATGTTCTGGGCGCTTGTTATGTTATCTGGGGCATAGTACGGCAGTGTGGGATGTGTCCGGAGGTGTTCGAAGGTATCCAGGACCAGCGTGGAGCACAAGTGGCCGTTCGTAAGTAGGAGTCGTTCGTAACTCGGGTGTTCATAACTCGGGGACTCCCTGTAGTTCACTGGTTCCTGTGTGCTACACTGATTTGTTTTCTCTCTCTACTTACAGGGATCCCTGAAATTGAACTAGTGGAATTATGGGCAATATTGAAAAGTACATGTGATGTGGTCTACCTTTTGAATAAAATGGACTATGCAGTCTAATTGCTACAGTAGATTAAAAAAAAAAACTGGGCTGCTTAGAGAAATTTTTGTGCCAGGAAATAAAAAGCCTGGTCCCCACAAAACCTAGTAACAATGGGGCGTGTGCCAGAAACTTTATTATAAAAAGGACAGAACATGACAGCTAACAAGTTTCTCCACTAAAAATGTTTACCCAACTATTTCAATGCAACAGTGGGAAACCTGAACATAAATTTAAATCTACACCCAAAAGAGGGCTCCTGAACACGTCCATAGGGGACCAATATGTCTGTTGAGTCTTGTGGTGTTTGAAGAAGAGCTGGCTTTTAAGAACCTTGCTTCTTGATCGTCAGCTAGCATACTGACCACCCTGAATGACGCCCCAGCCAAAGTGACATAACTGGGGGTCCCCAAAGCTGGTATGAAGCATAGGGGCATGCTGAAGGACAGTACAACCAACATATGAGCAGTTCGCTCAGTCTGCGACAAAATTGATGAAGGCATGGGGTGTCCATCAAAAATCTTGGCTGGATTTTGCATTAGGTACACGGCCTCGGGATGCAAGCGTTTCCAAAGGGGGTGCCGATGGAGCCACAATGTCTAACACTTTGTCCACACGTTCGCTGCAAATGTTCTATGGGATTCTGCACTGTTGTGGGGAGGGCAAAACCAAGACATTTTCAACAAAATGTACTTCCGACAGCCTCTGCTCCTGTACTACTTGCCAGCTGGACATTGAAGAGCAGAAGACCCATAGTTCATCAGTTTTTTTTTTTTCTTTAAAGGCATAGTTCATCAGTTTAACCAATATCATGTTAAAACTTATATAAGATTTTAGCGATTGGGTTTAGATCTACTTTAAATAAATCAGTTGTCAAAAAAAAAAAAAAAAAACTACAAAAGCAGCTGTACAAAAGGAGGAAGGAGGAGCTTATTTTTTAACCTGTGGGTGGCATGTGCCTGGCACCCTCCAAGAGAGCATGTCTCAACACACCAACTGACGGTTATCCTAGTATAAGGGCTCATGCACATAGGCTTATAAAAATATTGATATCTCTACTCTGGATTTTACTGACAGAAAAAAAAAAAAGCCATGTTCCAGTTTATATGCATTTAGTTGCATAAACATACGTAAAAGTCTTCTTCCATTCCACTAGTACAGTTTTCAATCCCAGCATGTATGCATGCACATGCATTTACATACGTACAAGCATAAATTGAGAAGAATCACTGATCCCAAAAGCAGAATATTCTACTTTTATGCAGCTGAATGCAGTGCAAGATTACACAGCTATGTGCGTGGGTCCATAATATACAAAACTGCTGGTTCCGATCCACAATTTTACGCTTTATAAAATCTGAACAAAGTTTTTTTTTATTTTATTTTTTTACACGCCTGTGTGCATGAGTCCTAAAACAGGGGTTGCCAGCCTACGTTTTTCCCCACTGGTGACAGGGTCCCTTCGATGCTTATTTTCATAAATTAGGCTGCTTAAGAAATTACAAATCTTCACGCAAAAAAAAAGAAAAGAAAAAAAAAAAAAAAGGACTTCAGTCAGGTAAGATGTTTTTCAGATATTGGATAGAAATGTAATGACACAAACAGAATGCTTTGTCCCATTTGTCATTTATAGTGCAGAAAAATAGCCTTGGCTTTTCCAATAAAAGGCCAACAATTTATTGCATGAGGAAAAAGTGTGCTATTCAATTTTAGTACAAAAATAACTTCAACAAGGGCCAGATTTAGAGAAGCCCAGGCTTCACCTGAATACATGTGTTGCCTTTTATTGTGTATCTTTCCTTTTAAACTACAACATGTCACAACAATCTGAGAAAGTAGGTCATCTCTCATAGCACCCACCAGGGGGAGTGAGCTGCTCCTGTATACTGACCTACTTTTCAGTTTACATGAGAACTACGCGTAACCATTCGCAGCCATTTCCCTTTTTCATACTTAAATCAAAATGGCCATGACAGTAAAGACAAAATGTTCTCAGAGTCTGTGACCGTCATGAATACAATGAAGTGTACAAAGATTAGAATTTACAAACTAGAAGGACATGATCACATAAGGAGTCAATTTTGTGCTTTGCAACGGGTGCTGTGCCCCAAATAAATGGAAAAAAGTCAGGCGTTCTATAACCTTATTGCAAACAATAAACACATAAAGGGGCAGCATGTACAAAATTCTAATTGGATTATACCAGGCCAGTAGAGCTGCACGATTCTGGCTAAAATGAGAATCACGATTTTTTTTGCTTAGAATAAAGATCACGATTCTCTCGGCGTAACATCTTCTTTCACATTATACAAAAAAAAAAATTGGGCCAACTTAACTGTTTAGTTTTTATTTAATTTATTAAATTGTATTTCTTTAAAA
Source organism: Rana muscosa (assembly GCA_029206835.1). Taxonomy (NCBI): domain Eukaryota; kingdom Metazoa; phylum Chordata; class Amphibia; order Anura; family Ranidae; genus Rana; species Rana muscosa. The sequence goes on from CM055118.1 coordinate 124,955,272, forward strand.
AAAAATGCGTTTGAAAAACCGCTGCGCAAATACGGTGTGACGTAAAATATTGCAACATCCACCATCTTATTCTCTAGGGTCTCTGCTAAAAAAAAAAATATCATGTTTGGGTGTTCCAAGTCATTTTCTAGCAGAAAATAATGATTTTTACTTGCAAGCAACAAATGTCAGAAAAGGTTTGGTCTTTAAATGGTTAAACTTCCTTCATCTACAAGCCAGTTCTTTCCTTTGATAAAAGAACGAAAAGATACTTTGTTTCTACTTATTCCTGTGTTGTAATAAAACTTGGCAGGCTGCCTGGATTTAGTTTTTTCAGCTGTGAGAACTCTGCACTTGTGTTAGAGGGAATCGTGACATGCTGTTTTGAAGATCGGGAAGGGAAAAAAAGATCGTGATTTTGAGATTCTTAACGATTAATCGTGCAGCTCTACAGGCCAGGGAGCAGAGCAATAAAGCAAAATGAATCCCTGTACTACGTCACCTGAAAAAATCATAACAATTCACCATGTGATTTGTAAACCCTACATTTACATATATTATGTCTGTTTTTTCTGCTTTTCAATGTTTTTACCCCACTCCTGAAAAAGGCTGGCACCAACTTTAAATACTTCCCGAACTTTGCTTCTGCCCTACACAGATGTCATAGCATCAATCTTACCCATGTGCAAACCAGACTAGCTAGGAGGGAGGTTTCATGAGATCGAGCACCTATGGCGAGGGCACAGGATTACATCACCAGGACAAGGCGCTGTGTATGAGCATGGCACGGTTAGCCTGCTATGAACGTAGAATAAAGTGGGTGTGCTAGTGTAATATCACCAGCCCAACTAGTCGTATCTCCAGAACTACACAGCTTTAGAAGGTATATACAAGGAGTACCTTCATGCGGAACTAAAAAAGGGTAACTTCTTACCTGTTCATCGGTACCTGCATCTGCAGGAGCTAGTCATCCCGGCACTCTGACCATTTTCCAGGTCAGGGAGAAAGAAGGCAAAATAAAATACTTGGACTTGGAGTTGGACTTTAAAGTGGAAATAAACTTCCATCTCTGGCTTTTACCTATAGGTAAGCCTAATAAGGCTTACCTATAGGTAGTGTAAATATCTTCTAAACCTGCACTGTTTAGGAGATATTTACTGTACATGCAGCCAGTGACATCACTGGTGCATGCGATCTGAAGGACCGACCACCTGTGCCATAAACAGCACGTGCAAGAGTGACGTCATCACGGCTCCGGCCAGTCACAGAGCCAGAGTCCGCGAACCCGAAAGCAAGACGGGTGAAGATAAGAGCACCTGCAGCTCTGACATTCCGGCGCTGGAATGCTTTGTTTTAAAGGCAAGTTTAACATAATGTGCTAGTATGCATCGCATACTAGCACATTATTACATTACCTTGCAGGGTCCAAAAAAAAACAGCTCAGTGGTTTACAACCGCTTTTGAATTCTATTTCTCCAATTATGTGTTATAATAGCTGAACTCCAGACATACATAAAAACACCATTTAATGCAGTTGGTAATTTCTTTAATCTCCTGAAACATATGCAGCTTTTCAGGAAATATTGCACAGCAGCTTTTTCACTGAGAGAAAAAGGGGGGGGGGGGGTTCACTAAGAGCCAATCAGGCTCTGTTGCATGCACATGTGCTGACAGGGAGTGTGACAACAGGAGGAGATAGCAGAGTTATACTGCTCTTCATAGTCCAATCAGCAGGAAGAAGGCAGGGATGTGACACCAATGTGTGTGTTCCACAGCCTTAGGAGAGAAAGAGGTCACTCTGTGGACTCTGCTCTCTGGTGGATGCGAATGAATTGTTATAGGGTCGCTGGACAGAATTACAAAACTCTTACAAGTGGTTGTAAACTGTTACATATACCCAGTGAAGTGAAGGACCCCAGATAATACACAGAGATGAAACCAGTCCTATATAAGTTGTACCTGTTTATCAGCAGTCTTCTCTTCATTTGTTCAAAGTTAAGAATTTATAGAGCTTGTCTGAAAGTTCAGAAAAAGGGGGGCGGAGAGCTGAAGTTACTCTGTAGAGCTCAACGAGGAGAGAGCTGATTGGATGGAAGGGACACACTCCAATTCACACAGCACACAAGAACAGAGCTGAGGCTGTCAATCAGCTTGAGATCTCTCCATCGTCCCCATTTTTCTCTTGGTGTCAGGAAAACTTGTCAGAAGTGATTCATGAGGATAGCAGAGGAAGGAAGCAGCAGACAAAATTGACACTTAGTGCTCTTAGTTGAGAAAAGTACACATTATAGAGGGATATGATTTGTTCATATTTAATTGTCTGAAGTTTACAACCACTTTAACTGTGAAATGTTGTTCAAGAACTTTATGGGCATATGCACATGGCCGTATGAAAAATACAGTGACTAGTATGCAGGATCTTGCTGGCAACAAGATCCTGTGTACAAAGTCCTCTGTACCCTGTAGGCACGTGATGTTTGAGCAACTTTTACATGTGTACAGCATTAATGCAGCACGTTGTTGAGATGCAGTACATTTGTGCTGTACACTGTACTCAGGCAAACATTACCACAAATGTTTATATGCGTACAGTGTAAAATCTCGTCCACACACAGGACCTCAGACACACATTTTTCTATTTGGTTTTCTAGAGATCTAAATGCAGCACAAGTTTACTAAAGCAATTTTAGAAATTGGTTAGAAACCGCCTTCACAAAAATAAGGCAATATACAGTAATGGCACCATATAAGTTGCAGGTCATACACTTCTTCATGCAGAAGAGGGCGCTGTTTAAATCACACGGCACTTTCCTGGCAGCTGCAGGCTCCTGGATTAGACAGACTATTCAGTTTCCCAACCCTTGGCCTGTGTGTTATAATGAGCCCTTTGGGATTAATGCAGTTTTCCAGACCCAACACACATTCAGCAACTCCAAAAAAATGTTCATTTGGAGGGTGGCTGTGTGTTTGTATGCAGTGGCGTCACTAGGGTTGGTGTCACCCGGTGCAAAAAAAAATGGTGTCACCCCCCAACAACTATAGTCCCCCCTCAGTACAGACCCCCCTCCACTAACTACAGACCCCCCTCCCACAGTATAGATCCCCTCCCTCAGTACAAACCCGCTCCACTAAGTACAGACTCCCCGCCATCAATATAGACCCGCCTCCCTCAGTATGAACCTCCCCCTCAGTACAGACACCCCCACCTCAGTGCAGACTGCTCCATAAGTACAGACACCCCCACCTCAGTGCAGACCGCTCCATCAGTACAGACACCCCCACCTCAGTGCAGACCCCCTCAGTTACAGACACCCCCTCAGTTACAGACCCCCCCTCGTACAGACACCCCCCTCAGTACAGACACCCCCCTCAGTAACAGACACCCCCTCAGTTACAGATCCCCCCCCTCAGTACCAGACCCCCCCCTCAGTACAGACACCCCCCTCAGTACCAGACCCCCCCCCCTCAGTACAGACACCCCCCTCAGTACCAATCCCCCCTCAGTACCAATCCCCCCTCAGTACAGACACCCCCCTCAGTAACAGACCCCCCCTCAGTACAGACACCCCCCCTCAGTACCAGACCCCCCTCAGTACAGACACCCCCCTCAGTACAGACACCCCCCTCAGTACCAGACACCCCCCTCAGTACCAGACACCCCCCTCAGTACCAGACCCCCCTCAGTACAGACACCCCCCTCAGTTACAGCCCCCCCCTGGTGCAAACTCCCTCTTGTGCAGACCCCAGCAGTACAGACACCCCCTCCCCCCATCAGTAAAGATGCCCCACTTACCTTTCAGACCTCAGAACAGAGCGGCAGATACACACAGCGGTGTGTCTCTCGAGCGCGGGCTCCTCCTCCTCCTCTGTGGATGTAAACATAGAGGAGGCAGAGGGGGCGGCGGCTTCCTTCCGCTCCGCTGAGGGACACAGCCGCAGCGTGAGCCTAAGGCACAGGGCAGCGGGCGGGCGATGTCAGTGTGGCCGCTGCGCTACCCACGGGTGTCACCCCTCTGGTGGGTGTCACCCGGGTGCGGCCCGCCCCCCCCGCACCTGGCTAGCAACGCTAGTGTTTGTATGATAATCCTTTTAGGCTGAGCAGGGCTCACTGCAACAGGAAAGAAAGCCTTCCCCCACAATCACAACCTTATCTGTTTTCAGTTTCAAATAGAACCATCATTCGCAGATGTTTACATTTTAGTTTTAGGGTAGATTTAGATCTGCGCTCCCTTTTCCTCTGAAGCCCAATCCGAATTCAGATCATGCTTCAGGGGCTATTGACAGATTATTATTATTATTTCAGGTACTTATATAGCGCTGTTAATTTACGCAGCGCTTTACATATACATTGTACATTCACCTCAGTCCCTACACTCAAGGAGCTTACAATCTAAAGTCCCTAACTCACATTAATACATTAACATATTAGGGCCAATTTAGACAGAAGCTAAATTAACCCAGCAACATGTCTTTGGAGTGTGGGAGGGAAACCGGAGTACCCGGAGGAAACCCACACAGGCACAGGGAGAACATGCAAACTCCAGGCAGGTAGTGCCGTGGTTGGGATTCGAACCAGTGACCCTTTTTACCGCTAGGGAAAGTGCTAACCACTACAACACTTTGCAGCCTGCGATGCAACGCCTCCTCACTGCCTCTTTTAATCCCATTTTGCCAACAAATACTTTGCAATCGCGTGCATTGCAGGGCATTTGCGGTGCTTCTCCATTTGATTAAATGTGTAGCAATCAGTGGGCAGCAAAAAAAAAAAAAAAAACACATTTTTGGCGCCCCCCCCCCCCCCCCCCCCATCGACGTCTAAACTTAGCCTTAAGCCCTGTACACACGATCGGATTTCCTATGGATTTTAAACCGATGGACTTCCATCAGTCTTGCCTACACACCATCAGTCAAAAAACCGATCGTCCCAAACGCCGTGACGTTAAACACTCCGACGAGCCAAAAAAAAAAAAGAAGTTCTATGCTTCTGAGCATGCGTCGACTTGATTCTGAGCATGCTTGGGTTTTTTATCAGATGGAGTTCCCCCACAGACGATAGTAATTTGCTATCGGTTTTTTTTTCCATCGGAAAAATGTAAAACATGTTCTATTTTTTAACACCGATGGAAAAAAAGACCGATGGGGCCCACACACGAGCGGTTTGTCCGATGAAAAACGTCCATTGGACTGTTTTCATGGATAAAACCGATCGTGTGTACAGGGATTTACTGATCCTTTAAAGAAATAAAAAGTGTAACACAGAAGTAGAACACCAGCTGAGCGTCATTCTAAAGCAGAAAAACAAAAATGGCTTTACCCGTGGGAGAATGGCAGAGCAGAATGGTAAGTGGAAAGAGAAATATTGATTTGTTTGTTTAAATGTGCTTTACATAAGAACTTCTATACTCCTGTAGAATATTTACACATAAGCAACCCACATGTGGCCAAGGACAAGAGGCGCAAGTACATTATTAAAAAATAACGCGTAAAAGAGGACTTGACCTACATTGGATGTGTGGGCAGTGCTTCTGAAGTACTGGCTGCAGAAAAACCAGTTCAACAAGTCGTTGACTAAAAAATGCCGCAAAGAACAGTCCTCCGCTGCTTCTCCCAAGAAGGCTGTCAAGTGAGCAACGCTATCACATCACGTTTTCAGGGCTTTTTATTTTCCTCTTTTTTTTATAGCAGCCTCCCTCTGCTCCAAAGACGCACTAAAGGAGCTCATGCACCAATTCTGGATATGAGCCAATCATGTTTTGCACAGCGCAACTGCTACCCATGGGCTGAAATCAGCTGGTACAGAAGAAGCCAGACGATGTTCGGCTCATATGTACAGCTGCCTGTCCTGACAGAAGCCAAACAACTGGAAAACCAGCATCTGATCAGCAAATAGCACAGCAGGGGGAGATCAATGCACCAACATTGCTTGTATTAGTACAGCGAACTGTCAGTTTTTTTTTATTTTCTTTCCTGTTTCAACATTGGATTTCAATTATTTTTATTCTACCCATTAATCTGAAGTATCTTGAAAGTGTTTTTTTTTTTTTAAAACATGTCATACTTACCTGCTCTGTGCAATGGCTTTACACAGAGCAGTCCGGAACCCCATCATCTTGGGTCCCCTGCTGGCACTCTTGGCTGCTCCTTTTTATGTGCCCCAGTTGCAAGCTTAAGCAGGCCATACACGGTTGAATTTCGAAAAAAAAATTATTTTCAAAATCAGAAAGTTTGTTTTTTTGTGATCTGATGATGCCACTATTGATTTTCAAAATTCGGCCGACCAAACCTTCATGTTGCCAGGAATATTATTTTCTCTCCGGGAATATTCTTTCCTTGCACATGCGCATTTTTTTTTCTATTACATTTCTCGCACGATTCTCCCATCATTGATCAGAAAATCGTTTGTTTTTCAAAAAAATGTCCAACATGTCTGATTCCTCAAATGTGATTGCCGCACGAAAATCGGCTGTTGCTGCAGCCCGCCCACTAAACGGTGCGAAATTCGTACGAAAATTCTTTGATACGATTTTCGAAAGAAAATTCTTTCGAAATTCGAACAGTGTATGGCCGCCTTTACGATATACGGGCACACCTGCATGCTTGATGCTAAACCGGGCAGTATGCATCTATTGACACACACAGCATGGCTCAGCCCTGCCTCCCGCTCTCACAGTATTTGATTGACAGCAATATTGCAGGATTTTGACCTTGATTCTGGTTTATTTCGTATTTATTTTAGGATCCTATTAAGGACTAATTATAACCCTTTTTGTTACCATTGGGGGTCTGTTGCCGATTTAGTTACTCTTATCTTGGATCCTTGATTTAAGTGAAGGAGGGAAGCAATCACGGGTAGGCCCCTTTTAATGGTGACCACAAGGGGCCATATTTTTACATGTGACTTGTAGTAGTATATGCATGGTTAATAGTGGGACATTATGTATCATTAGCCTCTTTAGGGCGTTTTCTCAGATGAGGAGAAAATGCCACACTAGCCATGATTATCTTCATTTGTGTGGTTGGGCTTATCTTTGTTTTTATGAGAACAGGTGTGAACAGCTTAACCGGAACTTTGACAAAAAATTTTTGCTGTTTGTGCCAGGCATGGTTTACACGCACACCTTAATGCATTGTTTGATGTGTTGGATGTATTTTAAATGATGTTCCTATCTTCTTTGGCAAAACATACACCCTATTTCCCTGAAGCAGCCCATCAGGGCAAAGCACGTTGGAATTTTGCTTTACACATTGTATACCGATAGATAGTGTGCTCAAATAGCCCTAGTTCGTTTCTTACTGGGCATTACTTTGGTAGTGTGTGATATGAATCTAAATGTATTTATCTAGGCACATACATAATGGGGATAATGTTCTATAACACTGTTGCTGCTGCTTTATAAAACTTATTAAAAGGGGCTGATATATTCCCCAAGTTTTTATAAACTTATGGAATAAAGATGATTTATATATAGTCACTCCACTTCCCATCTTCCCCCCCCCCCCCTTCCTCCTGCTGTCTTCTGGGAAACACTCTGGTCACAGGAGACAGCGGGGACCAGTGAGGACGCGCCGCGCTACTCACGCATGCGCAGTAGGGAACCGGGCAGTGAAGCCGCAACGCTTCACTTCCTGATTCCCTCACCGAGGATGGTGGCGGGGGCAGCCGAGAGACTAGCGATTGCTCAGCTTCGGCTGCCGTCATTGCGGGCACCCTGGACAGGTAAGTGTTCATTTATTAATAGTCAGCAGCTGCAGTATTTGTAGCTGCTGGCTTTTAATAAAAAAAAATCGTGGGACCTCCGCTTTAAAGTGATTGTAAAGGTTTATTTTTTTAAATAATGTTATATATACACCTGCTCTGTGCAAGGGTTTTGCACAGAGCAGCCCCGATTCTCCTCTTCTGGGGTGCCCCACCAGTGCTCCTGCCTCCTCCCCTTCATAGGGTGCCCCCAGGGAAACCCTTGCAGGCTCACTCCTGAGGCCCGCTGCTGCGTCCATTGACACAGACAGCGGGAATTGGCCCTGCCACCAGCTCCTATGTCACTGGATGTGATTGACGGCAGCGGGAGCCAATGGCTATCAATCTATCCAATGAGGAGAGAGACAGAAGCTGGAGCCGCTGGGCTTGTGTACATCACTGAATCGGATAGGGCTCAGGTAAGAAGGGGGGGGACCTGGGGAGCTGCAGCAAATGTGTTTTTTCACCTTAACCGCTTGCCGACCAGCTCCCGTCATACTACGGCAGGTCGGCCCTTTAAGCGGGGAAAGCAGGCACATGCACGCACCCGCTGCACTGCGGGGGTGCCGATGCACATGGCCGACAGTCGCAGGCACGAGAGCCAGAACAGGGACGTGTGCGTGTGTAATCCCTGTTCTGTGAGGAGAGGCGAGACAGATCGTGTGTTCCTACTAGCTAGGAACAACAATCTGTCATCTCCTCTAGTCAGTCCTATCCCCCTACAGTTAGAACACATGAGGGAACACAGTTAACCCCTTCCCTGTCAGTGACATTTACACAGTAATCAGTGCATTTTTATAGCACTGATCGCTGAATAATTGTTAATGGTCCCAAAAATGTGTCAAAAAAGTCAGCTCTGTCCGTCATAATGGTGCAGTCCCCCATTCAGTTTGTATGCCAGGGGACGGTGACCTGCTCTCTATGGAGCCAGTTCACATATCTCCGGAGCAGCTCAGATGCAAATTGCACAGGGGTCTTGTGCGTCTTCTGGTCCGTTTCAGGCCTGAATTCAGCCAAAAATGTGGGCAGAAATCTGACCTAACACGGCGAACAGCGACTCACTGGCCCCGGGTGGGAGCTGCTCCGTGCTGCGGTGTGAACCCAGCCTTTTGCGATCTCTGTTTAATAACCCATTACACACACACCTCTATTGCTCTCAGACTCCTTCAATTTCAGTTTTTTGATGCTGTGATCCAACTTCCTACTAGACTAGAGGGTGGCTACATTCATTCTCCATGATCCCACTGTATGTAGGAACATAACCTCACTCTATTGCTCACTCCTGAGATACACTAGTGCAGTGATGGCAAACCTTGGCACCCCAGATGTTTTGGAACTACATTTCCCATGATGCTCATGCAATTGTTCTAAACAAATGGATGTTCAGGATCTCATGGGAGGACATTACAAAGGTGGCAGAAAAATAGATTATTGGGCCATTAAAATGTAAGTAAACCCCCCCCCCCCCATCGTTTTAAGACAAGGAAACTGCCATCTTGGCCTCTGTTTAATCTACAACTGCCATAATGCTGCACACGTGATCAGTTATGACACCAGCCATTGGATGGTTTGACAGTTTGATTGAGAGCACAACCAATGTGAGTGTTACATTTCTGGCACGTGCCGTAAATGAAACAGTTTTATTGATGGGTTTACTTTCGCTTTAACTAGTGGATGTGTAGGAATAATATCTGGAGAATAAAGATATTGTAAGTGTCATCAGTGGATCGCACATACTGCCTAGAGCTCTCTGCTCATACCTCTGTACAGGCAGGCACTTCCTGAGCTGTAGGCAGTGTCAATAACTAGCAGTGTGCTGATCAGCATGCTCACAGCTCATTGATACGACAAGTCTGTCTGCAGCGGTGGAAGGTGGAACTACCAGTTCATTCAGATTCCCATGAATGAAGCAGCTTTGCACTGCTCCGCCTACACAGCCGCGCCATTTTCAAACTGACAGTGGGTGCAGGGAGAGGAACCCCCGCCCACTATCCTGGAGAGGGGAGCTATGGTGGTAGGAGCATAGATGCATTTCACAGAGAGTTAGTGTTTATGCTACAGTTTATTTAAATGGTAATAGAACATCAACTCCCCAGGAAAGGTCAAAATACTATTTAATTGAGTAAATAGGCTCATGACTGCATATGTGATTGCTACAGTGACTGAGGATTCTGGCAGCTGGTTCTATACAATTTCACTAGGCGCTTCCCATAAAACACATTGCCAGAGCAAGGAAAGTAGGTTCATGTGCCATTATGGGACATTTATCACTTTTGTCACAAAGTTCACTCTACTTAAAATAACAATAAACGCAGTTAATTGCTACATAGGTCATGTTCCGCCAGTTCTGTACACATAGGAGTTAGATTTATTAAAACTGGAGAGTAATCTGATGCAGTTGGACAGGGTAGTCAATCAGCTTCTAACTTCAGCTTGTTCAATTAAGCTTTGACAAAAAAAAAGAAAAAAAAAAAAAAAAATGGAAGCTGGTTGGTTTCTATGCAGAGCTACATCAGATTTTGCACTCTCCAGTCTTAGTAAATTTTATAGCAGGGCATCCACCAAACTGTCTACACAGTAGCACAAGACTGTTGGAAAGAACTCCAATTTTTGAATTATTGATAAACAGGTCAGGGCCAATTCAGGTTTGTACCCCATGTGCTTGGCCCAGAATGCCAGGGTTCACACAGCCATAGAGGCCAACAACAATTGCATGGCTATGGCTGAGAGTAAAAGAGGCTTTAAAGTGGTTGTAAACTCTGTTACACCACTTTTACCTACAGGTAAGCCTATAACAAGGCTTGCCTGTAGGTACCCTGAATATCTCCTAAACTTGCACAGTTTAGAAGATATTCAGTATATGCACTGCTGCCGACATCATCGGCGCATGCGCACTGAAACGGGCCGCTGGTGCCATTTCTTCAGTAGCCCCACCGTGACCAGTGGCTCCCACGCACATGCGCGGGGAGTGACGTCATCACAGCCCTGGCCAATCAGAGCCACAAACCCGGAAAAAACTCTGGTGGAAGATGTCGGCTTTGTACTCAGGGCATCGTTCGAGGGTATTTCATAATAAGCTAGAATGCGATGAATACTAGCTCATTATGCCTTTGTCTTGCAGAGTTTGTCTTCAGTTTTTGTTATTCCAAGGTTTACAACCTCTTTAAAAAGGGTGTGGGATATACTCAAAAAGGACCGTAAAAGATTGAGGCAGGAAGTAAGCAGATGCACCACAGGCACTTTCAGTGGAGGTCTACCTACAAAGTACTGCTGTTCAAACCTCTGGGAAGGTGTACATTTTGTCTAGTCTCTGCCAGTCTTCATATAGCATACTGTGCACAAGTGGGTAAACTGGGGGGGGGGGGGGAAAAAAGTGCTTTTAGTGTAAAAACAAAAATGTAATATATTACAGCCTACCAATTCTTAAAACACCCCCAAACTCTCTAAGGCCTCTTTCACACCGAGGCGCTTGGAAAAATGCCAGTTAAACACTAAGCGCTTTTGAAGAGCTTTCAATTCATGTCAATGGAGAGGGGTGTTTTTTCACTGCTCTGTCAGCGCACTGCCCCAGTGTGAAAGCATTCTTAAGCTTTTCAGGCGCTTTTTTAGCGTGAAAGCGCATGAAAAGCGCCTCAGTGTGAAAGTGGTCTAAAAGAACTTGCCTGAGCCTGTCAGAGATCCAGATGTAAAAAGGATGCAGCTGTAATGCTGTGTTCACGTTTTACAGTTCGATGATGGAATCAACCATTGGGAACCAGCAGGTTTACTACAGAAGTGTGATTAGATTACTACTTCTATACGCAAAGGGGAAAAAGGTAAAGACACATACTTGTATAACGTACATGGAAATAAAAAAGTCTAACATGTCCATGAATCCGTGGTGAACAGTCATTAAGTCACACATACACAAAAGGACTACAGCTTCCCTTGTTCTAGAACTTTTATTAGGAAAGAAAAAAAAAAAAAACACAAAGTTTTGTTTCCATTTTATTATCATTCACCAGTGGATCTATAAACAAAAATGTAATAAATGTAAATTAAAAAGAATATAATCTTGAGTCCCACTATATGCCAGCAATATGCATGAGCATGGCTTTGAACTTTTCAAATATTTACATGTTGTTGATGAGCAGTAAGAAGGAAAGTCCTATAACCTAAAAAAGGGGCATCTGTTTTACCTTCATGACCACCAAGTACCACTGCCAGTGTTAAAAATGGTTTGTCTCAACCTTCTGCTACTTTACCAATAGTGTTAAAAAAAATACTGATATGTTAGGCCCCATTCACACCTGACTGTTTTGCAGCTCAAAGCTACAAACACACTCAACATTAAAAATCCCCTTTGCTTGTTCACACCTGATCATGCACAAAATGTATGGGAGCTTCTTTATGCAGATTTGGATGGGGTATCTTGGCCCCGCAGACTTCAATGAGAGTGCTTGAAAACATGCGTTACACATGTTCTTTTGAGGCATTCCCATAATAAAAAAAGTCTATGGAGGCCCAAAAGCACAGTACTGTCCAAAAAGCTCCTGCATAGCACAAAAAACGTTTTAAAAAAAACAAATCAGCTCAATATGCTGCACTCAAATGTGAATGTAGCCTTCCATATACACAAGTAAAAATCATCTAACGAATTTATAGTGGCACAATAAAAATGAAAAACATTTACTGTGTGTTATAAGTTGCATAATTATTTTTTCTGCTGTCCATAGAGCAACTGGTTTGCAGCTACAGTACATACAGATCTCTGTAGCCCTCTGGTGGCCATTTTTATTCTCTGTAACCTTTATTACTGACATTTCATTAATCCATTCCTCTGTGTGGGCCTTTTTCAGCAACATTCATCTTAAACAGCAAATCAAGTAACCCTGCTAGTCACCTTCCATTCCTAGAGCATTCTGACCACACCAAGCACAGAAGTAGAGCTTCTAATCCGAGCAACAGGACACCATGTCTACATATGGCATGCTTGTAGGCCGACATCAAAATGCCCTAAACTGCTTAATTGACAAGAGCTTCTAGTAGGAGTCCAACCATCAATACACCAGCTTTAGAACACAAAATAGGAGAATTTAAGATGGGGAACGTACTGTATTAACAATAGAGGTTGACTGATATGGGTTTTTCTCTGGCCGATATTTAGAAATCAGGGTTTTTTGCGGCCGATATTTTAGGCCTTTTTTTTGGGCAGGTGGAACTGGCACTGATTGGAAGATGGCATTGGCAGATTTCACAGCCGTTAGTGTAACTGCTCTCTGCAGCGGCGCGCGTGTGTGAGAGAGAGAGAGAGAGAAGCAGCTATCCAGCCAATGGTTGGGCTGTTTAAGAAAGGGGCGGGGCCACATACATGTAGCGGCCCGCCCAGATCCCATTGGCAGGTGTTGGATAGCTGGGTCCCGCCCACCCCGACATTCAACCTAAACACAAACACACACACACACACACACACGGCGCTTCTCTGCCAACAGTGTGGAGAAGGATTCTCCACACTCTGCAGGCAGAGGTGCGGTGACTGCGGTCAGTGATATATCAGCCTAATTTGGAGAATAATTAAGCTAAAGATGGGAAGTGCCATTGCTGACATTTGCTGTTTTTAAGGTAGGTCTACCACAAACCCTGGCAATGCATGTTGAACAAATGTCCGCAACCCAAAACGTATGGGCTTTCTCAGAGCAGCACATGTTAACTCGTGACACAACAAGCATTAATGCACATTTGTTAAATAGAGGTCGGCCAATATTTGGCCATTTTGGAGAAATCGGCATCGGCCGACCTCTATTTAACAAATGTGCATTAATAATGCTTGTTGTGTCACGAGTTAACATGTGCTGCTCTGAGAAAGCCCATACGGTTTGGGTTGCGGACATTTGTTCAACATGCATTGCCAGGGTTTGTGGTAGACCTACCTTAAAAACAGCAAATGTCAGCAATGGCACTTCCCATCTTTAGCTTAATAGGGTACACAGATCTTGTTTTACACACAATTTATTTAGATTTAAAATTCTAATATGAGGCAAACATTTTAAAGCGGTTGTATTGCCCGTTTGGTATTTCTTACCTACAGGTAAGCCTAAAAATAAGGCTTACCTGTAGGTAAAATGAATATCTCCTAAACATGCACGGTTTAGGAGATATTCACCCTTCATGCAGCCGCTGAGGTCAGCAGCGCATGCATGCTGACGGTCAGGGGGCTCATGTAAGAACTGAGGACGCGTATGCGCAGGAGGGACGTCATTGCAGCTCTGGCCACTCCGAGCGCCGGAGCTCGCAAAACTGGAAGAAAACGCAGAGGGAACATGTCAGCCCTCTCGGCATTGACCAGGCGAGCTGCGGGAACTATGTTCTAATGTAAATATTTCATATATGCACTATATTCATTTACATCACACTATGGCCAATGTTTGTATGTCCAGGAAACCCCCTACCGCCAGCGAAGCCATTACAATGATACATAAAAAATGACTGTATAAAGCCCAGTATGACCAAAAAAGGTCTGCCTGCCGATTGGCTCTTGATCAGTGCTCTTAGCCAATAGCTGAGACTGACAGCACTGCCCGAAGTGTTCTGGCTGGGGGGGCGGGGGAGCTCACAGTCCCCACTGTCAAAATAGCTTAGCAGGGGAGATCACTATACAAACAAACATTGCACAGTTAGACAGCTCAGGAGGAGCCGCTGTACTGTTTTTTTTTTTTCCGTTGGGTGGAATAAAAAGAAAAAAAAAAAAAGAAAAAAACATGCTGACAACACTATTACAATGATATTTATATGCATGTGTATGTGTAACCTGCCAAGCTAGTTTCTCTTTAATTCTTTGACTTCCACCAGGGTAACAGAATGACCTAGATTATAGTAAAATACATGGGCCAATCAACCATTTAATGAGAATCAAGCTAGTGTGTGGAAACACTGGCAGTGGCCATACTCCAGATGCTTTTTTGTTTCTGAATTTGTATGTTGAAAGGGAATGTTTAGTGTTTTTTTTATTATGGGTCTGGATCAAGCACATTGTTAGTCTTAAGCCCCATACACACGGTCGGACTTCCATCGGACTTTTCCCTGGATTTTTGTCCGAACTGAGTTGGCCAGGCTCACCCATAGCATACACACCACAGGACTTTTCTGCAAACTTTCCCAAAACTTTTTGCAACATCACGTGGTTTTTCTGCTCTTTACCGCCACCCTTTGGTCAACTTCTGCTATTGTTGGTTGATGTTAACATTAGTTGTTTTGTCCATCGGACAAAAGTCCTATGGTTTTCTGTACACACGGTCAGACTTTGCTCCATCGGACTTTTGTTGGCCAAAAGTTTGTCCGTTTGCAGACCCAACTTTTGTCCGATGAAAACAAAAAAAAAAAAAAAAAAAGTTTGTCCGATGGAGCGTACACACGGTCGGATTGTTGGTCCAACTTGCTCAAAATGAAGTTTGTTGGCCAAAAGTCCGACCGTGTGTACGGGGCTTTAGTCTGCATTCACACCTAAGAACGTATTCCTTGTCATTTTGAAGCTCCCCCAGGCCTTACACAAGTTTTTTTGCATATACGAGGTGTGTCTATTAAATAACGAGACTGATTAAATAACTCACCTTTATTTATATGTATTACAAATTTAATGCTTGTCCCCGTCTATATATTGCTGCAGTCTTGTTTTCCACTGGTCGAAGGCATGGAGAAAATCAATTTCTCCTGTACCATGTCCGCAGTCTCTGGTCATCTCCAGTATCATGTCCGCAGTCTCCGGTTATCTTTAGTATTTTGGGGAGAGCCTGGAACTCCTCTAAATTGTTGTCTGCTGCGTTTAGACTTTGCTACATGCAGGGAGTGTTCTTTAAAAAAAAAAAAAAGGAGTTCTGCTTGAATCTTTTTGATGAAAACCATGGGCACTTGCGCAGTAATCGCCAAATCATCACTTACAGGACTTCTTTACACTGAATATACTGTAGTTCCTAATGACATTGGTTGTAGGTTTGTAGTTGTTGTCCTGCTGCAGAATAAATTTGGGGCCAAGCACATGCCTCCCTGATTGTATGGAATGAGGGATAAGTATCTATCTGCCTGTATTTTTCAGCATTGAGGACACCCTTGATCCTGACCAAATCTCCAACTCCATTTTCAGGAATGCAGCCCCAAACTTGCAAAGAACCTCCACCATGCTTCACTGTTGTATGCCAACACTCATTATCGTACCGCTCTCAAGCCCTTTGGTGAACAAACTGCCTCCTGCTACAGCAAAATATTTCACATTTTGACTCATCAGTCCAGAGCACCTGCTGACATTTTTCTGCACCCCAGTTCCTATGTTTTTGTACATAGTTGAGTTGCTTAGCCGTGCTTCCACATCATAGGTGTGTTTTTTTTGGACACAATTCTTACATGAGGACCACTTATAGCCATATTTCTCCAGACAGTAGATAGGTGTACCTGGTTCCCGCTGATTTTTACCAGTTCTGTGCTGATAGCACCTGCTGGTCATCTTCCAGTGTCGAAGGGAATTTTTCTTCTGTTCACTCACTTTGCATTTTGTAAATTGATAAAAACAAACAATTAAAATATGTATTTTTGAAAACATTCTTACTTTACAGCTTTTCTTCACACCTGCCTAAAAATGTTTGCACAGTACTATGTAAAAATGCATTAAGATATATATAAAAAAAAAAAAGTGTTTAGGTTTTATAATCACTGTAACTGCTTTGCACAATCTTGCTAAATGTGTGCCTTGGCAACAAAAGCACCGGTGTTAGGTGCAATCAAAATAAATTTTACATAGTAAATATAAAGGATTCAAAGATACAGAGCACTGGCTTAACATTAGACTAAAACATTTCATATAGATTAACCACTAGGGGTCCGCGCTATAGCCGAATGACGGCCACAGCGCGGACCCCAAATGCCGGGAGGCCGTCAATAGACATCCTCCCCTTTGCGCGTGCTGTGATCACTGAGTCACTAAGACTCGGGTGACCAAGGATCCAAGTAAGGGGCCGGTCCTGGCTCCTTACCACGTGATCAGCTGTCAGCCAATGACAGCTGATCACGTGATGTAAACAAAGGATCGGTAATCTTTTTTTTTTCTCCTCACGCTGACAGCGTGAGGAGAAAAAAAAGCCGATCACCAGCTTGTGTACAAGGGACATCGGTCCCGAAGAGGAAGAGTCTATTCTGCCTCATCTGTGCCCACAAATACCACCTGCCATTGCCTACCTATCAATGCCCACCAGTGGTGCCTCATCAGTGCCACCCATTAGTGCAGCCCAATCGGTGCAGCCCCATCAGCGTACATCAATGAAGAAAGATTACCTGTTTGCAAAATTTTATAACAAAATATAAAAAAAAAAATATATATAATTTTTTTTTTTAACGTTTTTTAAAAAAAAATTCAACAAAAAATAAAAAAAAACAGGAGGTGATCAAATACCACCAAAAGAAAGCTCTATTTGTGGGGAAAAAAAATTATAAAAATGTCATTTGGGTACAGTGTTGTATGAATGCGCAATTGTCATTCAAAATGCATCAGCGCTGAAAGCTGAAAATTGGTCTGGGCAGGAGGGGGGTTTAAGTACCCAGTAAGCAAGTGGTTAAAAAAAAAAAAGTTCAGATAAGCATGAGTAAACACAAGACTTAGTATAATATAAATGAATGTATTCAGGACTTTTCGAAAGAGAACATGCATAAATCCATAGTACACAACACAAGAGGCCTGACAAAATCAAAAACACAAACAGCTGTTCACTGATGACTATGCAACAGAAGATTACACTATTCACAACAAAATCTTGTCTTCTAACAGAGGTTAAAAAAAAGGTATACAAATGAAGACCCCAGATCTGGGTTGAAATTACCCCTCACAATAGCCAATAAAATGTGCTATTGTGTTTACATGCAAACAAGGGACATGCCGATAGAGTTCCCCATGACGACGCTAATCTGTAGCGAAACGTAAGTCGGGAGGCTGACATCGCTCGTGAACGGGTGTCTACATGCCAGCCGGCTAATTCTATTTATGGATGTTTTTTTTTTTTTATCTCTGTTTTGTGCAAGTGCAACTTTTTAATCATTAAATCCTCACTTTAGCCCAGGTTCACACTGGGGCTGCGGGAGTGAAGGCATGTAAGTTCAGCTGAACTCGCACGATTTCACTCCTGCCCGATTTCAGCTCGATTACAGAGACATCTGACACAGATGTCAATGTAAATCGCAAAAAGTAGTACAGAAACGACTTTTTGAAATCGGTGCAGATGCGGCGTCGCTCCGATTAGGACGGTGCCATTGCCCGCAATTTGCGGCAAATTTCGCCGATTTGACATGTCAAATCGCACCAGTGTGAACCAGGGCTTAGTCTGTATTACACTATGTGAGTGTTTTTTTTATGTATGGGGATATGATTGCTGGTTTTCTGTATCGCCTGGTGTATTGAGCCCATCCAGTCTGGCTTCTGTCCACCGCTGTGAGTTGGAGTTCGCTGAAGTTCTTGAGTCAGCTCATTATACAGGCTTTACACAGCTTGCCTTCCGGTAAGCAGGAAATCTAAATAGTGGTGGCACACGTGTGATTGTGGTGTTATCCACGAGATTTACTGTTACCCCGCTAAGTGGTTGACCACATCTAGCTTCTATATTCAATTTATGGACTCGGAGATCACCTTACATCATTGGTTTCATTTAATATTCAATTATCACGGTCACCGATTTATTACATTGAGCGCAGCTTTCCTTCCTCCATTTTTGCTGCTAGAGCAGTGTGACAGAGATAATCACACCAGTATGCTGGAGTCTGCGCTTGCAGGTTTGGAAGCGACCTGTAAGGCCTCATGTTCGTGGGCCAACAAGAAAAAAATAAAAAATAAAAAAGGGAGGTGGTGGAGCTATAAGAAGAAAAAAGGTGAAGGCTAAAGAGGAAGGGGTGTGATTTACAGATGATAGGGCAGGCAGGCCTTAAACAGGGAGTGCGGCCATATTTAAATACCCACTGCTGACGACGTGTGTGTTGTCATGACAAGATCAATAGAGCTCGCTTAAGACCTTAGGCTGGGTATACATTTGTTCAACCATTAGGCCCCTTTCACACTGGGGCGTTTTTCATGCGGTTTAGCGCTAATAATAGCGCTGTTATACCGCATGAAATAATCCTGCCCTGTGCCTTCAATGTGAAAGCCCGAAGGCTTTCACATTGAAGCGGTGCGCTAGCAGGACCACTCCAAAAGTCCTGCTAGCCGCTTCTTTACAGCGGTAAAGGAGCGGTGTGTTCACCGCTCCTTTACCGCGGTCTCCCATTGAAATCAATGGGACACCGCGGTAATACCGCCCGCAAACCGCGGCAATAGCTGCGGTTTGCGGGCGGTATTAACCCTTTTTTGGCCGCTAGCGGGGGTTAAATTAACCCCCCTAGCGATCGCATACCGCGGTAAGAACGACGGTATAGCAGCGCTGAAAATCGCGCTGCTATACCGCCACCGCTCCTGCCCGCCCCAGTGTGAAAGGGGCCTAAGGCTCCATGTACACAGAAGCTCAAAAACGGTTGTTTTTAAAGCAGCAGAAAAAGCTAGCTTTTATTAGCGTTTCAGTGTAGCTTTTTAAAAAATAATTTTTTTTTTTCAATGGACCAAAAAACGCTAAAAACGCTCGCGGCCAGCGTTTTGCATTTTTTTCTGCCGAAAAACGGCACTTTGAACGCAAATTTCTTGCGTTCAGAAAAAAGCCCATTAACTCCACTGCTCATTAAAGCTAAAAAACGTTATGTGTACATGAACACATAGGCTAACATACAGTGCAGTTAATGGGCTTTTTAAAAAAAAACGCCAATAAACTGCAGTTTATCAGCTTTTGCGTACATGGAGCCCTTAGGCTGAATATATATATATATATATATATATATATATATATATATATATAAAAAAAACACAAACAAACACACACACACACTCAGATCCCTGCATCCACACAAGCCATGTGGATGCAGGGATCCCCCTGCTGTGCCATTGAAGTCCGATATCAGGGACAGGGATTTTTAGGCCACTCCAAATAGGGCATTTTCTTTTTCTGAAGCCAGTTTGTAGTGGATTTTATTCCATGCTTAGGGTCATTGTCCAGCTGCAACACCCAACTTCTACTAAACTTCAGCAGGCAGACAGACATCCTGACATTATTGTAGGATATTTTGGAAAACTTGGGAATTCATTTCATTCCTCCCCCCCCCCCCCCCCCCCCCCAAGATGGCAAGTGGTCCAGGCCCTGAGGCAGAGAAGCAAGGCTAAATCATGATTTTTCCCTCTAGCATACTTCACTACTGGCATGATGTTTTGATTTTGGCAAGCTGTGCCCTTCTTATGCCATCATACATAGTGCTAACTATTCTTAATGATCAATTCAACTTTTGTTTCATCAGTCCATAAATCATTTTCCCCATTCACATTGCGGTTTGCAAAGGTGCTCTCTTGCAAAATTGAGGTGTGCATCAGCTTCCTCAATGGTGTTTTGCCATGGACACCCTGTCTGGTCAAGGACTGCCATACAGTAAAATCTCATTAACAGGGATGTTGCTAGTTCCAGTGAGGTCTTCAAGCCTTTAGTTGGTACTCATGAGTTCTTTACCTCACCGGAGGATTCTGCGTTATGCCTTAGGAGTCACCTTGGCTGGGCACCCCCTTTTAGATGGATGTTTACATTGTACTTTTCAGTGCTTCTCAGTTATATACTTTTGATCATGTCCCTCTGCTTTAACATTGAGAAATCACAAAACCTGACCCACAGCTTACATGATTTCCAGAACTCAGTTGAAGAAAGCATTTTCTGATTCATAATGCCAGCATTTCAACAGTCTATCTACAATAAAAGAACACACACACACACACACACACACACACACACACACACAGCATTGTAAAAAAAAAAAAAAAAAAAAAAAATATACAAAGTGTAAAATAGAATTAAGAAAATATTTTGTAAAAAATGAAAACTACTGACAGTCCACACCCTCTTCAGTGTCACCTATCAGTGCTGCATATTGATGCCACTGAAACACGACATTAAAAAAAGAAAAAGTATTTTACCATTTAGGACTGGCTCACCAATTCAACTGGAGGTAATTTTGTGAAACTAAACATGTTAAAGAGAAACTTCATCCAATTCTTCAAAATTACATTCATATGGTAACCTTTTGAAAAAATGTTATGATGACAACAGCACAACTGCTCAGTGTTTCAGTTTTCATCCAGGCATGGAACCAGTGTACCCCAGGCTCTTTTGTTGGTAATCTGGGAACCCATTTATAGACCTGTTTGTAATGCAGTAGAGATATCCTTTCATGGCCACTCTGTAGTGGGACAGGTTCCTTGCTTTTGAACATTAATCCTGGTGTAAAACAACTTCGTGCTAAAAGGTCTCAAAACCTCTAGCCAGCATCGGACCTACCCTAGAAGTCTTTTTCTGACTGGAAAGTGCCACACCAGTGCAGCCCATCAGTGCCCACCAGTGCATCCCACCAGTGCCACCTCATCAGTGCCCCCTCATCAGTGCAGTCAGTGTCCATCAGTGCCAACCAGTGTATCCCATCAGTGCCACCTCATCAGTGACCATCAGTCCAGCCCATCAGTGCCACCTCACCAGTGCAGCCCATCAGTGCCAACCAGTGCAGCCCATCAGTGCCCACCAGTGCAGCCCATCAGTGCCATCTCATCAGTGCCCACCAATGCAGCCCATCAGTGCAGCTTATCAGTGTCCATCAGTCCCACCTCATCAGTCATCATTGCCCACCAGTTTAGCCTAACAATGTCCTTCACTGCCACCTCCATCAGCGCCCACCAGCGGAGCGCTGCCGGCTCAGTTCCGTCCCCTTCCCACAGACAGAAGACAGCTCCATTCGGCCCAACGTGCTGCACGCCCCGCCTCTGCCTCCGGACTACAAGTCCCAGAATGCAGCGCAGACGGTAACAGCTAATCGGCGGCCGCCGCGGCCGACTTCCTCCCCCAAGAAAAAAAAAAAAAAAAGTCAGCTGACAGCGGCCATTTAGAATAGAAGTAGGGGTGCACCGAATGGGTTTTTTGATGCCGATACCAAAAATGAAAAATTCACTAGGCCAAAAACCGAAAAATGACTTTTTATAAAATATTGTTGTTATTTTTATATACTTTAAATAAAACGTATACATTTTTATATAACACATTGCTAATAGTATTAGCAAAATTTCCATGTGGTGCACCTCTAGCAGATATGATGCAGGAGACGGTCAGAGACTGCAGACTTGGTACAGGAGACGGTCAGAGACTGCAGACGTGGTACAGGAGACTGTCAGAGACTGCAGACGTGGTACAGGAGACTGTCAGAGACTGCAGACGTGGTACAGGAGACTGTCAGAGACTGCAGACGTGGTACAGGAGACGGTCAGAGACTATCCATTGGACACTCATACATATATGGCTGTGTGTGTGAAAGTGCCAGGTAATCAGCAGCATACAGTATAACTTCACAGGAAAGTGAAGATGCTTTCACTAACCTACTAGGTTCCAGGTGTAATTTTTCTGCTGCAAGTTACAAAATGGAATAAAAAGGACCTCTTCAGTAAGACAACACAAAGGACAATTGGAAAATGCAAAGAGCAGCAATAACAGCAAGATCAGATTTCAGCTTACTGAAGTCAGATCAGTGAAAACTTAATTCTGCTTATTTGCTATGGATTACTAAACTTTGCACATATCTCTTTGGCTTACTGGACAGACAGACATGTATATCATTGATCGTTGTCAAAAGCTTGCTCTTTTCATACTATACCACCCTCACCTTGTGGTTAAGAATTGTTATTCATCCTTCTCGTGGCCTCTGAGGTTTGAGATTCAGGGAAACATTTCTGACCTCCAGACTACACTGTCCACAATGCTACGCGGCATCCTCCCGCCCCAGAGGGACACTCCGGCAATGGGCGGCACCCGGGGCGGACCATGCCCCCTTTCGGTATCGGCTGGTTTTGTCATTCGGCCGAATGACAAAAACACTGCTTTCGGCCGATAATTTCGGTGCACCACTAAATAGAAGGTAGGTGGCCTGGGGGGGGGAAATTTCCACCCAGCCTACCCCTGCACTTATAAAATCGGCCTAATTTCCATAATAATCAGCCGATGCAGATTTCTTAAAAAAGGCGAAATATCGGCCGGCCAATATATCAGTCGACCTCAACTTATGATCCTTCATGCCCCTTTGGGGCAAAAAATATGAGAATTTTTTTAGTTGGATAAAATATAAATTTGAGAGCATAACCCAGTATTCTAGAGCGGTCTTCAATTCCATGAAATACCGTGCAGCAAGCAGTGCAGGTTTTTTTTTTTCTGAAAAAAATAAAATACAAAAAGCAAAATCTCAATCCCAAATAACTAATTTGCAAGCAAAAAAACACCACTCTGCACTCCAAAACGATTATGCTATGGCATAATTACATTATACTGTATATGTAATAGCAAAGTGGCAGAGATCAGGTCTACACACTCACAAGACCTCTACGCATTAAAAAAAAATGTTGTAGCACTTGCAAGACTGATGGAACGTACTTTTTTTTTAGTACTGCATTTAAGAAATAGCTACACCTACTCTAGTATAAGAATCCCAGTTCCAATCTTTCCAAGTCACAAAAAAAAAAAAAAAAAAAAGAGAAGGGGGAAGGAGGACCTTATTATATAACCAAGGACAAACAAAAATACACAGTAAGCATTAGCAGCCATACACCATACTTTCAACCCCCTATGGAATTACAGACGGGATGGCTCTTTTTCCTCAAATATTTGAGTCATATTTCTGTTTGCTATGCAATGAAATTTTAATTTACCGTATCTCCATTTTAATAGGCCAGCAATGACAAGTCAGTTAGCCTCAGTTATCTGTCTTAAAGGAGAACTGTTTCAGGCCAATTGGATTAAAGTTTGCATTCAACTGTCTTCTAGGGCAGGTATGAAGACGATTGGCTGTTTCATATAATTTTTCACTCACATCATTTTATAAATAAGGCCAAGTGCAGCATGTTTATTATGGAGTCAATACATATGTGCCTTAACTGAAGTCAACAGCAAAGGATGTACAAATGTTGGGGGTCATTAGCACTAGTATGTAGCATTGCTCAATTGGCCTCCAAAATGTATCTGACCTTGGCCAAAAAGTTTCCAAACCAGGTAGAAAACAGACAATAAATAGACGTTTCGATTCTCGGCCGGTTCAGTAGGGACTGGCCGAGATTTGAACCATGTATGGGCTGACTGATTCAATCAACTTGGGCACAACCAGCAGGTTGGATTTTTCCATTCAATTATTGCCAGCAGCTATAAACACTAGCCATGATCACAGTGGGGTTGATTTACTAAAACTGGAGTGTGAAAAATCCGGTGCAGCTGTGTATGGTAGCCAGTTTCTAACTTCAGCTTGTTCAATTAAGCTTTGACAAAAAAAAACAAAGCCGATTGGTTTCTATGCCCAACTACACCAGACTTTGCACTCTCCAGTTTTAGTAAATCAACCCATGTGTGTTCTCCTGGCAGGGATGGGTCCCTGCTCCCCCACCCCGCCCAGACAGGAGAATACAATAGCTCCACTGGAGGGATTCTTTCCTGCTGAAACCTGTGGCTGCAGGAAAGCAAAATTGCACCAGCTATGTACGGCTCAAAAGAAACAAGCAATAAGAAGAAAAAAAAAAACACTATACACTGGTGTACTTGATCACTAGCCCAATTGTTGCCCTTACACAGGTCAGCGATACACAGAAGTCATCCATCCAAAGCCACTAAGCACACGTGCATGGCGAAAAAAAAAAAAACTGCAGTTCATTGGCACTCACATTACAAGAAACAAAATCAATATCACAACTTTTAGAATATGCCAATTAGGAACAAGGATGATTAGGACAGCCGCACTCCAATCCAACGTAGCTTTATTGTCAAAAATAGGCAGCTATGAGTAAACACTGAATAAGTGTGAAACGCGTCGGCTGTCCTAAGGTTTTGTTACTGTCATATGTAGTGCCTGTTTTTATCCTATTTTTGACAACAAAGCTAGTTGGATTGGAGTGCAGCTGTCCTAATCATCCTTGTTAACCACTTGTCCCCCGCCCACTGTCAATTGACGGCGGGCGGAGGATACTCTCGTTCTGGGAGGACGTCATATGATGTCCTCCCTTTAAAACGAGCTAGGAGGCGCGCGCTTGCCGCCAGCGGCGCGCGTTCACAAGGCCCCGATTGCCGCCGGGCACCGAGCAGGAAAGTGGATCTCTGTGTGTAAACACAGAGATCCACGTCCTGTGAGGGAGAGGGGACCGATGGTGTGTCCCTTGTACATAGGGACAACCATCGGTCACCTCCCCCAGTCAGTCCCCTCCCCCCACAGTAAGAACACATTGAGGGAACATATTTAACCCCTTCCCGCCCCCTAGTGGTTAACCCCTTCCCTGCCAATCACATTTATACAGTAATCAATGCATTTTTATAGCAGGGATCGCTGTATAAACGTGAATGGTCCCAAAAATGTGTCAAAAGTGTCCAATGTGTCCGCTGCAATATCGCAGTCACAATAAAAAATAAAATCGCAGATCGCCGCCATTACTAATAAAAATGCTATAAATCTATCCCCTATTTTGTACACGCTATAACTTTTGCGCAAACCAATCAATACGCGCTTATTGCGGTTTTTTTTATACCAAAAATATGTAGAAGAATACGTATCGGCCTAAACTGAGGAAAATGTTATTTAAAAAAATAAATTAAAAAAAAATGGGTATTTTATTATAGCAAAAATTAAAAAATAGTGTTTTTTTTCCAAACTGGACGCTCTTCTTTTGTTTATAGCGCAAAAAATAAAAACCGCAGAGGTGATCAAATACCACCAAAAGAAAGCTCTATTTGTGGGAAAAAAAGGACGCAAATTTTGTTTGGGAGCCACGTCGCACGACCGCGCAATTGTCATTCAAAGTGTGACAGCGCTGAAAGCTGAAAAATGGCTTGGGCAGGAAGGGGGTTTTCGTGCACAGTAGAGAAGTGGTTAATTGCCTTGCCAGCACCCTCGATTCCTGAAAGAAAGACTGCAACCAGGTTGGACCTGTTTGGAGTGGCAATTTTTGTCTCTCTTTAGAATATGCCAGTCTGAACACTTATAAAACTTACCTCCAACTGAAAAAAGGAAGAAAAAAAAAAAACACTTGCAAACCTATGACCTTGATACATATTGAGTATGCATAACGTAGCTCGTCTGACAATGTGAACATAGATAACAGGACTAAAAAGGTGACCAAGTTCACTGGTTAAAATGCAACATTATACTAGAACTTCAAATGGCATTGTGGAAACAGCGGATATTACACAGCAAATATCCTTGAATCACAGCAAGTTAGCATGTACATTATATAATCATCATGCTTTACATCCAACCCTGAAACATTTATATCAGGTCCCTGCTACACTGAGACCTACAACCCAATATCTTACCAGGGTAATTATTTACCCTGGAAGGTAGCATTAAGTTATCATTTTTTGTTTTTTCGTTATACCCATAGACAATATTAATGTCACAAAACTATAAACACCACAGGGAAAAGAGGTACCCCCTTTAAATACATGACTAACATCTTGGATAGCTGAAATTGCAGTAGTAACTGGCAGACGTACTTGTAACAACTGCTAAAAGATTCTGTTTTCGAATGCACATAGCTCAGCATATTTGTAGACATTTTGCATCGAACAAGAGCAGGCATACAAATCATGTTACACCCTTTTACATAACTCGGAATGGCTCTTCCTACATGTCCCATTCTCCGGCTGTAGGGGGGGGGGGGGGGGGGGTGTTGCTGCAATCCATGTTGCTTTATTATTATTTATTCAATGCCAACTGCATCTGCTTACTACTGTGTCAGATATGTAAAATTATGCCTGGGTTTAAGGCCTGGTTCACACTGGTCCGACAAACGCTCCGACATTAGGAGCTCATGTCGCATGACGTGTGAAAATCAATGTTTCCTTATGAGAGCCGTCTTAACTGGTCCGACACAAGTCGGTCCGACATTAAAAATGCTCCCTGTACTAATTCTGTCCGACTTTGATCCTACTTCAGCCCATTGAATATCATTGAAGTCGGATCAAAGTAGGATCCTTGTCCTAACCATCCGACATTTGACATCCGACATGGTGATTACAGCAGCAGTAAAAGGAACTTCTCACCCTGGGATTGTTTTGATTGGTCAAAGGACAAGTCAGACTAGCACAATGTCGGATCAAAGTAGTATCCTGTTCATGAATGTCGGATGGATGTCGGACCAATGTAGGATCAATGTAGGACTGATGTCGCAGAGCAAAGTAGGATGAAAGTCGGATGAATGTCGTGTAGTATCAGTGTGAACCCAGCCTCAGGCCTGGTTCACACTTGTCCGACAAACGCTCCGACATTAGGAGCTCATGTCGCATGACGTGTGAAAATCAATGAATCCCTATGAGAGCCGTCTTAACTGGTCCGACACAAGTCGGTCCGACATTAAAAATGCTCCCTGTACTACTTCTGTCCGACTTTGATCCTACTTCAGCCCATTGACTATCATTGAAGTCGGATCAAAGTAGGATCCTTGTCCTAACCATCCGACATTTGACATCCGACATGTGATTACAGCAGCAGTAAAAGGAATTTATCTCACCCTGGGATTGTTTTGATTGGTCAAAGGACAAGTCAGACTATCACAATGTCGGATCAAAGTAGTATCCTGTTCATGAATGTCGGAAGGATGTCGGACCGATGTAGGACTGATGTCGCAGAGCAAAGTAGGATGAAAGTCGGATCAATGTCGTGTCGTATCAGTGTGAATGATCTGTCAGAGGCTAAAGATACTTGGCTGCTGCTGTGGATCTCTGCCATGGCTGGTTGCTATAAGGGCCATGATCCAGAGCAAGGCATCAGTGCTTTGATGAAAGAAAAAAAAAAAAAAAACACTTGGAGAATCCATTGGTTTAGTAACAGCAACAGAGCCAGAAAGCACACCTAGATACGACTGGCAAGGAAGAGTTTTTACAACATGAGGTCAGCGCTTCTTACAACATGCAGCCAATTATTTCAATGGCCTATATAGGTCAAGTCATTTCTTAAGTCATCTCTACTGCTTAGGCCTCATGCCCACTGACGTTTTTACAGCTGCGTTTTTTACAGCTTAAAAACGCCTGTGCATGTTATTGTATTATTGTATATATTTTTTTTTTTTTTTGAAAAAAGAAAAAAAAAAAAGCAGCGGAGCTGAAAAAAACGCAATTGCGGCGTTTTTGCGCGTTTCTGCACATTTTTTGACGCTCGCTTTTTTTTCTGCCTAATTCTGACGCTGAGGAACGCACTGGTCCTGGGTTTTTTTTACAGCTTAAAAACGTCTATGCTATTTGCAGCTCAAAAACGTCTAGGTGGGCATGAAGCTATAGACTAACATGGACAGGCGTTTTTAAGCTGCAAAAAACGCTCAAAAACGCAGCTGTAAAAACGTCCGTGGGCATAAGGCCTTATTACAAAACATTTCACACAGGCGTTTTTACCGCGTCGTTTTTACCGCGTTTTCGCGGTAAAAATAGCGCTGTAATAACGCCTGAAATAATCCTGCCCCAGCATTCTCAATGTGAAATGTCTGAGGGCTTTCACATTGAGGCGTTTTGCTAGCTGGGCGTTGAAAAAAATCCTGCAAACAGCTTTTTTAGAGCAACTTTAGGGCGCATAAAATAGCGCTGTAAAAACGCCTATCCCCATTGAAATGAATGGGATTCGCGGTAAAAACGCATAAGCGTTATGTTAAAAAATAGCGCTAACGCCTATGCGTTTTTACCGCGTTTGCGCTATTAGCGCGAACGCGGTAAAAACGCATAGGCGTTAGCGCTATTTTTACCGCGATCGCGGTAAAATAGAGGTAAAAAATGTCATTTTTTTTTGCGTTT
Organism: Rana muscosa; assembly: GCA_029206835.1. Classification (NCBI taxonomy): domain Eukaryota; kingdom Metazoa; phylum Chordata; class Amphibia; order Anura; family Ranidae; genus Rana; species Rana muscosa. Next base: position 124,983,898 of record CM055118.1, read on the forward strand.
TTTCAACGCCTCAGTGTGAAAGGGGCCTAATACTTCTAAAATGCAAACATTGATAAACATGTGGCTTGGTATTTGTTTGTTGCAACGTTGTTACAGAAACAAACAGGTCACCTCTCTCTCTCTCATAGCGCAACACCATTTATTCTATAACTTTCAGATTATGAAGGCTAACCAAACATTTTAAAATGTGTGCAACTTGTGCATCCCAACCCCAACAATATTCTTGGGATTTGATTGTGCTCTTAAAAAAAGGGGGATTCCATCCATGATTTTTATTTTATTTTTTTAAGTCAGCAGCTGCAAACACTGTAGCTGCTGACTTTTAATAAGGACACTTACCTGTCCTTACTCGCCCGTGATGTCAGCCCCCCCGAGGCCGATCCCTCGATCGTGGCAGCTCCCGGCACTAGGATCGAGAGTAAGGGAAACAGGCAGTGAAGCCGTGCGGATTCACTGCCCGTTTCCTACTGCACATGCGCGAGCCGTGTGGCGCTTTGTGAATGGGCCGGCTGCTCTCTGGGATACACAGTTCCCAGAAGGCAGCACGCCCCATTCACCAGAAGACACTGCAAGTAGGACGGAGGAAGACCAGCCGCGGACGATGAAGAGGCAGATTAGGGACTTCCGCATAGCAACCGCTATTTCTGGTAAGTAAAAAAATGTTAATTTTTTCAATTTTTTGGGGGAATTTTTGGTAAAAAAAAAAAAAAAAAAAAATTCAGGGTGGAACTCCACTTTAAGGTCTCACATCTGAACAAGGAGCTACATCTTTGAGTTCCAGCACAAGAACAAAACTGACACTTGCAGAATCACCCAACCAATGTGTGTTTACAGTAGTATCACATAGCAGCCAATCAATTGAGTCAAATCAGACTCATGAATGATGCTGGGGCTGATGTGTGGTTATTAGACCCTTGCATTTTACTTTACTGAATAGACAAGTCCTTTAACACATCCTAACTGTCTCATGTTAGTGGCCATTTGGCAACCTCAAAGAAATTGCAAGAACCACCATTATTAAAAGAATCTTTATTTTTATAATTGCAAAATGCAGTTTTGCCGGAGCAGCCTTTGTCAACCTTTTTACCCCAGGAGGAGCCCCTAAAATATTTTTAAGACCCCAAGGAACCCCCAGCTAAAACCAATCATTTCACCAGGGGTCAGGAAAATGGTGGTCAGTAGGAAGAATGCAACCCTTGCTGACAGCTAAAAATAATTGGGTCAGGCTGCTGGTTTTGCTAGTGTTAGTCCTGAACTATGAAGGCACCATCAGATAAAAAGGTATATTTTCCACAGCTCAAAGGAGAAACCCTAGGGTTTGAGGGAACCCTGGCTAGTTTAGAGACTAAAAAGTCAGTGGAAGTACATTTAGTAATAGAAAAATAAGCCATTAATCCTTCATGACTTTCAATCTGTGCCCAGCCAGGAATCTGAAGACCAACGTCCACTGACCTGTGGATGAGGAACACTCTTCAAAAACTAGCTGCAACATTAATAGCAAAGCTGTTAAGAATGGTAAAGCCCAGTAAGCCTTAATCCCCAACTCTCTGCTGGACTCTGGTTGCTACTAGTTACTACAGCATGCACAGCTTCATTCGTATTCATAACTTTCAACCTGTGCCCTGCCATAAGTGTGAGGCTGACCTGTGGTTTGAGGAACACAGTCCCGGAAAACTGGCCTAAATGAGAATTACAAATCTAAGGGCCAATGGCTAGCAGGTCATAATTAACCCCCCCCCCCCTCTTTCTTCACTGGACTCTAGTTTCTACAGGTTATTGCAGCATGCACTACACCATTTGTCTTCATAACTTTCAACCTGTGCTCAGTTGGGAGTCTGGGGACCACCAGAGGTCTGTTACCTTTGGATGAGAAACACTGACCTGAAAAATGGGAAGAATAATTAAATTAAAATTCAGTAAGGAAGGCCAGTGTCCGGTAAGCCAGCTCTTTGGTTGCAATGTGTTATTGCAGTATGCACCTCAAGTCTTTCCCCCATATTTTATCAGATAACCTTGTCTGGGTCAAACCATTATTCGACGACCCCTGTCCTAAAGAGAACCCATGAAGACACAAACATAGGGGCCACCACAGTTGTCACCATCATCTTGGCTTAACCAACATGCACACAACCAGAAGTTTCAGAAGTCTGACCTCCCATCCGAGGTACATTTCCCACATTGGTGGCTCATTAGTCAGTGCAGCCAGGGTGGCGAGGACAACCCCAAGGCCTGTCCTTTTTGAAAACCAGGTCAACTAATGAAATGCCCATAATTCTATCTGTATGGGTCCTCTTAAAATTTAATGGGGAAGGGAAGGAGGGGGTTCAGCTTACCTCCACCTGTTGATCCCCACATTGGATGATCCAGCAAACCAGGGATCCAAAATATAGACACATCGGACGGTGTCGGATCCTTGGATACACTCCCTCAAGGCTGGATTGTCATGGAGTCGCAGTCCCTTCCTGAACCAGTGGACAGCATTCACCCCCATTTTTTGTTTTGTTTTGAAATGTTGCCCAAAGCAATGGCAGTTAGGTGAGGGGAGCACTAGAATAAAAGGACCCCTTGAAATATCAGATGATGAAGAAGTCAAGTCCAGAACAAGCTCATAGTACAGCCTGAGGAACTTGGGGGAGATTATGGCAATGGCTGGTGATGGGGGTTTTATCCTCTGCGGTCCTGTGGAGAGGGGCAGCAGGATGGAGGCTCAATGCGGTGTTTAGAGAAAAGCTGTGCTCTCCCTAGCATGGTGTTCACAGAGACAGAGGAGCTCCAGGGCTGAGAGGACCCAACACTGTGATCTTCAACACCTTCTCCAGCTGCCACAGCCAAGTGCGCACCTCTTGCGCCAGCATACCGTGCCACACGTCAGCTAAGCCACACCCTCGTCCCACGATTGGCTGCGCAGGCAACACATGGGACTGCAGCCCTCACGTTTCTCTAGTGTGTTCTCCAGTCTGCCCCCTCCCCTTTGCGGGGGCGACCCAGCGGCCAGGTCCTCAGTGACGCCCGCCGCACACTTTTTAGTACTCCGTCCGCGTCCTATCTATTCTTTCACGGTTCGGTGAGGGCAAAAGTCACTCCGCTGTTTAATTTCACTCAGTCTGTTCTGCCCGGTGACGTAGGGGCGGCCGAGGGGGGAGGAACTGGGCGGGCCTGGGATTGGGCAGCGCTAGGCAGGTTCCCGGATGAGCACGTTGATGAGGGCGGCTGGCGCCGAGCGCGCGCACACTGCCGCGTGCACAGCGGGAAGACTTTCTGACGGGAGAGAGCGGCTGGATATATAAGGGGGGCCGGTGTGAGGGGGCGGGGAGCTTGACATAGGCGGTTGGATGGTGCACAGGAATAATCTTCGCATTAGACGGACCGCGGTAATCCTCTCCTCCTCCAGCTGCTAAAGTAGCTGGCAGGCTGTTGGTTATGTAACCCTAATACAGGACACACCTGCCCCTGATCTGCTCGGAGCAACATAACGCTGGGGGAGGGGGTGACTGGACTGGACATCTACTGAAGGGGGGAATGGAAGAGAGATCTTGTAGGGGGTAGTCTGGAGGATACAAATCCAAATGATGGGGCTTCCTGCTGACACACATACATCCCTGTGCGAGAAAACTGTACATGGTGTGTTGTGCTCCCATTCGTTCACACACAGTGGATAAAAAAAGTCTACACACCCCTGTTAAAATTTCAGGTTTCTGTGATGTAAAAAACGAGACAAAGATAAATAATTTCAGAACTTTTTCCACTTAATGTGAGCTATAAACTGTACAACTCAATTGAAAAACAAACTTTAGGGGGAGTAAAAATAAAATAATGTTGTTGCATAAGTGTGCACACCCTCTTATAACTGGGGATGTAGCTGTGTTTAGAATTAACATTCATACGCATGTTAAATAGGAGTCAGTACACACCTGCCATCATTTAAAGTGCCTCTGATTAACCCCCAAAAAAGTTTAAAGTTCAACTGTTCTAGTAGGTCTTTCCTGACATTTTCTTAGTCGCATCTTACATCAAAAGCCATGGTCCGCAGAGCGCTTCGAAAGCATCAGAGGGATCTCATTGTTAAAAGGTATCAAGAGAAGGGTACAAAATAATTTCCAAGGTATTAGATATACCATGGAACACAGTAAAGACATCATCAAGTGGAAAAAATTTGCCACAATAGTGACATTATCAAGAACTGGACGTCCCTCCAAAATTGATGAAAAGACGAGAAGAAAACTGGTCAGGGAGGCTGGCAAGAGGTCTACAGCAACATTAACCACTTAAGGAACAGAAAAAACAAACAAGGCACCTCTAAGTGCAGAAATAAAAACTTTTAATATCCCCTAAAAGGATTAAAAACACCTACAGGATAGTAGATGAACAGGAGCATGTAGTAAGTGCATTCAGGAGATGTTCCAGTAGCAAGGCAGTCCCAGTGTGTAGTGGTAATACTTCCAGTGAGCTCCAAAAGATGACAGCCGATAAGCGCTGTAGGCTTTGGGAGACACAATAGCGCTGGAGCCTGAGATGGTGGAAGCGGGACGAGAACCAGCGTGGAACGCAAACAGGAAATGGACAGGAAGTATGTCATAAAAGCGTGACGCGGTTTGGAACAGCTCATTGGTTCCTTCTTCAGCCAGTGACAGTGATTCCACAGATGCTAGACTTCTTATTGTCTATGTGTTGTACTGAAGGCGGGGCTTGTGGACGGTAATCAAATGGAAAACAACATAGTGTTTTAGCAGCAGGAGGCCGCCAAATAACTGTACACTGTTAACATACACAAATAGACTAATCAGAGAAGGGAAAGAAAAGAAAGGACTTTGCCTGAACAGCGTAAAAATAAAAGAGGGGAAGAGGAAAATGACATGGGACCGAAGTGAAATTAAGGCCCATATTATTATTGTTGCAGTGAGCAGCAAATTCAGAAACTGAGGATTTACTGCCATCCCAGATGATGATCACATCGTCTATGTACCTACCATAGAACACGATGTGGGAAGAAAAGGGGTCGTTATGCCAAATGTAGGATGATTCCCAATATCCCATAGTAATATTTGCATATGATGGCGCAAAATTAGCTCCCATTGCAGTCCCGTTTACCAGCATTACCAGTGGTTTCTCACAATACGTGGACCAGTTCCTCCAGCCACTTGCCCAATCTATGCAGTCCTATATCAGAGACTGCACTCATTTGTTACAACTCCTATCCCCTTATTCTTGGGAGCCCACTTACCTGTGGGTTTCCCTTGATGTTCAGTCTTTGTACACCTCCATACCGCATGATGTGGGATTACGTGCTATCCAATCCTTTCTATGTCAGGACCCCTTATTGAACTCTAGGCAAGCATCTTTTATTCTAGAGGCTACTGCCTTTTGTCTTACTCATAATTACTTTCAATTTAATAAAGACTTCTTCCTGCAGGTAAACGGGACTGCAATGGGAGCTAATTTTGCCCCATCATGCGCAAATATTACTATGGGATATTGGGAATCAGTCTATATTTGGTATAACAACCACTTTTCTTCCCACATCATGTTCTATGGTAGGTACATAGACAATGTGATCATCATCTAGGATGGCAACGAATCCTCAGTTTCCGAATTTGTTGCTCACTGCAACAACAATAATATGGGCCTTAATTTCACTTCGGTCATAGATGAGAACCAGCTGGCCTTTCTTGACCTGGAGCTCTTCTTCATTGGGAGGGATATCCATGCCAAGAATTTCACTAAGCCCACGGCAGGCAATTCATTTCTCAATTATAAAAGTTGCCATCACCCTCAGTGGCTTAATAATATACCTAAAAGCCAATATTGCAGATTGAAAAAGAACTGCACTAGGGATTTTGATTACGAGACTCAGGCCTCGTACACACGGCCGAGATTCTCGTCGAAAAAAACATGTCGTTTTTTTCGACGAGATTCTTGGACAAGAAAATTGTCCCGGCCGAGTGTACACACGCTCGATTCAAAGAACCCGCGGTTCTTTGAATGGAGCGTACGCGGTGACGTCATCGACTACGACGAGCATGCGCTCGTCACATTCGATGCCGTCGCCGCCATCTTGGTATACCCTACGTATGCCTAGGAAGCTACCGCGCATGCGTCTAATTCATTTCGAACATGCGCGGGCTTCCGGGAGGACAGGTAAGTGTACACACACTCACTTTTATCGTCGAGAAACATGCCGACGAGAATCTCGACGAGAAAATAGAGAGCAGGTTCTCTACTTTCTCGTCGAGATACTTGTCGATTTTCTTGACGAGAAACCATAGACACGAACGAGTTTCTCGGCAAAAAATCTCTGCCAGCAAGTTTCTTGCTGGTTTTTGCCGAGAAACTCGTTCGTGTGTACGAGGCCTCAGAGTAAGATTCTAGAAGAAAAGTTTCTCGACAAAGAATTTCCAGCCGATATTGTTGAAACAGCTTATTCTTATTATAAAGACACATCTATGCCATCACGTCCTAAGACTCATGTCGATAACAATAATAAAAATGACCTACGGTTCATTACCCAATTCCATTCCCGCCACAGACAGATGGAGGGTATCGTGCGGAAACATTGGCCCTTATTGTTGCAGGACGAACACCTTGTCCCTGCTTTACCAAAAAAGCCTAACTTTGCCTATAGAAAAGCCCCTAATATAAAAGGTAAAATGGCACCAAGTAAGCTAAAAGGAAAACCTTTACCCCCAGGCTATTCTATTCCTACATTTTTAGCTATTTCAGGCATGTATCAGTGTCGAAAACCCTTGTATAAGACCTGTCGGTTTGTTAAGCATGGCCAGAAGGACTTTTGCGTGAAAGGAAAAATACCCCATCAAAGGTTTTCACACATGCAGTTTATTGCTTGACATGTCCTTGTGGTCTTTTCTATGTAGGGCGAACCATTAGACCATTGCGTAAACGTTTTAGTGAACACCGCCGTTTTATTACTGATGGTCTTGACAATCATAGTGTCCCTAGTAGGGATGGGCCTGGTGTTCGATTCGAACCCATGTTCGAATCGAACATCGGCCGTTCGTCCGCTCGTCGAGTCCAGAACTCTGCGGGCCGTTCGCATCAAATTTGTGTGATGCGAACGGCCCACAATGCACTGCGCCAGTCGCAGTGCATTGCTGGCTGATGCTTGGCCAATCATAGCGCCAGTAGCGAGGAGAGCAATAATTTGCCACAGGCAGGATGCCTGTGGCCAATTATAGCTCAGGGGGTTTAGTACACGCCCCACACTATATAAGGCCGCCGTGCCGGCGGCCTTGTGTAGTGTGTTCAGGGAAAGAGGATTGATAGGCAGGGACAGTGTGAACTACTTATCATTAATTTCCGTGTGGGGAAAGAGGATTGATAGGCAGGGACAGTGTGAACTACTTATCATTAATTTCCGTGTGGGGAAAGAGGATTGATAGGCAGGGACAGTGTGAACTACTTATCATTAATTTCCGTGTGGGGAAAGAGGATTGATAGGCAGGGACAGTGTGAACTACTTATCATTCATTTCCGTGTGGGAAAGTGCAGGGAAAGAGGATTGATAGGCAGGGACAGTGTGAACTTCTTATCATTCTTTTCCGTGTGGGGAAAGTGCAGGGAAAGAGGATTGATAGGCAGGGACAGTGTGAACTTCTTATCATTAATTTCCTTGTGGGGAAAGTGTAGGGAAAGAGGATTAATAGGCAGGGATAGTGTGTTCTTCTCAGGCATTTGCGTGTGGGGAAAGTGCTGTTCTCTATAAATCCAGCCATCTGCAGGAGTTAGTGTGTGTGCTGTGTGAGTCCAGCACAGCACAGTATAAACCTGCACCTGTATCTACCATTTAGTGCAGTTCTCCATTAATCCAGCCATCTGCAGGAGTTAGTGTGTGTGTTGTGTGAGTCCAGCACAGCACAGTATAAACCTGCACCTGTATCTACCATTTAGTGCAGTTCTCCATTAATCCAGCCATCTGCAGGAGTTAGTGTGTGTTGTGTGAGTCCAGCACAGCACAGCACAGTATACAACCTGCACCTGTATCTGCCTGGTGTCATCTAATCCAGCCATCTGCAGGAGTTAGTGTGTGTGTGTTGTGTGAGTCCAGCACAGCACAGTATACAACCTGCACCTGTATCTGCCCTGGTGTCATCTAATCCAGCCATCTGCAGGAGTTAGTGTGTGTGTTGTGTGACTCCAGCACAATATACACTACCCAATTGCTGTTTTTCCCATCTCCCTGCAGGCCATTACAATGTCTGGAAGGCCAACAAGGAGAGGCAGACAGTCGCGAGCCAAGAAAAGAGGGCAAGCAGGCTCTGTGTCTAGAGACAACAGTGCTGGTCGTGGACACGGTGCATCGTCATCAGCACGTGGCCATGGGACACGCTTGTCCTTATTTTCGGCAGCTGGACATGTTGAGCAGCATCATGCCGAAGGCTTGGTAGAGTAGATGACCAAGCACTCCTCATCCTCTCTCACCCAGGCTCAGGGTACTGGCAAAGCAGCTGCCAACGCGTACTCTTCCCTCATCTCGATGTCATCAGTCACCCCTTCCCTAGACCCACCATGTCCTCCTGAGGAGTCCCCCGAACTGTTTGAGCACAGTGTTGGGTACATGCTCCAGGAGGATGCCCAGCGTTTTGAAGGCTCTGATGATAATACCCAGCTAGAGGAAGGTAGTAGCGTGAGCGCAGAGAGAGGGGATGCTCAAGGACAGCAATCTGGCAGTCATGTTCCACCTTCTGCAGCATACTGGCAGGTTTGCTCCAGTGGTGAAGAGGGAGGGGATGATGAGGTCACTGACTCCACGTGGGTGCCTGATCGGAGAGAGGAGGAGGAGGAGGCAGCACATCTCCAACGAGGCAGGATGCCCTCCGGGGGCCAGCTTGAGGGCAGTACACCAACTGAATCACACCACAGAGCTCCGCCTGTGCAGGGCGCTGCCCCTGCGCGTTATTACAAAGTTCTTTGGTGTGGGCCTTTTTTGAGACGAGTGCATCAGATCGCACCGCTGCTATTTGCAACATATGTCTCAAGCGTATCTCGCGTGGCCAAAACATCAGCCGCTTGGGCACCACAAGCATGACCAGACATATGTTGACCTGCCATGCAGCTCGTTGGCAAGCGTATCTTAAAGACGCACACCAAAGAACAAAGCGGATCTCTCCTTGCTCCTCATCAGCTGGGATCTCCAACCCCACTATACCTTCAGTCCTCTCTGAAAGCTGCACTGAGAGGAATGAAGGTGTAGAATTAGGTGTGTCACAGCCAAGTACTTGCGGGCACTCTGCTAGCAGTACACCGACGTCCGATTGTACCAGGCAAATTTCCTGCCCCAGCTGCTGGACCGTCAAAAGAAGTTCACTCCCAGCCATCCACATGCCCAGCGGTTGAATGCTAGCTTGGCTAAATTGCTAGCACTTCAACTGCTGCCTTTTCAGTTGGTAGACTCGGCCCCCTTCCGTGAGTTTGTGCAATGTGCGGTTCCTCAGTGGCAGGTTCCCAAACGCCACTTTTTCTCACGGAAGGCGATTCCGGCTCTCTACCGGCATGTGGAAGGAAATGTCTTGGCCTCGCTGGACAGGGCGGTCAGCGGTAAGGTGCATATTACCGCTGACTCATGGTCCAGCAGGCATGGACAGGGACGTTACCTATCTTTCACGGCCCATCGGGTCACTCTTTTGGCAGCTGGGAAGGATGCAGGACAAGGTGCAGTAGTGTTGGAGGTTGTTCTGCCACCACGCCTCCAAAATGCTACTACTGGTTGTGACACACCTCTCTCCTCCACCCCCTCCTCTTCTTCTTCCTCCATGGCCTCTTCGAGTGCTCTGTCCTCGGAACCAGCGGTGCTCCGTAGGCGTTCAAGGGGCTACGCATTTACGCAGGCAAAAAGATGCCATGCCGTGCTTGCGCTGGTGTGTTTGGGGGACAGGAGCCACACTGGGGCAGAGATTCTGTCAGCTCTGCAGGGGCAGGCCGAGAGGTGGTTGACGCCACGCCAGCTTAAGCCAGGAATGGTGGTTTGTGACAATTGCACCAACCTCCTCTCCGCCCTACGACAGGGACAACTGACCCTGTATGGCTCACGTCCTTAACCTGGTGGTGCAGCGGTTCTTGGGCAGGTACTCAGGCTTACAGGATGTCCTGAGGCAGGCCAGGAAAGTCTGTGTGCATTTCCGCTGATCATATAATGCCAGTGCTCCGCTGGCTGAGCTGCAAAAGGAGTTGAACCTGCCCAAGAACCGCCTTATATGTGAAAAGCCCACCAGGTGGAACTCAACATTGGCCATGCTGCAGCGACTGCACACGCAGCAGAGGGCCACCAATAAGTACCTGTACGACTACGGCACCAAGGCAGGGTCAGGGGAGCTCAGATTTTTTTCACCACGCCAGTGGAGCATGATCAGGGATGCATGCACTGTCCTGTCACCATTTGAGGAGGCCACGAGGATGGTGAGCAGTGACAGTGTATGCATCAGTGACACTGTACCTCTTGTCCACCTGTTGGAGCATACACTGCGTGGAATAATGGACAGAGCACTTGAAGCAGAACAGAGGCAGGAAGAGGAGGACTTCCTTGCCTCTCAAGGCCCCCTTTATCCAGACAGTGTTTCTTCTCTCCCACCCATCACAGAGGAGGAGGAGGATTGTGTCAGCATGGAGGTGGAGCCTGGCACTCAGCATCAGCAGCAGCAGTCTTTTAGGGATGATTTACAGTCCCAAGAAACCGGTGGACTTGTACTTGGCTGGGAGGAGGTGGCTGCGGATCATGTCGTCCCTAGTGACCCAGAAGACTCCGGACCGAATGCCTCAGCTAACCTACGTTGCATGGCCTCTCTGATCCTGCAAAGCCTGCGTAAGGATCCTCGTATTCTTCGGATCAAGGAGAGGGACCATTACTGGCTGGCCACTCCCCTTGATCCACGGTACAAGGGTAAGGTTGCGGACCTTATCTTGCCGTCGCAGAGGGAGCAGAGGATGAGACATCTCCGGGAGGCCTTGCAGAAAGGTCTGTGCAACGCGTTCCCAGAGACTGGGAGGTTACAAACTGCTGGTCCTGGACGACGAGTTGCTGAGGCTTCAGTCAGTAGCAGAAAGAGCGGTGGGGAAGGTGGACGTCTGACCGATGCGTTCAGACAATTTTTTAGTCCGCAGCCCCAAGGTATGATCGGTTCCAGCAACCATCGCCAGCGTCTGATAAACATGGTGCAGGAATACCTAGGGGCAAGGTCAGACTTGGACACCTTTCCCACCGAAAATCCTCTGGCTTACTGGGTCTTGAGGATGGATCACTGGCCAGAGCTTGCACAGTATGCAATTGAGCTACTGGCCTGTCCTGCATCCAGCGTTCTTTCGGAACGCACATTCAGTGCTGCTGGAGGCTTTGTCACCAATCACAGGGTGCGCCTGTCCACCAACTCGGTTGATCGACTGACCTTCATAAAGATTAATCAGTCTTGGATCACCACCAGCTACCAGGCACCTGAAGCTGATATAACTGAATAATTTATTTTGAAATGTCACATCTCTTCAAGACTGCCTATGCTGATGCTGAGTGACTGTCCTGTTATGTTGACTGACTATCCTCTTCCTCCTCAATGATCCTGATGATAGCTTGGAAGAACATTTTTGTTTCTGGGTGCCACCACCAGTGGCTAAGGCCCAATTTTTCAGCCCCTGTTTAACAGGGGCGTGTAATTACAATTTTTTATGCAATGCTTTGCAACAGGTCTCATTGCTGTCACTATCTGTGAGGGGTTGCAGTGTTGTGGCACCAGAACCAGTGCCTAAGGCACAATTTGAAGACATCTGAACCTGGGACGTAGGGGTGGAGTATAAGGCATGTAGGGCTGTAATAAAAGAACCTGAGAACCCATACCTGGATAGGACAGCGAACATGAAAGGCCAGCTAAGGCGGTCAAATGCTTTCTGTGCGTCAAGGCTCAGGACTATGGCAGGGTGTTTGGTTTTGTTTAAAAGGTCAATCAGATCTATAGTCCGTCTGGTGTTATCACCTGCATGTCTAGTTGGTACAAATCCCACCTGGTCTTTGTGAATCAGTCTTGTCAGTAATGGGGATAGTCTGTTAGCAAGTATTTTAGTAAAGATCTTATAGTCTGAGTTTAGTAGGGCAATGGGACGATAATTATCTGGTAACGAGTGGTCCTTACCCGGTTTGGGAATGACAGTTATAAATGCGTGTAAGAATTGCGAGTGTGGGATGGAGCCATCGAATAAAGAGGAGAATAAAGATAGCATGTGGGGGTTGAGAATGTCAGAGAATATCTTATAGTAGGAGTAGGGGAGTCCATCTGGTCCTGGTGATTTGTGAGTCGGTAGAGCTTTTACTACCGCTGTAATTTCCTCAATAGTAACAGGGGCATTAAGTAAGGTTTTCTGGTCATTCGACAATGTAGGCAGATCTAAAAGAGACATAAATTGTTCAAATTTATCCTGGGAGAACTGAGATGACGGGTCAGAGGCTAGGCAATTATACAGCTTCTGGTAAAAGTCCCCAAAAACCTGGGACATAATCGTAGGACAGTATGTGGGAAGTCCATCTGGCTGCATCAGATGGTCAGGAATGGAAAGAGAGGGTCGAGGCTTTAGTCTATTAACAAGCATTCTATGTGGCTTATTGGCATACTCATAGAATTTTTGTCTTGCCCATAACATAGACTTAGAAATCTTACTGAGGTTAAGAGATTTGATTCGATTACGAATCAAGGTCACCAGCCTCAGCCCCTCCACCGTGGGGGAACCAAGTAAGCGCGCCTCCGCAGCCCCCAACCGAGCAAGAAGATCTGTTTTCTGTTTCATTGAGTCGCGTTTAAAACGAGAGGCCGCGGAGATGCACTCACCCCTGAAAAAGGCCTTATGAGCCTCCCACAGGATGGAGGGGTCCGACACCGAACCTTTGTTTATTTGAAAGAATTCAGACAGCTTCTGCTGCAACTGAGGCCCAACGGTCGGATCTTTAAGTAATGACTCGTTAAGGCGCCAGTGGCACATCTTAGGGGTAATGGAGGTCAGCATAAGGTTGAGTTCAATGGGTGCATGGTCCGACCAGGTGATTGGGTCAATCTCAGAAGATATAACATAGGGAAGTAGAGGGGCCGTTACGAAAAAATGGTCTAGTCTGGAATAGAGCTTATGGGGAGGGGAGTAGAAAGTGAAACTTTTTTGAATGGGGTGTTTCACTCGCCAGGTGTCAAAGAGGTTATACGATCTCGTCAGTTTACGAAAAGAAGCTGACAGTTTTTGGACAGCTATACGCGGTATATTCTGAAATAATGCACGCCTATCCCTAGTCGGGGACATGCACACATTGAAATCGCCGCCTATGATCTTTAAAGGTTGAGAATCTAAGTGTAATTTTTCAAAAACTGTTGTAAGGAAGCTAATTTGACCGGTATTCGGGGCATAAACGTTAGCCAAGGTAAATTGGGTATTCAAAAGGGTACAATTCAAGAGTACATACCGACCATTTGGGTCTAAACAAGAGGAAAAGGTCCGGATCGGACAAGAACGTTTGATGAGAATTGCCACCCCTGCCTTTCCAGAGGGGTCTGAAGCCATGAAAGCAGTGGGGAAATATCTGGAAGCAAATTTAAAGGATCCCCCATGTCTAAAGTGGGTCTCCTGGACCATAATCACATCTGCGTTAGAGGACCTAAATTCTTTCAAAGCTTGCCATCTTTTACCTATGGAATTCAGGCCTTTAACATTACATGAGTATACTTTCAGGGCCATAATCTATCAAAGTAGTATTTAGCTATCGTAATATAGGTAACAGAATCTAAAAGGAGAGAGCATTCAAGTAACCATAATACAGAGCATATGAGAGTCAATACGTTTACCAGTCGAAATAATGCCTTAAAAGTACCTTTAGTAACCTGAATAAGGTCAAGAAAAAAAAAGACCTCTGATATAACACACATTCTTTGAAAAAGAAAGAAAAAGAAAATAAAAAAAGAGAAGGAAATTCAAAAAGTTGTGAACCAAGAATAAATGCAAACACATTTGCAAGAGCCCTGATGAAAAAAAAAACATCAGGGAGCCCAGACAATAGTCTGGGAAAAGGAGGGGCATAGCAACCTGCAGGAACCAGCGGGGGTCCCCGTCATTTCAAAGAAAACATTCCACACCAATGTAGGGGGTGGGCGTGAAAGATGGTTTCAGGACAGTGGTCATCGCGATAGTCACCTGGAAAACTATAGAAGTAGCTAAAAGTGGAGCTTGTAGATCTTATAAATCAGGATAGCGTCCTCAACAAAGAAAAAATAAGGGCCATCAATAGTGATCTATAATCACAGGATCACCAACATGGCAATAGTGAACAGCAACCGGCCGTTGTAGTGAAAAAGAAAGTCTCTGGATACAGAAGCTTGTTCAGGTCTGAAATCTGGAGGTGTTAGCGCGTTGGGGAGTGGAGAAGGTTTTTCGAGACCGACGTTGGACGGGGGTCCAAATCTTGGCAGGAGTAGTAAGAGGCTTGGTATTCAAAACGGGCATCTGGAGGTCCTCCTCGGGGATGGGGGGGAGATCCAGATTGCGGAGGAAGGCCTCGCTTTCGAATAAATCTCTCAGTGAATGTTGGATTCCATCCTTAGTGACAATCAGGCGAAAAGGAAAACCCCAACGATAGGGCACTTGGAGATTTTGAAAGTGGGTGGTAATAGGGCGGAAGCTTCTTCTCTTTGCCAGGGTAATAGGAGAAAGATCGCTGAATATCTGGATTTTGGTTCCTTTGTATTCTATACGAGATTTGTTACGAGTAGCGATCGTGAGAGCTTCCTTGCTCTCATAAAAATGAAAACGGACAATGATGTCTCTGGGGTTGGAGCCAGGCGGGGGCTTAGGGGCTGGAGATCTGTGGGCTCGATCCAGACGCCAGTCAACGTCTGGAATATGGGGCGCCAGAGTGACAAAAAGGCCTAGCAGGTACGAGCGTATTTCTTTATCAGGGACCGATTCAGGGACTCCGCGAATACGGAGGTTCTGGCGTCTTTCCCTGTTCTCCAGGTCCTCCTGCTGTAGCTGGAGTTGAGAAACAGTATGTTTCATGGCCGCATTGTCCTCCTCCAGGACATGTATATATTGTGTGAGATCATCAAATTTGGTCTCTAAGGTATCAGTTCTTTCCCCCAGTTGGTTTATCTCCCCCCTGAGTTCATGTGCCAGTTTACCCACCTCCTTGGCTATGTTGTGAGTCAGATCCTGTAGCAGCGATTGCAGTTTGAGATCCAGCACAGCTACTGTTACTGTCGCTGCAGCATCTGTGGGCAGGGAATGCTGGGATCCATCGTCCGTCTGTGGCGCCGTATCAGACGCTTGGCAAACGTCTGCATCTTCCGGCGGGCCGGTGGCCGTACTCGAGGCCGGGGATTGCGGCCTGTACAGGAAGCGCTCCATATCTTGACTGGGCCTCGAGAGCGGCGGCGGGATAAATCCTCGGTAAGTAGCTCTTTGATTGCCGATTTTGCCCATAAGCTGCCCGGGAGCTTTAGGCAGGTTGTGGTGTTGCTCCTGGTGCTAGTGTAATAGTGGAAGCGGAACAGGAGCTGCAAACAGGGAGACGGGGACCGGAGCTCGTCTCTCACACGTCCACCATCCTACAAGCCGCGCATGCGCCTCCAGGGCATACATTTTTGATTTCACTCCTCACTACCTATCACTACCTATCACAGTTTTGAAGGCCATAAAATGCCAAGATGGCACAACCCCCCCCCCCAAATGACCCCATTTTGGAAAGTAGACACCCCAAGCTATTTGCTGAGAGGCATGTTGAGCCCATTGAATATTTAATTTTTTTGTCTTCAGGCTTTCTAAGGGTGTAAATTTTTGATTTCACTCCTCACTGCTTTTCACAGTTTCGGAGGCCATGGAATGCCCAGATGGCACAACCCCCCCCCCCCCAAATGACCCCATTTTGGAAAGTAGACACCCCAAGCTATTTGCTGAGAGGTATGGTGAGTATTTTGCAGATCTCGCTTTTTGTCACAAAGTTTTGAAAATTTAAAGAAGAAAAAAAAAGAAAAAAATGTATTTTCTCTCTTCATTTTCAAAAACAAATGAGAGCTGTAAAATACTCACCATGCCTCTCAGCAAATAGCTTGGGTGTCTACTTTCCAAAATGGGGTCATTTGGGGGGTTTTGTGCTATCTTAGAATTTTATGGCCTTCGAAACTGTGATGGGTAGTGAGGAGTGAAAGCAAAAATTTGCGCCCTTAGAAATCCTGAAGGCTGTGATTGGTTTTCGGGGCCCCGTTTGCGGCTAGGCTCCAAAAAAGTCCCACACATGTGGTATTCCCGTACTCGGGAAAAGCAGCCAAATGTATTTTGGGGTGCAATTCCACATATAACCATGACATGTGTGAGCAATATATCATTTAGTGACAACTTTCTGTAAATGTTTATTTTTTTGTCATTATTCAATCACTTGGGACAAAAAAAAATATTCAATGGGCTCAACATGCCTCTCAGCAGTTTCCTTGGGGTGTTTACTTTCCAAAATGGGGTCATTTGGGGAGGTTTTATACTGCCCTGTCATTTTAGCACCTCAAGAAATGAGATTAAATTAAATTAGATTCCAGAAAATGTACCCTAGTTTGTAGACTCTATAACTTTTGCGCAAACCAATAAATATACGCCTATTGACATTGAGTTTATTTGATTTTTCTTATAACAAAAAGTAGAAAATATATTTTTTTTTTCAAAATTTTCGCTCTTTTCCCGTTTATATCGCAAAAAATAAAAATCGCAGAGGCAATCAAATACCATAAAAAGAAAGCTCTATTTTTGGGAAAAGAAGGACGCAAATTTCGTTTGGGTACAACATTGCATGACCACGCAATTACCAGTTAAAGCAGCGCAGTGCCAAATTGTAAAAACACCTCTGGCCTTTAAGCTGCATAATGGTCCGGGGCTTAAGTGGTTAAAAAACTCACCATGCCTCTTACTAAATACATTGGAATGTCTACTTTCCAAAAAGGGGTCATTTGGGGGGTATTTGTACTTTCCTGGCTTGTTAGGGTCTCAGGAAATGAGATAGGCCGTCAGTACATCAGGTGTGATCAATTTTCAGAGATTGGCATCATAGCTTGTGGACTCTATAACTTTCACAAAGACCAAATAATATACACCGATTTGGGTTATTTTTACCAAAGATATGTAGCAGTATAAATTTTGGCCAAAATGTATAAAGAAAAATTACTAATTTGTAAATATTTATAACAGAAACAAAGAAAAATGCATTTTTTTTTACAGAGTGTTCTGTTTTTTTTCTTATATAGCGCAAAAAATTAAAAATCCAGCGGTGATTAAATACCACCAAAAGAAATCACTATTTGTGTGAAAAATAGGACACAAATTTCAATAAGGTACAGTGTTGCATGACTGAGTAATTGTCATTCAAAATGTGAGAGCACCGAAAGCTAAAAATTGGTCTGGTTAGGAAGGGGGTTTAAGTGCCCAGTGGGTAAGTGGTTAATAAACATTTCAACCACAATAGAAAATATTCAACAGCATTAGAAAACATTTCAACCACATTAATAAACATTTCAACCGCATTAATAAACATTTCAACCGCATTAGAAAACATTTCAACCGCATTAGACAACATTTTAACGGCATTAATAAACATTCCAACCATATTAGAAAACATTTCAACCACATTAATAAACATTTCAACTGCAATAATAAACATTTCAACCACATTAGAAAACATTTCAACCGCATTAATAAACATTTGAAACGCATTAGAAAACATTTCATCTGCATTTAAAAACATTTAAACCGCATTAGAAAACATTTCAACCGCATTAGAAAACATTTCAATCGCACTAGAAAACATTTCAATCGTGCTAGAAAACATTTCAATCGCACTAGAAAACATTTTAATCGCATTAATAAACATTTCAACCACATTATTAAACATTTCAACTGCAATAATAAACATTTCAACCGCATAAGAAAACATTTCAACCGCAATAATAAACATTTTATCCGCATTAGAAAACATTTCATCTGCATTAATAAACATTTGAACCACATTAGAAAACATTTCAACTGCATTCAAAAACATTTGAACCGCATTAGAAAACATTTCAACCGCGCTAGAAAACATTTCAACCGCACTAGAAAACATTTAAATCGCATTAGAAAACATTTTAATGGCAATAATAAACATTTCAACCATATTAGAAAACATTTCAACTGCATTAGAAAACATTTTAGCCGCATTTGAAAACATTTAAACCTGCATTTGAAAACATTTCAATCTTGCTAGAAAACATTTCAATCTCACTATAAAACATTTTAACCTCATTAATAAACATTTCAGCCATATTAGAAAACATTTCAACCACATTAATAAACATTTCAACCGCAATAATAAACATTTCAACCGCATTAGTAAACATTTCAACCGCACTAGATTTTTTTTTACTGCCATTAATAAACATTTCAACCACAATAATAAACAGTTCAACCGCATTAATAAACATTTGAACAGCACTAGAAAAAAATTTAATCGCAATAGAAAACATTTTATCCGAATAATGAAACATTACAACCGCATTAGAAAACATTTCAACCACACTAGAAAACATTTTAACTGCATTAGAAAATATTTCAACTGCACTAGAAAAATTTCAACCAAACAGTATTAATAAACATTTCAACCCATTAGAAAACATTTCAACCGAATCTGTGTGACAGATGTTTTGGAGTGCGCTGGTATACACTGAGATAGATGTTGATGGGACACTAGTCGTACAGATGTTTTTGTACACTGGAACATGCCTGCTGTGACAGCTGATTGGTTGCACTGGTAAGCTCTGACAGATATTGACTGGACACACACTACTACTTTTGTTTTCAAATTTGAATCAATTGGAATTAGTAACAATTGGAATATTGGATTGTTATTTCTGTCAGATCAGGTTTCCCTTCTACAATGCACGTATATGTTTCATTTAAACACCTGAATACTCTGCAATTCTTTCCTGCTTGGGCCATTTTTCAGCTTTCACATCTGATGTTGCTGGGACACTAGTATTGCAGAGATTTTGTGCAATGGTACACTGCGACAGATGTGTTGGTGTGCGCTGGTACACACTGAGACATATGTTGATGCGACACTAGTTGTACAGATGTTTTTGTACAGTATTAGTAGTAGTATTTTTTTTTTTTTATCAATTCTGTTATTTTCTAATCTACTCTATTATTTTCTATTCTATTCCAATTTAAATTTATTCTATTTGTAATTTGAATTTCAGAAGAGGATTATATTCTTTTCTATTTTATTCTATTCTTTTCTATTACTTTTTTTTATTCTATTTTATTCAGTTCTTTTTATTTCTATTCCATTTTGTTCTGCTTAACTCTATTTTCTATTCCTTTATTTTCTATACTATTCCTTTATTTTCTGTTCTATTCCTTTATATTCTATTCTATTATATTCTGTTCTTTTCTATTCTATTACTTTCTTTTGTATTCTTTTCCTTTATTTTCTATATATATTTTGTTGTATTCAAAAATTAGAACTCAAGTCGAATTCAAAAACGATTCAAATTGAATTAGAAAACAGTTCCAATTTAAATCAGATTTCATTTAGTTATTTCAGATTAATTGAAATTCGGAAATCTGGATACATCCGAATTTCCGAATAAATTCTCAGAATTTCGTTTCGTAATGAAACAAACTGCACATGTCTAAGACAGGATCAGCCTTTTTACTCAATGCACAGGATTAACCCCTTTCACAGTGAGTATAACAAGCATGCTTATATATATATATATATATATATATATATATATATATATATATATATATATATACTGTATATTGAAGTAATTTGTACAATAAATATCTATTCTGAAGGTGGTTTCAGATTCCATCTATTTATTGCATATATGTATTAATTGTCTATTCCTATAGTTAGCTAGTCTAATAAAACTCTGATAAGCACAATGATATAAGGTTAGCTATGAAAATAAACACACTGCTTAGTAAAACAATGTCTTATTTATTTACCAAGAAAATAGTAAAACTGCTAACATGGAAATACTATGTAGAATTATACAGAGTAATGACAAAGAAACATCAAAGATACTTATCACAATGTTGTCCTCGAGGTATTGTTTCGTCAGCTGGGCTCAGGATGGCAAAAGAGCCACGAGGCTCACACAATCAAGCCAAGAGCCAAAAGGGACGACTTCCCTTCCCTGTGCACCTTTTACACATTCATTCAGACCCACTCGTAACCACCCCCACTTGCCTCCTGTCCAGTGAGATATTGCCAAGAGGTAGTCCTTTTAATATATTCTATTACTGTCCGTCCTGCCATATTGGCCTCTAGGGGCAGCATTGTCCATGTATTATCTCTAGGTGCCTGCTCATTCTTTTGATCTTTGTAACCCATCGTCATCAATCATCCTGGCAGCCATGGCTCTCTTTGAAGCAGTCGGCCCGGAGCCCGGTTAAACTTGCTAACTTTCAGGTGCAGATTCTGATATGCTACAAAGCTTTGAATGTACAGTAAAACTTTGGTTTGAGAGTAACTTGGTTTGAGAGTGTTTTGCAAGCAAGCAAAATTTTGTAATAAATTGTGACTTGATATACAAGCAATGTCTTGATATAAGAGTAGCGTCATGTCATAACCGAGTATAAAAGAGAAGGGAGGCGCTTGGTGTGAAAGTTTCAGCTAAACAAATCTTTCTTTATCCCAACACCTGAGGGTGTAACCCCACAGGTGAGTCCCGTCTATCCTGATCGAGGACAATCTGACCAGATAGTAGGAACTTGAATTAACCCTATGCAGGTTTAAGAAAAATTTTACCCTACATAATATAATACATTATACATAATAATTATATGCAATATATCAAAATCATTGAAAAATTCAGATCAAAAAGTCGAATGCAACCATAAATTGCATATGACGACAGAAAAAAAGAGGGAGAGAATAAAATATAATAATAATAGAAAGGATCAAACAAAAAATCTTCATGGCTCATGTCTATACAATTTGATGTGTCAGAAGCGACTTTTCAAAGAATCATATAATACATGTTTCATTCGTAGCCCCCATTCAATAGTACTTGATCATCATCTTTAAAAATACATATAAAAGCTACCTAATTGATCAAGGATTTCATTTACTTATAAAAATAGATATAGGTCATAATCCCTATTCATCCCATCTGGATGCAGAGACTGTAGCCTATTTACCCACCAAACTTCTCTCTGTTTAAGCTTTAATATCCTATCACCCCCTCTTCTATCTTGTGGAATTTCCTCCAACACCATAAAACACAGTTCTGAATCCCGGTGTCCCTTTTCCAGGAAATGCCTGGAAACTGGCAAACCTGGCTGCTTGTGTCTTATGGTGCTGCGATGCTGTTCAATCCTGTCCTTTATTTTTTGGGTAGTTTCCTCAACATATATTAAATTACATGGGCAAGTGAGAATGTAAATAACATAGGAGGATTGACATGTAAAGAAACCTTTTACAGTGACCCTATCCCCATTGCTGGAATTGATATAATGGTCACCCTTTAACATGAGATTGCACTGAATGCAATTCAGGCAGGGAAAACAACCTTTCCTTTTTTTCCCCAGAAAAGTCATTTTAGCTTCCTGCTCTTTGGGTCTATATTCAGATCGTACCAATGAACCACGTAAGGTTTTATTCCTTCTAAAGGCTTTTATTGGTGTTTGTTAAAGGACCTCAATTTGTGGATAAGCACGTTTCAAAAGGGGCCAGTGCTTACTAATGATCCTAAATACATGCTCACTGTAACTGTGAAATTGCATAGAGAAAGGTAATCGTAACATTGAGGGGTTTTTTCTTATTGCAGCTACATTTTTTTCCTCCTGTTGTATTTTGTTTAGTTCTTGAAAAATGTTTTTTTTTAGGATATCCCCGTTCACTAAACTTAGAACACATCCCTTTTATCCTTACTTCTCTTATAACTTCATCACTCACAATTCGTTTTACCTGTAAAAGTTGACTTCTTATGATGGATCGAAACACATGGGGGGGATGAAAGCTATCAAATAACAGTAGTTTATTTCTATCTGTTGGTTTTACATCAAGATCGGATTCCAATCGGCCCCGTTCTATGTAAATCCTGGAGTCCAAAAATGGAACTGATGTTCCCCCAATGTTAATTTTGAATTTTATTTCTGGACAGAAATCGCTCAGCATCGTATCAATGGTAATCAAGGATTCAATGCTGCCCCGCCATATCGCAAATACATCGTCAATGAAGTGACACCAGGTGGCACAGTGTTTTTTAAAAAGCTCATTCTGAAAAACATGTCTATTCTCAAAATCATTCATAAAAGTACATGCATATGGCGGTGCGACATTGGAGCCCATCGCGACTCCCTTTAGCTGTACAAAAATTTTTTTTTTAAACAAAAAATTATTGTTAGATAGCAGCAGTTGAAACAATTTCTCAAAAAGTGATATCTGTGCATCAGAGTACTCATTACTATTTCTAATCAAGTCTACCGCAGCACAAATGTCTGCTTCATGAGGAATTGATGTATACAAATTAGTAACGTCCCAAGTAACCAAAATCTCATTCCCCTTCCATTGTGAAATCTCCTTGATTTTCCGTAGAAAATCGTCAGTGTCCTTAATATAGGATCTGGTGTTCTTAACCAGGGGAGATAAAATTTTGTCCAAGAACTGTGCAGTGGGGATAAAAATGGAATCTCGTCCCGACACTATGGGACGACCAGGTGGAAGTTGACTGTTCTTGTGGATTTTAGGTAAAGTATATAAAACTGGTATCCGTGTATGGGCAGGTAACAAAAATTCAAAAAGATCATGGGTGATTACCCCATCTTTGAGGGCAGATTTCAAAATATGTTCAAGTTGTTTCCTCATCTGCCAAGTGGGATCACTTGATGCCTTCCTGTATACAGATGTATCGTCCACTTGACGGAGGATCTCCTCCTCATATAATTGTGGATCCATGATAACTACTTTACCCCATTTGTCAGCTGGCTTCAATACCACATCATCTCTACGACTGAGGGTTTTCAGAGCTATTCTCTCTTTATGGGATAAATTGTTGGGAACATGATCTCGATAATCAATATGAGACACCAGCTCTTTTACCTCCCGGGTGACTTCTTTTACAAAGGTTTCTACCGGGGCATAGGTAGTGGGTGGCACTGATTTAGTTTTTGCCCTTAGGCCTAAAGTTTTACAATTCAGTGCATAGTCTATAGGATCCTCTTCAATAAAGGGTTTATGTGTAAAGTGCACCCTCCATCTAATATTACGGAACAATCTATATAAGTCCTGGTCAAGTTGTAATGTATCTAAGTGGCTTTTTGGACAAAGAGATAGACCCCGGTTGATCAATCTTACCTCCTCCGGAGACAGGACATGTCATGAGATGTTGAGAATCAAGTCTGACGGTGTCAGGAAAGGCGTTTTTACAATCTGCCTGGCAACAGTGCCGCCAGGAGATTGTCTACACTCCATAGGTCCACTCCGCGCATGCGCGTGCACAATAGCGCGATCGGCGTGCGCGGGCGTGCGCGTTCACGGGAGCGCGCGCGCGTGCGTTCGCGGGAGCGCGCGCGGTGACAGCATTTGGCGCCAAACAAGGTATTTAAACTATCTGCCTACCTTGCTTCTTGCTGTCTGGTCTACAGCGTTCCCGAGACCCCTGCTATTGACTTCTGATTCCTGTAATCCTGTTATCTGATCCGGCTTGTCTCTGTTAACCCCGATTGCTGCCCGCCCCGACTTCGGCTTGCTCTGACAACTCTCTTGGTCATCCCTGTACCTAGTCGCCTGCTGGTCCGACCCATCGGTCTGCTCGAACTATAAGGCACCTCCACCTGAACTACAGTGCACCCTGCCTGAAGCCACCGTGCATCTCTGCCTGAATCATAGCGCACCTCTGCCTGAACTACCCTGCACCTGTGCCTGAGCTACAGCACACCTCAGCCTGTACTACAATACACCACCTTGTTTCCGCAGTCTGATCTGGGACTTTTATACATCTGCCTGCCGTCTGCATTCTGATTAGTCCTACTGTGCACCTTCCAGCTATCTTCGGACTGTTCCAGTTTGCCGTGCACCATCTGCTGCCGCAACTACCCAATATCCTGCTTACCTGCCAGGCACTTGTGCCCCCTGTCCTCCTGAGCCTCTGTCTGCTCTATCAGGGGCTCTCGAGCCAGGGGTTTACGAGAGGCCGCTCCCTGCACTTTGGGCTCCCATCACAAGGTACGTGACAGTACCAGACAGCCATGTCGGAGCCTACGCAGGGGGCCTCTCCCATGGAGGAACTATGCCGCCACCTGGACGGACTTACTGCTGCAGTCAGGAGTTTGCAAGAGGGATATACCCGGCTAGAGGAGCGTGTCCAGACCCTGGCTACCTCAGCACCTGTCGCATCAGGTACCTCACCTGCACCGTCGGTTGTCATGTTGCCACCTGAACCCAGGGTCCC
Organism: Rana muscosa; assembly: GCA_029206835.1. NCBI lineage: Eukaryota > Metazoa > Chordata > Amphibia > Anura > Ranidae > Rana > Rana muscosa. The sequence goes on from CM055118.1 coordinate 125,008,341, forward strand.
TACTCCGGAGAGGTTCTCTGGGGACCGCGGCAAGTACAGGGCCTTTCGTAACGCCTGCGAACTTTTCTTCGCGCTACAGCCCAGGACCTTCTCCCTGGAATCTACCAAGGTGGGCTTTGTCATAGCCCTATTGTCCGGTGTACCTCAGGCCTGGGCACACCGCCTCCTGGAACAGAAAAACACCTGCCTTGACCAACTAAGTACTTTCCTCCAGGCCATGGACCTCCTCTATGAGGACCCTCAACTGGCCGCTACCGCCGAAGCAGCATTATGCTCTCTCCAGCAGGGTCGCAGAGCCGCTGAAGACTATGTATCGGACTTTAGGCGCTGGAGCGCCGATACCAGCTGGAACGATGCCGCCCTGCGACACCAATTCAGGCTGGGACTATCTGAGCCCTTAAAGGACGAGTTGGCCCGGGTCGGTATACCGAACACGCTCGATGCCTTGATCCTTCAAGCTATTCAGATCGACAGGCGACTAAGAGAGCGTAGAGCTGAACGGTCAGCGGGACCATCCCGTCCAGTATGGATGTTGCCACGGGTACCCTATCCTCCTCATTCCGCTTCTTCGACCTCCCCACGCTCCACTACCGATGCCTCTGAACCCATGCAACTGGGGTTGATCCGACCTTCACTTACTCCGGAGGAGCGCCAGCGACGCCGGGTTCACAACCTCTGCCTCTACTGCGGGGACTCAGGACATTACGTGAGGATGTGCCCCGCTAAACTGCGTAAGTGCCACCTCTCCTCTACTGTCTCGCCTGTTCTGCCTAACCATTCCGCTCACCTGATCGTTTCCATCTCTCTACAGCTCCCAGGAAGGAACATCCGGACTCCCGCCATTATTGACTCCGGTGCCTGCAGCGGCTTCATGGACCTTTCCTTCGCCTTGAAACATCAAGTCCCTTTGAGGCCCAGACCTAAAGAACTCACGGTCCACCTTGCCGACGGATCGGCCATCAGATCAGGACCAGTGACACAGCAGACTATTCCCCTGCGCACAACCACTGCGGACAAGCATCAAGAACTATTGTGCTTGGACATTATAGAATCCCCTCTCTTCCCAATTATCTTGGGGATACCATGGCTAAAAGCTCATAATCCTCAGATCGACTGGAACACTGGAGAGGTTCGCTTTCCATCTCTCTATTGTCGTGAACACTGTTTTCCAGCACCATCCGACACCTCGTCCCCATTACTTTGTCTGGGGAGTGATATGGAGAACCGGCGGCTGGTCCCGGAGGCCTATCACAACTTTCTAGATGTCTTTAGCAAGAAGGGCGCGGAGACTCTACCTCCGCACAGGCCCTACGATTGCCCTATTGACCTCCTTCCGGGGGCAGAGGTCCCTTTTGGAAGAATTTTCCCCTTATCTGAACTAGAGCTTGGAACTCTCAAGACGTATCTGGATGACAACTTAGAGAAGGGATTCATACGTCCCTCCACCTCTCCTGCCGGAGCCGGTATATTCTTTGTAGAAAAGAAGGACCACTCCCTACGCCCCTGTGTGGATTACAGAGCCCTGAATAAAATAACTATTAAAAATAGGTATCCCCTGCCATTAGTACCCGAACTTTTTCAAAGACTTGGGACAGCAGCCATTTTCACTAAACTGGACCTCCGCGGCGCCTACAACTTAGTCCGCATTCGGAGCGGTGATGAATGGAAAACAGCGTTTCGCACCAGATTCGGGCACTTTGAATACCTGGTCATGCCCTTCGGGCTATGCAATGCCCCTGCCACGTTCCAACATTTCATAAACGATATTTTTAGAGACTACCTAGATCTGTTCGTTATCGTCTACCTAGACGATATCCTGGTCTTCTCTTCCTCCTTAACCGACCATCGTGAACACGTCCGGAAGGTATTGGCCCGACTTCGCCAACATGGTTTGTACGCCAAGCCCGAGAAATGTGCATTCGAACAACAAGATATTCAGTTCCTAGGGCTAATCATTTCGGTAGAGGGTATTAAGATGGACCCTCAGAAGGTCACGGCCATTCTGGATTGGCCAGCCCCCAGCGATAAGAAGGGGATCCAACGCTTCGTGGGCTTTGCGAACTTCTACCGGAAATTCATTAAAGGATTCTCCTCTATCATTGCCCCCATTACCAACTTAACTAAACAAGGTAACCGGTTTCACTGGTCCCCCGAAGCTCAGGCCGCCTTCGCTAACCTTAAGAATCTGTTCATCTCGGCCTCTGTCCTAAAGCACCCTAACCCGGCCTTACCTTACATCTTGGAGGTGGATGCCTCTGAAGTGGCAGTTGGAGCAATACTTTCCCAGAGACAAGGCCCAAAGGCCGCATTGCATCCAGTAGCCTTCTTCTCCCGTAAACTAACAGAGGCCGAGAAAAACTACGACGTCGGGGACAGGGAACTTCTGGCAATAAAGTCCGCACTTGAGGAATGGCGCTACCTCCTGGAAGGAGCAGCACATCCTATTCTGATCTATACCGACCATAAGAACTTGGAATACTTAAAGATTGCCAAGAGACTGAGACCACGCCAGGCCAGGTGGGCACTCTTTTTTACCCGATTTTCGTTTCACATCACGTACCGACCCGGATCAAAGAACACCAAACCGGACGCCCTTTCCCGGATGTTTGCCGAACCTAAGGTCCTTTCCCCTCCGGATACCATTCTACCTCCCGGTAACTTCCTCTTGTTACAAGAGGACCTCCTGTCCCAAATCAGACAGGCCTCCTCAGGACCATGCCCAGTTCCTGGCCTTGCCCTACAGTCTAAAGACGGTCTGCTGTGGAACAAGGACAAGATTTTTGTACCTCAACAACTTCGGGTGGCCGTCTTGAAATCCTGTCATGACCACCAGTTAGCCGGCCACTTCGGTGTGTACAAAACTTCCGAACTTCTCCAGCGGACATTCTGGTGGCCACGATTATCCCAAGATTGCAAGCGCTATGTGGAATCTTGTACCACCTGCATCCAGAACAAAAACAGCAAAACCAGAGCCTGGGGGTTACTAAAACCACTACCCGTCCCGGAGAGGCCATGGAGGATGATCTCAATGGACTTCATAGTTGAACTACCTCCATCAGAAGACTTTACGACCATCTTTGTAGTGGTGGATAGACTCTCCAAGATGGCCCATTTCCTACCCATGAGGGGCGTCCCCTCGGCCTCTGAGACTGCAAAGATCTTCATCAGGGAAATAGTAAGGCTGCACGGTGTACCTGCTAACATTACATCTGACCGGGGGGTACAGTTTACATCAAGATTTTGGAGAGCACTATGTAAATCACTGAAGATCGATCTGTTCTTTTCCTCAGCATACCATCCCCAAACCAACGGCCAAACAGAACGCACCAATCAAACGCTCGAGCAGTACCTGCGCTGCTTTTCAAGCTTCTCCCAGAACGATTGGGCCCCTCTTTTGCCTCTTGCTGAGTTTGCCTACAACAACTCTGTTCATTCTGCCATCAAGCAATCCCCATTTTTCGCAAACTACGGGTTTCACCCATTATTTCTATCTAACAACATGCCCGAATGTCCGGTACCAGCCGCCCAGGAAACTCTAAATTTCTTCTCCACCAACAATAAACTTCTCCAGGAGACCATGACTAAGGCACAAAGCTACAACAAGGAAATTTTCGACAGGAAGAGGAGAGGGGAGCTCAACCTGGCACCTGGGGACCAAGTTTGGCTCTCTACCCTGAATCTAAAATTGGCATGCCCATCCAAGAAGTTGGGCCCTAAATTCGTGGGTCCCTTCCCTATAACAAGGAAGATTAACGAGGTAGCTTACGAATTGAAACTGCCTGAGTCCTTCCGGATCCACCCAGTTTTTCATGTAGCCCTGCTTAGGCCCACGGTCCCCGATCCCTTTACAGATCGGGACATCAATCCTCCCGAACCCGTGCTTATCGATGGAGAAGAGAAATTTGAGGTTGAGTCCATTCTGGGTTGTAGACGGAGACGAAACCAGATCCAATACCTGGTGAAATGGAAGGGTTACGGCCCAGAAGAAAACTCATGGGAGCCAGAGATGAATGTCCACGCGGAAAGGCTAATCAAGGACTTTGAGAGATCTCACCCAGACAAAGTGGCCCAGTTGGGCATCTGGAGGCTGCCCCTTGGGGGGGGGCAATGTCAGGAAAGGCGTTTTTACAATCTGCCTGGCAACAGTGCCGCCAGGAGATTGTCTACACTCCATAGGTCCACTCCGCGCATGCGCGTGCACAATAGCGCGATCGGCGTGCGCGGGCGTGCGCGTTCACGGGAGCGCGCGCGCGTGCGTTCGCGGGAGCGCGCGCGGTGACAGCATTTGGCGCCAAACAAGGTATTTAAACTATCTGCCTACCTTGCTTCTTGCTGTCTGGTCTACAGCGTTCCCGAGACCCCTGCTATTGACTTCTGATTCCTGTACTCCTGTTATCTGATCCGGCTTGTCTCTGTTAACCCCGATTGCTGCCCGCCCCGACTTCGGCTTGCTCTGACAACTCTCTTGGTCATCCCTGTACCTAGTCGCCTGCTGGTCCGACCCATCGGTCTGCTCGAACTATAAGGCACCTCCACCTGAACTACAGTGCACCCTGCCTGAAGCCACCATGCATCTCTGCCTGAATCATAGCGCACCTCTGCCTGAACTACCCTGCACCTGTGCCTGAGCTACAGCACACCTCAGCCTGTACTACAATACACCACCTTGTTTCCGCAGTCTGATCTGGGACTTTTATACATCTGCCTGCCGTCTGCATTCTGATTAGTCCTACTGTGCACCTTCCAGCTATCTTCGGACTGTTCCAGTTTGCCGTGCACCATCTGCTGCCGCAACTACCCAATATCCTGCTTACCTGCCAGGCACTTGTGCCCCCTGTCCTCCTGAGCCTCTGTCTGCTCTATCAGGGGCTCTCGAGCCAGGGGTTTACGAGAGGCCGCTCCCTGCACGTTGGGCTCCCATCACAAGGTACGTGACAGACGGGCTCGGCCTCGATTCCCCTGAGGGGGACGATACCGTTCTGAGCCGGATGCCTCATCCCTGTTTATTGGATATCGGGTTAACATCCGAGAATATCCTCCTCTCCGACCTTGTGCTAAAAAAGTGGATGAAGATTCAGTATCCGTGTTAGCAGAGGAATTGTCAGATAGATCTCTGCGAGTTCCTCCATAGTCGGGACGACCACGTCGGTTGTATTGACGCGGCCAGCGATATACTTGGTTACTTTCGTAATCCTCGATGTCCCGGGCAAACTTGTTACGTTTTCTCACCTCTAAATCCGCCCGATGCTTGTTGGCAATCTCATCGATCGATTCTTTCAATTTAGTAAACTCTTCCGATGTAACTGAGGTTTTTAAGTCCTGTTCCACTTTTGTAAGTTGTTCCGATACAACAGCCAGTTCTTTATGAATGTATGAGATGGTTAATGTCATTAGGTCAAAGGAACATTTATTTAAGATCTGCATGAAAGTCCCTTTATATTCCTCACTATCGTTGAATAATGTCGGGGTCAATCTCACCCGGAGACCTCTAGGGATTCTCTTCCCCCCGATGGTATTCGGCGAGGGTAAGTCCATGTAGTTCTAATGACGTATATTTCTTTTGTAATTTTTCCCATGTTCGGGTATTGTGGATCGGTGAATTGGCGTTATGGTGATGAATAATATATCATTGTGTTATAAGTTCATACTATAAATTCACATTAAGTTTTTGAAATGGCAAAGGAAAGGAAAAAGGGGGGGGGGAGGGGAATGGAAAGAAGGGTGGGGGAAATGGAAAAATGGGAGGGGGAGAAGAACAGGGAGTGGGGAGAGGGAAAAAAAGAGAGGGGGAGGGGGGGCAAGGGGGGGGCAAGGGCGAAATGACGGAAGGGCCCACCAACCCAATGATCTTTAAACCAGACTATTTTGCTTTTAAGATCAACATGTAACATCACCTAGGGCAAAGAGGAAAATTGGAAGTATGTTCAATAACATGCAATAGTATTTTACAGAATTGTATTCTTCTACATATTTTTGGTAATTTTTTTTTGCAATAAGCGTATATTGATTGGTTTGTGCAAAAGTTATAGCGCCCACAAAATAAGGGATAGACTTATGGCATTGTTATTATTATTATTTTTTTTACTTGTAATGGCAGCGATCTGCATTTTTTATTGTGACTGTGATATTGCGGCAGACATATCAGACACTTTTGACACTATTTTATATAATTTGTAGGAGGGTTTAATCAAAAAGGACCGAATTGTTGCCAACATCCCGGTAATAAGTAGATAGAAACAGAGTACCCCCCAGAGGGTTGGGACTTTTAAGGCAACTTAATGTATGATTCAAAATATGATTTTCTGTCTATAGTTTTACAATTTTCGGCAATATAGAAGTGCTATACCTGGTTGATTGGTGAGTGATTGCCTCTTCTATTCTCAACGATACTCATTACCTGTCTTTGGTCTCATATCCTCAAAACTATGGTGTGTTCTTTGTTATAGATTTTATATTGATCTCTCCCAAAAGAAGTGCCCCCTGATGAAGGGATTATCAGTAAGATCCTGAAATGCATCGGGCAAACTACAAAAAAGAGATCTTCGTTTTTATATCAGATCAACTGTATTGTTTTTTAATTTAATTATTAGTCAATTATGGGGATTTCTGCATGTATTGGCTTTTTAATAATGACCTAATAAAAATATGTTAACTTTACAACATATATTTTGAATCATACATTAAGTTGCCTTAAAAGTCCCAACCCTCTGGGGGGTACTCTGACACTAATTTGGGACCATTCACATTTATACAGCGATCAGTGCTATAAAAATGCACTGATTACTGTATAAATGTCACTGGCAGGGAAGAGGTTAACACTAGGGGGAGATCAAGGGGTTGAATGTGTTACCTAGAGAGTGATTCTTACTGTGGGGGAGGGGACTGACTGGGGGAGGTGACCGATCGGTGTTCCTCTGTACAAGGAACACACAATCAGTCTCCTCTCCCATTACAGGACGTGGATCTGTGTGTTTACACACACAGATCCACGTCCCTGCTCTGTGACGGGCAATTGCGGGTGACCGGCGGACATCGCGGCCACCCTGCACGCGTATCGGCTCCCGAGTGACGCGGGGGGCGCGCGCACCCCCCAGACGGCCAGAAAGCCCAGGACATCATATGATGCCCGCCCAGGATGAGAGATCCCTTCTGCGGAGGTCATTTGACTATAGGCTGGTAGGTAAGTGGTTTAACACATTGCTAATAGCACTAGTTTTATGTTTGTAGCTTAAATATATGATATTTGCAATGTTTTGCACAGAAAATGGTAATTTTATGTACCCTTTTGAAGTGTCAGTAAAAAAAGAGTGGCTCTGTCAGTAAATTGTATGTGTTGTCTCATTTTAAAAAATTGGTGCTATCAGTAAATTTTTGGCGTCCTGTTAGTAAATTTAACTTCGGGAGGTTGGCAACACAGGGGGCAGCTTTCACATGACAAGCAAAGTCCTGCTGATCTACAGTACCAAGATGGCCACCTCCATACAGTGCAGAACAAAGGAAAACGTCAGCTACAGGCAGCCTACAGGTAACACTGGTGACTAATTGCGCTGTGCTTCCCTTTTTTGGGCACAGCTTGTTTCCCTTGAAGCTGTGTGTCCCCACATGAAGAAAAGATCGGAGTCTCAGGCCTCGTACACACGACCGATTTTCTCGGCAAGAACCAGCAAGAAACTTGCTGGCAGAGAGGTCTTGCCGAGTAAATCGGTCGTGTGCACGCGGCTATCGGGTTTCTCGTCGAGAAAACCGACAAGAAACCTTGACGAGAAAATAGAGAACCTGCTCTCTATTTTCTCGTCGAGATTCTCGTCGGCATGTTTCTCGACGAGAAAAGTGAGTGTGTGTACACTTACCTGTCCGCCCGGAAGCCCGCGCATGTTCGAAATGAATTCGACGCATGCGCGGTAGCTTCCTAGGCATACGTAGGGTATACCAAGATGGCGGCGATGGCATCGAATGTGACGAGCGCATGCTCGACGTAGTCGATGACGTCACCGCGTACGCTCCTTTCAAAGAACCGCGGGTTCTTTGAAACGAGCGTGTGTACACTCGGCCGGGACAAGTTTCTTGTCCAAGAATCTCGTCGAAAAAAACGACATGTTTTTTTCAACGAGAATCTCGGCCGTGTGTACGAGGCCTCAGATTTTAGGATGCTGACCTTCTTTTCAACTATCACACACTCGGCAGCATGCCAATCAAGTGCACAGCTGGATGAGCTAAAAGGACATCACTTGCATCACACAGACAAAAATGATACTGGATGTTTACTTAAATTATCAGAAAAACAAATGTTCTATAACCTTTTAGGCAGGGCCGGCCCTACCATGGGACCAGATGGTACCATTGTACCAGGCGGCACTTTTAGGGGGGCGGCAAATTGCCGCCTGCCCGCCATCCCATTCTGCCCGTTCCTCTCCCCCACTCCACCTTTCACTGTGAAACAGCAGCAGCGGCATTGTAAAGAATACACTGTGCCTGCGGCTGCGGTGTGTGTTCTGGATTTAAAAAAACTCCTTTCTGTCTCTTCCCCCTCCCTCCAGTCTCGTGCAGTGCGGGGTCCCTGTTATCTCCGACTCAACCTCCCCCCCCCCCAATCACCAGTGCGGAGTGTTGTGAGAACTGGGGGGCGGAGCTCACTGTCTCCTGTCAGGCTGGCCAGAGGAAGGGAGGAGGTGAGCTGATTTTTTCTGGGAGAAGTTTTCTAGGGTGGATAGTAGTTGCTTTCAAGGTGGTTTTTTCTTCAGGAGATGCAGTGAAGGGTTAACAGAAGTTGACAGAAGAATCGGAGGAGATAGTGAGTTTGAGTGTGGGGGGGGGGGGGGGGGAGGGGGGGTCTGCAGCAGCCCGATCACATTTGACAGATCACTTCTAAGCATGAACAGTCTGTGCAAACATCCTCCAATCCAATTGTTCAGACTAGATAATGTGAAGTCATTTATAACCATTCATGTAACCTGTATATATGTGGTGAGTTCACACCTCTGATTGTACACTCAGAGCCTGGAGAACACAGGGTTACATGAATGGTCATACATTACCTTCACATTATCTGGGTATACAGAGTGCTGGGAGCTCCATTACATAGATCTGTAGTACTGTTGTATGATTTATTGTTGTATGTTTTTAGTGGATGAGTTTTTTTTTTATTATATACATCGCTATCTGACCACTTCTCAGCCCCCAACTCCCCCCAGCTTGCATCACCCCCCCAGACCACTTCATACAGACGTCACTCAGAGCTGCTTCCTACCCCCCCCCCCCCCATCATTTCATGGTCACTTTCCTTCCCCTATCTTCCCAACATCACTCCCTGGTCACCCCACAGACACAGCAAGAAATCCCTCCCCATTCTGCCACCGCCATACCCTCCGAAGTCCTCTCCTGTACCAACTGCATCCATCATACCCTCCGAACTCCTCTCCTGTACTAACTGCACCCATCATACCCTCCGAACTCCTCCCCTGTACTAACTGCACCCATCATACCCTCCGAACTCCTCTCCTGTACCAACTGCACCCATCATACTCTCCGAACTCCTCCCCTGTACTAACCGCACCCATCATACCCTCCGAACTCCTCCCCTGTACTAACTGCACCCATCATACCCTCCGAACTCCTCCCCTGTACTAACTGCACCCATCATACCCTCCGAACTCCTCCCCTGTACTAACTGCACCCATCATACCCTCCGAACTCCTCTCCTGTACTGTACTAACTGCACCCATCATGCCCTCCGAACTCCTCTCCTGTACTAACTGCACCTATCATACCCTTCACACTCCTCTCCTGTACATACTGCCCCCCTCATACCCTCCAAACTCCTCTCCTGTACATACCGCCCCATCATACCCTCCACACTCCTCTCCTGTACAAACCGCCCCCCTCATACCCTCTCAACTCCTCTTCTATACATACTGCTCCATCATACCCTCCACACTTCTCTCTTATGCATACTGCCCCCATTATACCCTCTGCACTCCTCTCCTGTACATACTGCCCCCATCTTACCCTCTGCACTCCTCTTCTGCAGAACCCTGTGCATTCAGATGTAAAGGGGAACTCTGCAGATTCAGATCTAAAGGAGAACTCTGTTGACTCTGATATAAAGGGGGACTCTTGTGATTAACTCCATATGATTAGAAATTTTATTTAATCACAAAAATATATGTACAGGGTATACTAAATAAAAAAAAAAAAATAGCTGTGCATTGCTTTGTACAGAGGTAATGAATTTAATGTACTACAAAAAAAATATATATTGGCGTGTGCTGCTAATGTGTTCGGGTTTGGCTTGACGAAAAGGTGGCAACCCTACTCTGCACTGTGAGGCAAATTGTCGCTAACCCGTTCCGCCCGCTCCGCTGTGAGGCAAATTGACGCCCGCCCGCCAGCCAGCCCGCTCCGCTCCCCGCGCGCTCCATTCACCTGGGCGTTGGGCCAGGTGAATGGAGCATGCGGGCAGAACAGAGGAACAGTCAGCGGGCGGGACAGTCAGCAAGTGAGCGGGCTTGCTGGCCAAACAGCGGGCGGGGGAGCAGAGAGATGACATCATCTCTCACTGCCCCGCCCTGCATCACTGCAGTTCCGCCCCCACTGTGCGGGCAGCAGAGAGATTACATTAGCTCTCTGCTGCCTGCCTTTACTCTGGGACACAGCAAGTGACAATCTGCAACGTGTAGCAGGTGACGTTGTGGCAAGTGACAATCCGCAATGTGTGGCAGGTGACGTTGTGGCAAGTGACAATCTGCAACGTGTGGCAGGTGACGTTTGTGACAAGTGACAATCCACTATGTGTGGCCGGTGACATCGCGGCCGTCGGCTACGCACAGGTCCTTTTATACTCCTATATACATGTATAGAGCCATGACAGGTCCTCTTTATACTCCTACATACATGTATAGAGCCATGGCAGGTCCTCTTTATACTTCTATATACATGTATATAGCCATGACAGGTCCTCTTTATACTCCTACATACATGTATAGAGCCATGACAGGTCCTCTTTATACTCCTACATACATGTATAGAGCCATGACAGGTCCTCTTTATACTCCTACATACATGTATAGAGCCATGACAGGTCCTCTTTATATTTCTATAAACCGTATTTTTCCGTGGATAAGACGCTATTTTTTCCTAAAATAATAGCCTGTAAATCGAACAGCGTCTTATACACGGTTGGTCAGCCTGGGAGACATCCGCGAAGGTGCGTCGCGGCCCATAGCTTGTCAAGTGGCTTTCTCCAATCACGAGCCGTATGTTACTGACGTCAGCTAAAGCTGGGGGTGGAGGTGGAGAGTGAGCAGATGCGATCCTGTTGGAAGTGGAGATGCACAGATGCAACAGGGACCGGAGTGTTCTGGGACCAAGATGTCAGAAAATAATAAAAGTAAGTGATTGTCTTACTCTACCAAATCAAACCAAATGTAGCCAGCTATGCAAAAAAGAGCGTGGGAATAGAGCTGCAGAGAAACAGTTTGGACTTGCCTCCGCAGAGTGTATGATAGACAGTGGAGAAAGCAGGAAGAACAACCCCTGCATAATATACTAGTATTTAAACGTTACCTGCGGTAATTACTAAATAAAAATGTGTTCTGTTTTACCTATGTGTAAAATATTGATTTCTTAATTTTGGGTTGGAAAAGTGGGGGGCGTCTTGTACATGGGGGCGTCTTATAGACGGGGAAAATACGGTACATGTATAGAGCCATGACAGGTCCTCATTATACTTCTATATACATGTATAGAGCCATGGCAGGTCCTCTTTATACTCCTATATACATGAATAGAGCCATAACAGGTCCTTTTTATAGAGCCATGACAGGTCCACTTTAGTTATCATGATATAAAATGATGGATGTGGGGGCATTTTGGTGGGCGTGATTTTTTTTTTTTTTGGGGGGGGGGGGGGGGGCAGCATTTCATTCTTGGTACCAGGCAGCACAATGTCTTCGGCCGGCACTGCTTTTAGGTAATTGAAAACATAATTTGTAAGATTAGCATTAAACAGATTTTTTTTTTTAACACTGAGCCCCCTTGTTGGCATTATAAAAAAACAAAAACATATGAGCCCACACTGCATTCATAACTCAGCAGAATGACATCAGCACAGCCATACGTAACTGGGTACTAAACAGTGACTCTGTGTAACTGCGTGACAGCTAGTTTGTTTATAAAGTTGCACAAGAGGGAGCATCGCTATCACAATATCATAGTCTTCTTGATGGGATGAGTCATAGAAACGTTGTCAAATCAGGCAGCCTGATTTGTTTGTATCACGGTAATCTGATTCTTAAGAATATAACAGCAGCGTGCTACACCGCCTGATAGTAGTGAGTATTGTCATTGCTGCCACCTTAACATGGGAGCAGTGCACATTATCCACTTACTGTGCTGGTAAATGGGAAACACGTGCGGTTCCACTGACAACAGAAGCACATAATAAAAGAACAGCTACGCATTTGTTTTGTTACGTTTATCCACATCCCACTGACTGGATATTTTAAAATGTAACTAAAGCTATATTTGCAAATTATGGTGAGCAGTGCAACATTTGGAGCGGTCCCTGGGGGAAAACTAAAAACGACAATACGATAGTGTATATTCTGGCATCCTGATCTTGTAGTGCAACCTTCTTTAGCATAGCTCTGCCAGCATTTCTGTCCTTATCTGGTCTTCAGAAACTTCAGTTGTCTTGATTGGCCAAGCAAGAATGACGTAACTCTTCCACATGCCCACAAGAATTACTTAGTACATCTATCTGATTTCTTACACCACTCTGTACCTGTCTTACCTGTTGTTGGCTGGCCCCCCTGCAACACTCAAAGAACACTGGGGGTTATTTATTGTCAAAGCTTAATTGAACAAGCAGAAGTTAGAAGCTGATTCGCTACCATGCACAGCGACACCAGATTTTGAGTGCTTCAGTTTTTGTAAATCTACCCCACTGTGTCCGTTACAATAATTGGGTGAGGACTGTGCCATTTATGGGTAAAAGAGGCAAAAAGGAGTATTTGGGATCTCCTAATTGTTTTCTCCAACAGAAAGTTACAGGTGGAGTTCCTGGACACAGTCGTGTCACACATACTCCTGTCCATTGTGAATTTTGTCAGCAAATTTCGATTGCGTTTTAGTCATAGTCTTTTGACTAAAATGCCATTTTAGTTTTAGTCGTATTTTAGTCTTTTGACTAGTTTTAGTTTTAGGCCGAGTCCGGCTGTCTGTGTCGATGGACGCAGCAGTGGGACATGGGAACGCGCCCGCACGGGTGAACCCATGGAAAGCAGCTCTCTGCGGGGGCACCCAATGAAGGGGAGGAGCCAGGAGCACCAATGGGGCACCCCAGAAGAGGAGGATCGGGGCTGCTCTGTGCAAAATCCTTGCACAGAGCAGGTAAGTACAGACATGTTTGTTATTTTTATTTAAAAAAAGTGAACTTTTACAACCCCTTTAAACGTTGTGCTGCTGACAGGAAGGGGGAGCCAAGCCAGATGACATTAGGCATTAGATGTTTTTTTTTCTTCTCTGTTAATAAATATTTTATTTGGTTGATCCTGTGTGGGCAGAAGCCATGACGATTTGTAATGTAGCGGCCTCCTCACTCCCCTCTTTCTCTTATCTGCGTCTCGTCTCTTGTCTAGGGGTATCTTAGAGGGGAGGGAGCGGGGACACCACGCCTGGCTTCCACCACAGGTTGTCAGTGCGATATAAGCAACGTTCTTGTATTACATTCGGGTCAGTGTTGTGCACCCGGATCCTCCCTCCAAGAGTCACCTTGAACAATGTCTGTCAGGAAATGAGCCCCACACCATTAAAGTTCAACACTCCTTTATTCTTCTTGAATGAAACACAATCAGTTGAACTCCCTTAGTAGGAACAGAACAGGAAAGGAGGTGTGAATGCGAATAGGCCCAGACACAATGTAGTTCTCCACTTTCCTTCCTGAAAGTGGGTTACGGTCTCCGCACGAGGGGGGATTTCCTTCCAGGCGCTCCCTGAAGAGAGGCTCACCTGTCCACCGGCAATATGCTGCACCGGGTCTTCAAGTGAGGAGCTCCCCCCGGTCCATTAGGGCCTTCCGGATTCGGGAACCCACTCCCGGGGCTCCCTAGGATCTCCTTCCCTCGCGCAACTCAGTGTTGGGCACTGAGCTCCGGACCTCCATCCGAGTACCTCACCCCAGGCTAAAGGTGCCTGGGATGGAACACGACCTCCGGTTGTCCTCTAGGCCTAGGCCACCCAGAGGGACCGACACGAACCACCGTCCGCAAGCTGAAGGTGCCTGGGACTTCGACCCCGTGACAAAGATGGCCGGCCCCTTTATACCCTCTCCCAGCAAGCACGGCGGGTTCCCCGCCCCACCATACCGCTGCCGAGGGAGGACAAAAAGGAGGCACAGCAATGATTCAACCCCAGCCCAGGGTGACAGCGCCACCTGCTGGGCTGCAGGGAATTACACATCACCAATGTCTCTGTCAGGTTCAAATTTACACCCGGGGAAAGTACATACCCGCTACACTCTCCCCCTGGTGTTTGACACTGGTCCCCAGTGTCTGGAGTAAATCATGCCCCTCAACGGCTAACATAATCCAATCCAGAAACCGACTAACAATAGTACAAAAATATAAAACTTTTAGAAAAACTATCCAACTGAAACATTGTGTCTGAGCCCTGTAAAGAAAGGAATAAAGACAGAAGAGAAACAACAGCACTGATTCATAACTTCGAATCACATGTACACATTGACTTTTCCCACCCATCCTGACTAAGACCCACCCCATCCTCAGTAAACTTGATGGGATGTTCTCCTGCAGAGGGAAAATAAAGGATTAACACACATAACCCTGACACCTGTATTTGTGTAATGGAAAATAAACTTCTCCGAGAAGAAATCCTTTTCTCCAAGAGTGAGTGCATGAAAAGTGTCTTAACGTTGCGCAACACTGCCACCTGGTGACAGCACCGCGGTAACTGCACTCGTGAAACTTTCTTCTTTTCTTTCGGCCCTATCTACCCTAGAGTCCATAATCTCTTTCAGGAAAGTGAAAACAACAGGAACAGTTCTTCATTCCTCTGGGCACAAAAGCAAACGGGCCCCAGAAAGTTCAGCAACATGATAAGAACAGAGTCTCTTTTCTCCTACAGGTAAAAGCGAGGATGCGGCAGAACAAGTGGTTTCAAGTGCTGATCCATGGTTTCCAGATGATACTCCACTTCTTCTCCTTCTTTGCGCCGGATCAACACTTTGTCTGCATGGATGTGTCGTCCGAACATCCATTCTGCCTTGCAGTCTTTAAAACGTTGAGAGGCCTTTGGAGAGCATGCCAGGTACTGCGGGCGTGGGGAACCTGAAGGTGGGTCCACACAAAGTCATTGTACCAGCGCTCCCGGCACACTTCCACCTCATAGAGCAGTTCCTTCGATAAGTATGGATACTCCCATCCATAGTCTGCAGCAACCTTCTGACCAAACAGCCGTTGCAATCTCACCAAAGGAGGCATGGTAGCTTTGTCCCCTTCACCAGGCAAAACTATCGAGTCCGGGTGGCGAGGGACCTTGATCACATCTGATCTGGCATAGGTGCCCGCAGCAGCAGTCTCTTTTCCCCGGCCTTTGGTACTGATGGCACCGGGGATGTAGAAGCAGGCTGGGGACCGGACCTCTCTTCAGGTGCTGGTGCCTCCACCCGGGGTGTACTTTCCCCTGTTGACATGGGTGGATCTCTGATCCTCCGAGATGAAGCGAGAGGTACTTTGTCCCAGCCCTTCCCGGCAAACAAATCGTCTATGGCAGCGTCGTTTCCCATGTCCGAGAGCGACTCCAGGTCAGAGGTGTCACACTCCTCCGCGGGTATGTAGCCGGTTGTAGAAACGGAGCCACCACCTCCCGCGGATTCGCTAGGCCATGACTTCCCGACACCTCCGCCCACACACCAAGTCTCCCCGCCTGGCTTACCTCGACCTTTACTTGGACGTCCGGAACTCTTGTCGACGGATCCATCCAGGCCTGGCGTAAGCGGGCGAGACGGTCCACCACAACCGCTGGTCGGGGCTACCATGCCGGTCTTTCTCTTCGGTGGCGGACGCTGTGAGACAGTGGTGACCGAGTCAGCATCCTCGGATTTCTCCCATTGGGGTTTTACGACCTCCTCCGCTGTCGTTGCAGTGTGCATAGGGATGGCTCTCACAGCAGTGATTCCTCCTCTCTGAGTGGTGTTTTCTGCAGCACGGCCGTGGTATATGGTTCTCGGCCTCTCCACCGTCGGATCCACTTCGAACAGGAACTCCCCACAGGCCTCACATCGCCCGAATGGCTTCAGCTGTGTATTGCGTTTGTTAAAAATATGATTTTTATTATATTAATCAGACATAGGATACATGGGACAATTTTACAATAGTCAGATTACCTGTCAGCATTTGGTTTAAGTAGATCTCTCAAACAAATGACAATGGGATTAGATACCATTGTTGTATTTTAGTACATTACCTGTTTGAGATTTCTTTCAGCTCTCAAACTGAAAAGAATTACAGTTTAGATTACAGGTTTCGTTTTGAGTAGACAATAGGTTAGATACCATTGTTGTATCCAATATACTAATGTCTCTATAGCCACAGTAAACATTACCTGTTTGAGATTTCTTTCAGCTCTCAAACTGAAAGAAATCACAGTTTAGATTACAGGTTCATTTTGAATAGACAATAGGTAGATAGCATTGTTGTATTCAATGCTATTGTTGAAATACAGCTACAGTTTTGATAACAATAGTAAACAGCCTGACACACATAAAAGGAGACAGTAAGCTAGGAAGGACAGGACACATCATGTTGCTGTAAGAGAGGAGAAGCCACTCATCATAAGAAGAAGATGCCTGGTCTCAACAATGAAGATCATGAACATAGCGTAATCGAAGTTAAGTAACCTTTAAATGTAATGTATTTGTACTGTAATAGACCATAGGCTGTTCTATTTTTCTAGGCATTTTGCTTGTTATAGAAATCTGTCAGTCTTGTAGTATATTCCTAATATTGTAATAGTTTTGTATGTACAGCATCTTGTATAGTAAAAGCACATTTACACACTGCAGAAGTCTCAGCTTCCTTGTTATACCACAGAGTAACCTTGCTAGATAGACGCAAGCGAAACAAGCTGGCACACCAGTCCCGAACAGCCAGGACAAATCACACCCAGGGCCCCAACGTCCATGCACGAGTACAGGGCGAATCGACCCCTTGGCTTTAGCCGGATCCCCGTATCTGTTACCGGAGCAGCAGCAGTCAATGTCGTGGTGGAAGGGTGAACTGGAATCCACGATGTATGTCCGAACATGGCGACCTGTTGCTGATCCATCGCACACTGCAGAGTTTTTGCGCCAATGTCCCACGTGTAGTCCTTCACACGTATTGGACTCCTCCCCTTTGCTCCAGTTCGCGGGCTTTTCTTCTTTTCTGAGTCTGAGTCACGCCCACGAACTAAGCGATGGGGGTGTGCCTGGTGGCGCAGTGCAATAGAAGCCCCCAGGTGTAGTACTTCACACAGCTGAACTTCCCCCTCTTTCCACTCTTCTGCGCGGGCCTTTCCCTTTATTGGGTCATGTCCACGACTTCGAGCAGGGATGCACTTCGGCCAATGAAGGCCTGCCTATTCGCTTAACTCTTCCAACAGACACGTTCAATACTGTGGTGCACAAACACTATACCGGACGCGAGCCCCCACGTGTAGCGGCCTTCTCACTCACCTCTTTCTCTCATCTGCGTCTCGTCTCTTGTCTAGGGGTATCTTAGAGGGGAGGGAGCGGGGACACCACGCCTAGCTTCCACCACAGTTGTCAGTGCGGTATAAGCAACGTTCTTGTATTACCTTCAGGTCAGTGTTGTGCACCTGGATCCTCCCTCCAAGAGTCACCTTGAACAATGTCTGTCAGGAAATGAGCCCCACACCATTAAAGTTCAGCACTCCTTTATTCTTCTTGAATGAAACACAATCAGTTGAACTCCCTTAGTAGGAACAGAACAGGAAAGGAGGTGTGAATGCGAATAGGCCCAGACACAATGTAGTTCTCCACTTTCCTTCCTGAAAGTGGGTTACGGTCTCCGCACGAGGGGGGATTTCCTTCCAGGCGGTCTCCGACGAGAGGCTCACCTGTCACCGGCAATATGCTGCACCGGGTCTTCAAGTGAGGAGCTCCCCCCGGTCCATTACACCTCCCGGATTCGGGAACCCACTCCTGGGGCTCCCTAGGATCTCCTTCCCTCGCGGAACTCAGTGTTGGGCACTGAGCTCCGGACCTCCATCCGAGTACCTCACCCCAGGCTAAAGGTGCCTGGGATGGAACACGACCTCCGGTTGTCCTCTAGGCCTAGGCCACCAGAGGACCGACACGAACCACCGTCCGCAAGCTGAAGGTGCCTGGGACTTCGACCTCGTGACAAAGATGGCCGGCCCCTTTATACCCTCTCCCAGCAAGCACGGCGGGTTCCCCGCCCCACCATACCGCTGCCGAGGGAGGACAAAAAGGAGGCACAGCACACAGCAATGATTCAACCCCAGCCCAGGGCGACAGCGCCACCTGCTGGGCTGCAGGGAATTACACATCACCAATGTCTCTGTCAGGTTCAAATTTACACCCGGGAAAGTACATACCCGCTACAGTAACATGAAAAGCTTATGACATACAGTCTACGTTAGTAGACACACAAGTAACCTTTGGATATAAGAAGTTTGTTGCTCTCCTGTAAAAGGTCATCTCTACTGGAATATTATTTACATTAGCAGGATGTTTCCTACTGTGATACCAAGAGTCATTCTTTACTAGAGAAACAGAGGAGGGTAAGTGGGCGCAGCTTGCGTGACAATGATAATACATAGATATAAACTGACACACATACACTGTGATATCCTACCAAGTGTATTCTTTCATGTAAAGGTTCCAAGTCGTAGTGACACACATACTGATTCAGAGTACAGGGGTGATTTGCCCAGCAGGTCTTCGTGGTCACACACTCCATCGCCCACCTGACTTGGGCTGCTCCCCAGTAGTCTCAGACACAACATACAATTGCGTGCCACTAAAGCATGATTCAGATGGAGGGAGCAGGGGCAGCGTGGCAGAAGGAGAGAATGGGGGCAGATTCTAAGGTACAAGAGGAGGAGGCAGCAACAGGTGGTAGATGCTGGAAGCATAGAGAGAACTGGCAGCAAGACATATGACAGTTCGATAAGAAAAACGAGTGGCTAAAAAAGATGTAAACTTCAGAACATGGAAAACCAATACCACACACACAGAAGCACCGATCAAATAATTAAAAACAACATAATTTAGTATTAGGGTTGCTTACAAAGACTAAAATGAGACAGAATATTGCACAGCTATGATACATGAGTAAGCTGGAAAAAGTAATTTAAAAGTAAAAAGATTATTTGCATTTGCTGCAAACATATTAGGATTTCCTAAAATGCTCAGTGGCTGATTACATGTACAAGACCATAGGCATATTTGAATATTGTAGAACTTTAAATCCTAAAAAGCCTAAATCCAAACTCCAGGATTTTTTTTTTTTTTTTATGGTCCTTTAGCCAGTTAAATAAAAAATAGCTCTGGCTATACTCACCCTCAGTCTGGAGCTGTCTGGAGCAGTACTCCTATTCTGCCACAAGATGTCCTCAATCTCCTGAGTTCCATGACATCCAACATCACTCAACCTAGAAAAATGAGGACAATACTGTGAATGGAGGGTGTCATAGGCCTGCCCATTAGGGGGGAGGGCACTACAGAGCCCTTCATTCACAGGATATTATTACAGAGTGGCTTCCTCCATGTGCTGAGAAGTTGTGCTTTAGAGACACATCATTTACAGAACTTTGCATAATATTTAAATTGTTATGTAAAATCTCATATTAAAAAAAATATTTAAAACTATGACATATCCATGTAGAATTCTGAGAAAGAGGTTTCCTGGAAAAAAGGTCCACATAGTTAGGGGTGAACACAATTATGACATTTTCCTGTGTATTGTGTGGCTGAGCATGTAGCCTTTCCATCTTAATTATTAATCTTTAAAAAAAAAGACTGTGTGCTTAGATGAGTGAATCAAGTTAAAATTGCACACACAGCTTATTGAATCACAGGAGTGAATAATTCCCCTCCATTCCTGATCTCTAGCACTCTATATGAAGGGGTATTCGAGTTGATGGTGGCTGTAATGACCCAAATTAGTTAACTGATTGATTGCCCTATTTGTGTGTTTGTTATTGTTTTGAACTTGAGTGAGATTAGCAAACAATGTTCTTGTATTAATTGGGTGATGATTACAATCCACCTCTGAAAATGTTGATATAGTGAAGTCTGAATAAAGCTGGAGTTCTAGATCGTTGTAGATGGATAGTATACCAAAGTAAGTGAAAACTACTAAATTTCATTTAATATTGGTCTATAGGTCTCAGGATATTTCTGGTTGTTGTAATTTAATGTAGAAATAAACTTTTTTTATTTTTTATAAGATACTAGGCACAATTTAATGCAGATCCATATTTATTAATGCATTATTAAAATCATTTTAAATTTAATTTAATTGAATTTTTATCTTTAAGCAGTGTAAGTACCTACATTTTACTAGGTATCAGGTCATTTTGTACAGTATACTTCCCCGCTCATATGCACAATTCTCTTTTTTTGCTAATTTAAAACTAACCTGACCGGCTACCATTTTTGATTAAGGCTCCTTTCACATATATGCAAATTGGATGCGTTTTGAACCACATCTGATTCGCATGACTTGTGAATCAAACCAGCGTTCTAAGGAGTAGGTTTGCATATGTGTGGTGCAGCGGCAGTGCAAATTTGCTTCAAATTTAAAATAGTCCTGTGCGTTTATTGAGCACTGCGGTGCAGTTCAGAATCGCACATCGGATCAGTTTTGAACAAAATTTTCTTTAGAAAAAAACGGCATGCCAAGAAAGGGTGGGGGGAACGATTAAGCGCCCCCCCCAACCATACTAGGCCACATGCCCCCAACATGAGAGAGGGATGCTTTGGGGCAGGGGGTGCTCTGCCCACCTCACCCCCAAAACCACTGGCCAAGGTTGTGGGGAAGAGGCCCTTGCTCCTATCAATATGGGGACAAGCTGCTTTGGGGTGGGTAGAGCCCCCTGCCCCAAAGCACCCCTCCACATTGTTGAGGTTATGTGGCCTGGTATGATTCAGGAGGGGGGACACTCGTTTGTCACCCACCTTTCCTGGCCTGCCAGGCTGCATGTTTGGATAAGGGTATGGATTTTTGGGGGGACCCCACACCATTTTTGTTTAAAATGTTGAAGTGGGGGTTCCCCTCAAAATCCTTACCAGACCTAAGGGTCTGGTATGGATTGGGGGGGGGGAACCCCACACCGTTTTATGTTTTTGGCGTGGGGTTCCCCTAAAATCTGTACCAGACCCGAAAGGTCTGGTATGGATTGGGGGTAGGAACCCATGCCATTTTTTTCACAATTTTTTATTGCAGGCAATGTTTTTTTTTTTTGTTACATTCAGCTGTCAGTGGGAAACCCCGCTGACAGCTGATGAGTCATCCGTAAGGATGTGGCAATCGGTTTTCCGACCCGCTCCTTAATAACCAGTTAATGTTAAAGATGCTGGTGCCTGCCGGCTCCAAAAATTTGCATCTGAATTGGAATTGAACCGCTACTTAAAAAATTCGCTGTTAAAACAGAGGGAAAATTTGCACCTGATATGTGTGAACCTAGCCTTAGCATCATAAATTGGACAGAACTTCACCCTCCTGTGTTAATTTTGCTTTTTAATCCCTTTTACTTTTAATGGTGGGTTATCCTCAAGCATATTCACATGCCCAGTGAATCCAGCATTGTCCTGCTGTAATCCCCCACTCTGTTGCTGCGTGCTGGGTGCTGCACCATCATCTTTATGTCATAAGGAGCCAGCTGTCTCTTCCTTGTTCTTGCAGCCGTCCCCCTCATGACACAGTGCTAGGTCCTTTCTCCAGTGCTGTATATGTATCAGCTGATGTCTCATGGGATACAGTATATAATGTGGATTTCCCAGGAGGCTTTATGAGCAGGGTACACATCAGTCTTGACAAAGAAAAGATTTCCCAGCACACTTACCAAACAGCTTACAAAACAACCGAATTGGCCGTGCCTAGTCAAGAATGGTGATGGGTGCAGGGTAGAATGTGAATTATAAAAAAAGGTAAATGCTATAAATAAGCTTTTCTAGATTGTGGAGGGGGAAGGGTTGCAATGGTACACAGTGTTTTTTGGTGAGAAGGTTCACTATAAAGTTTAGAATAGACTTTCGTTTATTTTTTATTTTTATATTAAAGCAGAATTCCAGAATAACAGGTAGAAACAGTTAAAATACATGTTAACTGCTGTGCCTGTCAAAGAATTTGTAGTTAATTTCCAGCAACATTATGATTTTACATCACTGCCACACTGCACAGGTGACACACTTATTTCAGCAATGCACCTTCCTTTGTCATCTCTACACCTCCAGTCTGCTGATTTAACAATAAATCAATGCATTTTTTGCTATACTTTTACGCACTTCAGGTGCTCCTGTTCATCTGGGTAGAGGCTATACTCTATAAGGGTGCCCTTTAAATTACTGCTTTTCCCATATATGCAAAATTATGCAGAGACCATTTTTTTGGATTAAAAACATGTTTTGAGTAAGTTTAACAGAGCATTCTATCAGGGAACTATTGCATTTTTTTTTATTGTCCCTCTCATTGTGCATCTTCCAAGCTTGTTAATTGACATAGCACTTACCACCTTGTATGTACGCTTTTATTTTTAAAGTGTTTGTTAATACACAGGGTTAACTTTACATTATCCTCTTTGTTGTTTCATCAATTGAATCCCCCTGTGACTGTGCTTCATTAACCACTTCAGCCTTGGAAGGATTTACCCACTTATTGACCAGGCCATTTTGTGCACTGCGTCACTTTAACTGACAATTGCATGGTCGTGCAACGTTGTACCCCAACAAAATTGATATTTTTCTTTCCCACAAATAGAGCTTTCTTTTGGTGGTATTTGATCACCTCTGCGTTTTTAATTTTTTGCGCTATAAACAAAAAAAGAGCGACAATTTAGATTTTTGCTATATTTGACTTTTTGCTATAATAAATATCCCCAAAAAAAAAAAATTTCCTCAGTTTAGGCCAATATGTATTCTTCATATTTTTGGTAAAAAAAAAATCCCAATTAGCGTACATAAGGGATAGATTTATGGCATTTTTTTTTTTTTTTTACTAGTAATGGCATTGATCTGTGATTTTTAGCAGGGTTGCGACATTGCGGAGGACAGATCGGACACTTTTGACACTTTTTTGGGACCAGTGACATTTATACAGCTATAAAAATGCACTGATTACTGTATAAATGACACTGGCAGGGAAGGGGTTAACATCTGGGGCAATAAAAGGTTAAATGTTCCCTAGGGAGTTGCTTTCTAACTGTGGGGGAAGTGTACTGATAGGGAGTAGAGAGAGATCGCTGTTCCTAATCACTAGGAACAAACAATCTCACTCTACTTCCCTGACAGAACAGGGATCTGCTTTACTTACGCTGGCAGATCCCCATTCTGCCTCTTTGTGCTTCCCCCACTAGTGAATGGGCACACGCGCGCGCCCACAGATTGCTGTTTACGCTCTCTGTAGAATGATGACAATTCATGCAGGAGAGACAACCTGCTGCAGTACAACTGCAGCGGCTGGTCGGGAACCAGTTAAAAATGCAGCTATATACCTTTTACTGATCGCAGATTGGTGATCACATGACATGCCGCCTCTCTCTTCTCTCGGCTTTTGAAAGCCCATGGAGTGTGAAACACACTCAAAAACTTGCACAAACTTGCAAAAATGGGCACACACATAAAGAGGTGACACAAAAATGTGCAACTGGTGTACACAAGCCCTCTAAAATCAGAGGGCCTTGCCCTTAATCCCCTGGGGCGTTAGGCTCCTGACGGGGACAAGGGTACTTTACACTTGGTCCATCTGGCCGAAACCAGACGGACCCCTTTTTCTGGAGAGTCTGCCGAAAAAGACCCACCCAAATACTATGTGGGGCTCCCCCGAAGGGAGACCCCATGAGAGAGGGCAAACTAAGCCAGAAGGCCATGTCCACCCCCTCCCAAGACTTTTAGGGCAGGACATGCAAAAACGTGTACAAACACATAAATACAAAAAACGTGACACACAAAGGAATAAATAAAAGAAAGTTAGGGAGGAAGGAAGTGGAGAGGAGAATGAAAAGTGGCTTTTGTGCAATACAATGGCCAGGCCATCTCGGCTGACAGATGTAGTAGGTGGGGCCAAGGATCCCCCTCTGACATCATTCAGGAGGGGAGGAGGAGAGAGGCGGCCCAGCCCACTGCAGCTGTCATGCAAGATAAGAGAGAGGCAACATGTCACATGATCGCCGATCTGCGCTCAGTAAACAAGGTATGTGGCTGCATTTTTAATAAAGCACAGTCACAGGGGGACATTAGATGACATTAGATGAATCAACAAAGTGGATAATTTAACTTTAACCCTAATTTGAGCAGCAGGATGGGAGGAGGCGGCACAGACATGGAGCAGACAGTCAGAGAGGGGAGGGGGGAGAGGATGAAGGAGAGGACACAGGAGACACAGAGCAGGGCTGGAGCTGACAGAGGCACGTATGCTGACAACTGTGTCAGGACTTGGCAGCCCTGATATATCGTGGTCAGGGTACAGAAGGGAGGGCAGAAACTGGCAGGATCAGCCAGGTATTTCAGGTGATACTGGGGACCAAATTAAACAGCACAAGCACTGTGCTGTATATAATGCTTTAAAGGAACAGGATCATTATTTATTTATTTTTTTGAGTTAACAAACACTAACAACTGTAGACTCACCTTTTTTATATGTACGCTACCAAGTATTTCCTTTTGAAATATCTACCATTTAATGAACAGACTCCTTTTGGTGGGAGGAAGCACGCATTTCCTGTTTAGAAGGAGTGGGTGGCCGTCGGTGATATAATTATCAAGTATATGGAAAACTGAAGTGCACCAGCATTTATTACATATTAGATGCGCAACACCTGCCTCTTCACTACTGCCAAAGGCTAGAACACAGAGAGCTGCAAACACGGCAGACAACGGGGAACTTCACAGTGTAGAATAAAACCAAAGCTAAAGCCAAGCATAACCAATATATTTGTATGCAAGTCAGGTTTTGAATCCTGTGTGACGTCAAGAATCTTGGAACTTCATTGACATTCTGTCTCCCGTTGTGAAAATTGGCATGGTAACCAAGTTTATTTTTTTTTTTCATTCAAGTTTTTATTTTCATCAATAAAAGAGATATTACAGTATAGTAAACATTAGAAATTATTACAATAAGTTTCATAGAAGGTTCATAGAACATTACCATAGACTCAAGGATAGTTTATCACCGTTACAAATTATAGCTGTCAATGTATAAAAAATAAATTACGGTATAAATATATGACTTTGACTTAGTTAACTATCTATCCTATTAAATAGTTTTCATATTAAATTTCATATAGAATACCTGACTCCTATTAAAAATAGAAAAATAGGAAAGAGCCCCACCCCTCCCCCTGACACCCCTGAAGGGAACACACTGTGTCCGGGGAGGAGTAAGTGCCCTCCCCCCTACCAACCAGACTCCACCAAGAGTCGCAAGAGTAAAGGTGAAAAAAAATAATATTGAAAAGCCCTCAACTTTCAACGTATAAACAATATACGTATATTCATCAAGAGAACAAGAACCTGTTCTCATTGAGGTGTCCGTTTATGAAGCAGTGAAATATATTCACTGCTTCATTCGCCGGCATTCACAGTGGATATCTATATCCTCTGTGTGCCTGTTTATGAAGCAGAGTAGATCGCTTCACCCTTGGAGGAGTGAAGTGATCTACCAACGCTTCCAACACTTGAGAACGGCCCCTGATACTGGAATCTCGTGAGACTCTACGAGATTACAGTACCAGAAATTCACAGAAATCCAGAGATGTCAGTTTATTAAGCAGTGATAAATAATCACCGCTCAGTACACTGACAGACGGGTGGTTAATGTTATTATAATATCGAGTCCCCCTTCATAATATATATATGTATATACACACACACACATTGTATATACATGTATATACACACACATTATATATATTGTGACAGCAGGAAGGTAAAGTCACCTGGTTGCATCCAGGGGGGTAGATATATTTCTCCCAGATTCAGGCTTTATGCCGACTTATACAACTAGGGAGTTGATGAAGCCCAGCTGAGGCTAGTGGGCTCATGAATGACTCATACCTCTAGGGAGAGTGCTGGGCGTCGTGAGACAGGGAGTTGATGAGACCAGCTGAAGCTTGTCAGCTCATTTAGGCCTCTATAAGAACTCCCAGCTTCATTAGATGTTAGCTCATGCCTGGAACCAGACCTGTGTGGACTGTCTAGGGAGAGTGAACCCCTGTGCGGTGAGGCAAAGCCTGTGTGGCTATTTGTTTGGACTTTTACTAAACCAGGGACTTAGGGACTGGGACAGCACCAGGCTGATCCCAGTTGTTAGTTTAGGAAACCTGCATGTTTAGTCAGAGGTCAAACTGACCAGGATTTATTTTGTTTGTTTCTTTTTGGCTTTGCTGTGTTTTTGTCACTGTACATAGAGAAATAAACCGCACCTTTTGATTTTGAAAACCACAACCTCCGTCTGCTGGCCCTGTTTTTGTGTGGGGAGCCCAACCAGGGGGTCACACACACCCGCTACCGAGTTAACCCCCTCACAGTTGGTGGAGAATGCGGGCAGTTTTTTTTAAGCCAGCATGGAGGAGATACTGAAACAGCTGGCTCTAGCAAATGCCAATCAACAGCAGACAAATGCAGGTTTGCAAAGGAGCCTTGCAGCCCAGCAGCAAGCTCATCAACAAGCCCAGCAGCAATCTGAGGCCCGCTTCATAGACCTGTTACAGAAGCAAGAGCAGAGACTACAACAAATGGAAGCAGTAATGCAGCAACGTCCGCAGACCAGTGAGGAAAGCCGTCCCACTAATACCGCGTCCTTTGGGGTGAGTCGTTTATTGACAAAAAAGACTGGAGAGGATGATCCAGAGGTATTTTTGACCACATTTGAAAGGACTGCTGAAAGAGAAAAGTGGCCTGAGGAGCAGTGGGCTGGACTGGTGGCTCCTCTGTTAACTGGTGAATCGCAGAAGGCTTACTATGACCTAGAGCCTGACCAAGCAAAAGACTATGTGATGCTAAAAGCTGAAATATTGGCAAGGCTGGGTGTCACCCTGGCTGTCCGGGCTCAGCGTGTGCATAACTGGACTTTCCAGCTTGGAAAACCCCCCAGGTCTCAAATGTATGATCTCATTCACCTGAGCAGGAAGTGGCTACAGCCAGAGACTTTGTCCGCACCAGAGATTGTGGAACGTGTTGTAATGGATCGGTTTTTGAGAGCTCTTCCTACTGCCATCCAAAAGTGGGTAAGCCATGGAGACCCAGAGACGGCCGGTGGTCTTGTGGATCGTGTAGAGAAATACTTGGCTACAGAGAACCTGACGGCCTCTTCCAGAGACACTCGGACTTTCCACCCTAAGACCAGACCATCCCCAGGGGCGGATAAGAGGATTCCAAGGGGTGAGGGTGGAGAGAGTGAGAGGGTGGGAGCTCTACCCCAAGTTTGGCGAGAACAGCCTGGGAAATCAGCGGCTCAAGAGGCCGCAAGAAGGATCGTTTGCTACCGCTGCCGGCAAGCGGGACATATTGCAGCCAATTGCCCGGTTGTGGAGGAACCCATGCAGTGTGACTTTCTGACGGGCAGACGTCAGTCGCTGTGTGCGACAGTCGCATGCACTGCCATTCGAGGAACTGAGAAACATTTATGCAAAATGTGTATTAATGGTAGAAATGTTGTGGTATTACTGGATTCAGGTAGCCTTGTGACCCTGATAAAGGCTGAATTAGTTAAAACAGAGGTCTCTGGGAATAGCAAGGTAGCTGTTATTTGTGTGCATGGGGACACCCGAGAGTATCCAGTGACTACAGTGTGTTTCGAGACCCCCAAAGGTACCCTCTCTCATCCAGTGGGCTTAGTATCTCAGTTACCGCATGACGCCATTGTGGGAAGGGATTTTCCGAAGTTCTGGGAACTGTGGGATGATCCTGAGCCCCCCACTGGTGCCCCTATGTACCAGGAATGTGATAGCCAGAACTCCTCTGAGAGTGGTGAGGACTCTCCAGAATTTCCCTTGTCAGTATTTGCAGGGGAGACTCAAGAAACTGGAGAGGAGCCCACCTCCTCAGACGAAAACCTACCGTCTGTGGAGTTTTCTGATCTGGAGGTTCACAGGGAAAATTTTGCCACAGAACAGTTAAAAGACCCCGCCCTAATAAAGGCACGGGAAAACGTAGTGGAAATAGATGGCGAGTTAGTGAACCCAGATAATACCTGCACTTACCCATACTTCAGCGTAGAGAAGGACCTACTGTATCGGGTGGCAAAAAGGGCAGAAGAAACCGTTG
This sequence comes from Rana muscosa, assembly GCA_029206835.1. NCBI lineage: Eukaryota > Metazoa > Chordata > Amphibia > Anura > Ranidae > Rana > Rana muscosa. The sequence goes on from CM055118.1 coordinate 125,036,869, forward strand.
AGCAGCTGGTGGTGCCCAAACCTTACAGGAAGTTGGTGTTGGAGTTGGCCCATGGGCACATTCTTGGAGGTCATCTGGGGACAGAGAAAACCCGAGAGAGGGTATTACAGAGATTCTATTGGCCTGGGGTGATGAAGGACATAGAAAATTATTGTTCCTCCTGCCCTGTGTGTCAGAGGTCGGCCCCGATGCCACATTTCCGTAGCCCGCTGGTCCCTCTACCCATCATTGAGGTCCCGTTTGAGAGAATCGCAATGGATTTGGTAGGTCCTATAATCAAGTCCGCTAGGGGGCACCAGTACATATTGGTTATAATGGACTATGCCACCCGTTATCCAGAAGCGATCCCTCTCAGAAATACCTCGGCCAAAACCATAGCCAAAGAGCTATCTCTTGTTTTTAGCCGGGTGGGTATTTGTAAAGAACTGCTTACGGACCAAGGTACACCCTTTATGTCCCGGGTTATGAAAGAGCTGTGTAAATTGCTCAAAGTGACGCAATTGCGTACATCTGTGTATCACCCCCAAACCGATGGGCTGGTTGAAAGATTCAACAAAACCCTAAAACAAATGTTGAAGAAAGTGGTGGATAGAGATGGAAAGGATTGGGACTGTCTACTTCCTTATTTGATGTTTGCTATTAGGGAGGTGCCCCAATCCTCTACGGGATTCTCCCCCTTTGAGTTACTGTATGGGAGACACCCAAGAGGGCTGTTGGATATTGCCAAGGAAACTTGGGAAAGTGAGAGTTCTCCCCACAGGAGTGTGATTGAGCATGTCGCCCTGATGCAAGATCGAATTGCACAGGTAATGCCCATCGTGAAGGAACATTTGGCCCAAGCGCAGTTGGCACAGCAGAGAGTGTACAACCGTGGAGCAAAGACCCGTACCTTTTCCCCGGGGGATAGGATATTGGTACTTGTCCCTACGGTTGAAAGTAAATTCCTTGCCAAATGGCAAGGCCCCTACGAGATAATGGAAAAAGTGAGCGAAGTGAATTACAAGGTCAGACAACCAGGAAGGCGAAAGCCCGAACAGATATATCACGTTAATCTGTTGAAAGCCTGGAGGGATAGAGAGTCCCTAGTCGCAGAAACTTGGTCACCAGCTCAAACTGGTTGCGTGATTCCGGAGGTTGGAATAGCAGCCACCTTGTCACAACCCCAACAACAGGAGGTTAAGGAGTTTGTGCTTCGCAACAAGGAGGTGTTCTCTGAGCTGCCGGGACAAACATCTGGGGTAGAGCATGATATTATTACCCCGCCCGGTGAAAGGGTGAAGTTAAAACCCTATCGGATCCCAGAGGCCCGACGGGAGGCAATACGGGAGGAAGTACAGAAAATGCTGAACTTAGGGGTGATAGAGGAGTCCCAAAGTGATTGGTCTAGTCCCATTGTGTTGGTGCCTAAACCGGATGGGAGCTGGCGATTTTGTAACGATTTTCGTCAGTTGAACAAAGTTACAAAATTTGACACCTACCCCATGCCACGTATAGATGAGTTGATCGACCGGCTGGGAACAGCCCGATACATGACGACTCTTGACCTCACAAAAGGGTATTGGCAAATTCCCCTGGCCAAGTCGGCCAAAGAGAAAACCGCATTTGTAACCCCAGACGGGGCGTTCCAATATAAGAGAATGCCGTTCGGGTTACAGAATGCGCCGGCCACATTCCAGCGGAAAATGGACCAGATACTGAGGCCCCATCGGAAGTATGCTGCGGCTTACCTGGATGACGTAATTGTCCATAGCACAGATTGGGCCTCACATCTGCCAAAAGTGCAAGCAGTCCTAGACTCTATCCGGGAAGCGGGGTTTACGGCTAACCCCAAGAAGTGTACCATTGGGCAGGAGGAGGCCAAATATCTTGGGTACACCATTGGCAGGGGAGTAATAAAACCCCAACTCAACAAAGTCGAGGCCATCCAGAGTTGGCCACGTCCCAACAGCAAGAAGCAGGTACGAGCCTTTCTGGGAATCGCGGGTTATTATCGGCGCTTCATTCCCCACTTTGCTTCTAAGGCTGTGCCCCTAACCAACCTGACGAAAGGGAAAGGGTCGGTCATGATTAAATGGACCCCCGAGGCTGAGGCAGCATTCCAATTCTTGAAACAAGCCTTATGTAGCCAGCCAGTGTTGTACTCACCCGACTTCTCTAAAGACTTTGTCGTACAAAGTGATGCGTCAGATGTGGGGTTAGGAGCAGTATTGTCCCAGGTCTGGAACGGGGAAGAGCACCCAGTCATTTACCTCAGCAGGAAGTTGAAGTCCCATGAGGTAAATTACGCCACGGTTGAAAAGGAGTGTTTAGCGGTGAAGTGGGCTCTAGATTCCCTTCGGTACTATCTGCTAGGTAGGCACTTTGACATGGTTACGGATCACGCTCCGTTAAAGTGGATGGCTCAAAACAAGGAGACAAATAGAAGAGTGAATAGGTGGTTCCTGGCCCTACAGGAATTCAACTTCACAGTAAAGCATCGCCCTGGCGTTCAAATGGGGAATGTGGATGCTTTGTCTCGAGTACATGAATGCCTGATTGCTGGTGTTCCAACCCCGAGGTTAAAACAAGAGGGGGGGGTATGTGACAGCAGGAAGGTAAAGTCACCTGGTTGCATCCAGGGGGGTAGATATATTTCTCCCAGATTCAGGCTTTATGCCGACTTATACAACTAGGGAGTTGATGAAGCCCAGCTGAGGCTAGTGGGCTCATGAATGACTCATACCTCTAGGGAGAGTGCTGGGCGTCGTGAGACAGGGAGTTGATGAGACCAGCTGAAGCTTGTCAGCTCATTTAGGCCTCTATAAGAACTCCCAGCTTCATTAGATGTTAGCTCATGCCTGGAACCAGACCTGTGTGGACTGTCTAGGGAGAGTGAACCCCTGTGCGGTGAGGCAAAGCCTGTGTGGCTATTTGTTTGGACTTTTACTAAACCAGGGACTTAGGGACTGGGACAGCACCAGGCTGATCCCAGTTGTTAGTTTAGGAAACCTGCATGTTTAGTCAGAGGTCAAACTGACCAGGATTTATTTTGTTTGTTTCTTTTTGGCTTTGCTGTGTTTTTGTCACTGTACATAGAGAAATAAACCGCACCTTTTGATTTTGAAAACCACAACCTCCGTCTGCTGGCCCTGTTTTTGTGTGGGGAGCCCAACCAGGGGGTCACACACACCCGCTACCGAGTTAACCCCCTCACAATATATATATATATATATACATGTACACATTATATATATACAGTATATGACAGGGGGACATGGTTACAGTGTTGGGGGGTCTGAACGAGGTAGAAAGAAGTTAAAAATCTTCCTCCTTCCTCCTCAGATCCCCCGGGATTCCCTCTTCGCTCCCCAATTCTCCACCTCTGAGCTGGTGAATTGGGGAGTGTGAATTCTGACACAGATCGCTAGTGAAGCGCTCAGATCGCAGCTTCATAAACTGGCCGTTACTGTGTCATTCAATGAGACTTCTCACTGTGCAGAGATCATCGTCGGGAGAACATGTTCAAACACTTCTCCCCCCGATTATCTCTGTTTCATAAACTGTTTATGGACTGTGATCAGTGGCGATCCTTGGGATCACTGCTGCTCACTGCTTCATAAACGGACACCTATGTTAGAGTTAGATCCAACAACCTAACCTTATCACATAAAACTAGAATCAAAACCTGAGAATCTTATATAATATAAGATAAAATAATACTATACATATAACTGGAGAGAGAAAATTTCAGAAAGAGAGAGAAATAGAATGAGAAATAAAAGTAAAAATATATATAGAGAGAAAAAACAAAGGGGGATAGAATGCCTACCTGCCAGATATAATTCTCAAAGATCAGCGATTGGTATTGCTGACAATATTAGGTGCCAGCAAAATTGCCAAGAATCGAGCCCAAGGATTCCATTTAGCTTCAAATCGTGAGGTCTTGTCCAACAGTGAACTGACCATTTTTTCCTGTTCCATTATCCAAGAAACTTTTCTTTTCATGTACAAACCGATTGCGTTTTCCATGCCTTGGCAATGGTTAACCTGGCTGCCGTCAAAATGAACTGAATTAATTTTCGGGTGACTTTAGGAATATGAGGTAAAAATCCATTGAGCAAAGCAATCGCCGGTGTTTGATGTATAGTACAACCAGTAACTTTACGTAAAATGTGAAAGACCCTATTCCAAAATCCTCGAATTCTGGGACACTCCCACCATATGTGAATCATAGTACCTAATCCCTGATAGCCTCTAAAACACAGAGGTGAGATAGAGGGATACATTACAGCTAATCTCGCTGGAACCGTAAAATTTTTGACATTGGCTTCTATGATGGTGTTATAAGTGTTATAAGTGCCTGATAACGAGTGAGAGTAGTTTTTTATGCCAATCCTCAATATCCCAGACGGTCAGGAGTTCTTTTTCCCAGGCCAGCATGTGTGGTAGCTTCTCAGCATGGGAAGCCAGTGACTTGTAGATCACAGAGATCCCCCCCTTCCGCTCCATGGCCCGCCCACACCAGACTTCATATGTCGTAAAACCTCGGGAGGTAGACCCATACACATAAAATTGTATTATATTATGCCTTCAGGGTTGGCATTACTAAATCTCATGATGCGAGGTGTTTCGGATTGCAAACAAATTAAAGTCTAACTTCCCTCCATCCCTAAAGCCTCCTTACTGCTTATTTTTTTCAAATCTTCATCTCTGGCAGTTGTGGATGTTGGAGGTCCCTTCTCTTAGATGGGGATGATGTTTGGGTTCAGGTCTGCCATGAGTTTTAGGTAAACCCTCGCCATAGATGTCAACTAAACCTAATGCACTTCCTGGCCTTTAACTTAGGTCAGCTGGTGTACAAGAGCCAATAGGAGAGTTTTTGGATAACCTCCCCCATCACTATAACAGGATGAGTTCCCAGCAGCCATAGTGACAATGTGCTTTAACTGTGACAGGGAAAGCATTGGATGGGCTGCTGATAACATTCATAGGGACAAGTTAGTGTAGGGCTTGGCTGGTCTCTTAAAGCTGATCTCTGGGATAAACAAATATCCTCTAAATACAAGAGATATGTGAATACTTACTCCAATCTTGATGTGCCTTGTGTATTTATCCAGATCTGTGCAGTAATCTAGCGTAAAACTTTCCTCTGGGCAGCAGTCTCCTTTAAGATCTACAGTATATGGGTCTTGTATCCACCCCTCATGTAGTTTTGATGATGTTACTGCTATTTTTACATCTGAAAGCAGCTGATGTCAAGCAGTCTCTTTACAGCTTATCAGTGTGCACATGCACTACAGTAATAACAGGCTACATGTGTTTTTTCATATTGCATACTTCCTAATTGTTGCTGGCTGCAATTTTTTTTCCACAGCTTATCTTTGTCCACATTCACTACAGTGATAACAGACTGCATGCGTTTTTTTCACAGGGCATAATTCCTAATTGTTAAAGGCTGCAATAGTGTTTTCTCACAGGTGTTTTTTTAATGGTGACAACAAAAAATTATATTCTCATGCAATGTGCATCAGCACAGAAGCTTATTCTTTTATTTGGGATAGCAGGGTGTAGAGCGTTAGTCATGGGACGTAGGAGACTTGTACATATTTGAGTTCAGATGCTCTCCAGCCAGGACCTCTCCTTTGGAAGAAAAAGTGCTTCAGGCTGTCGTCCCTCCCTAAGAAGGTGGAGCCAATCATCTCTCAAGTAGCTGTCCTGGAAGATTCCTGGAAATACCGTTACCGAGTGTGTTACCCCTAGATTGGAGTCCCAGCTATCTTTTCATTGAGCACCACAGAAGATCTCTGAATACATCACAAAGATTCTGGTGAGGTGGGAGTTCCATTTGTCTCCGCAGAGGGCTTAAACTGCTTGCGTGTAAGACCTTGTTATTTAGGGGGTCCACCACTTCCGATAAGGGCACTCATATACAGAGTGGGATTCATCTTCATTTGGGGACTCTCCCACAACTCCCTTCCTTCCTCCTTTTTTCTTTTGGTGAAGGTGGATGTACCTCAGATCTTGTTTCTTCATTGGACTGTTTTTCCTTCCATCACTGCTTTTTTCATTTTTTTTTTTTATACATGGAGTCATTTAAAGTGGTTGTAAACCCACTTTGACAACAAACACCTACAGGTAAGCCTAGATTAATGTTTACCTGTAGGTGTTTGCAATATCTCCTAAACCCACATGGTTTAGGAGATATTTGTCATTAAGAATGCACCATTGTCTACGACACATGCACGCCGTAGATAACGGCGCATGCGCGCCGTAGATAACGGCGCAGGCTCACTGAGAGCTTCCATTCTTAAATTCGGCAATGACGGATTTGACGGCTCCCACGCGCATGCGTGGGAGTGACATCATCGCCGCTCCGGCCAATCACAGCACGGGAGCAGCGAAAACAGGAACTAGCGATGAGGGGACATGGCGGCGGCGGTGGACGGGACCGAGGCGGACTTCGGGGGCTTCGATCTCAGGTAAGTGACACATAATGAGCTAGTATGCTGTGCATACTAGCTCATTATGCCTTTCTCTTGCAGGTTATTTAAAAAAAATATATATACAAGGGTTTACTTCCTCTTCAATTTGGTTGTTTTTTCACTAACTAAGTATTTTCACTATTTATGTCACTTTTATTTTGTGAGTACTCACATTACGAGCGCAACTTATGTTTTTATAATTTTATTTGGGAATGCATGTGACAGGGTAATCTACAGGCAGCTTGTAAATGACAGGGGCAGAGTATTGTCACCCCATAACACTTAAGCCCTGTACACACGATCAGATATCCTATGGATTTTCGTCTGATGGATTTGTCCATCAGAAATCTGATGAAACTGTTTTCCATCAGTCTTGCCCACACACCATCAGTCAAAAAACCGACCGTTCCAAACGTGGTGACGTAAAACACTCCGATGAGCTGAGAAAAATGAAATTCAATGCTACTGAGCATGTGTCGACTTGATTCTGAGCATGCTTGGGTTTTTTATCTGATGGATTTCCCCACAGACGATCGGAAATTGCCATCGGTTTTTTATCCATCAGATAATTTTAAAACATGTTCTATTTTTTAAAACCGATGGAAAAAAGACTGATGGGTCCCATACACGATCGGTTTGTCTGATGAAAACAATCCATCAGACGGTTTTCATCAGTCAAACTGATCGTGTGTACAGGGCTAAAGTGACCAAACAAGGACTTTTGGCAAACAAATTTCAAAAGACTCACTCTGCTTTTTAGAAAATACCTTGCAGTGTTTGCTTTCCAAAATGGGGTCATTTTGTAGGCGTTTCTACTGTCCTGGTGCTCCAGGGCCTGCACAAAATGTGTTGGGTAGTCAGGAAATTAGATACATAATTTATGCTCCTTAAAGCGGAGGTCCACCCGCGATTTTTTTTTTAAAAGTCAGCAGCTACTAACAGTGTAGCTGCTGACTTTTAATAAGGACACTTACCTGTCCTACTCGCCCGTGATGTCGGCCCCCCAACGGCGATCAGATCGCTGCTGGCAGGTCCCGGCTCCTCCATCCTGACTAAGGGAAACAGGCAGTGAAGCCTTATGGCTTCACTGCCCGTTTCCTACTGCGCATGCACCACTCGCACGGCTCTTTGTGAATGGGCAGCTTGCCTCCTGGGATACAGACAGTTCTCAGAAGGCAGCGCGCCCCATTCACAAGAAGAGGAAGCGGAAGGACATCCACCGCGGATGAGAAGAGGCACATTAGAGGCAGATTAGGGGACTTCCGCATAGCAACGGCCATTTCGGGTGAGTATAAAACATTTTTTTTTTTCTATAAATTTTTTTCTTTTTTTTATAGGATTTTTAATGTATGGGAAAATGGGGATTACCGCTCTCCAAGCCTCTGATTCTGTGAGTGCTCCCGCCCTACTGTGAACACACAGGTGCAGGCTCTGCACAATTTAGCAAGAGAGAAAAATATTTTCTGGGCTGCCGCACTCCATAAAAGACGTTCTTTAATGAAAAATAAAATCCACAGCACAGCATACAAAACTAAAATGAAAACAGGGACAGGGCTAACACGTTTCACATCACAGGATGCTTACTCATAGGTGATGAAACGCATTAGCCCTGTCCCTGTTTTCATTTTAGTTGTGTAAGCTGTGCTGTGGATTTTATTTTTCATTAAAGAACGTCTTTTAGGGAGTGCGGCAGTCCAGAAAATCTTTTTCTCTCTTGCAGGATTTTTAATGTAAAAATGTTTTCTGGGTGAACCTCCGCTTTAAATGCTCAAAGGTGCTGCTTGGATGTTGGACCCCTCTATGTATCTAGTCTGTGAAAAAGTCTCAAACGTGGTATCCCTATACTCAAAAGACATAGCAGAATGTGTTTTGGGGTGTAATTATAATTATGCCTATGCTGGCTATCTGGCAACAGTACAGATCTGGTACTGCCTGTAACTCTCTGTTAAAACTTTCAAGATTTTTTGTCAGGAGGTGCAAGAGGAACCCCCTCATCTATTCTCTCTGGAATTTTTTTATTAAGAATTTGGGGGGGGGGGGGCACAAGCAGTGAGACATTTTTACCTTAAAGTGTCATAAAACCCAGACTATGAAAAACTCTCATTACATGATGCTATATAACAGAGTGTTCGTAAACACAAAGCCACTAAAACGTGTGCTTTTTGTAGAGTGAAATATACCTGGTTGGTCCTACCTTTAGCTGTCCCTCCCATATTATCATATAATCCCATCCCACTGCAGGTTGAGATTGTGTAGACCAGATGGTGTCTTCTACGGAGCATGCTCAATTTCAGTTCCCTTTTTAGCTCTTAATTTCCTCCTTTTTCTTATCTGTGCAGCCCACATAAGTCACACATGTGGGTGTATACTGATTGGTAAATTAAACTCTCCTCCCTCCCTCCTCCTCCATGTCCTCCTATTGCTAAACACTATGGGGTATGCTGATTGTTTATATTCACCAAGAAACTCACAAAATGCTTAGTTTTATTAAAAATCAGTATTAAATATGTAGCGGGGTCCTCAATTTAAGGGAAGTGTTTGAGAGGTAGTTAGCTCAAACACCCTAACTTGTCAGGGTTTTAAAACCATTTCTATCCACAGGGAGAGTATCGGTGTGTAGTTCCCTGTGGCCTACAGGTGGCGCTGCCATAGTAGGCTAGGGTTGAACCGCTGATACAGTGCTGTGCCTTGTGTGTCCCCTCTCGGTAGCCATATGGTGGGTGTGTTCTACCTGATGGGCATGCTGGGAGAGGATATAAAAGGGGCAGACGCTGCCTGTTCGGGGTTCTGTCAGCGGGGTCCTACTCCAGGGGTTGTTCCTGTCCGCCCCTGGCACCTTTGGCCCTTTGGGCAGGTTGTCGTGGTTCGGTTGCCGGGAGTCCAACTCCCAGGGAGTGTTCCGGTTCCATCCTGGGCACCTTTAGCCCAGGGTGAGGTACTATCATGTTGTTCCTGTCCGCCCTGGGCATGTAAGCCCAGGATCCGCAGTGGAGGCCTGGGGCTCAGCACCTTCGGCTGGGGTCCGCCAGGGATCGAGGAATCTCAGGGTGCCGCCTTGCGAGGGGACCCGTATCTAGAATGAGGAGGCCAGGAAGGAACTCGCCGAAGACCCAGTGCAGTGTCATGGTGACGGTAGGGGCCCGGTAACTCTCCGGAGGGATGTCTTCTCCTAAACAAGGGCCATAGCTAAAGAAGGAAATCAGTTTCATCAGGTCTGTGGCAGAGACCAACCTCACAGTCTGTGGCAGAGACTGTGCGCCTAGTTAAACTTGCTCGATAAGCTGAGCGAACATCCGTAACGTTTGTGCCTGGACCTCATCCACACCTTGTGCTGTTCTGTTTCTTGCTCCAACCTTTCTTCTATCAGAGACTGTGTTATTGCTAAGAGAAAATAAACTCTGAGTTGGAGTTTCAGCTTGTGTGGACATTCACTTTAATGGGAAGTCAAGGACTTGTCTTTAGTTAACATAGAGGTGAGCATCAGGCTCTGGAGGTTTTCATGTTCTGACCGTGGAAAGACCCAACAACAACACCGCTCAACCTCTTTGCACAGGAGGGTACGGGCTGTTAGTGCGGTGTGCCTCTCTCTTCCTGCGAGGAGCCAAAGTTAATGCAGGTAGGGAAAGGGGTCTGTGCGCTACAAATATATCAAATGTAGTTGCTAATACCTGTAAAGTATAAAAAGACCCTTGGATATGTATTCTGTCTGAACAAAATGAAAGATAGTGTCAATCATCTTTGACTCTGCCTACACCATATTAACACAAAAAATGCACATTTGACGTTCAATAAGCATTTATAGGGAGGTGTAAAACAGTTACTGTATATACTCGTGTATAAGCCGATTTTTTCAGCACATTTTTTTGTGCTGAAAATGCCCCCCCCCCCCCCCCCTTCGGCTTATACTCGAGTCACCTTTTTGCGCCTGATCTTCCGGACTTTGGGGACCCGGTACCGGCCAGCTGTAAGTCCCCTGGACACCAAACTTGGCACACATGTAGCCCCACTCTTCCTCTACAAGTGTGCAAAGTTTGTTGTCCGGAGGACCTACGGCCGGGGAGTACCGATTTTTCAAAGCAGGGCACCCCTTCCATAGACTCCAATGTTAAACGGTAATTTCTCCGGTGACCTAGTACCAGCCGGTCGTAGGTCCCCTGGACCCAGAACTTGGCACACATGTAGCCCCATTTCTCCTCTACAAGTGTGCAAAGTTTTTCGTCTGGGTGACCTACGGCCGGGGAGCACCGATTTTTCAAAGCCAGGCACTCCTTCCTTAGACTCCCATGTTGAACGTAAGTCTAGTCATGGACACAGTGAGGCATGGGCACAGTGAGGCATGGCCACAGTGAGGCATGCACATGGACACAGTGAGGCATGCAGATGGACCCCCTAGGCTTATACTCGAGTCAATACGGTTTCCCAGTTTTTTGTGGTAAAATTAGGTGCCTCGGCTTATATTCGGGTCGGCTTATACTCGAGTATATACGGTATTTGATATTTATAAACATATTTGAATTGCTCTTCTGAAAAAGGTTTTTTTAAATCATGTGACTAGCACAGCACCAAGCAGGGCTTGGCAGACACATACTCACACTGTAAAGAGAGCATCAGCAGAGTAAAAGAACCCCCTCCCAAAGATCTTTCCCTGCAGATGCCAAAGAACAGGGAAAGACCATGTGACCACACAACAACGCTGCAGGAATAAGGTACTTAGAGGATAAAAAATAAATAAAATACAGTGGTATGATATACAGGGCTTTTTTTCTCAGAGAATAGGTGCAGGAACTCCGACCTTCACCCTTCGTTTCTGCTCCCTACCCACCCATGAGCACCGTTCCTTGGTTCCAACTCCTACCGGCATCCCAGTACCGCCCATTTTAGAGCATACAGAGCCAAGTATCATGTTTGCTACTAAGTGATTTGCCCAGATTTGTTAATGATAACAAAGAAAGACAGTAAAATAGATCCCCTTCAGTGAGCAACAATAGACCCTACCCCAGCAACAGTAGACTCACCCCAGCAAAAATAGAGCCCCCACACCACAAAATACCACCCCAGCAACAATAGACCCCCGGCAGCAACAACAGATGTCCCAGCAGACTGCATCAATAGACCCTCAAGGAGGCAGCAACAATAGACCTCTCCCTCAACAGTAGATCCCTCCCAGCAACAATTGCTCCCCCCTAGAAACATAAGACCTCCCCACTAGCAACAATAGATCTACCCAGCAACAAGAGACCTCCACGCAAAAATAGATCCCCACCAGTGACAATAGATCTCTCAGCAGCAAGCATCAATAGACCCTCCAGCACACCCCAGTACTCCTTGCTGGAGGTGCCGGAACTGCGTTCTCCTGCGTTCCTGCTGAAAAAAAGCCCTGATGATATATATGATTTATGTGACTGAATTATGGCAATTAACACTTCTCTAGTTAGTATAACATTAATGCAGGGAGTACATTAAAGTGATTGTAAAGTCTTGTTTTTTTTTTTTTATAACAAACAAACTTACCTGCTCTGTGCAGATGGATTTGCACAGAGCAGCCAGGATCCTCCTCTTCTTGGCTCCCTCTTTTGGGTATCCTGTCCCCTCCCTCCTGTCAAGTGCCCCCACAGCAAGCAGCTTGCTATGGGGGCGCCCGAGCCGTGCTGCAGCTCTGTGTGTCCATTTAGACATGGAGCTGTGGTTTGGCCCCACCCCCTCTTTCTCCTAAATGGCTAACTGACTTTACAGCAGCGGGAGCCAATAGTGCCACTGCTGTGTCTCAGCCAATCAGGAGGGAGAGTCCTGGACGGGCGAGGGACTCTTGGAGATCACTGGATAGAGAGGGGGCTCAGGTAGGCATTAGGGGGGCTGAGGGGGGCTGATGCACACAGAAGGCTTTTATCTTAATGCATAGAATGCATTAAGATAAAAAAACCTGCCTTTACAACCCCTTTAAGAAAAAAAATGTCTTTAACCCAGTCCCATTCCCATGTCCAGCCTCTAAAATTTGTATTAACTGTTTGCGCAAACATCTCCTCCACCCACCCCACTTGACACCATATGAGGCCTGGTCTACAAACCAAGGAGAAGATGGAGAAGTCGCTCTCCACATTCTGTCTCACATCAGCAGCCATTGTATGCATTCCCACTGTGATTTGACATTTAACTTGATTTGCAGGAAATGGTAAACTTATTCTATAGAAAATTACAGTTTAAAGTATGTTAAGCAATTATTATCCTATAAATGCAGATATGATTTGACTGGGGGGTTGTCTATATTTTCTTTAAAGAGACCCTATTGCCAGACTATTAATTTCAACAAAACAATCCCATGATTAATGTGCATGTAACATAGTTTATGCATGTTTTTTATTTACTTGAAAAAGCCTCTCTTTTGAGAACATCCAAAACCCCCGAGATTTCTGCAGGGTGCCACTATCTTGGATGCGATATCAGCAGCCCCAGCAGACTCAGAGCTGTCACCAGGCCCGGACTGGCCATAGGGCACACCTGGCACTTGCCCAGTCCTTGCAGGGCTAAGTCAGCTGGGCTGCTCTTTAAGCTTGCGCCGCTCACCCGACCTCTACGCAGTTCAGTTTAGCCGTCTGTGACAGGTGACGCAGAAACATGCTGGGAGGAGGAGCTAGAGGAGACATTTTCGGCCTCTCCACGGCTGCTAGTATAGTTCAGCCGTCGGTGCAGGGGGAGCGTGGCCATGAAGAGGGAGGAGCCAGAGGAGATTCCTGCTGCAGACACAATGGAGCCGGTGTTCTGCCGAGAAAGGATGCTCGTGCAACTCTACAAGGGGCGGGTGTATTACTGTTATATCGTGGAAGGGACGGATGGCTACAGAAGAGGCCGAATTTTAAATTGATGGGCAGAGCTGATAAGTTGGGGGTGGTTTTATCAATAAAGTACACGTCTTTGCGGGGCGTGTTTAAACAACTGAAGAGCGGGTTTTGCAATGTTGATGGGCGGGTTTGCAGGACCTATTTAACTAACACAATGAGGCAGATGTGTTACTGAGAAGCGTGTAAGGGGCGGATGGCTACAGAAGAGGCCATATTTTAAATTGATGGACAGAGATGCCACCCACCCCTTACACGATACAACAGTAATACACCCACCCCTTGCACAGTTGCACGAGCATCGGGAGTGTGCGGCAGCGTGTGGCACAATGTCGTGCTCATTGCACAGGCGCCGTGTACAGCTGATTCATAGCTGTTCATCTTCAGTGATTTTCGGCGGCTCTTTTGTGCTCCGTACTGCGCAAGCACTGCGCCTGCGCAGTACAGGGTGGGCATTATCCGCCGGGGGACCTTTCTCGGCAAGACACCTGATCAGAGAGAACGTGAGTGTGACCCCCTGTAACTTGGATAGGAGGAGCGGTGGGGGTGGCTGCATATAGAAGAATCATTCTCTCCATTCCTTCTGCAGTTTCTGAATGCCTGCGAAAGAGAAGAGGAGGAGAAGCGGGCATTCAGAGGCTGCAAAAGGAATGGAGAGAATGATTTTTCTATATGCAGCCACCCCCACCACTCCGCCTATCCTGCTTCTTTCTGTTGCCCCCCCCCCTGTGCTCCCCCATGCTCTCTGGCCTCTCCAGTGCTCTCAGTCTTCCCCCAGTTCTCTCGAACCCCCCATGCTCTCTGCCTCCCCCCCCCCAGTGCTCTCCAGCCCCCCAGTGCTCTCCGCCTCCCCCAGTACATTTTGCCTCCCCTCAGTGCTCTCTACCCCCCTTGCTCTCTGCCCCCTGTGCTCTTCACCTCCCCAAGTGTTCTCCAGCCCCCCCAGAGCTCTCCGCCTCCCCCTGTGCTCTCCACCTCCCCCAAGGCTCTCTGCCTCCCCCCAGTGTTTTCCACCTCCCCCAGTGCTCTCCAGCCTCTCCGTCTACCCCATTTCTCTTAACCTCCCATGCTCTCCACCTCCCCCCATGCTCTCTGCCTCCCATAGTGCTCTCCAGCCACCCCAGTGCTCTCCGCCTCCACCCAGTGCTTTTTGCCTCCCCTCAGTACTCTCAAGCCCCCCCAGTGCTCTCTGCCCCCGTGCTTTCCGCCCCCCAGTGCTCTCTGGCCCCCCAGAGCTCTCTGCCTCCACCTGTGCTCTCCACCTCCCCCCTGCTCTCCGCCTCCCCCAGGCTCTCTGTCCCCCTAGTGTTTTCCACCTTCCCCAGTGCTCTCCAGCCTCTCCAGTGCTCTCTGTCTCCTCCCAGTTCTCTTGAACCCCCCATGCTCTCCACCTCCCCCCAGTGCTTTTTGCCTCCCCTCAGTGCTCTCGAGCTCCCCCTGTGCTTTCTGCCCCCCCCCCCTGTGCTCTCTGCCTCCCCCCAGTGCTCTCCAGCCCTCCCCCAGTGCTCTCCGCCTTCTTCCTGTGTTCTCCAGCCCCCCTCTCCTCAGTACTCTGTGGCCTCTCCAGTGCTCTCAATTTCCCCCAGTTCTCTTGAACCCCTCTAGTGCTCTCTGCCTCCCCCCAGTGCTCTCCAGCCCCCCATGCTCTCCGCCTCTCCCCCAGTGCTCTCCACCTCCCCCCAGTGCTTTTTGCCTTCCCTTAGTGCCCTCAAGCCCCCCTGTGCTCTCTGCCCCCTCCCTGCTCTCTGCCCCCCTGAGCTCTCCACCTCCCCCCCAGTGCTCTCCAGCCCCCCAGTGTTTTTCACCTCCCCAGTGTTTTCCACCTCCCCAGCGCTCTCCAGCCCCCCCAGTTCTCTCTGCCTCCCCCCTGTGCTTTCCGCCTCCCCCTGTGCTCTCCACCTCCCTCTGTGCACTCCGCCTCCCCCTAGGCTCTCTGCCCCCCCAGTCTTTTCCACCTTCCCCAGTGATCTCCGTCTCCCCCCTGTGCTCTCCACCTCCCCCTGTGCTCTCTGCCTCCCCCTTTGCTCTCTGCCTCCCCCCAGGCTCTCTGCCTCCCCCAGTGCTCTTCAGCCCCCCTCCCAGTGCTCTCTGATCTCCCCCACATGCTCTCCAGCCCCCTGTGCTTTCCGTCCCACCCCGTGTTCTTGATCCCCCCTGTTCTCTCTGACCACCCAGTGCTCTTGAGGCCCCCCTGGGCTCTCCAGCCCCCCTACTCTCTGGCCCCCTTGTGCTCTCCTCTTCCCTGTGTACTCTGCCGCTCCCCTGTGCTCTCTGCCCCCCAGGCCCTCTGCCTCTCACCAGTGCTCTCCACCCCCGTGCTCTCTGCCCCACCCCGTGTTCTTGCTTCTCCCTGTGCTCTCTGACCCCCCACAGTGCTCTCTAGACCCCCGGTCTCTCCAGCCCCCCTGTGCTCTCCTCTTCCTCCCCGTGTTCTCTGCCTCTCCCCTGTGCTCTCTGCTCCCCCCATGCCCTCTGCCTCCCCCCCAGGGCTCTCTGCCCCACCCCTTGTTATCCGGCTTCCTCGCTGTGCTCTCCTGCCCCCCCATTCTTTTTACTGGCCCTCCTCACCCCCACACCTCTGCTGGGTTTCCCCAACCCCTCTTCTGGGGAATCCTTTGGGATGGAGAGTGGGGAAGGGGCCGGTTAACATGTCATGGGCTGTCCAGTCCAAAATGCCTAGCCTAATTTTTGCCCCAGTCCGGGCCTGGCTGTCACCCAAATGACATAAAAGGTTATTTAGGGAGGTAAAGGCAGGGGTGAAGGAGCTGGGCCAGCACAGAAAGTAATCATAAATTCTCAGAAAGAGGGGACCATGACTTGCAAGGAGGGAGATTGTATAGGGGAACTGACTAGTCAAATTTTCTAGCAAGTTCAAAGTCACCTTGCAAGTGAATAAATACACAGAAGTAAGCATTTAAAATACTTGATCTACTGTATGCATTTACCTGCAAGTATTTAACGTGATAACATGGTCTCAAAAAATAGTTCACGGTGGATTTGAGCAATTTTAACCCCTTTATTTTTTTGGTTTATGCTATAGGCCTAAGTGAATTAACTTACAGCCGTGGAGGCTTTTGACTTTCAATATTTTTATTATTTAAATGACAAGACGATGTCTCAAAGAATACATTCAATAATCAACAATGTTTGCAGATGAGAAATTAAGCATAAGTAGCCGAATGTCCTTCCACCAGGATAAACAGAAATACAACATCTCAACACAATAAATTGAGAAATGTCAATATAAAATACCTTTGGTGGAAATATTGGTGAGATGGGCAGAATGAAGTAACATAGAAGGTTAAGAGCCGTTAATGGCCAGATCATGAAGCATGCTTCAGATTTGTTAGGGACTAACCACGTAGAGTCCCAATGAGTAATTTAGGCCTGCAATACTAGGAAGGGATATAGCACAGGGAAAAGGTATAGTATAGGA
Organism: Rana muscosa; assembly: GCA_029206835.1. Classification (NCBI taxonomy): domain Eukaryota; kingdom Metazoa; phylum Chordata; class Amphibia; order Anura; family Ranidae; genus Rana; species Rana muscosa. Next base: position 125,053,599 of record CM055118.1, read on the forward strand.
ATCAAAGGAAGGAAATGGGGAGTGGGAAGGGAATGGGGAGTGGAAAGGGAATGGGGAGGGGGAAGGGGAGGGATTAAAAAAAAAAAGGGGGGGTTCTCTTGTGCACCTTCTCTCGAGTATCAGCAACCTGGAAGTATATGTACTATTAAGACATCTTGTATCTACAAAAATAACCGATAAGCAGTAAATATTAAAGAGAGGAGAAAGGAAAAGAAGAAAAAGAAGAAAAGAGAGGAGAAGAGAAGAAAGGAAAAAAAAAAAAAGGGGGAAGAAGAGAGGGTCAGCCAGAGGTGTATTAGGATGGAGATATGTATCGTATCCACAGATCCCATATCAAATCAAATTTCTTAGTAGTGTTGCGGAGGATGCTGGTGAGTCTATCATTAACCATGATCCAAATGAGCTTATTCTTCACAGAATCAAGAGGAACCATCGACTGCTTCCAATATTTAGCAATGGTTATTCTGGCAGCTAAAAATATGTATATAATTAGCTTCATCGATTTTTTAGGGACCTCCTCAGGAAGCCTTTGGAAAAGCGCCACTTCCGGGGATCGTGGAGGCTTCTGAATAATGACGTCTATTTATAATGTCACCAGCTGTCTGGTATATTGACATATTGTTTTAATAAATCATTGTGTGCTGCATACAGAAATTTCTGACTCACTGAGCTGTGACTCATATTTTTCTAGAATAAAATGGGTTTCCCTAACTGAAGCTTTGTGCACAAGATGAAAAAGGTTTCAATGAAAACAGTAACTCAGTCAATCTAAAGCCCCGTACACACGGTCTGACTTTTTGCCAACAAACTTCAAAATGAGCAAGTTTGACAAAAAATCCGACCGTGTGTACGCTCCATCGGACAAACTTTTTTGGTTTTCATCGGACAAATGTTCGATCTGCAAACGGACAAACTTTTCGCCAACAAAAGTCCGATGGAGCAAAGTCCGACCGTGTGTACAGAAATCCATCAGACTTTTGTCCGATAGACAAATAAGCATGCCCAGAACCAATGTTAAAATCACCCAACAATAGCAGAAGTTGACCAAAGGGTGGCGGTAAAGAGTAGAAAAGAGCAGAAAAACCACGTGATGCTGGAAACGTTTTGTGAAAGTTTGCAGAAAAGTCCTGCCGTGTGTATGCTATGGGTTTGTCCGGCCAACTCCCTTTGGACAAAAATCCACAAAAAAGTTTGTTTGAAGTCCGACCGTGTGTATGAGGCTTTATTCTGCCAAAACTGACATAAAACTTACTAGCCAAACATTCACCACCCTGTGCTAGTCACTTTACATTAAGTCTTCATTAACAATTGTGAATGGGGCCATTGGCGATTAGATGCAGGAGACCCAGTGGGGATTCCTAACAATTAGCTGCAGACGAAAGCCCCATTGAAAGCAGTGCTAGGCTGATAGCTCCTGCAGCTAATCACGACAGTTTATATGTAATTGCTCATGGAGCGATTACCTGCAGTCCTGGATAGAGATAGTCTGCGGCCAGGGTTCATCATTCACAGGTAATTGTTCTTGAGCATTTACATACCAGTAGATGAGATTAGCTGCGGTAGCTGTCAGCCTCTTATTGCTTTCAATGGGGCTTCCGCCTTCAGCTAATCGCCGTTAACCCCTACTGGGTCTCCCACATTGAATTGCCCATAGCCCCATTCACATGTGTCAATGGGGCCTTAGCACCACTTCCCCACTGCTGCAGTCTCAGTTAGCTCTTACTAAAAATCCTTTTACTTCCAGGTGTGGGTGAGTTTGTGATACATCTCCTGGCTTTCCACAATGCAGTGCAGGACCACAGCATGCAGAGCATTGAGCATGCCATAGTGTAAATCCAATCAACGAAAAAGTTCAAAACATCCCAAAAATATGTAGGCGAATCAATAAGAAAATAATCCTCGCCAATCTTCACTCCACCATTGTAAGAATAAACTCCTGATGAAGAGACTGGACCCCAGTTTGCAGTCATAAGCACCCTTTAGCCCGCTGGACTGTGGTGGGCATAATGAATTCGGCATGCTATGCTCAGCCTGGTAGCATAGTCCAGAACATATCTGATGTAATTAGTCTGCTGCAGGCAGGAGGAAGAATGTCCTCATTCTCCTCTCCTGTAGTTATATGGTAAATCTAACAGCTTAAAGTGGTTGTAAAGGCTAAAGTTTTTTTACCTTCATGCATTCTATGCATGAAGGGAAAAAACCTTCTGTGGGCAGCATCCCCTCCAGGCCCCTAAAACTTACCTAAGACCCATTTCAATCCAGCAATTTTCACAAGAGCAGTTGCTCTTCTAGCTCTGTCCCTGCTCATTTGCTGAGACACAGCAGCAGGAGCAGGAATACGTGGAGGTGAAAAAAGTGCTTACTGACTGCTTTTGATTAAGTGGTCACTGGCCATCTGGTGAGTGTTCAGTGTGTACATCAGCCACTGGGTGTCTTTGCACGGTGTGGATAAGAAATTTACAGACACAATCAGTGGCGGTGCGTCCATAGAGGGCGCTTGAGCACCGCCCCCTCTCTCCTGCACCGCTCTATCACCAATAGATAGATTCATGCATTGCATGAATCTATCTATTGTCGCTGCTGCCCCCCCCCCCCCTATTCAGGTTTCCAGACCCTTGTCAGGCGCCGGGCATCTGAATTACAGCGGCGGGGGTGTTTTTGGAAGCGCCTGATTAGAGCTGTCGGCTCTAATAGGCATCCTGATTAGAGCCGTGGGCTCTAATAGGCTTCCAAATTGGTAAACAGCGGGTGCAATTCTGTGCGATCGCTGTTTACACAGTGTTGTGTTAGAGAAGCAAATAAATCGCTTTCCACACTGACCTGCCTCTCAGCCAATCAGGTGCTCGGGTCTGGTTACCCTGTCACCTGATTGGCTGAAGCGACAGGCGCTGTGATTGGACGCCTATCAGGCGTCCAATCATAGCAGAGATGACGGGAAGAGGACGGGAGAAGACATGGAGGATTCGGAGCGTTGGAGACAGCACCGAGACAGGTAAGTGCCGGGCGGGGGGGAACACTGGCAGCATTTGATGGGGCACAGTAGCGGCAATTGATGGGGCACACTGGCAGCAATTGATGGGGCACACTGGCAGCAATTGATGGGGCACACTGGCGCCAATTGATGGGGCACACTGGCAGCAATTGATGGGGTACACTGGCAGCAATTGATTGGGCACAGTGGTGGCAATTAATGGGTACAGTGGTGGCAATTGATGGGCACACTGGCAGCAATTGATGGGTACAGTAGCTGCGTTTGATGGCACAGTGGCTGCAATTTATGGGTACAGTAGCTGCGTTTGATGGACACAGTGACTGCGCTTGATGGGCACAGTGGCTGCGCTTGATGGGTTTTTTTTCAGTTTGTTTGCGCCCCCCCAAAAATTTTGAGCACCAGCCGCCACTGGACACAATGCTCTTCCTAGCATGTCTGCACAGGAGACCCAGTGCATGCACAGAGATTCCATGAGTCTCAACAATGCCCTGTTTCAGAAAACTAACTGCATCTGTGTGCATGTGCCAGGATCCTCTGCTTGAGCACTGATATGCCGCGGGTCTCTGGCAGGACTAAAATACCTGCCAGCATAGGTGTGCGCAGCCCATTGCATTAGGGTGTGCACCCCAAAGCTCAAACACACACGCCTTTCTCTGAAGCCTCGGCTGAACTGGACAGTGAGAGAATGGGAAGTGCAGTTTACTATGCTACTATGATTGAACACAGTGAGTGAGTGTATTCACTGTGTCCATTTAGAAAAGGAAGGGGCAGTAAATGACATATGGATGAGCCCCTTCCCCCGCTCCCCATCTTAAAACATCACCTGCAGCAGCAGGGGGGAGAGGAGAGGAGGGAAGCCAGCAGAACTGCGGTGGGCAGTGCGCAACACGGACGGAAGTCCAGGCAGTGGGAGGAATCGGCACCACCACACAGAGTGATTAGAGTGTGCCCAGGCACACCTGGCACACCCCCTGCGCACACCTATGCCTGCCAGAACTCTGCGGCACATCTAGGCATAAGCAACATTTTTAAAGATGGCAGCCTGCTAAGATTCTGCTCATCTGCTGATTTTACTAATTAATTCACTCTGTTGTGAATGGTGTGTAGCCCCCTTTTCCTTATCAGGGGCTACCAGTCAATTTAGCTTTACTGGGTTGTAGTTAATCTGGCTAGTTTTTCGTCTTCAAGATCATTTGGGTTTTCCCCTAAGCTCAGTGTAGCTGTATTACCTTTGACATGCTGCAGTAAAACTGGGTTAGAAATATGCATACTTCTCCTAGTCAATCAGTAGGAGTTTTCAGGCCACTGGTGCATGCTGAGAGAGAGTATAAATAATCGAGGAGGTCAAGTAATCTGGGTCCTCCTACCCAGACTTTGGTCTGGTGTGGGTATGTGAGGAACACCTGTGCTGGGTAGGCCTAGTCATATGCTCTAGACTAGGGTGACCAGACATCCCCGGTTTCAGGGGACAGTCCCCGGATTTAGGACACTGTCCCCAGACCAAGTCTGTCCCCAGTTTTGTCCCCGGATTGGATTTGAACAGGGGCCCAGGCGATTTCAAAGACAATCAGTGCAGAGTAAAAAAAAAAAAACAGAATTACATTACATTATCCGTGCCCCTTTCTGATGATCATGTGCTGGTCAGAGCGGAGAGAATATTTCTTCAGTTTTGGGTGCATGCCCATTCAGCTCCACTCGCATGTTCTTCTGCCTTGGCTCAAGTCCCGGCCAGCCGCCTGCCTGCTTATCTCCTTGCCTTCCCTGGTGGAGTGATCTTCCTCCACTCCCCACCCAGTAGTAGCCGGGGCTCGGAGACTATTACTTGACAGGCTGTGAGGCGGGCGACGGCGGCCACGGGCAAAGAGTCGCTGATTGGCGCCATTACTGGTAAAAAAAAAAAATATGTCCCCGGGTTTCATTTTAAAAATCTGGTCACCTTACTCTAGACCCTGCAATCGGGGGCCTGTCTGTATGATACAGGAAGAATAGAAACCTGAAATGGAGTACCAGAAGCTTCTGTGACATAGTCGAGGAACTGTGGAAGAGATTAGTAAAGCATCAAAGACAGACTCATCCAACCAAGTCCTGCACATTGCTGTGAGTTGTTGCTATAGGAAACAGCTGTTGCTACTAATGCACAGAACTCTGGGTACAGCTTAAAGGCACTTTTTCTGTACTGCTGTTTCTATAAGTGTGTAGCGCTACCCCCAGTTAAGAGTGCCGCTGGTTTGATTTCGGGGCCCTGAGTACAGCTCCACCAACCCCCGGCAATCTTGTCTTGTCTCTTATGGCACAGTTAGTCTAGGGATGTTATCTATCACAATCTATACCTGATTATACACACACCCCAACTTCTCGTGAGATATAAGCACTATGTGCAATAATAACACAGTGATAGCAAGTGGTAAGCAAGTGGTAAGGTAACGGCTTTACTTTAGACATAGGTCAAAACATAACATACAACTTGCCTACAGAGCCCTGCAGCAATAGATATAGTGTACAGTAATAGCACAGCTATTATTATCTACGCGCCCTGTGGCGCACTAAACAATATTCTACCCCCTCCCTGGTCAGGCCTGACACAGAATTAAACTCAGTCTTTTGAATTAGGATTTCTTCGCATGCAAACTTGAAATGGTGGTGCATGTTCAGGAACAATATTGTAATCCACAAAGAAGGTAATCACAAAGAACACTATGCTGGAGACCCTTTAACTCTGTCCTGCTACTGGTCTCCAGCGGAACAGCAAACAAATGATCAGTGGGCCAAGGCAGTCTATAGGCCTAAACACAGTACAGCCTATTGAATTGAGCAGGTGCTCGCTCACCACTCCGGACGCGATCCCAGTCCGGGACTTCCACCTGCTGTGTCTCCGCACACAGCGTCTGCAACGATCGGGTCCCCGATCCAACTGATGTCCTCAGTAAACAAAGTCAGATGCCACCCAGGCTATGCAGTGGAATGGAAGGCTCTTCGGAAGTTGCGCAAGGCCCCAGGCTTCAGGCCCTGCACTCCAGCAGATCCGCACAGGAAGACCAGTCAGCAGCCGCGCGGTGTCCAAAAGAGGCCGAGCTGTTCACGCCTCCTCCTTTTATCTCCCTCCCACAAGTCTCTGCGGTGGCAACATTGCACCCTGGGTGCCAAACGGGACTCTGGGAAATGTAGTTCCGGGAAGTCTTAAAGGAGACCCCGCTACAAGTGCTTTTACTGCTTGCTCAGAATATGTAAATACTTGGGCATGATCTGGGCACATGTTTACTTTAAGTAACACAGGTCTTTTCCTTCTCCCAGTCTATGACTTGACAGTGAAAGAAGAGGCTGCGGGCTCGTAAATACATCCCTCTGTCACTCTGCTTTCTCCTACTATCAGCATGCTTCTTGTTTGCACATGAGCACTGCAGCACAATTAACTGGCTCCTTGTTTTTCTTCTTCCTTTACCACACTGAGCTCTACTGTACAGGAGATTTCAAGAGATACCGTATTTATCGGCGTATAACACGCACTTTTTTCCCCTTAAAATCAGGGGAAAATCGTGGGTGAGTGTTATACGCTGATACTCACCTATCCCCGGCGATCTCCGCTGACTGTGAGCGGAGCGGAGCGATCGCCGCCGAGATACACATAGCCGAGTGTATTCGGCTATACTCAGCTTTTCTCGGCTCCGCTCACAGTCACGCCCAGTCCCGTCATTGGACCTGTGATATGTCCATCATAGGGCGGGACTCGGCGTGACTGTGAGCGAAGCCGAGAAAAGCCGAGTATAGCCGAATACACTCGGCTATGTGTATCTCGGCGCGATCGCTCCGCCCATCCCTGCGTTCTCAGCGGCGTTCGCCGCGCTCCGCCCTGTATCAGCGGCGATCTCGGCGGCGCCAAATTTAAATTCAGGGCTGCACTAGACGCTGGGCAAGGCTGCACTGGACGCTGGGCAAGGCTGCACTGGACGCTGGGCAAGGCTGCACTGGACGCTGGGCAAGGCTGCACTGGACCCTGGGCAAGGCTGCACTGGACCCTGGGCAAGGCTGCACTGGACACTGGGCAAGGCTGCACTGGACACTGGGCAAGGCTGCAAATGACACTGGTAAGGCTGTATTTAAATGTAATTTGTTTTTTCTTAAACTTCCCTCCTAAAAGTTTTTTTCCCTAAAATTCCCTGCTAAACTTGGGGTGCGTGTTATACGCCGGCGCGTGTTATACGCCGATAAATACGGTACATAGTCAAATTCATGTATTTACGCTGCTTGCATAAAAAAAAAAAAAAAAAAAGAAGGATGTATTCCGGAATGCTCTGCTGGCTTCATTTGTGTTTTTTATCTGCCTGGAGTTCAGCATCCAATGCATTATACCACTGTATCTTGCCAATAGATAAAAATTCAAGCACTTGAAGCATAAGAATAGCTAATTGCTAATTGCACCATTAATATGGGAATTTGGGGGGTAAACAGGATGTTTGCCCTTTAAACGGGGATGAAAGTATGTGACACCTAAAATACTGTCACTTTTCACAGAAAATCGAATCTGTCTAATAATTTACAGCTGATAGACACGCAAATGTAATCTCTCTACTTCCTCCCTTCCCATTCTACTGATCGCAGCCTGCAGAAATATATTTAGCGGAGTGCCAATAGTGTCTGAAATTAGGGCCAGAAAGAGAAGTAGTCTATAGTGGGTCTACATTCTGATGTGTCCATTCACATTAAATGCATACTTCTCACCCCTATATGATTGCAGAGTTTCAGAAAGGCTGCAGAGTACTCTGGAAATTGCTGTTGCCGTAGCAATTACAACGTCACACGATACGCACTTTGGCTATATTTGAGCACTGAAAAACAAGCTAGAGAATGGAAGCTGTCATGTGTTGAAGATGCTAAAGTGTTGTTGAAGTCTACAGTGTACACAAACACAGTGACATATGCACATTATTGCATTATTGTGATTTTTCTTTAATATATGGATTATGTTTCTCTATATGAAAGGAAGTCACTTCTGTAAAAAAAAATATCTGAAGTAGAAATAGGGTAAAATATATAATTACATACAGGTGATACTTAAAAAAATTAGAATATTGTGCAAAAGTTAATTTATTTCACTAATGCAACTTAAAAGGTGAAACTAATATATGAGATAGACTCATTACATGCAAAGCAAGATAGTTCAAGCCGTGATTTGTCATAATTGTGATGATTATGGCTTACAGCTCATGAAAACCCCAAATCCACAATCTCAGAAAATTAGAATATTACATGCAATCAATAAAACAAGGATTGTACATAGAACAATATCGGACCTCTGAAAACTATAAGCATGCATATGCACTCAGTACTTGGTTTGGGCCCCTTTTGCAGTAATTACTGCCTCAATGCGGCGTGGCATGGGAGCTATCAGCCTGTGGCACTGCTGAGGTGTTATGGAAGACCAGGATGCTTCAATATCGGCCTTCAGCTCTTCTGCATTGTTCGGTCTCGTGTCTCTCATCTTTCTGTTGGCAATGCCCCATTCTCTAAGGGGTTCAGGTCAGGCGAGTTTGCTGGCCAATCAAGCACAGTAATCCCATGGTCATTGAACCAGGTTTTGGTGCTTTTGGCAGTGTGGGGAGGTGCCAAGTCCTGCTGGAAAATGAAGTCAGCATCCCCAAAGAGCTCGTCTGCGGAAGGAAGCATGAAGTGCTCCAAAATCTCCTGGTAGATGGCTGCGTTGACCCTGGACTTAATGACCAACACCAGCAGATGACATGGCTCCCCAAATCAACACAGACTGTGGAAACTTCACACTGGACTTCAAGCATCTTGCAGTGTGTGCCTCTCCATTCTTCCTCCATACTCTGGGTCCCTGGTTTCCAAATGAGATGCAAAATTTGCTCTCATCAGAAAAGAGGTCTTTGGACCACTGAGCAACAGACCAGGTCTGTTTTTCTTTAGCCCAGGTAAGACACTTCTGACGTTGTTTGTTGCTCAGGAGTGGCTTGACAAGAGGAATACGACATTTGAAGCCCATGTCCAGGATCCGTCTGTGTGTGGTGGCTCTTGATGCACTGACTCCAGCCTCAGTCCACTCCTTGTGAAAGTCCCAAACACTTCTGAATGGCCATTTCCTGACAATCCTCTCCAGGCTGCGGTCATCCCTGCTGCTTGTGCACCTTTTTTCTTCCACACTTTTCCCTTCCACACAACTTTCTATTAATGTGCTTTGATACAGCACTTTGGGAACATCCAACTTCTTTTGCAATTACCTTTTGAGGCTTTCCCTCCTTATGGAGGGTGTCAATGATGGTTTTCTGCACAACTGTCAGGTCAGCAGTCTTTCCCATGATTGTGATTCCTATTGAACCAGACCGAGAGACCATTTAAAGACTCAGGAACCCTTTGCAGGTGTTATGGCTTAATTAGCTGATTAGAGTGGGACACTTTGAGCCTAGAATATTGCACCTTTTCACAATATTCTAATTTTCTGAGATTGTGGATTTGGGGTTTTCATGAGCTGTAAGCCATAATCATCAAAATTATGACAAATCACAGCTTGAACTATCTTGCTTTGCATGTAATGAGTCTATCTCATATATTAGTTTCATCTTTTAAGTTGCATTAGTGAAATAAATGAACTTTAATTTTTCCAGTATCATCTGTATATGCTGCAATTTTTTGCTAGCATTATCACAGTCCTAGCACTTGAGTTGTCACTTTAATAATGCTTAAGTTACTGGAACAAAATTTGAGTGTAAGGGGGTGTCTGATAGGCACAGCAGCAATGCAGGCACACTTAGCAGACTAATAGAACAATGTTTGTTCCAGCTCTAGAGTCCCCAGATAGCGGAGCCAGTAGCGGTATCACTGTTCTGTCCCTCCTGGACATAAACCTCTCCCTAGTGCTAAATACACTGTCCCTAACCAGCGAGAATCCTGTCCCTACTCTATTCACTTTGCAAATGTGCGCCAACTGCAGTGGAACAGTGCTATTTGTTAGCATTGCCCTCACTAAAGATGGCCACGAAGAGTTGCAACGCCCAATCCGACAGCTGCTTCCCCGAAGACACCTAAGGAGGATTCAGAGGAACAAAGCTTCTTTCACTCTCCATTCCCTCTGTACAGTGGCCAGCAAAACAGCGCCACCTACAGAGGGGGGGGGGGGGGGATAAACTGTACCTGCCAACAAGTTCACTATTCTCTTCCCATTCAGTATCCTGATGGACTCTCACTGCAGGATGGCTGTTAAATTTTTTAGCTCAGCCCTGCACTTAGCGCTGGCATTGCTGCTGTTGAGTTTAATGTGCAGGGCTGAGCGGTTTCTGCAGAGCAGAAGCAACCATCATGGAAGCCCGTGGAGTGTGCAAAGCAGCAACTTGCAGGAAGCAAACTTAGAGTATAGAGTACTGGGCCCTGGACCTGCTGGAGCCAGCCTTACAGATGAGAAACTCCAGGAGCTCAGAAGCAGGATGTTGGAGTGAAGCTTTTTGATGTTGTGTTCTGCTGGGTGCCTGAGGGATAAATTAATGGGGACTCATCAGCAACTTCTGGCAGGGATAGGGAGCCACCACAAAACTTACAGCCAATACTTGTGGGACAGTGCAAGAAAAAAGGGGTGAAATATCACCTTGGAGTTTGTAGGTGTCAGGAAATAAGTGCGGGACACTTGTGGTACATTATCAGAGGAGATACCAGGTGGTTAAAAAGGACTTTCATTATTCAACAGAAGTATTGGGCAGTGTAAAAACACTTAAGGCTTTTCCTCTTGTCTTTTGTCCTTTTTCTCCTGGATTCCTTGGTACTGTGGACTTTGGCTATACACAACAAAAGAATCCCTTTGGGACTGTTTAAGACCTCAATACTTCACACGCTTTGGACATCTATCTCAATTCTGAGGCCCTCGCTTGTGTTTCCCCACATCCATGGGCAGGACTCCCTCAGCTCCCAATGCAGACGTTCCCATGCTGCCCTCAGCTGGTAATATCACACATGGATCATTGAGTCGACCTTGAGTAATATTAGGAGACACACGCATCTGCTCCTGAGGAAGTGGAGACTAGTCTACAAAAAGCGTTGAGCCCGTTGATGCAAACCAGGAAAATCATTATGCATTTCTACATTTTCGTGTTTTTCTTGGTTGTTCTGAAACATTGGATTTTTATACATATTTTGTTTATTGACCTACATATTCTAAGCAACTTATGGTTGAGCTGTACCTCTTGTTTACAATTCCATTTGAGATAAAGAACTCATTATGCAATTTTTGTCTTGATGAGGTTTTTTTTTCCATGCAACTGCTCCCGACATTACCATTTCATATCTAATCATTGTAGTTCTACCTATGTGCATATATATGAAACAGTAACACCACTAGTATTTTTAGAGACACCTATGTGATACCCACATGTGATAACACATCTCATTTAAAGTGCCAACCCTCTTTTTTTCTCAGTGTAAAAACACTATCAGTGCTAGATCACTTCATGCTGGTTCCATTTGCAGGTATAGCCATATAGAACATTAAAAATAAGTGCCTATACTGTTTAAAATCCAGTAATAAACTGTCTCATCCTGCTCTGAACATGCTCAGTTGCTCTCAATTATTTTGAGGCTGTGCCAGAAATTTAGAGGCCAATTTGCTGACAGCTTAAAGATTTACTGCTGCTCAGGGGTGGGAACTGAACCAGGCTGTGTTGCATTAATGCTCTGCAACCTGCAGAGATGACTCCGTGTCCGCAATCCCCCGATTCTGCAGACGGAGGAAAATCCTATTTTTGTATCCGTCTGCAGAGCGGATCGGATGAACACGGACAGACGGTCCGTGTTCATCCGATCCCCCCATAGGGGAGAGTGGAGATCTGACAGGGCGGTCCCTGCACAGTGTGCGGGGACCTCCCTGTCATCCACCGGCTCAGCGGGAATCAGCGGAGCGATCCCCGCTGAGCAAGCGGAGGTTCACGGGACGGATCCTCACGGATCTATCCCGTGTGAAATGGGCCTAAGGCTAAACAATTTATGTAATATAGGAAAGTATATTAGTTCTTGCATAATCGCAATGATGACTGCGTTTTTTTTTTTAAATGAACGTAGTTCCAGCGCAGTCCTAATTGCACTCTACCTGCGCTCCACTTGCAATTAAGCCACAGGTTACCTAATGTTTTGTGGTGCAAGCCTATCTGATAAAATAGAAGTACTTCTAAAGCTTTTAACCACTTGAATCCCCACACCTTATTCTTCCTTATACCCCTTGAGTCCCAGAGTGATGTTTTCATTTTGGAGATGTCTCAGTACCCTAACATGTATTATATACAGTGGGGCAAAAAAAGTATTTAGTCAGCCACCAATTGTGCAAGTTCACTCACTTAAAAAGATGAGAGAAGCCTCTAATTGTCATCATAGGTATACCTCAACTATGAGAGACAAAATGTGGAAACAAATCCAGACAATCACATTGTCTGATTTTGAAATGGAAAATAAGTATTTGGTCAATATCAAAAGTTCATCTCAATACTTTGTTATATATCCTTTGTTGGCAATGACAGAGGTCAAACGTTTTCTGTAAGTCTTCACAAGGTTGTCACACACTGTTGCTGATATGTTGGCCCATTCCTCCATGCAGATCTCCTCTAGAGCAGTGATGTTTTGGGACTGTCGCTGGGCAACACAGACTTTCAACTCCCTCCAAAGGTTTTCTATGGGTTTGAGATCAGGAGACTGGCTAGGCCACTCCAGGACCTTGAAATGCTTCTTACGAAGCCACTCTTTTGTTGCCCGGGCGGTGTGTTTGGGATCATTGTCATGCTGAAAGACCCAGCCACGTTTCATCTTCAATGCCCTTGCTGATGGGAGGAGGTTTGCGCTCAAAATCTCACAATACATGACCCCATTCATTCTTTCTTGTACACGGATCAGTCGTACTGTTCCCTTTGCAGAGAAACAGCCCCAAAGCATGATGATGCCACCCCCATGCTTCACAGTAGGTATGGTGTTCTTTGGTTGCAACTCAGCATTCTCTCTCCTCCGAACACGACGAGTTGTGTTTCTACCAAACAGTTCTACTTTGGTTTCATCTGACCATATGACATTCTCCCAATCCTCTTCTGGATCATCCAAATGCTCTCTAGCAAACCTCAGACGGGCCCGGACATGTACTGGCTTAAGCAGGGGGACACGTCTGGCACTGCAGGATCTGAGTCCCTGGCAGCGTAGTGTGTTACTGTTGGTAGCCTTTGTTATGTTGGTCCCAGCTCTCTGCAGGTCATTCACTAGGTCCCCCCCCCCATGTGGTTCTGGGATTTTTGCTCACCGTTCTTGTGATCATTTTGACCCCACAGGGTGAGATCTTGCGTGGAGCCCGAGATCGAGGGAGATTATCATTGGTCTTGTATGTCTTCCATTTTCTAATTATTGCTCCCGCAGTTGATTTCTTCACACCAAGCTGCTTGCCTATTGCAGATTCAGTCTTCCCAGCCTGGTGCAGGTCTACAATTTTGTTTCTGGTGTCCTTCAACAGCTCTTTGGTCTTCACCATAGTGGAATTTGGAGTGTGACTGTTTGAGGTTGTGGACAGGTGTCTTTTATACTGATAACAAGTTTAAACAGGTTCCTATTAATACAGGTAATGGGTGGAGGACAGATAAGCCTCTTAAAGAAGAAGATACAGGTCTGTGAGAGCCAGAAATATTGCGTGTTTGTAGGTGACCAAATACTTATTTTCCACCATAATTTGCAAAAAAAAAAAATCTTTCCAAATCAGACAATGTGATTGTCTGGATTTGTTTCCACATTTTGTCTCTCATAGTTGAGGTTTACCTATGATGACAATTACAGGCCTCTCTCATCTTTTTAAATGGTAGAACATGCACAATTGGTAGCTGACTAAATACAATTTTGCCCCACTGTATGTGCAGCAGGGGTTTTCTTTAAGGCCTCAGAGACTACTGTACCCATAACCCCACTGGACACCCAGGGTGCATTGCCCCGCGCAAAGACTGCTTGGGTGGACTTTATAAAAAAAAGGCGGAGCCAGCTTCAGTCTCTTTGGACATCGCCCGCCCAGCAAGAGGAACTCCTTTCTGAGTCTGTGGTGATACTAGGCCTGAAGCCTGGGCCTTTCTCCAAAGAGCCTTCTGCTCTCATCGAGGAACCTGAGGGACGTCTCTCCACACTGCTGCTGCATCGTTGCCAGGAGGACCGAAACACTTGGATGTCGAGAGACCTGTGTACCAAGACACAGCAGCGGAAGATACGGACACGGACTGGTCCGGTTGGGTGAGAGAGCACTTGCTCAGAGAACTATATAGGATCTCTAGGCCCAATAACTGTTATCCGGAGTTATCAATAGTGTTGCGCTGCGCACCGGAGGGACAGTGCATCGGAGCAGCTTTAGAGATTGCCTTAATTCACCAAGTTATCAAAACCCCTTTACCCTGTGGATTACAGTATTTCTTCAACAAGTGCACCACCGTTTTTTGCTAGCGAAGATTTTCCCCTACGGAACTTCTACACAGTACAGTCAGGCCTGACTTCGCGTAGACATTGCTGGGCGCCATCTTTGCCCACGAGCAAAAATAGCTGCAGCGGGGACCGTTAGATTTATGCACCATACTGTATATCTGTCTGTTTATTGAGATACTCTTCTATTGCAGGGCTCTGCACATGATATGCACATTGTTAATTATATGCTTACCCAACAAATTTGATTAAAAGTACAAAGGTTAAGTATACTGGTGTTGTGTCATTTACTTTGCAGCAGAGACGGGTAAAGATAGCTATACTCTATTGCTGTGTGTGTTCTATTATAGGATTGTGTCTCTGTGAGTTGCGGGCCACGCCATCCTATCATCCCCTACTGGCTGTGCCAAGGGAGGTTAGAGCCGATTGCCGGGGGTTGACAGGGTGCATTACAGGGGCCCAAAAATTATACCAGCAGCCCTCTTAACTGGGGGTACCGCTAGATATCTTTTTGTTTTTTTGTTGTTAATTTAATAGCAGATGTGTAGTTTTTAAAATTTCTTATGGTTTTTGCAAAGAAATTGTCGTTCATCATGATTGATGTGGACCTGCATCACTGACCAACGTTTGACGATGAATGTACATCGTGGGACATTTTTTTATTTTGAAATAAAGGACTTGTCAAACATTTGGGTGTTTCTAGGGTGCATTTTTTTTGTGAATGAGTAGGGGTACTATGGGGAACTGTCACATTTAGCAGTGGTTGAAATAGCACTGCTAAATGTTTCACTTCCCGCTGCAGTCGGAGGTCCAGTTTGGGGTAAAATAAGGTGTAAAAAAATAAGTTAAAAACACATAAAACAAAGAAAAAAATGAACACACGTGGTATTTATTGCATGTTTTAACGAATTTCCTGCTCTGGATATAATACTGCATGAGTTATTTTAACACAAAAATACATGCATTAAAAAAGTTTGAATCTTGCTCGGTTTAGCAGGAACTGGACGAGATTCGAACCATGTATGTGCAGACTGAATGTACCCAAGTTGATCCATCAATCTGGGTACAACCAGCCTGCTTGATTTTACATGTGATTTTTACTAGCGGCTGTAGTAGCCCCTAGCAGGGAAAAGGGAAAATAGAGAGCAGGTTCTCTATTTTTCTCGTCGAGATTCCCGGCAGTTTTCCCGACGAGAAACCATACACACGACCGTTTTTCTCGGCAAAAAACGATCCCAGCAGTTTTCTTGCCGAGAAAACCGGCCGTGTGTACGAGGCTTAAATGTTAATAAACTGTTATAAAATTCTGAACAAATTTGGTATTTTATTTAATTCAATTAAGTGACTGTAAGGGGATTGGGCACAGTGTGTACAGAATTGGCAGCATACAACAGTGGCCCTGAAATTCTCTGTACTGTGTTTTCTCCAGATATCCACGACTGTAACACAAGATAACCAAATTAAGCTAAATCAGCAACTTTTCTTAAAAAATAACCACGTGTTCCAGAGATTACCTATAATTGATGTTTCGAAACATTGCTGAGCCTGACCAGAAAAAATATGCAAACTAAAGGATTTTTCCATTTCTTCACCATAAAATTAGGTATTGTAAAAAAAAATAAAAAATGTTAGATCACTGTAGTATTTTAAAGCAGACCATATATTTGCTGAATTTTACTTGTACATACATTGTAAGTAATGTATAAATGTAATACTTATGGGTATTTATTACCTCTCAAATCACAGATTAAAGCGATAAGTTCTATGTTAAAGCAGAACTCTAGGGTCAAAAACTTTCATTTAAATGTATTCATCAACAACCACAAAGGATATAAATCCATTTTGTGTGTACCAAATGGCTTTGCAAACCCAGATGTTACTCTGTAAAAGGACCAGTGACATCATCACAGGACTGTACATAGCCTGTACAAAAAGTAGAGTTGTGGGATGGACCCAGCAGACTTCACCCACTACAGGCTGTCTGCAGAAAGTTAAAGGAGGGGTGGATATAAGACCAGTCACCCTGCACAAGAAGAGAGAGCAGCAGTGACTGGTCTTTATTACAGGAGGCTCCTGCACAGAGGCAAAGTTTCACACTGGATTACTGCATTGATCTGTAAGTAATACACAAAATACACCAAGATTGAAGGATGAATCCACACCTAGCTTACCTTTTGATGATGTTTGCCTATCCCAGAGTTCAGCTTTATAAAAGTCAGTTTGGCGTGCTAAAATGCCAGAAAGCACGCAAAGTAAAGCAATAAAATGGAAAACACTGCTCTTGGAGGGTGATTGCTGGAATTTTATTGATGCAGCTTCACAAAAGACCTAAACTAATTTATGAACAAGCTACAGAATATATGTGATGTACGTGCCCTTAGTACACCCCAATGTGTAAGTGCAAAATTTTCATCAACTGTGTGGAACAAACAAAATTATGTCATTTGAGAGTAAAACAATTAGTTAAACAGGTTCAATAGAGCTTGTTAACTACTTGCTTACTGGGCACTTAAACCCCCTTAAATCCCCTTCCTGCCCAGGCCAATTTTCAGCTTTCAGCGCGGTCACGATTTGAATGACAATTGCGCGGTCGTGCGACGTGGCTCCCAAACAAAATTGACGTCCTTTTTTTCCCACATATAGAGCTTTCTTTTGGTGGTATTTGATCACCTCTGCGGTTTTTATTTTTTGCGCTATAAACAAAAAAAGAGCGACGATTTTGAAAAAAACACAATATTTTTTATTTTTTGCTATAATAAATATCCCATTTTTAAAAATAAATAAATATTTTTTTCCTTAGTTTAGTCCGATACGTATTCTTCTACATATTTTTGGTAAAAAAAAAATCGCAATTAGCGTTTATTGATTGGTTTGCGCAAAAGTTATAGCGTCTACAAAATAGGGCATAGTTTTATTGTATTTTTATAAAAAAAATTTTTTTTACTAGTAATGGCGGCGATCAGCGATTTTTATTGTGACTGTGACATTATGGCGGACACATCGGACACTTTTGACACCATTTTGGGACCATTGTCATTTTTACAGCGACCAGTGCTATAAAAATGCACTGGTTACTGTAAAAATGACACTGGCAGGGAAGGGGTTAACACTAGGGGGCGAGGAAGGGGTTAAATGTGTGCCCTGGGAGTGATTACTACTGTGTGGGGGAGGGGACTGACTGGTGGAGGTGACCGATCTGTGTCCCTATGTACAAGGGACACAGCATCGGTCTCCTCGTCTGACAGGACGTGGATCTCTGTGTTTACACACAGAGATCCACGTCCCTGCTCTGTGTACCGGCCGATCGCGGGTACCTGGCAAACATCGCGGCCGCCAGGCACGCGCATCGGCATCTCAGTGATGCGCCGGGGCGCGCGCGCGTGCCGCTGGCGGCGCTCGCGCGCCCCCCAGTGGCCGAAATAGCCGAGGACGTCTATTGGCGTCCTCCCGGATTTTTAGATCCACATTGAGGCCGTCAATAGTCTATGGCCCGGATCTCAAGAGGTTAACAACAATGCTTTTTTTGCAGAGCGAAGTGCGTTAGTTGGAGGAGCCTGGGAGCGCTGTGCATTGACTCTTTGTCAATAAGGTTTTACATGGGATCATAGCCTGGAGTACAGCTCACAAGTTTGTTAATGTGAAGCTTTAAAACTGGGATGAGACTGAAGCCTGGTACACACGACCAATTTTCTCGGCAAGAAACTTGCTGGCAGAGCTTTCTTGCCGAGTAAATCGGTCGTGTGTACGCGGCTTTCAGGTTTCTCATCAAGAAAACAGGCAAGAATCTCAACGAGAAAAATAGAGAACCTGCTCTCTATTTTCTCGTCGGGATTCTCGTCGGCCTGTTTCTCGACGAGAAACCCGGTTGTGTGTACACTTACCTGTCGGCGTGGAAATCCGCGCATGCTCGAAATGACTTTGACGCATGTGCGGTAGCTTCTTAGTCATAGGTAGGCTGTAGCAAGATGGCGGCGATGGCATCGAATGTGATGAGCGCACGCTCGTCATAGTTGATGACGTCACCGCGTTTGTGCCATTCAAAAGAACGGCGGTTCTTTTGAAAGGTACGTGTGTACACTCGGCCGGGACAAGATTCTTGTCCAAGAATCTCGTCAGGAAAAACGACAATTTTTTTCCTGACGAGATTCTTGGCCGTGTGTACGAGGCCTGAGAGTGGGCCTGCACCTAGGATTGGAAGAAGCAACAGGTGCAGAGTCCTGGAACAGGGTTGTATATTTGGGTTTGCCATTCAGACGAGTTCCTGACAAGCACCTGCTCAAAGGGAACCACTCAGAACCAATGACATTTTGGACTTTTGCAAACCTATTCACCCATCTCTTACCTGTCCAATCGTTATGCTTATATATCCAATTGCTGCTTTTCCCAAGGAGCCTCATCTGGTAGTGTATGTGGGTACCTCAAGGTTTATATGGATTTAATAATATGCAGTTAAAGCGGTTGTATACCCGCACATCAAAAAAAAAAAAAACCCTGCAAGGCAGAGGCATAATGAGCTAGTATGCACTGCATACTAGCTCATTATTAAATACTTACCTTAGATCGAAGCCCCGTATCGCAGCTTGGTCCGCGCTGAGGGAGCTGACATCTTGCCCTCTGCATTTCTTCTTGGTTTGCGGCTCTAGCGCTGTGAGTGGCCGGAGCCGCAATGACGTCACTTCTTCCCGGGCATTAAGAGGGCATTCTTCAGCCGGGCATTCAGAGCGCATGCGCCGCTGACGTCAGCGGCTGCATGCAAAGGGAATATCTCCTTAACCGTACAGGTTTAGGAGATATTAATTTTACCTACAGGTAAGCCTTATTATAGGCTTACCTGTAGGTAAATTTGTCAAATTTGGGTATACAACCACTTTATTGTCTATGGGTACCCTAATGCAGGGCTCAAAATTTCAAGTCCTTAGCCACTAGCCAGGCCTTAAGAGTTACTCGCCACCAATTGCCCCACCCAACCCCTACCCTGCCCTGCCCCTAATTCTGCCCTTAAACACGCCCTTGTAAATTATCTCATGAATTGACACTGTTAAATGTCATTGAATCAATTAATTAAGTTACAAAAATAAATATTAACAGCAGAAACTTTAACAGTATTAATATAAAGCATATCAGTGCCCATCAGTGCAACCTCATCAGTGCCCATCAGTGTTGCCTCATTATTGCCTATCAATGCAGTCTATCAGGTCCCATCAGTGCCCATTAGTGCAGTCCCATCAGTGCAGCCTATAAGTGCCCATCAGTGCAGCCTCACCAGTGCTCATTAGTGCAGCCTATCATTACCCATTACTGCAGCCTATCAGTGCCCATAAGTGCAGGTGCAGCCTCGTCATCAGTGACCATCAATGCAGCAGGGAGGAATTGGGAGGAGAGCCGGCCGGTTTACACCCCCGTGACCTGTGACACAGCTTGGAGATGAAACGCTGGCTGCTGTCAAAGTCCCACCTCCTGGACCGGCATTGGACCAGTGTGCTATCAATCATAGGAGCTGGTCCAGGAGGCGGGACTTTGTTTGACAGCGGCTGGTGTTTTATCGCGGCGGGAGATCGACGCTTTGTGTAAACTCCTGCTGACAGTTGCCTGGCTGACTGCTTCTGGCAAAAGCGGTGCAGCCTTTTTTTACAGGGCATCAGAGCGGCCCGAAGGGCAGGGAGTGGGAGCCCCAGCACCCATCGATATTCGCTTTCAGGAAAGGACCCTAGAAAAAAGACATCAGCACTCCTTGGTCCATAGTGAGCCTGAGCTCCCCTTCCTTCATCCCGTGGAGCATCCCCTGGCAGCTGAAGAACCTATGCAGCTGGGCCAGATGCTAGGCGCAGAACTCTGGGCGTGTGTCTCTATTGTGGGGGCAAAGGTCATTTTCGTGCTACATGCTCACTTCACCTGGGAAACGCTCGGGTCTAATACAAGTGGAAGGTGGAGTATTGGACCCAGAAATATCACCTTCTCGTCTCCTTATTTCGGTGTTCCTTCATGTTGCCACTTCCTCTCATTCGGTCTTGGCATATCTGGATTCCTTTCGCCCCTCACCACTTCATTGATGGTCTTGGTGATTGATGGCACTGTTCTCCCAGGGGGCCCTATACGCTTCCAGACCCTCCCTGTTAAGATGTTGGTAGGGATACTCCACCAGGAGTGGATATCCTACCTTATCTTACCTAAGGCCTCAATTCCTATCGTATTGGGTCTTCCTTGGTTACAGCTCCATTCTCCACACGTTGACTGGACTTCTGGGCAGATCCTGGCATGGGGTTCCTCCTGTTTCTTGTCCTGCCTACTCAAGGTTGCCCCAAAAAAGAGACTTCCTGTTGCCACCACCTCAGTATCTTCTACTCTTCCCACTGCATATAGCGATTTCCGGGATGTGTTCTGTAAAAAATCAGCTGAGGTGCTTCCTCCTCACAGGTCATTTGACTGTGCTATTGACCTTGTTCCCGGAGCTACTCTGCCCAGGGGTCGTACCTACCCCCTGTCCATCCCAGAGACCCAGGCCATGTCCGAGTATGTTGCTGAAAATCTAAAGAAAGGGTTCATCCGGAAGTCCTCATCGTATGCTGGAGCAGGGTTCTTTTTCGTTGCCACAAAAGACCCTTAATATCTGGACTATTCAACAGATTGAAAGGTGCCTCTATTTTTACTAAGTTGGATCTCAGGGGTACATATAATCTGATCTGGATACGGGAAGGCGATGAATGGAAAACCGCGTTTAACACTAGAGATGAGCATTACGAATACTTATATTATATAATATTTATGCCCTTTGGTCTGTGTAATGCCCCAGCTGTGTTCCAAAACTTTGTCAACAAAGTCTTCAGGGATTTGCTTTATCAATTTGTTGTCATCTATCTGTCATCTACAGTCAGGTCCATAAATATTGGGACATCGACACAATTCTAATCTTTTTGTCTCTATACACCACCGCAATGGATTTGAAATGAAATGAACAAGATGTGTTTTAACTGCAGACTTTCAGCTTTAATTTGACGGTATTTACATCCAAATCAGGTGAACGGTGTAGGAATTACAACAGTTTGTATACGTGCCTCCCACTTTTTAAGGGACCAAAAGTAATGGGACAATTGGCTGCTCAGCTGTTCCATGGCCAGGTGTGTGTTATTCCCTCATTATCCCATTTACAAGGAGCAGATAAAAGGTCCAGAGTTCATTTCAAGTGTGCTATTTGCATTTGGAATCTGTTGCTGTCAACTCTCAATATGAGATCCAAAGAGCTGTCACTATCAGTGAAGAAAGGCATCATTAGGCTGAAAAACAAAACAAACCCATCAGAGAGATAGCAAAAACATTAGGTGTGGCCAAATCAACTGTTTGGAACATCCTTAAAAAGAAAGAACACACCGGTGAGCTCAGCAACACCAAAAGACCCGGAAGACCACGGAAAACAACTGTGGTGGATGAGCGAAGAATTCTTTCCTTGGTGAGGAAAACACCCTTCACAACAGTTGGCCAGATGAAGAACACTCTCCAGGAGGTAGGTGTATGTGTGTCAAAGTCAACAATCAAGAGAAGACTTCACCAGAGTGAATACAGAGGGTTCACCACAAGATGTAAACCATTGGTGAGCCTCAAAAACAGGAAGGCCAGATTAGAGTTTGCCAAACAACATCTAAAAAAGCCTTCACAGTTCTGGAAGAACATCCTATGGACAGATGAGACCAAGATCAACTTGTACCAGTGTGATGGGAAGAGAAGAGTATGGAGAAGGAAAGGAACTGCTCATGATCCAAAGCATACCACCTCATCAGTGAAGCATGGTGGTGGTAGTTTAATGGCGTGGGCATGTATGGCTGCCAATGGAACTGGTTCTCTTGTATTTATTGATGATGTGACTCCTGGCAAAAGCAGCAGGATGGATTCTGAAGTGTTTTGGGCAATATTATCTGCTCATATTCAGCCAAATGCTTCAGAACTCATTGGACAGCGCTTCACAGTGCAGATGGACAATGACCCGAAGCATACTGCGAAAGCAACCAAAGAGTTTTTCAAGGGAAAGAAGTGGAATGTTATGATGACCAAGTCAATCACCTGACCTGAATCCGATTGAGCATGCATTTTACTTGCTGAAGACAAAACTGAAGGGAAAACACCCCAAGAACAAGCAGGAACTGAGGACAGTTGCAGTAAAGGCCTGTCAGAGCATCACCAGGGATGAACCCAGCGTCTGGTGATGTCATCGCGTTCCACACTTCAGGCTGTAATTGATTGCAAAGGATTTGCAACCAATTATTAAAAAGTGAAAGTTTGATTGAGGATTGTTAATCTGTCCCATTACTTTTGGTCCTTTAAAAAGTGGGAGGCACATATACAAACTGTTGTAATTCCTACACCGTTCACCTTATTTGGATGTAAATACCCTCAAATAAAAGCTGAAAGTCTGCAGTTAAAGCACATCTTGTTCGTTTCATTTCAAATCCATTGTGGTTGTGTATAGAGCCAGAAAGATTAGAATTGTGTCGATGTCCCAATATTTATGGACCTGAATGTATCTGGATGACATTCTCATCTTTTCAGAAAATCCGAAACCATGTCCGGGTTGTACTTCAGCGCCTTAGAGAAAATGATCTGTATGCCAAGCTGGAGAAATGTTCTTTTGAATGTTCTGAGGTCCTGTTTCTGGGATACTTTGTCTCTAGTTTGGATCTTCGTATGGATCCTGGAATGGTCTCGGCCTTTACCAACTGGCCTCTTCCTGCCAGCCTCAAGGCCACACAGCGCTTTAGTGGCTTCACAAATTATTATAGGGAGTTAATTAGGAATTTCTCTTTCATTGCTGCGCCTATTATTGCCTTGACCAAGAAGGGTACGAAGGCCAAGGAGTAGCCCCCTGAAGCTGTCTCTGCCTTTCATGATTTGAAAGGGGCCTTTATTTCTGGACCTCTCTTAAGGAGACCTAATCCTGGGAAACCATTTTTTATTGAAGTGGACAGTTCTTTGACTGGGGTGGGAGTTGTGTTTTTCTCCAAAACATTTTTTGAGGCAGAGAAAAATTATGTTATTGGTAATCGGGAGCTTCTTGTAATTTAAATGGCGTTAGAGGAGTGGCGTCATCTCTTGGAGGGTTCCCCTCACTCCATAACAATTTTCACTGATCATAAAAACTGCAGTACTTACAGAATGCCAAACGACTGAATCCCTGACAGGCCAGGTGGAGTCTTTTCTTTTCCCGTTTTAATTTTGCGATTACGTACAAACCTGCTTCCTGCAACAGTCAGGCTGATGCCCTCTCTAGGGCATTTGACACTCTGAATGAGGAGCCCACCTCTGAACCTGAGCCAATCATTCCGACTTCATGCATTCTTGCCCATTCTACCAGCCTGGAGTCAAAAATTGCTCCTGGCAAGACCTTCGTCCCCACTGAGCTAAGAGCTAGGATCCTACGTTGGGGACATGATTCCAAGGTAGCAGATTATGCAGGGTTCCTCCGATCCTTCCTGCTCCTCAGTTACCACTAATGATGGCCTACTCTCTGCCTGGATGTTAAAGACTATGTTTAGGCTTGTCATGTCTGTGCCCAGTCAAAATACTCCACACAAGCTCCTTCTGGTCTTCTCATGCCCTTGCCCATTCCTAAGGAGCCCTGGTCTCAAATTGTCATGGACTTTATCACTGATCTTCCACCATCTGATAACAATAGGGTCATTTGGGTGATAATCAATTGGTTCTCTAAGATGGCTCATTTCGTTCCTCTTCCTGGTCTCCCGTCTGCTCCTGCTTTGGTTCCCATTTTTGTTTGAGAAATCTTCTGCCTCCATGGGGTTCCTTCCCATATTGTTTCTGACAGAGGTGTTCAATTTACATCTCACTTTTGGAGAGCCTTTTGCAAATCCCTCAATATTGTCCTGGATTTTTCCTCTTCTTACCACCCTCAATCCAATGGACACCCTCAATCCTCCTTAATCAGGAGTTAGAGGTCTTTCTCCGCACTTTAGTCTCTGCTCATCATGATGATTGGTCCTCTCTACTCCCGTAGGCAGAATTTCCTCACAATAATCATGTTAACATCAGTTCTCAGAAAACACGCTTTCTCACAGTTTATGGAAGACACCCTCAGCTCCCTCTTCCTATGACCTGTTCTCCGGAAATTCCAGCTTTGGCTACGGTTCAAGAATCTTTCAATTCTATTTGGGGTGACGTTCATGATTGCCTCTGGGCAGCTGCCAACAAATTCAAACGTTTTGCCAACCGTTACAGTCGTAAGCCGCCTTCTCTACAGCTGGGAGACAAAGTCTGGCTTTCCACCAGGAACATCAAGCTCCGGCTTCCTTCTCTGAAATTTGCTGCAAGTTTCATTGGCCCTTATACTATGATTTCTAAGTTTAATCCGGTTTGTTTTCAACTTCAGATCCTCAAGATTTCAAACTCCTTTCATGTTTCCCTTCTGAAGCCTTTAGTCCTCAATAAGTTCTCTAGTCCTCTCCCTACCACGGTTCCGGTCTCTGAGGCTAGTCAGGAGTACGAGGTTAGTCAAATTTTAGACTCCCGGCTCTGTAAAGGCATTCTTTAGTACCTCGTGCAGTGGAAAGGGTTTGGTCCTGAGGGGAGGTCTTGGATCCCTGCATCTGATGGCTTTGCGCCTCGTCTTTTGAAGAGGTTTTATTTGAGGTTTCTTTCCAAGCCTGGGTCCAATCGGGGGAGGGGGAGGCCTCTGCCTCATAAGAGGGGTGGTACTGTCTTGAATCTGCAGTAATGTTTCATGCCCTGTCTGCTTACCTCTCTGCTTGTGTTCAGCTTAGAGGCCGTGCGCATTTCACCTGTGTACTTAAGTAATCTTCCCTCAGCATGGCTCCACTCCACAGGAAACACTGTTTAGCCCTGTGCACTGCAAGCCAGCCTTGTCGATCAACATTTGTGTGTTAGGCTTCCTGTATGGTTCTTGCTGTGTGCTCTACGTCTGATTCCTTGGTTTGTTCTCTTGACTATCCCTGTCTGCTTGATACACTGACCTTTGGCATGTTCTCCTGTCTATCCCTGTTTGCTCATTGCCCCGACCCTTGGCCTGTCCTCCTGACTATACCTTGTTGTCCTGGACTGCCGCTTCCTCTCTATCCACCAGTAGCTGGGATACCCTGGGGGCAGTGGCCTGGAGTCAGCTGCAGCAAAGTCCATCCTCACCATCAGAGGCTCTGGTGAAAACCTGCTGGCTCTTAGACTCCGCCCCCAAGGGAATCTTATGCTCTAGCTCCCTGGGTGATCTGTGTCGTACTCCAATGGACCTGCTTTCCTGAACCACTCATAGCTCCATCCACAGCAGTCAGCCATAGGGTCCACAACCTTAGCAGTGTGCTCCTAACCACAACGATGTGCATCTGTCACCTAGCCTCAGGTGATCTGACACCGTCCCTGCTCCACACTCACCCTTCACTAATTTCCATTCACCAAATGCGAGCAGGCAGGTGGAAATTTTGAGGGCTACCCTAATGGTAAATTAAGATGATTATGGACACCAGAGGTTAAATGTATGTGCGCCCACAATCTGACCCCTTACAGATATCTCTGATTACAGCTCAACCTCTAGACATTAAGGCTGCTTTCACACTAGCTGCGCTAGCTGGAGATCTTGCCAGTAAAAAAACGTTCTTTTGCAGGCTGCCAATGCTAAGCCACCATCTTGCATTTAACAGTAGCTTTGTCAGCCTACCATGTGCACTTCCTAAAGTATAATTACAGCATGGTAAAAACCATTTGTGCTGCAGCACTTAATTATAAGCGCATCTGCATTTACAGTTTTGTCTTTGTCCCCCTGAAAAGTCCCACCTATTGATCCTTTCAATGAAATCCACCTAATGCAGCTTCCTGTGATGGGGTGACAACAATGCTACACTGTTCCTGAATACACAGCAGAGTTGCCACTCTCATATAGGCTGTACCTGCTTGCACTACAGTGGGATGGGGGTGTGACCATCAATATTGTACCTGTTGATTCAAAGCCTGTAGCACGTCAATCAGCATCTGGTCCCACCTAGTGTCTTGGATGGGACATGTGTCACACACTTGAAGGAGGATTTGGCTCGGTCAAGGAAGGTAAATGAAGCTTGTGTTTATTTTTTTGTGTATCACATAGTAACTGGATTAGGGACCTTTTTCAGTCAAGGCACCCTTTAAAATTATGGACAATCTCGAGGCACCCTGCCAAATTATAGACAGTCTTGAGGCGCCCCCATCCTAAAATGTAAAAACTATTCTAATAGGCAGCGGAGGGTCAAACAAGCGTGCTATGCAAGAAACTGACATCTTCCTTATAAACTGATGATGTCATTGGTCGTTAGCTGGTCGGCAGCTAGAAGGTCGTAATGGTGGCTTTGTGTAACTAAAAGGCAAGCTTCATCCACTCACCGCCTTGTATACAATTTTTGGGTAATTTTTAGCTATTTTGCTGATGCACCACTGAAGAAACCTCAAGGCACACTGGTTGAAAAAAGACTGGCATACAGGAGCCTTCAGGTGTACCTTAACCACTTAAGCCCGGACCATTATGCAGCTTATAGACCAGAGGTGTTTTCAGAATTTGTCACTGCGCTGCTTTAACTGGAAATTGTGCGGACATGCAATGTTGTACCCAAATGAAATTTGCGTCCTTTTCTTCCCACAAATAGAGCTTTCTTTTAATGGTATTTGATTGCCTCTGCGATTTTTTTTTTTGCGATATAAACGGAAGAAGACTGAAAATGTTGAAAAAAAATTATATTTTCTACTTTTTGTTATAAAAAAAATCGAATAAGCTCAATTTTAGTCATACATTTAGGCCAAAATGTATTCAGCCACATGTCTTTAGTAAAAAAAATGTCAATAAGCGTATATTTATTGGTTTGCGCAAAAGTTATAGCGTCTACAAACTAGGGTACATTTTCTGGAATTTACACAGCTTTTAATTTATGACTGCCTTGAGGTGCTAAAATGGCAGGGCAGTACAAAACCCCCCCAAATAACCCCATTTTGGAAAGTAGACACCCCAAGGAAATTGCTGAGAGGCATGTTGAGCCCATTGAATATTTTTATTTTTTTTGTCCCAAGTGACTGAATAATGACAAAAAAAAAAAAAAAAAATGACAAAAAGTTGTCACTAAATGATATATTGCTTACACATGCCATGGTTATATGTGGAATTGCACCCCAAAATACATTTTGCTGCTTCTCCTGAGTACGGGGATACCACATGTGTGGGACTTTTTAGGAGCCTAGCCGCGTACGGGCCCCCGAAAACCAAGCACCGCCTTCAGGATTTCTAAGGGCGCAAATTTTTGATTTCACTCCTCACTACCTATCACAGTTTCGAAGGCCATAAAATGCCAAAATAGCACAAAACCCCCCCCCCCCAAATGACCCCATTTTGGAAAGTAGACACCCCAAGCTATTTGCTGAGAGGCATGTTGAGTCCATGGAATATTTTATATTTTGACACAAGTTGCGGGAATATGACAAACTTTTTTTTTTTTTTGCACAAAGTTGTCACTAAATGATATATTGCTCACACATGCCATGGGCATATGCGAAATTACACCCCAAAATACATTCTGCTGCTTCTCCTGAGTACAGGGATACCACATGTGTGGGACTTTTTGGGAGCCGAACCGCGTACGGGACCCCAAAAACCAAGCACCGCCTTCAAGATTTCTAAGGGCATACATTTTTGATTTCACTCCTCACTACCTATCACTACCTATCACAGTTTTGAAGGCCATAAAATGCCAAGATAGAACAAACCCCCCCCAAATGACCCCATTTTGGAAAGTAGACACCCCAAGCTATTTGCTGAGAAGCATGTTGAGCCCATTGAATATTTTTTTTTGTCCCAAGTGATTGAATAATGACAAAAAGAAAAAAAAAATTTACAAAAAGTTGTCATTAAATGATATATTGCTCAAACATGCCATGGTTATATGTGGAATTGCACCCCACAATACATTTTGCTGCTTCTACTGAGTACGGTGATACCACATGTGTGGGACTTTTTGAGAGCCTAGCCACGTACATGTCCCCGAAAACCAAGCACCGCCTTCAGGATTTCTAAAGGCGGAAATTTTTGATTTCACTCCTCAGTACCTATCACAGTTTTTTTTTTTTTTTCATTATTCAATCACTTGGGACAAAAAAAAAAAATATTCAATGGGCTCAACATGCCTCTCAGCAAATAGCTTGGGGTGTCTACTTTCCAAAAAGGGTGTCATTTGGGGGGGGGTTTGAACTGTCCTGGCATTTTATGCACAACATTAGGAAGCTTATGTCACACATCATCCACTCTTCTAACCACTTGAAGACAAAGCCCTTTCTGACACTTTTTGTTTACATGAAAACATATTTTTTTTTTGCAAGAAAATTACGTTGAACCCCCAAACATTATACATTTTTTTAAAGCAAATGCCCTACAGATTAAAATAGTGGGTGAAGCATTTTTTTTCCACACAGTATTTGCGCAGCGATTTTTCAAACGCATTTTTTGGGGAAAAAAACACACTTTTTTTATTTTTAATGCACTAAAACACACTATATTGCCCAAATGTTTGATGAAATAAAAAAGAGGATCTTAGGCCGAGTACATGGATACCAAACACGACATGCTTTAAAATTGCGCACAAACGCGCAGCGGCGACAAACTACATACATTTTTAAAAGCCTTTACAGGTTACCACATTAGATTTACAGAGGAGTTCTACTGCTAAAATTACTGCCCTCGATCTGACCTTCGCGGTGATACCTCACATGCATGGTCCAATTGCTGTTTACATATGACGCTAGACCGACGCTTGCGTTCGCCTTTGCGCAAGAGCAAGGGGGGGACAGGGGTGCTTTTTTTTTTTTTTTTAGGATTTATTTTGCTTTTTTATTTTATTTTTAAACTGTTCCTTCCATATTTTTTTTTTTTTTTACGATTTTTATTGTTATCTCAGGGAATGTAAATATCCCCTATGATAGCAATAGGTAGTGACAGGTACTCTTTTTTTGAAAAAACTGGGGTCTATTGGACCCTAGATCTTTCCTCTGCCCTCAAAGCATCTGACCACACCAAGATCGGTGTGATAAAATGTTTTCCCAATTTCCCAATGGCGCTGTTTATTTCCGGGGGGGGGGTCATTCCCTCCCACTGCTTGTAAAAGCAGTCTAGAGGCTAATTATCTGCTAGAATTGCTTTTACATGAAAGCCGGCTGCTGGCTGAAAAGAATGATACCAAGATGATACCTAAACCCACAGGCATCATTCTGGTATAACCATTCAAAGTCCAGCAACATACCAGTACGTTGCTGGTCCTTGTTGGACATGTATTGTAATCTTTTTTTTCATGCAGCCTGTTGGCTGAACGAAAAAAAGAGATTGATCGGTGGGTATGCCCACCATTAGAATACCTCCCTTCATCCACCCACTTCTAATGATGGGCATACATGCACCATTTATATATGCCAAAGCATGGGGGCATCCTCCAGCAAAAAAGTTATGCCGCGTACACACGGTCGGACTTTTTGACCGTATGTACGCGGTATAAAAGGTTATGCTGCGTACACACGGTCAGACTTTTCCACGGGCAAGCCTCCGTCGGAATTTGACCGTATGTACGCGGCGTTAGGAGCAAAATTGCTGTTCCGCCCCTGCTGCCCCCATGCTTCGGCATATATGCTCTTTTTTTTAACTGTGGTGGTGAAATCACCTCCTACAGCGTTGGAGTCGCGGCTTTATGTATCGTGGGAGCAAACGCTGTTGCTGTCAAGATAAATAGATCCGCGCTGCAACTGTATGGTGTACCTGATAAGCAAATGTTGGTTAACATTAAAACAAAGTAACATTACAGTATAACAGTAAGACCATACCATACCATACCTGCAAAGCAAATACCAATAAAAAAACCTAGTAAAAAAGAAAAAAAATTTTTAACGCAACCTGTGCCTAAAATATATATATGCCGAAGCATGGGGGCATCCTCCCGCAAAAAAGTTATACCGCGTACACGGTC
Source organism: Rana muscosa (assembly GCA_029206835.1). Classification (NCBI taxonomy): domain Eukaryota; kingdom Metazoa; phylum Chordata; class Amphibia; order Anura; family Ranidae; genus Rana; species Rana muscosa. The sequence continues at coordinate 125,083,974 of CM055118.1, forward strand.
AGACTTTTCCACGGGCAAGCCTCCGTCAGAATTTCGACCGTATGTACGCGGCATTAGGAGCAAAATCGCTCCTCCGCCCCTATGCTTTGGCATATATGCTCTTTTTTTTTAACTGTGGTGGTGAAATCACCTCCTACAGCACTGGAGTCACGGCTTTAAGTATCGTGGGAGCAAACGCTGCTGCTGTCAAGATAAATTCCGCGCTGCAGCTGAATGGCGCACCTGAAAACAAAAAATTACATACCTGAAAAGCAAGCATGATAAAACATTGCAGAATAGAATACAGTAAAAAAAGAGCAGAACAATAGAGAGAAAATAGAGAGAGAGAGAGAACAATAAAACAACAACTATTTTTATTTATTTTTTTATATTTTTTTGTGTTTTTTGTTTTTACGTTTTTTTTTTCTTTTTTACACTTTTTTTTTTACTTTAACAACTGTAATGGTTCGGGTCTCTCAAATTGCGATGGCATCTTGGGAGACCCTGTGTAAGTGTGTCCTGTTCTGTGCAATGCTGTACCCTACGCTAAAACTTCACTTTTGAGTGGAAGCGTTTAAAACATTTACCAATGCAAAGACCAGGATTGTCAGGACAGCGTGGACAAAAATAACGGTTGTCACGCCTAAATCCACGCTTGCTACAGACACAACATCTTTTTTGGGGCGCTCGTTGGGCAGGGGTACTGTCCAGGACATACGGATAATGCCTCTCATGCAGCCGGCTTACTGCATTTGGTTGGTGATGGTGAGGTGCAGAACCGCCTGGATACAGGAGTTCTGTGACTATCTCATCCTGGAATTTTAGGAGAGATAACGTCCCGCCTGAAGCTCTGTATAGCACATGAGAGTTCAGCAAAGCCAATTGGAATAAGGATAGAGACACTATTTTGTACCAGCGTCTCGCCTTATGGTCAATTAGATACGGCGCCAACAACTGGTCGTTGAGGTCCACCCCTCCCATATTTTGGTTATATTCGTGGACACAGATGGGCTTCTCCACAACACCAGTCGCCGTACGAATTTGGACTGTCGTGTCTGCAGGAAGAGAGGTAAGAAGGAAAACATTCTTATTATCCCTCCACTTCATAGCGAGCAAGTTATTACACTTCAAGCAGGCTCTCTCCCCCAGCCTAAGACGGGAATCTACAAGCCTCTGGGGAAAGCCCCAGCGATTAGGTCGCACCGTGCCACATGCTCCAATCTGATGATCAAACAAGTGACTAAACAGTGGCACGCTCGTGTAATAATTGTCCACATACAAGTGGTACCCCTTTCCGAATAAGCGTGTCACCAAGTTCCACACTATCTTGCCAGCGCTGCCTATGAAATCTGGGCAGTTGACCGGCTCAACCTGACTATCTTTTCCCTCATAAACAATAAAGCTCCATACATAGCCTGTTGCCCTGTCACAGAACTTATAGAGCTTGACCCCGTATCTGGCACGCTTGCTGGGAAGGTACTGCTTAAAAGACAAGCGGGCAGAAAATTTAATCAGGGACTCATCAACGCAGACAACTTGATGGGGAATAAACAAGGCTGCAAAACATTCGTTGAAGTGGTTTATGAGGGGCCGAATTTTGTAGAGCCGGTCGTATTCAGGGTCTCCACGTGGATGACAAAGTTCATTGTCGTTGAAATGCATGAACCGCAAGATCTGCTCGTATCGTTTTCTGGGCATGCAGGCAGAGAACACGGGCATGCGGTCAATCGGGTGTGTGGACCAATAAGCACGCAATGACGAGAATTTATGTGTGCCCATGTTGAGGGAAAGGCCCAGAAAGGTCTTAAATTCGGAAACCGTAATTGGTTTCCAATCTTTGGCAATGGAAGGCAACTGGGGACTAGCGGCGATAAATTGACCAGCATATAAATTACTCTGGTCCACAATAGATCTATAGAGATCTTCCGTGAAAAACAGCGAATAAAAATCAATTGGCATAAAATCAGCTGTTTCCACCTGAATACCGGGTTGGACAGTGAATGGGGGAAGTACGGGTTCTGCAGAAGTGGTGGGGACCCAATCAGGATAGGCGAATTCTGCAGGAAGGGCACTATGGGCACGATGGGCCTGCCTTTGTCTTCTTGGTGCCAGCGAGACACTACTTGTGCTTGCCACCTCGCCAGCTTGAACTGCACTTATGGGACTCGCCATGTCACCACGTGATACTGCAGTGCTGGATGTACGCCCAGGCTGTACTAGGCCGCTGGTGCTTGCCAATTCACCAGAAGGAATAGCCGCGCTAGTACTACTCTGCTCCATGATACGAGAGACCTGCGGTTCTTGCTCCTCAACAACCTCAGAAGATCGGGATCGAGTACGCCTGACCTTAGCAGGGACCTCATCTTCGTCGTCAGAGCTATCTGACATGGAGCCGCTGACTTCTCTGTCTTCTACGGGAAGATATTCTAAACCTGAATCTGACAGATGCGTGACCTCCTCTTCACTATCTGTCATGCTCAGAATCTCGTAGGCCTCTTTACTAGTGTACCTTTGATTTGCCATTTTGGGCTCTAAATTTAGGGGTACACTAGTAAGATTCACAGGTAAAAAAAGCACCTGACTGTCAGCAAATGTATCAAACGCTTAAAAAAAAAAACTGTTAGCGATCGCAGGGATCAGGACTGTCTCTGCGAACGCTGCAGTTATGTGTGTTGTGTTTGGTAAGTGACAGTGATCGATCGATACTGCACTTGGGTGGGCTGGGCTGGGTGGAGGGGCTAAACGCAGGTGCTAGCAGGTATCTGGGCTGATCCCGCTAACACTGCGTTTTTGGGAACCCTAAACCGCTGGGGACGCTAGTATAGATCTGATCAGATCAGATATTGATCTGTTCAGATACTATACCACTAAGGGAGGTGTATGCTTTGCGCGTGGGTGTTAGCGTTACTGGCACTAACCTGATGCTGCCTGGGGCGACGCAGACCCTCTCTGGCGCTAAAAACTAATTGATATCAGCACCGGGCGATCAGTTGGTTAAACCTTTATTGGGTTATATACGGCGGGTGCCCTGATGCTATAAAAAGCAAACTAACCAACCAGCGTCACCCGTAAAACTTATATGGTGATCACTGGTGAAAGGGTTAACTAGGGGCAATCAGGGGGTTAAAACCTTTATTAGGTTATATATGGGGGTACCTGACGCTATATAAAAACCTGACGGGTAACCTAAATAACTAAATAACTAACTGGCTAACCAGTGTCACCAGTAAAACTTATACGGTGATCACTGGTGAAAGGGTTAACTCTAGGGGCAATCAGGGGGTTAAAATAATATATGGGGGTACCTGACACTATAAAAACCTGTGGCGAACCTAAAAATAAATAACTGGCTATCTAGGGCACCACCGGCACTAAATACAGCGATCGGAAATACGATCGCTTAGTGACGCTGGCGTTAGGGGGTGAAAGGGTTACCTGGGGGGCGATCAAGGGGTTAAAGCTTTATTAGGGGGGGTTAGGGGGCTACCCTGGACCTAAACCTAACTGCCCTGACACTTTTTACAGTCACAAATGACACTAAATGCAGTGATCAGTAAATAAATGATCACTGCAATCAGTGACACTGTGACTGGGTGTGCAGGGGATGACCTGGGGGGTGATCTGGGGGGTGAAATGTGTGCCTATGTGTACCTATGTGTTAGTGTAGTATTGGTGCACTAACCTGATGTCTTCTCTCCACGGCGCTCTGGACGAAAAGACCGCCGCATGGAGAGATGACATCACTTCCTCTGCCTTTGTTTACATTACACAGGCAGAGGAAGATTCTCATTCGCCGGGAGCGATCGCGAGGGGGTGGCCGGAAACTAATGGCCGTCCCCTCATCACGGATCGCTCCCGCACCGAGAACCACCGCTCACTGTACCGGAGGGGGGTCCGATGGGACCCCCCAACTATATGAAGGCAGGCACGTACAGGTACGTGATTGTGCCTGTCCGTGCCATTCTGCCGACGTATATATACAGTGAGCGGTCGTTAAGTGGTTAGGTTGGCCCTTGGGCTGCCTATCAGGTCTGGGCAAACCTCCTACAAACCTCATAGGCAGCCCAGTGGCCACCTGAAACAGCGCACACAACAGGTTAATAACGCTGTTCTGGCTCTGCGCTGTCAGCCTGCAATATGAAGTGCTGTTACTTGCAGAATCTCCAAGTAAGAGATTTTGCAATGAATTCAAAATATGTGATTTCTTTAAATAAACAACTGCAATCAGTTAGAAACCACTGTCACATAATTGCTAAGCAACATTTTAGCTCGTACACATGTTTATTCCAGAGATAACAAGAGAGAGCATCGAAACATAAAACATGAATATAGAATTTAAAAAAATTAAAATCGTAACAGCCCATTCAAACAGGGGCGGCACGACTTGTGCCGCGACTGTGCTGGGCGATCTGCAGACGACTTCAAAGTAGACTTCCAAAATGACTTCTGTATTGAAGTCAATGGAAGTCGCCTTGAAGTAGTACAGGAACCTTTTTCTAAGTCGGAGCGACTTCTGTCGCTCCGCTTAGAACGGTTCCATTGTACAGAATGGGACGCGACTCGTCAGGTGGCTGAGACGCCAGACGAGTCGCCCCTGTGTGAATGGGGTCTAAAAAATTGTTTGCTGCTTTTGTTATTGTGAAGATGTATTTTTTTCTAAACAAGCTCCTACGCAAATCAAGAACATTGAGCCATTTCAGAATTTCGCAGACAACTATCCACATTACAGTTTCCTATTTTATTTTTCTTCCTATAACAAATGCAGTGTAAAAAGAATTGTGTCAGTCCTTGGCAGCTGTGACAAATGTACACATACTAGTTATAGTGTTAAATCAATTATTTTCTATCCCAAATCATTTTGTTCTTTATTTGTGATTAAAGTGGAGTTCAATTTAACCTGTTGCTGCCTGTGTAACACACATGTGTGTCATCAAAAGGTTTGGTTTTAACACCCACAAGCCACACATATGCATCAATGGGAGGCTGATGTTTCTGTGCTGAGAGCGCAATCATCCTCAAAGGGAGGCAGGGGCTGGGCAGGAAGGGGTTAAAATAGATGTAAATCCTAATCAGAATACATTTAGTTTGCTAAGGCACTGTGAAGCATAAACAATTGCCATGGTTTTATACTTTTTTTATTGTTCTTTTTCATACCTCCCAACTTTTTAAGATGGGATTGAGGGGCACCTATTAGCAAAGGTATGTCTGCATAGGACACACCCCCTGCTACATCCTGATAAAGGAGAATTATACAAAAAAAAAAAAGATTAGGTAAAACCACAAGTGCTTCTTTTTTTTACCATTACTATTCCTTTATATTGGCCTTTTGAAATTTACAAATGCAGCAATTTAGAAATTGGAAAGGGCCAGTTTACACCACATGCAGTCCAGTGCAGGTTTTATTTTTGCATCAAAAATGCATGGAAAGTAGGTTATATGGTTTCCAATAGCTATGTTCATTCATTCATTTATTCATTTATTCATTTATTCATTCATTGTTCACACCAGTTTGGTCACTTCCAGGGCTTTTCAGTTCCAGAAAAAAAAGTAGAACAGGCTGCATTTTTCCTGCACTGGACTGTACTGGAACGCGGTAAGACACATCAAAAACACACTGGAATGTACTGAAATGCATCAAAAATGCAACGGACCCCAGTGCAATGAAAAAAAAACCTGCAAAAAAGAAAATAAAAAGCATCTGGAATGCATCCGGGAACGCATCAAAAACGCAATGGAACGCACCAAAAACTCTTTAAAAAAGTGCATGCAGTAACAGATCTGGAGTGTTTTTTTGTGGTGTGAACCACCCCGAAAGGTTTACCACTGGGAAACACTTTTTGAAAGATAAAACGTACATTTTATATACAACTATATAGATCAGACCAAAATGAGGGACACATGAGGAAAGAGGGACAGAGGGACTTTGTTCCAAATCAGGGAAAGTCCCTCAAAATCAGGGACAGTTGTGGAGCTATGCTTTTTGTTTCTCAGTGCTGATTATCTTCTTTGGCCTCTTTATAGCGGTTTCCTTTGTATATACACTTGCTCCACTGTCAGCTGCAGGGCTGCTGTTAGAAATCACAGGGCCCCATACTGCCAGCATGACAGGGCCCTGCAACCTTTCACCCCCAGAAAATACCAAACTATATTTTTACTAAAAATACACTAAAATCATTATTATATGACGTATTTACCAGCGTCTAACCCCCCCCCCCCCCCATCGTGAATCGTTCTCTTGTGTGCCTAGAAGAGGAGAGGAGAGGAGGGAAGCTGAAAACGCTGCAGGAAAAAGGGGAGCCCAAAAATTAGGGAGATGGGGATACAGATGCTAGAACTGATCCCCCTGCAGCACAGCTGGAGGGAGGGTGCAGAGAAGAAGCTGGTAGCGCTGCAGGAGGAGGCAGTAGAGGATCGTGTCTGCAATAAGGCGGTACAGGTGACCCACCTGCTCAGCAGGTGCCCGGGCCCAGTACAGGAGGGCTGGCTGTACTGCCCTATCAGCGGCCTTGGTCAGCTGCATGTCATTGCTCTGGACTGGCTTCATATTAATGACAACAGTGGACCATGCCTTTGTAGTGTGCTTTGGGCACAGCCACTTGTCTCCACGTAACAGCAACACAACAGTTGTCACCACGTAACAGGAAGTGCAGGAAAGACCTTCTTACAGTATCACAAAGATTTCTTGACAGCTGCAGACTGAAATAGTCTGATAACAACTTTCAAAGTTACATTATCATGTTAGAACCTATAAGAACTCTGATTGACTGAGTGTAGATCTACTTTACAGTGCACCTATATTCAACATGCCCATTTACAGCAATCATAAGAATTCAGTTGCTAAATACATATACAGTTTAGAAAGGTACTGCCACCTTGCTAGGGCTATCTGTGTTGTGAGGTTTGGAGTATTATCTTGCATATGTATTTTTTTTTTAGACCAGTGCACAAAGCAAGGTCCATGAAGACATGGATGAGCGAGTTTGAGGCGGAGGAACTTGACTGGCCTGCACAGAGTTCTGACCTCAACCCGATAGAACACCTTTGGGATGAAATAGAGCAGAGACTGCGAGCCAGGCCTTTTCATCCACATCAGTACCTGACCTGACAAATGCGCTTCTGGAAGAATGATACTAAACCTTGTGTACAGCCTTCCCAGAACAGTTGAAGCTGTTATAGCTGCAAAGGGTGGGCCAACTCAATATTGAACTTTACGGACTAAGACTGGTATGCCATTAAAGTTCATGTGCGTGTAAAAGGAGGCATCCCAAACTTTAGTGTATGTAGCGGGGTCTCTAAATTTAGGTGGGATACACCTGGGTGGTAGTATGATCCAGGTGTGTAAATTGTGAGAGGAATTGGACCATTTGTATTCGTGGAGGATTGGGTGGTGTATAATTCTCCTTGGCCTGTGGGTGGTGGGGTACCCGCAGGCTCAAGGTAGATTTGCTGCCACAGTGCTGTTCTTTTTGTCCCTTTCCGGAGATGGTACGGCCAGTGGCGTCACTAGGGTTGGTGTCACCCGGTGCAAAAAAAAATGGTGTCACCCCCCAACAACTATAGTCCCCCCTCAGTACAGACCCCCCTCCACTAACTACAGACCCCCCTCCCACAGTATAGATCCCCTCCCTCAGTACAAACCCGCTCCACTAAGTACAGACTCCCCGCTATCAATATAGACCCGCCTCCCTCAGTATGAACCTCCCCCTCAGTACAGACACCCCCACCTCAGTGCAGACTGCTCCATAAGTACAGACACCCCCACCTCAGTGCAGACCGCTCCATCAGTACAGACACCCCCACCTCAGTGCAGACCCCCTCAGTTACAGACACCCCCTCAGTTACAGACCCCCCTCGTACAGACACCCCCCTCAGTAACAGACACCCCCTCAGTTACAGATCCCCCCTCAGTTACAGATCCCCCTCAGTTACAGACCCCCCCTCAGTTACAGACCCCCCCTCAGTACCAGACCCCCCCTCAGTACAGACACCCCCCTCAGTACAGACACCCCCCTCAGTACCAGACCCCCCCTCAGTACAGACACCCCCCTCAGTACCAGACCCCCCCTCAGTACAGACACCCCCCTCAGTTACAGCCCCCCCTGGTGCAAACTCGCTCTTGTGCAGACCCCAGCAGTACAGACACCCCCTCCCCCATCAGTAAAGATGCCCCCCTTACCTTTCAGACCTCAGAACAGAGCGGCAGATACACACAGCGGTGTGTCTCTCGAGCGTGGGCTCCTCCTCCTCCTCTGTGGATGTAAACATAGAGGAGGCAGAGGGGGCGGCGGCTTCCTTCCGCTCCGCTGAGGGACACAGCCGCAGCGTGAGCCTAAGGCACAGGGCAGCGGGCGGGCGATGTCAGTGTGGCCACTGCGCTACCCACGGGTGTCACCCCTCTGGTGGGTGTCACCCGGGTGCGGCCCGCCCCCCCCGCACCTGGCTAGCAACGCTAGTGGTTACGGCGAGGGCGGGGAACCTGCCGTGACGTCAATGGAGGAGATAAAAGGGGGAGACGCCCTTGCCACAAAGTCTTTGGGGGATCTTCTTCATCACGCGCCCAGGCACCTTAGGCCTGGGTGCGGGCGGTCCGGAGTTTTCGGCCCAGGCGCCCTAGGCCTGGCCGGAGCAGAGTTGGCGTCCATCCCAGGCACCTTCAGCCTGGGGTGAGGTACTAAATCAGAGGCCTGGGGCCCGGTGACTTCGACTGGGTCCCGCGAGGGTGGAGAAGTCCGAGGGTCCCTGAGGTGGATGGGGCCCATGTCTGAGGTGAGGAGGCTGGAGAGGTCACTCATCCGGAGAGTCCGGAGCAGCATCAACCCGGTGACGGATGGGCCTCTGGTAACTCCCTTGGAGGGACATTTTCCCCTGACAGGGGCCGCAGCGCAGCGAAGGTACTCCTATCTACATTCTCTTGAGTTGCTGGTAGAGACTCCCAAGTTCTAAGTTCTCTCTTAGCCGATGGCTATAGTAACCGCTGGTGAAACCACAGTGGTTTACCTGACAATCAGGATAGTGCCTCGACCTGCTCAACCCACCGTATTGAACTGTTATTGGGTCTCAACCAGTTGGCTGCTAAAGCACTGTTTATTGTGAGTGTGACAAAAAAGCAAGAGTTGGACCTTTATCGGTGTGTGGTACTCTGGTTAATGGGAGCAAAGGGAAGTGTCAGCACAGCAAGACTTGGTCCTTAACTGAAACACACAGGCCCGAGGAAAATATCTGGTACTGGCCTTCACCTCACCCACTGCCATGGGTAGGACATGGGCCGTAGCGCATCTCACCCTCACATACGAAATACCCCTAGACAAGTCAGAGGGGGTGAGGCCGCTACATGTACATCAGGCAAGCACATAGGGGTCGGTAGCAAAGCTTGACATGAAATGTGAACAAAGCATATACCTCTTTGGTGTGTACTTGTTTCAATCCGGAGCACTAAGCGTCATTTCCACTGTCCTGTTCCTCTGCTATGAGAATGAGTCACTTCTGATGAGTTTTTCTGACACCATGAGAAAAATGGTGACAGGGGAGGGAGTTCTACAGATTGACAGCCTCAGCTCTGTTCATGTGAGCTGTGTCTGGGGGGATGGGGGTGTCTCTTTTCTCCAATCAGCTCTCAGAGCTATCCTGGTAGATGTAACTTCAGCTCTCTGCCCGCTTCCTTTCAGAGCTTAGAGATCCTGTGTAAATTCTACACTTTGAGTGGATGTAGGGGAAACATGGCTATAGATAAACAGGTACAACTTATGTAGGAGGATGTGTTTCATCTCTGTGTATCACCTGAGGATAGTCACTATACTGGGTCTACAACCACTTTAAACCAGAATGTGCTTTTGAACCATCACATAAGCAACTCCAATTCCACACTAGAGTTCAGTAGCTGTACAGACTGCTGTAATAGTTAAACCCCATTCACATTTGTGAATGGGTCTGACACTGATTACATGGAGGTTTAGACCAGGGATATGCAATTAGCGGACCTCCAGATGTTGCGAAACTACAAGTCCCATCATACCTCCGCCTCTGGGTGTCATGCTTGCTGCTGTCAGAGCCTTTCTATGCCTCATGGGACTTGTAGTTTGGCAACAGCTGGAGGTCCACTAATTGCATATCCCTGGTTTAGACCAATTAGCTGCGGGAGGTAGCCCTATTGAAAGTAATGGGAGGCTACCAGCTCCTGCAGCTAATCGCAGTTGGGGTTTTCACATGTGACTGGTGTTGGGCTCATTTGCAAGTGTAAATGTGGCCCCAAACTTCAAACAGTCTTGTATTTAACATCAACTGTCAAGGGTAAATCTCATAAAGCAAAGATAGAATATATTAAATACAAGCAATATACATTGTGCCATGGTTGAACCTCTACAGTGGATCTAAATCCTAAACTTTTTTTTAGTTTCGGAGTGGTGAGGGACTGGAACCCTTGGGGTTGAGTTGTCACCAGAGCAGGGACATACACGGATTATTTCTATAGGGACAATTGTTCCTTTGACAACACTATAATGCTGCGTACACACGATCGGAAAATCCGACAAGAAAACCGTGGATTTTTTTCCGACGGAATCTTGGCTCAAACTCGTCTTGCATACACACGGTCACACCAAATTCCGACCGTCAAGAACGCGATGACGTACAACACTACAGCGAGCCGAGAAAAATTAAGTTCAATGATTCCGAGCATGAGTCAAATTGCTTCTGTGTTTTTTTGTGCGTTGGAATTGCATACAGACGATCAGAATTTCCTCCAAGAACTTTTCTTGTCGGAAAATTTGAGAACCAGCTCTCAAAATTTTCCTTGGCGGAAATTCCGACAGAAAAATTCCAATGGAGCCTACACACGGTCGGAATTTCCGACCAAAAGCTCACTTTTCTTTTCGGAATTTCCGATCGTGTGTACGCGGCAATACGAAGGCATTCCCTCCACTATGGTGAGGTTTCTTCTCTTTTCCTGTTGTGTCTACAGCAGAAGGGAAATCAACCCAATGAGACACAGAAGGCATGAAAAAAAGTATTTTCCTGGTGCCTCCATGGCAGCATACCTGTGACAAGCTCCGCCTTGGCTCCTCCCTCAGGACTAGTGAATATTATAAAAGAGTTGATTAGCACAGCCCCAGCATTCTCCTTTTTTTCCTCATACCTCATGGCAATGAATTCTGGTCGAACGTCCTTACCTTCTGCATTCGGCAGCTTCCGTCCGGGTTCAAGCCTCTCCCGGACGCGGTCCCTTCTCTTGGGCAGCTAAATGCGCTTATAAGGTTGGGAGTCCCTTCTGTAGGATCTTTTGGGACAAGCAGTTTGTCTCTTAACTAAGAGCTCCACCTGCAGCACATCTTCCAGGCATTAGCTCAATTCTGGCAACAAAGGCAACAGCTATTTCTGTATCTCTTTTTTTTTTTCCCCCTTTCCTAGGTTTTTCTCCCCCAAACTCTTGTCTTCTCTGATTTATTTTCCATTTTAAATTCTCTAGCTCCCTGTCACCTCTCCAGCTCCTTAGGAGCCGCGCGCGCTCAGCGTCTGTATTTTATTTACTTGCGGCGTCTTCCGCATCATTCTGCATGTGCGCCGGCGGTGCGGGTCTTCCGGGTTCTCGTCTCGTCGGTCAGCGCATGCGCGGTGGATCCGGAGGCCGTGGCGCCCATTTTGGATCAGGGCAGAAAGACGTCTTTTGCCCACAAAACGTCAGGCACAGCACAGAGGCGTTCCCTGCCTTTCCTGTTTCCATGTGAATCTCTCTAATGGCCTCAGTGAGACACCTGAGACTGCAGTAAGAACTACACCGAGAGCTCCAGGGAGGAAATACTAATTTGTCTTCAGGTAAGAGATTTTTTTAAAGTAAAGGGGAAATGTATACTATATGTTTGTTATGGGGTTCTTTATTTTTAAATATATATTTGTAATTAAGGGTTTTAAAAAAAATAAATATATATATATATATATATTTTTAATAATAATAAAAAATAAATAAAATAAAATATATAGTCGTATTTTTCGAGAACTTAAAAAAAAAAAAACACACACCATTTGTTTAGAGGTAAATTCCCCTTAGCCAAATTAGGATCCAGCCAGTTGTGTCTTCTCTATTCTTGTTAGCTGCTGCCTCTGCTAAGCCACTCAGCATGAGCCATTCGCCACTCGTACAAGATCCTACTCTACTTCTGAGGTAAGGACCTACATCCAGGTAAGCTTACATATCTTAAAAAAAAAAAAAAAAAAAAAGAGTGCACCGAGGCTGGTACTTTTATGTATTTCAGCCCTATACACCAGAAGACGTCTAAAAAGACCTCAAGGCGAAATGAGGACTATGATGATTCTAGTCCCAGTAGAGACAGATTGTCCAGGCATCGGGATCATAGAAGTGGCAGGAAGTCATCAGCGCTTTCACGCAAAAAAATAAAAACATTTTGAAAGCGTTTCAAAAGCGCCTGAAATCGCTTCAAAGGCGCTCAGTGTTTTACTGGCAGTTTTTCAAGCGCCTCAGTGTGAAAGTGGCCTAACACTCCTGAAGCCGAGATCTCCAGGATGTCAGTCCTGTGGAGACACCCCACTTCCAGACAAAGTGATCTGTCGAAATTGCCCAGCGGACAGAAAGTCCGAAAGCCGGCAAGTGGCGGACCTACTTAAGAAAGCAGTAAAGAATTCCCTCGCGGAATTGGTAGCCACAATGCCGCCGCAACATCTGGCATCTCCTATTCAGGAGCAAACGGCAGGGGCAGATGTTGTGCCTACGTGTGGGCAAAATGTGTGTATGTTCTATAAAACTTCAATAAAAGATTTTACAAACAGGAGCAAACGGCAGAGGCATCCATTCCTGGGCCGTCCTCAAGTGAAATCTCACGCCGAACGCATGCTTCTTCCTCTAAACATCAGCAAGAGAATGCCATCTCAAAGGGCCTCTCTGTTGACCTAGATACCTTTTGGTTTTGCTTTCGCCATGGTCCAGCCTTTTTGTGCAGGCGGTAAAGCAAGTGATCGGCTGAGAAGAGACCGACACAGAAGTCTAAGTCATACTTCCCCTTTTTCAAACGCCAGATTACCCTCTTTCCCTCTCATGGGGGAGATCAGGGATGTGATTGAGGAAGAGTGGAAAAAGACGGAGAAAAGATTCTCCATTAATCGACTGGGAAAGTTATACCCTCTCTCAGAGGCCGATTCCGCAATGCTGGAGGGCCCTCCAGTGGTTGATGCAGCTGTGGTAAGGTTGGCAGAGAACGTCACATTGCCCGTGGAAGACTCGACTTTGTTTAAGGATCCACCAGACAGAAGGATGGATCTTGGTCTCCCAAAAGATGGCGGGCAACGCTTGTAAACCTGCGATAGCCCTGACGTCAGTGCCCAACGCCCTATGCGTCTGGACAGATGATATAGAGTTTGCAATCTAACAGGATATCCCAGGGGAGGACATCATCAGGGCCTTATTGGAGCTAAAGCTCCCAGTAGATCTTATTGGTGAAGCCATGATCGATTCAATTCGATGCTCCGCAAGGTCAATGCTCCACACAGTTATGGCCAAACGGGCCTTGTGGCTGGAACCCTGGTCAGCAGATACTGCCTCCAAAACATAATTGGTGCAAGGTACCCTTTGACGGAAAAGCCTTGTTTGGGGAGAAATTGGACAAGGCCATCTCTCGCGTCATGGGCGGGAAATCGGGCCTGTTACCCCAAGACAGGCGATCCAGGCGCTCCAGGACATTTGCACCCAGATTTCAATACTCCAAGAGTAAGGACTACAGACAGTCCAGACAGGGGAAAGGCTTTAGGCAAAATTGGAGAAGCACGCAGTCCACTTTCCTCAAGACCCATAGACAGAGACTTGTGCCCATCCCTCAGGATTCTGCAAAATCCTTTTGACGCCAGGCCATCCCAAGCGATCCCTGTGGGGCCAGACTCAAACACTTCTTGAAGATCTGGGAACAAAGTGTAGGGATCCGTGGGTAGTCTCCACAGTTAAATACGGTCAGTTCTGGACGTTTCTAGACAAAGCCCCCAAAGACTTCTTCTCTCCGACAAGGGTGTCAAGGTGCACCCAAAAAAACTGAAGCACTAGAGCGATTTCTTCTGTCCTTGCAAAAACAGCAAGCAGTGGTTCCAGTGTCTCCATCAGAAAGATTTTTCGGTTTTTACACCACCCTGTTTCTAGTCCCCAAGAGAAAAAGAGGTAGGAGACCCGTGTTAGACTCGAAGAGGCTAAATCGCTATATCTTCCTAAATTTTTTTAAAAGGGAGTCGCTATGAGCGATTATACGTGTAATCCAACCAGGGGATCGGATGTTATCAATAGACTTGCAGGATGTTTACCTGCATATACCAACACTCCCTCCTTTCCAGAAATATCCGAGGTTTGCAGTGGCACCTGTACATCTTAAATTTTGGAGTCTCCCATTCGGCCTCTGCACGTCACCAAAAGTCTTTAGGAAGACCCCAATTGCCATCATAGCCCCTCTAATAGAATTAGGGCCTCGAGTATACCATTACTTAGTGGAACAGAACGGTACAGTATCCCTCCCACCTCAAAAGGTGACATTGACTGTACGACAGATGAAGAAAGTCAGTGTGAGATTCTCCCTGTCATACTCGAACTGTCAGAGCCTGATAGGCTGGATGTCGTCATGCATCCCTAGGGTCCCTTGGGCCCATTGGCATTTGAGTCATTTCCAGCTGGAGTCCTTGAGGCTGTGGAATAGACGGTATCTATACCAACCCATACACCTGACGACCCTGATGCTCAGGAGTCTACATTGGTGGATGAAGAAACACACACCTATGAAATCACGTCCATTAAGACATGTCAACTGGATCACAATTATTACCGATGCCAGTGAAGCAGGTGGGGATCACAATGCAACCAGATCTCAGGGCAAGGAAGATGGTCCTTCCATACAACAGGCCTATTATCAAATATCCTGGAGGTCCAGGCAGCCTACCTTTTGGATTGCTAGCCCTAGTATTCAAGATTACAGGCAAACCAGTTCTCCGAATGGACAACAGGGCTGCGGTGTCCTTATATACACCGACAAGGAGGGACGCGCAGCAGGTCCCTGCTGAAGGAAGTGAAACCATATTCTTTTGGGCAAAAAGGAATGTAAAAGACCTAAGAACAGTCTATCTGCCCGGTCTTCTCAACTCAAGGGCCAACCGCCTATCTCGCAGGTTCGTAGATTCCAACGAATAGTCTCTGCACCCGAAAGTTTTCGACTGGTTAGTGGACCAGTGGGGTCCCCTCGGGCTGGGCCTATTTGCAACAGCATTAAATACCAAGTTTTCAAGGTTTATCTCGAGACTTCCTCATCCCCAAGCAGAGGCAGTAGATGCTCTCTCAGCCCCTGGGCATGCAATCTGGCCTATGCCTTCTCTCCATGGCCTCTCATTCCAAAAAAAAAAAAAACTCCTGTTGAGGCTTATGGTAGAAACCACAACGGAGATAGCGGTCCTACTGTAATGGCCAAGACGTCCCTGGTTCCCCACAGAAATGTACCTGAATACACAGACTTCAGTCAAGGTTCCAATAATACCTTTTCTCCTGTCACAGGGATATCACACACATCCAGATTCCCGCAGGTTAAACCTTCACATCTGGCAGGTGAAAGGGAAAGATTCCAATCCCTAGGGTGTCCCAACAAAGTTATTGAAACCCTGCTCAGCGCAAGAAAGCCATCCACAAACAGTATATACGATAGGGTGTGGAACAAATTCAGGGCCTTCATGATTGGCAGAAACTGCGATCCAGATTTCCCATCATCCTCTCAAATTCTAAAACTCTTGCAGGCAGGCTTAGACCTAGGTCTTGCTTAAGTACACTAAAGGTGCAGGTAGCGGCAATTTCAGCGGCAACCAGTAAAAGATGGGCTGAGGATTCATTAATAATCCAATTTTTCAAAGCTGTCAAAAAAGATCCGACCACCAACAAAACAATCTTTTCCCACTTGAGACCTTGCTATCATCTTAGAGCCTTTAACAAATCCACCTCTTGCCTCTTCGGAGTCAGCATCGCTTTGGAATCTAACCATGAAGCTATCCTTCTTGATAGCCATAACTTCTGACAGACGGGTTTCAGAGCTCCAAGCTTTAGGAGCTGATCATAATCATATCAGATTATTTCCTGACAAAGTAGAACTCGGAACGGTGCAAGGATTTAGCCTCAAGGTCACATCATCCTCGAACATGTCGGAGCCTTGGGCACTTCCAACATTTTCAGAACAAGACTCAGGTTCTCTTCACGAGCTGGACATTGCCTCCACTTTGAGATGCTATCTGCAGGCTACAGCATCCTTCAGGGACACTATCAGGTTGTTCATAAACAAAGGCAAGGAGGCGTCAGCAGGAACGTTTGCCTCATGGTTCGTTAAACTCATCCACAAGGTGTACAGGGCAAAAGGTCTGGGAGCCCCTTCGATAGTCAGGGCGCACTCCACCAGAACGGTTTCTGCCTCTTGGGTGGCAAGAGCGAATGTGTCAATTGAAACTATTTGCAGGGCAGCGACTTGGTCATTCCAACATACGTTTCTGAAACATTACCGAGTAGACCCAGGAGCTCTCTCATCGGTGGAGTTTGGCAGACAGGCGGTCAAATCGGCCTTTGCTTCTTCCTCTAAATGATGATAATAATCTCTTTAAAATAAAACTCTTGGCATCATCCCACCCATATCAGCTAGTTATTTGTCACAGGTATGCTGCCATGGAGGCACCAGGAAAATGGAAAATTGTATCATACTTACCAGTAATTTTCCTTTCCTGGTGCCTATCCATGGCAGCATACAATCCCACCCTCGGTATTCTATATTACGGAGAATGCTGGGGCTGTGCTAATCAACTCTTTTATAATATTCACTAGTCCTGAGGGAGGAGCCAAGGCGGAGCTTGTCACAGGTATGCTGCCATGGATAGGCACCAGGAAAGGAAAATTACTGGTAAGTATGATACAATTTTCCATTTTCTTCTGTATTCAAAATGAAAAAATATTTTGGCTATAGATATAATTTAAAATAGCCCAGGAAAGGGGAAGTCACATTTTGGGCCTATGAGGACCTATGTGGC
This sequence comes from Rana muscosa, assembly GCA_029206835.1. Lineage (NCBI taxonomy): Eukaryota > Metazoa > Chordata > Amphibia > Anura > Ranidae > Rana > Rana muscosa. Next base: position 125,100,978 of record CM055118.1, read on the forward strand.
CGTGGGTTTTATAGCTGTCATGTTGGAAGTAGTACCATTATAGAATGACATTGAATAATAGCTGTGCTATTCTGATGTGATCACTAAATCATTCACAGTAAAATTCGCAGCATTTAGAGTTATCTGTCAAAGGCACATCCAAAAATTATATGAGTGAGTGTAACTCCCACGATGCTGCCGCATCTCAGTGACTCATTATTTTATGTTAAGGAACGGCCAGGAAACAACTTCCTTAACAACTAATGAGTCATCAGCTGTCAATGGGCTTTCCTGCTGACAGCTGAATGAAAATAAAAACATTGCCGGAAAAATTAGAAAAAAAGGCCCTTTGGGTCTGGTATGGATTTTGAGAAAAACCCCTATGCCAAAAAAAAATAAAAAAATCATGAGGCCCCCCCAAAATCCATACCAGACCCTTATCCAAGCATGCAGCCTGGCAGGCTGGGAAAGGGGGAATAAGTGAGCACCCCCCCTCCTGAACCATTGCAGGCCATATACTCCCAACATGGGGGGTACTTTAGAGCAGGCGGCTCTGCCTCCCCACCCTAAAGCAACTTGTCCCCATGTTGATGGGGACAAGGGCCTTTTCATCACAACCCAGTGCTGTGGTTGTAGGGGTCTGCGGGCAGGGGGCTTATCGGAAACTGTAAGCCCCATTTAACAAGGGAGCCCCCAGATCCCAGTTTTTAACAATTCCTTTATTAAAAATAAAAAAAACAATGTCCCCACGATGTAGATCCATCATCAATTATGAGGCTAACCCAAAGGTCCCAGTATGGATTTTGGGGGGGGGGGGGCTGTAAGAAGTTTTCTTTTATCTAATATTTATCAATTAACAAATATTAACAAATGAATGAATGGATTGGGTCTTCATAGCATGATTGAATTTAATATATTTATTTCTATATACGGAAAAGTGAAATTATATAGACTCTTATACTTGTAAAGGTATACATATTGTTATAGGCTTTATAAGCATTCCTATGGAGAACCAAACATGTGTTAGTAATTAGGAATCTTGAGTCGGTTTCCCTGCAAAAGTTTGTGTGTATATATCTATACAGGTAGATTTGGTAACAGAACATTATGCTTGTACAAATTTATCCACAAAACCTGTAAATGGTGTTTTAGAACAGGTGCTGAGAGAGGCTTTAAGACAGTATTTGTTAATAATATCAAGACTTGTTCAGCAGGTCTTCCTATGTGTTATGATGTTATTCAGCAAAAATTCTACAGAAAATGCTAAATTGGAGGATGCCAAAAATTACAGTACAGCACGCATTACTCTAAATCTTAAAGAGGAGAAGTGAATGAACAAAGTTCAGTTCAGGCTTCTGGGTTGATTTGAAACCTTTCTTTGTTTGTGAAAACAAGGTTTCGAATCATGACAAAAAGGAGAAATTGTGTCCTGTTATATTATATATTTTATATTTAAAATACACAAAATAATAGTATAAGGAGTATAGGCCGGTTTACGAGAAATATAGCAAAGTAAGGTAATTAGAAATGTTATCAAAATATGTCTTTCATTTAATGATAAAATATTAGGATTGTGGTATGTAAAATTAATAAGTAAATGAAGGTATATTTTGTATTGGTAAATTCAAAATAATGATACTGCATTCTGTTTCAGGATCTGACTTATAAGTCACCAAAAGAATAGAAATGTAATATTTCTAGACCTTTCATATGAAAACAAACCCTTGAAGCTTAATAATATCAGTTCTGGGAGAAGATTTGACACAAGAGAATAATTTGTTATAATTATTGTTGTCTTTTTATGCTCAATAAAGTTTTTCCAACTTTACAGAGTGCAGGAAGAAGAAAAAGAAGAAGAAAAAAAAAACCTCAAGACCTGTGTAGCGGGGTATCGTTTTCACCCACAAAACTACAGTTCCCAGCACGCTTTGAGGCATCCAGGGTGCATTTCCCCGCGCAAGGACTGCTGGGGTGGACTTTAAAAGGGAGAGGAGGAGCCTCGCTCTTTCTGTTGGAACGCCGCCCTCCCTGCAAGAGGATCCCTGCACTTACCTGCTGCGCGTGCAAGGCCTGAAGCCTGGGCCTCGCACTTTGTTCCAGAGAGTTTTCCGTTCCACCGAGGAGCCTGCGCAGCATCCGATCCACCTGAGGTGCCACCATCTTCTGGAGGACCGAAGACCCGGTGCATCGTAGGCACGGTGAAGCAATTCACTATCTACAACTAAAACATCTGATAAATACACTACCCCAACCCATTAGAGACGGAAAGAAATTAACCCCATTGGAAAAGTTATGTAGTACATAAACCTCATTAAGACACGTGATCTCAAAAGTGTATGGAATTCTGACAGATTTAGAAGCACAAGAAAAACCTTACTTTATAGAGAAATGGGAAAAAGAAATAAACACAAAATTTGACGAACAACAAGTTGAGAGAATGATAGCAGCCGTACACAATAACGCAACAGACATAAAAACAATTGAAATGAACTATAAATGTATATCAAGATGGCATAGGACACCAGATAAGATCCACAAATACAGTAAAGACAAATCCACACAGTGCTGGAGGGAATGTGGCCAGATCGGAACGACAATACATATATGGTGGGATTGTCCAAAGATAAAGGACTATTGGCAGGAAATCCAGGAACTCATAAAAGTAATAACTGGAGAAAAGGTACCTACCTAATAGTATACAGGTGTGTCTCTTCCACGAACCAAAAGATGTAAATAAAAGCTATAGAAAAACACTAATCCCAACATTGATAAATGCTGCAAAAGGATTGATTCCAAAAAATTGGTTAAGCACAAAAAAACAGACATAAAGGAATGGTTCGAAAGAGTCTAAAATTACAACAAAATGGAATACCTATATAGCTGTGACATGGGACAACTCGACAAATACAACTGAATCTGGGGACAGTGGAGAGACTTTAAAACCCTCAGAGAAATACAGTACCTGGAAAAAATGACAGAGGACAATAGGGAATGAAATAAGAAGGAAAGGAGAGAACAAACCATTAGGGGGAGAGGAGGGAGGGGGAGGAGATGGTCTAAAATTAAAACCAGAAGGTAAAGGAAGTTTAAATAAGATTTTAATAATAAAAGTAGTACATTTTTAAGTAGTAGTAAAGAAATACCTGGAAAACCTCAATGATGAGAAACGGAATTAGAGACAATATTAATGAATAAAATAATGAGCAAGTCTCTTGATATGTTTTTTTCTGAAGTGGTTTTAAAAAAAAAAAAAGATCCTGGGAACCTTGGTTCGGAAAAGTTTTAAGTAGGTGTGAGCTGCCCTTTTAGAGTAAACCTTCCTTTAGTGATGTCATGGGTGTAGTTAGTGCCCGTATAAATGCCAATGTGCAAGGGGCCTAGGTAGATGGGGCATGGGAGTAAGATAACCCAGAGCTGCTAAGATATAGTTTCCTGTGGTGCTGATCTAAAAGGCCATTTGCAGGGGTGAAGTCCCAGGCGAGGTGGTACAGAACATGGGAGGAATTACTGTAGCCTCCCTGTCTCTCCTGACTTTCTTTTGCTGGTCCTGCAGTGGGGTGCATAATGCCTTCGAGGCCTGGACAGAATCCTCTGATGTGAGTAATGGTGGAGCCTGGGAATATGTGTGCCATCTGGGAGTGTGTCTGGCTAGGAAGAGCTATGGAAAGATATGGTATACTAATAGAAGCATCTGGATTCCCCTGGCCCTCAGCTGTGGGTCCCATGACGTGGTGATGGAAGCTTAATGCTGTGGACATACTATACATACTATACATAAGGGGATGATCCCAGTTCTGATGGGCTCCCAAGGAGGGAAATGGAGCTGTATAGGGAAAATAGCTTAAAGTGCTTGTAAACCCTTACATATACCCAGTGACATGACTGGCCTCTAATGCACAGAGATGAAACAAATTCTTCTACATACATTGTACCTATTTATCTGCAGTCTTCTCTTCTCTATATCCATTCAAAAGATCCATCTATTCAGAATTTATAAAGCTTGTCTGAGCTGTCAGAAAGCAGGGGTCAGAGAGCTGAAATTACACACTGCAGAGCTCAATGAGGAGAACGCTGAGAGCTGATTGGAGGGAAAGGACACATGCCCCTTTACACAGCACACATGAGCAAAGCTGAGGCTGTTAATCACAAGCTGTGTGCTGGAGAGCCCTTCCATATTTTTTTTCCTTTGGAGTCAGAAGTGACTCATGCTGATAGCAGAGGAATGGGGCAGCAGACAAAAATTACACTGTGTTCTGGATTTGAGACAAGTACACACTATAGAGGGATATGCTTTATTCATATTTCCTGTCTGAGGTTTACAACCACTTTAAAAAGTGTACCTGCACTCTGTGGTGAAATGGCTGCTACAGAATGCCTAACCTTGCATGTGGTGTTCTGCAGTGAAAATTCTGCTAGTATATCATGTGATATGTCACAGAAAAGCTACAGTAAAGTGCAGAAAATGCTTTTGTGTGTAGACATTCCTTTATTCTCAAATATTAGGGCCTCTGGTCTGGAAATGTTGTGAGCGGGCCTCAGGCCAAGAGTGTGACACAATATGGCAGAGAATTTCTCAACAACCGGTGTGTGGTTGTCTATCCATGAAGAAGTGGGGTAGGGACTTGCACAGTTTGGTGCCAAAACCTGCCAAATAGTAGTCCCCCTTACAAGCCGAGAATTACAAATTCATAAAAATGAGTTTCAGTACCATGCAGGAGTGCCTTTTTGTGAGATTTTTTATCCTTATCTTCTCCAAGATCCTACAGTGAGGCTGAGTGGCATCACCCTCACCTAGGGCACATCCACAGTCCTATTGCTTATCCTCAGTTTTTGCTGAGTGACAGTCTCCGCAGTCTTATTGCAGCTCTCTGCTCCTCCTCAGCTGGCACAAATACCCAGGCCTTTCTACTCCACTTTGAAGTTGACAGAATTAGCAGCCAATTGTTAGTCTGAGCACTGTCCAAGCATTGTCATGTGACTGGGGGAGTAACGTTACCACTCTCCTTGGTCGCCAACACAGCCGAATGCAGTGCAGGCTGCAGAGGATTGAGGATCTGCAAAGGAAGAGTAGGTACAATGAGTATAAGGGGGTCAGTAGATTCTCTTTCCACAGACACTGTTCACTCTCATCACGGTGAGCAGATATCAAGTGAAAGTAACTTTTTTTCTTGGACATTTTTTGTTGAACTTTGAAATCGTTTTCTTTTACCCTACATGTTTTATTTGAAAACATGTCTGGAGACCTAATTTACAAAAAGATATTGATATGATAGAACAAGTCCGGATACATGCAACAAAAATGGTGAAAGGTCTGGGGGACAAAACATATCAGGAGAGACTTCAGGAACCTAATATGTACAGTGTGGAGGAAAGAAGGGAAAGGGCTGACATGAGTGAGACCTTTAAATACAATAAGGGTGTGAATAAGGTTCAGGACGGCAGTATTTTCAGTATGACGCCAAGATCAAAAACACAGGGACATGACCTCAAACTAGCAGGAGAAAAGTTTAAACCCAATCTTAGAAAGTTTCATTATACCAAAAGAGTATTTGATGCTTGGAATAGACTTCGAGCACAGGTAGAGAGTGATTTAACAGTAAATGGGTTCTAACATACTTGTGACAAACATAGACTTATACTCAGACACAATAGTTAAAAAAAAAAAATAGGGCAGACTCGATGAACCACTTGGTCTTTTTTCTGCTGTCACTCTTCTATGTGTCTATTTTTACTAATAGTTTATAAGAACTCCCTATTTTTACAACGGGTCATTTATATTAACAGTCACCCATTATTTATTTAACCCCCCTGCCAAGCTAAGGCATGAGGACATGGTGGTTTTCGAGTGCAATTTGAAAGAAATCACATCACATTAAAGGAAAGTGTCTGTCTGGGTTGTGATTCCTAATTGTTTAATGGGGAGTTACTCTTATTCAAGCCTTAGTTTACCAGGACATAACATTTTTTACTGAAATACAAAGTGATAATGTTGTTCTTACATAGCAGTGTTCTGTGGATGAATTGCTTTGGGCAGGTCATGGCATGGAATTAAAGTGTGTGGGTGTTCCGTGATTAGAAGGTACTTGTGTGTGTAGAGAGTGAGTGGGATTTGGACTATCTGTTGTGGCAAACAAAACAGAACATAATATTCTTTACAATAGCAAGTGGCTAAGGTGTCCATTTATGAAACCGTGAACAGCAGTGATCCCGAGGATCGCCGCTGATCTCAGCTCATAATTGGTTTATGAAACAAAGATGATCAGGGGAGAACATGTTCTCCACCAATTACTGTATTTTCCAGCGTATAAGACGACCGGGCGTATAAGACGACCCCCCTAATTTTCCAATTAAAACATTGTTTTGGGCTATACTCGCTGTATAAGACTACCCCCTACCTCACACAGGGATGCAGTCTTGTAGCTCCGATGAAAGCCCAATCTCTGAAGGCAGCTCTGGAAGACTTAGATGCAGGTCCATCCTCTCTTGGTAGAGGTGAGCAGGCACCGCAGCAGATCATCTTAGCTTCTCTCCTGATGGCTCTGGTCCCGGCAGGCTGAGAGCTCAGACCCCATCTATAGGTCTGCACTCTCCTCTCTCCTGGCTCAGTTTTCCCAGAAAACGGTGACACTTCCTCCACTGGGTGCAGCCACGTTTGGTATTAATTGGCAAGTACAGTCTTGAAAACGGTGACACTAATTGCAGTATACAGCACTGAGCCAATCACGGCGAGCGTTGTATTCTATGTAATGAATACAAAGCCTGCTCAGATTGGCAGAGGCTGTGACATCATCAGCCCGCGCTGCTCCAATCCGAGCAGGCTTAACAAGCTCTGTATTCAAAAACAGAGTGCATGGCCCGCCGGGATTGGCTGAGCGCCACATACTGTATGTAACAGTATTACCGAGCACCCGGCGGGCTTCACATCCATCTGGCGGCCTCTACACCCAGCGTATAAGACGACCCCCACTCTTTGGCAGTGTAATTAAGGTGTAAAAAGTCATCTTATACGCCGTAAAATACGGTATCTCCGCACACTGAGAATCGCCCATTGTCTGACACAGAAACTGAAGCCCCGTACACACGATCGGTTTGACTGATGAAAACCGTCCAATGGAGGGTTTTCATCAGACCAACCGATCGTGTATGGTACCCATCGGTCTTTTTTCCATCGGTTTTAAAAAATAGAACTTGTTTTAAAATTTTCCGATGGATAAAAAACCGATCGAAAACTCCGATCGTCTATGGGCAAGTCCATCGGATAAAAAACCCACGCATGCTCAGAATCAAGTCGACGCATGCTCAGAAGCATTGAACTTCATTTTTCTCGGCTCATCAGAGTGTTTTACGTCACCGCGTTTGGAACGGTCGGTTTTTTGACTGATGGTGTGTGGGCAAGACTGATGGAAAACAGTTTCATCGGATATCCGATAGACAAATCCATCGGATGAAAATCCATAGGTTAACCGATCGTGTGTACGGGGCTTGACAGTTTATGAAGCTGAGATATCAGCACTTCACTGGTGATCTTTGACAGAATTAATCTTCCCCGATTCACCAGCTAAGCCTAAAACAGGAAACGAATACAGCAATCACATCAGTGGCGGTGCATCCATAAGGGGCGCATCGGCGCCGCCCCCTCTCTCTTGCCACCTCTCTATCACCATAGATAGATTCATGCATTGCATGAATCTATCTATGGTCGCCACTGCCACCCCTTTATTCAGGTGCCCGGCCCCTTTTCAGGCACCTGGCACCTGAATTACAGCGGCGGGGTATTTTTTGGAAGCACCTGATTAGAGCCATAGGCTCTAATAGGCGTCCAAAAAGGTGAACATCGGGCGCCATGCTGGGCGCTCGCTGTTCACTAAGCGTTGTGTTTGGAAAGCGAATGAATATTCGCTTTCCTAACACTGAACCGCCTCTCAGCCAATCAGGTGCTCGGGTCTGTTACCTGTCGCCTGATTGGCTGAAACGACAGGCGCTTTGATTGGATGCCGCCTATCAGGCATCCAATCATAGCAGAGGACAGGAAGAGAGGACGGGAGAAGACATCGAGGAGCGTGAAGGACATCGCCATGACCCGCTGCCCCACCGAGACAAGGTAAGTGCCGGGCGGGGGATGCACAGTGGCAGCATTTGATGGGCACATTAGCGGCAATTGATGGGCACACTGGCAGCAATTGGTGGGCACAGTAGCAGCAATTGATGGGCACACTGGCAGCAGTTAATGGGCACAGTAGCGGCAGTTGATGGGCACACTGGCAGCAGTCGATGGGCACAGTAGCGGCAGTTGATGGGCACAGTAGCGGCAATTGATGGGCATACTAGCAGCAATTGATGGGCACACTGGCAGCAATTGATGGGCACAGTAGCGGCAATTGATGGGCACACTGGCAGCAGTTAATGGGCACAGTAGCCGCAGTTGATGGGCACACTGGCAGCAGTTGATGGGCACAGTAGCGGCAGTTGATGGGCACAGTAGCGGCAATTGATGGGCATACTAGCAGCAATTGATGGGCACACTGGCAGCAATTGATGGGCACAGTAGCGGCAATTGATGGGCACACTGGCAGCAGTTAATGGGCACAGTAGCCGCAGTTGATGGGCACACTGGCAGCAGTTGATGGGCACAGTAGCGGCAGTTGATGGGCACACTGGCAGCAGTCGATGGGCACAGTAGTGGCAGTTGATGGGCACAGTAGCGGCAGTTGATGGGCATACTAGCAGCAATTGATGGGCACACTGGCAGCAATTGATGGGCACAGTAGCGGCAATTGATGGGCACACTGGCAGCAGTTAATGGGCACAGTAGCGGCAGTTGATGGGCACACTGGCAGCAGTTGATGGGCACAGTAGCGGCAGTTGATGGGCACAGTAGCGGCAGTTGATGGGCACACTGGCAGCAGTTGATGGGCACAGTAGCAGCAATTGATGGGCATACTAGCAGCAATTGATGGGCACACTGGCAGCAATTGATGGGCACAGTAGCGGCAATTGATGAGCACACTGGCAGCAATTGATGGGCACAGTAGCGGCAATTGATGGGCACACTGGCAGCAAATGATGGGCACAGTAGCAGCAATTGATGGGCACACTGGCAGCAGTTAATGGGCACAGTAGCGGCAGTTGATGGGCACACTGGCAGCAGTCGATGGGCACAGTAGCGGCAGTTGATGGGCACAGTAGCGGCAATTGATGGGCATACTAGCAGCAATTGATGGGCACACTGGCAGCAATTGATGGGCACAGTAGCGGCAATTGATGGGCACACTGGCAGCAGTTAATGGGCACAGTAGCCGCAGTTGATGGGCACACTGGCAGCAGTTGATGGGCACAGTAGCGGCAGTTGATGGGCACACTGGCAGCAGTCGATGGGCACAGTAGTGGCAGTTGATGGGCACAGTAGCGGCAGTTGATGGGCATACTAGCAGCAATTGATGGGCACACTGGCAGCAATTGATGGGCACAGTAGCGGCAATTGATGGGCACACTGGCAGCAGTTAATGGGCACAGTAGCGGCAGTTGATGGGCACACTGGCAGCAGTTGATGGGCACAGTAGCGGCAGTTGATGGGCACAGTAGCGGCAGTTGATGGGCACACTGGCAGCAGTTGATGGGCACAGTAGCAGCAATTGATGGGCATACTAGCAGCAATTGATGGGCACACTGGCAGCAATTGATGGGCACAGTAGCGGCAATTGATGAGCACACTGGCAGCAATTGATGGGCACAGTAGCGGCAATTGATGGGCACACTGGCAGCAAATGATGGGCACAGTGTCAGCAATTGATGGCACAGTGGCGGCAATTGATGGCACAGTGGCTGCTTTTATCTGGACACAGTGGCTGTGTTTGATGGGTACAGTGGCTGCGTTTGATGGCACAGTGGCGGCAATTGATGGGCACAGTAGCTGCGTTTGACAGGCACAGTGGCAGCAATTGATTTTTTTTTTCAGTTTGTTTGCGCACCAAAATTTTGAGCACCAGCCACCAATCAATCACGTCCAATTAGTGGTAAGCTGCAATATAACAAATGTTTGCTTTTGAATTTAATATTGCTTTAAGCCTTTCATTCACCACTACATCTTGATGATGGAAAAAATGAGCAACTTTTAATTTGACAATTTAATATTGCTCACAGATTTCTATGACAATTGTCTATGACAGACATGTCCAACTGGTGCTTCACGGGCCGCATGTGGCCCTCTTGCTCCTTTTCTGAAGCCCTGAGTGGCTTAAGGATAAAAAAGTATATGTCCCAGCTGTTCCGTAGTTGATAAATTACACTTCCTTGTATAATTTTGAAGCAAAATAGTTCAGGAAATGTTTTGTATTTTCTTTCCGTGGGATTAAAGATGAAGTTTTATAGCCCACGGTTTTATCTGAGATTGACATGCATGGTTTGATAGGAATTGAAGAGAAATCCTAGGGACACAGTAAATGTTGACAGAGGTGCTGATCCTGAAAGTAGTGGGAACGCAATAGCGCCCCTACCTATGGGAATAGGGACAAATCAATAGGGTACTGCATTGTAAATTTAAAAAATAAAGTACAGTTATTATTGGTCACTTACCTGTCAGCTGACATTTAACTTCTAGAAGATTTTACAGTTGGTCAGGTGATTCAACGAACCTATAGGAAAAAAGAAGAGGTTATAAAAGAAAATCAGACCAACGGTTTTTAGCAGAACAATGGCTGCAGCAGAAGAAAAGGCACCTTCTGTGTTGTTCTCCATCTGACCATGAATTCTTTGCTGCGTCAGCTGATGGAGAGGGCCTCTGCTCCTGATGGCAATGCCTGGATGAGGTTCTGCCTGTCTTGTGACCCTTCCATGGCTTCTCTGCCACCTCTCTCTCCTCCACTCTCGGCTGTCATGCCTGATTTGCCCCATCCTGTCTCCTCTGCGCTTTCGGTTTCCTCCGCTCCTGCCTTCTCCCTCCCTTCACATCTTCCGAGTCAGCCTGTGTCTCCTTCCCTTCTGAGTTTGTCCGTTCCGGCTCCTCCCCTGGTTCAGCCTCCTTTCATGCCCCCACCTTCTTCTTCGTGTGGCCGACCCTCTATACCACCCAGGCCGCTTGATCCCTCCCCTCCCATATCTTCAGTGCGCAGTATGGAGGTGGATTGCGATGCAGGAGCATGCGCAGTACAGCTGGGACGCCCACAGAGGACAAAGCAAAAGCCGGTCCGCTGGATTGAATCCAGGGGCCAGCCAGCTCCTAAAAAGAAAAAGGAAAATGGTAATGCTATTAACACTTTGCGCTCTAAACACTCTGCTCTGGACTGGGCGTGACTGTGAGCGGAGCCGAGAAAAGCCGAGTACACTCGGCTATGTGTATCTCGGCGGCGATTGCTGCGCTCCGCTCAGTCAGCGAAGATCGCCAGGATGAGTGAGTATCGGCGTATAACACGCACCCACGATTTTCCCCGATTTTAAGGGGAAAAAAGTGCGTGTTATACGCCGATAAATACGGTATTTAATTATTTAACCATGTTATAATACATATTGATATATTCTATTGATTAATTGAGGTTATTTTTCTCTGTACTATTTAGAAGCTCCCGAGGAAGCGATTTTTGTCAATATCGCGAAACATGTCGAGCTTAATATTTTAACCCAAGTTAAGAATTCCGTGGATCCATACCCAGGAGATACTCTTGAACAAGCTTGGGCATCTATTCTATAGACACCATTGCAACAAGGTTCCTCACATTGAGCAACTCTCCTTGGGATCAACCACGTGATCTTTCTTTTATAATATATTATGTTTCTATTTTTGTATTCTAATAATTAGATGCAACTGTTAAAATATATATGTCACATCATGTGAAATAAAATTATTATATTTTTTACGTACGTGCCTACAAAGTCCATCCTTTCACATCCATTTTATACCAATATTCAATAGAACGTGGCACTATCATTAACTGGGGTGTTTGATTACCACCCAAGGGCATTTGTAATCAATATATTTCTTATCCGTAAATGACCGAATTTCTTCTCATTTAGTTCCTGAAAGCTGTTTTAAAGAAGCGTTGGTCTGTGAAATCTCGCCTCTTGGCTTTCATTTATCTACTTCTACTAAAGATAAAATTTGGAGAGGCGAATATATCAACCTTCTTTCTCTCCTTCCTTCCTTTAAAGATAATCGTCTGGATAAGAAGGATTCTGAGAAATTTGAGGATGATAGGCGCAAGTCAGCTCCGCGCTATTTCAACAATTGACTTCAAGCCTTTTGCATATATGCTAGCATCACAGGCAAGAAACGTACTGATTTGTGTTGTGGGATGTTTCAACACATTGAAATTATCCTTGAAGCTTTTAAAAAAAATTCAGGATTGGCATGGTTCTATTACGACGAATCCTTCAGACAAAAATTAGCGGTACATAAAAATTTGAAATGGGGTTCTAAAGATGTGGGTTTATGGCTAAACCTGTTGATCCCTAGAAAACAAGTGTTGCCCTCTCAATCTCCACAGTCTGCGCCTTTTAAAAAGGGCTTATGATTCGGGTTTAATGAAGGGCAATGAAAATGGCCTAATTCATGTTGCTACAAAAATGAATGCGCTACCTGCGCTGGTGCTCATCCTGCTATTCGTTGCTTCAAAAAATCGTCTCAGGCTACTACGTCTCATTCTAGGGATAATTTTTGTTCTGGCAATAACGCCAGTGAAACTAATCGCCATGTTACTGTTTCTTCAAATATGGCCAGACCTTCCAACAGCGGATCTCATAATTAGTGGTTTTTCTGTTGGTTTTCGATTGCCGGAGTTGGATGGCACGGGTTGTGTTTGTCATGATAATCTCCCTTCAGTTCGTCGTTTCCCTGATGTAGTATCTGAATTTTTTTTGAAAGAAGTCAATGAAGGTAGAGTTGAAGGTCCTTTTCTTTCACCACCTTTTTGGAACTTTAGAGTCTTGCCACCTGGAATAATACCTAAGAAAGGAAAGAATAGTTTTCGCTTAATACACCACTTGTCCTATCCTGTTGGTTCACCTCTTAACGATACTATTGACCCTATTGCAAGTTCTGTTTCTTATAAGATACCTTTGTTTGGACAGTCCGCTTTGCTTGCCAAAGCTGACATTAAATCGGCTTTCCGTCTATTACCTATTCATTATTCCGCTTTTAGTTCTCTGGGTTTTTACTTTAATGGAGCCTATTACTATGATAAATGCCTGCCGATGGGCTGCTCCTTGTCTTGCAGGTATTTTGAAGCTTTTGCTTCCTTTCTTCAATGGACAGTCTCATTTCAAGCCGATTCTACTAATTTGATACACTACTTAGACGACTTCTTATTTATTGGTCCAGCCGATTCTTCACATTGTCTTTATTTGTTTAGTGAATTTAGGGTCATCTGTAGACGTTTTGGTGTTCCACTAGCAGAAGAAAAGTCTGTTTGGCCTACGACATGCCTGGAGTTTCTGGGCATTACCATTGACACAGTTCAGATGGAGTGTCGCCTCCCTTCAACTAAAATTGATCGTTTGCGCGCTTTGGTCTCTCTTGTTCTTTCTAAATCTAAAGTGACAGTTTGAACCTTGCAGTCATTACTAGGCTTGCTTGCTTTCGCAACACGAATCATCCATATTGGCCGGGTTTTTTTCTAAACGATTATATAAGGCTTTAGCAGGTTTTAAATCACCTTTTTCATTTTGTACGTATTACGGTACTTAAGATTTAGTTTCAGATCTTTTGGTTTGGAATTAATTTTTACCATCTTATAATGGCTGTTCTTTTTGGCAGACCCCCAATTGTGATGCCTATGCTATTTCATTATTTACTGATGCAGCAGGTTCTGTTGGCTACGGCGCATTTTGGCACGGTCATTGGTCTATGGATTTTTGGCCTTCTTCTTGGGTTGAACAAGGATTAACTAAAAACGTAGTGTTAAGCCCCGTACACACGATCGGTTTGACTGATGAAAACCGTCCGATGGATGGTTTTCATCAGACCAACCGATCGTGTATGGTACCCATCGGTCTTTTTTCCATCGGTTGGAAAAAATAGAACATGTTTTAAATTTTTCTGATGGATAAAAAACCGATCGAAAACTCAGATCGTCTATGGGCAAGTCCATCGGATCAAAAACCTACGCATGCTCAGAATCAAGTCGACGCATGCTCAGAAGCATTAAACTTCATTTTTCTCGGCTCATCTGAGTGTTTTACATCACCGCGTTTGGAACGGTCGGTTTTTTGACTGATGGTGTGTGGGCAAGACTGATGAAAAACAGTTTCATCGGATTTCCGATAGACAAATCCATCGGACGAAAATCCATAGGTTATCCGATCGTGTGTACGGGGCTTTACTGGCGATTTTTCCTATTTTAGTAGCTCTTGAGCTATGGTGCGATCAACTACAGAATTCTCGTATTCACTTTCATTCCGACAATAAAGGTGTTGCGTTCGCTATCAATTGTATGACATCTAAATCTTTACCAGTTTTAAGACGATTGGTTTTCAAATGCCTTGCTTTTAATTTGTGGATTAAAGTTAAATATATTCCAGGTCATGTTAACACTATTGCCGATTCTTTATCCCGCTTTCAGCTGGACCGATTCCGCAGTTTAGTGCCGGATGCAGATCTATTGGGCTCTCCATGCCCGGAACAGTTGTGGTCGGTGGTTTGTCCTCAGTAATGTTGGCCATCACAAATACCTTGGCCTCCTCCACGTGGAAACAATACAACGCCATGTGGTCCTTGTGGTGCTCTTTTCCACAATCCGCCCATTTGTCTAGCCATTCTTTCTCTGAAATTTTAGTTTAGGCTTCATTTAAAAAATAAAGTACAGTTATTATTGGTCACTTACCTGTCAGCTGACATTTAACTTCTAGAAGATTCTACAGTTGGTCACGTAATTCAACGAACCTATAGGAAAAAAGAAGAGGTTATAAAATAAATCAGACCAACGGTTTTTAGCAGAACAACGGCTGCAGCAGAAGAAAAGGGACCCCTCCCCTTGTCGCGGTCCTTCCCCAGTTTGAATATCTTTTCTGTTGAAAGGGATAGTGTTTTTTTGTTATAAGTTGGTTGGTTTGAGCTTTTAAAGCTGAACCATTGGTATGTTAATTTATGTAAGATTAGAAAATATTAAATCGTCAAAATAAACATTGGTTTTATTGGTTATGTATCGTCATACCAGTAATTAAGGGCCGCGGCCATTCATACCCCAGTTTAAGATTATTTGTTTTATTATATTTAATATATTTAAAGATTAAGATAATATTGAATTTGGTCTCTAGTCCCATTACTAAAGCCCCGTACACACGGTCGGACTTTTGGCCAGCAAACTTCATTTTGAGCAAGTTGGACCAACAATCCGACCGCGTGTACGCTCCATCGGACAAACTTTTTTTGCCTTTTTCTTGTTTTCATCGGACAAAAGTTGGGTCTGCAAACGGACAAACTTTTGCCCAACAAAAGTCCGATGGAGCAAAGTCCAACCGTGAGTACAGAAAACCATCGGACTTTTGTCCGATGGACAAAACAACTAATGTTAAAATCAACCAACAATAGCAGAAGTTGACCAAAGGGTGGCGGTAAAGAGCAGAAAAACCATGTGATGTTGCAAAAAGTTTTGGGAAAGTTTGCAGAAAAGTCTGAGCATGTGTATGCTATGGGTGTTCCCGACCAACTCCGTTCGGACAAAAAAACACAGAAAAGTCAGATGGAAGTCAGACCGTGTGTACGGGGCTTTACTCTCGCCATAACTAGCCAACACAAGAACCATTTTTGGCTGGAGTTGGGCTTCAAAGAGTCTTAAATGAAATACAAATCAGTGCAGGCTAAATGGATGATCAGGGAGTAGGGGATAAGAGATAGTAAAGCATTTACATTTTTTTACAAAAAATGCTTCCCCTCCCCAGCATTCTATAACATAAAATTGTCCCTCCCCATAATACTCTATCTCTGGCACTATCCCCTGCAGACTGATTGCTCTGTGATCCAACGCTGGCTCCCTCCCAGGTTGAATTAGACCCAGCATCGTTCAACCACTACATGCAAGCCAAGGGCATCAAGACCATGCCCCCTGGGGGTACCATCAGGCCACACTGCACTCACAGGAGAATGCTGCAGAAAGCATGTCATTTTTTGGTGCCACTTTCTGCAACACTCATGCCCAGCCCACGCATGGACAAAAGAAGAAAGGAATAAAGGTATGTGTGATTTTTTTATTAACCACTAAAGGACCTTGCCTGTTTTTCAGACTCGGTGTTTACAAGTTTAAAACAGGTTTTTTTGCTAGAAAATTACTTAGAACCCCCAAACATTATATATTGTTTTTTTTCTAACACCCTAGAGAATAAAATAGCGGTCATTGCAATACTTTTTGTCACACTGTATTTGCGCAGCGGTCTTACAAGCGCACTTTTTTGGGAAAAAATTCACTTTTTTTAATTAAAAATTAAGACATCAGTAAAGTTAGTCTAATTTTTTTTTTATATTGTGAAAGATAATGTTACGCTGAGTAAATTGATACCCAACATGTCATGCTTCAAAATTGCGCCCGCTCGTGGAATGGCGTCAAACTTTTACCCTTAAAAATCTCCATAGGCGACGTTAAAAGATGCAACCTATAGAATTTTTTAAAGTTACAGAGGAGGTCTAGGGCTAGAATTATTGGTCTCGCTCTAACGATTGCGGTGATACCTTACTTGTGTGGTTTAAACACCGTTTTCATATGCGGGCGCTACTCACATATGCGTTCGCTTCTGCGCGCTAACTCGTCGGGACGGGGAGCATTAAAAAAAAAATTGTTTTGTTTTCTTATTTATTTTACTTGATTTTATTTATTTTTACGCTGTTTTAAAAAAAAAATGGGTCACTTTTATTCCTATTACAAGGAATGTACACATCCCTTGCAATAGAAAAAAGCATGACAGGTCCTCTTAAATATGAGATCTGGGGTCAACAAGACCTCAGATTTCATATTTAGACTAAAATGCAATAAAAAAAAAATTGTCATTTGAAAAAAATTACAAAAAAAATGTCCCTTTAAGTCGTATGGGCGGAGCTGACGCTTTGACGTCGCTTTGGCCCTGCTATGGTATGGATACGGGTGGGGGCCATCTTCCCCTCACTCGTATCCATACCACAGAGGGAGAAGGACCTGATCGCCTCCGCCACTACCGACGGCTCCGGTAAGCGGCAGAGGGCGCGGGAGTGCGGCGGGAGGGGGGCCCTCTCCCGCCGCCGATAACGGTGATCTCACGGCGAATCCGCCACAGAGACCACCATTATCATAAACAGAACCGCTCACAGAAAAGATGGATATCTCGGTTGTGGCAGCAGCTGCTGCCGTTACAGAGATATCCATCTTTAAAATGCCGACATATATGTACATGAGCTGGTCGGCAAGTGGTTAGAAGAATGGCGGGGGAATTTAATATACTCATCACAGGAGGAAAACCAAAATATGAAAATGAACCAGAAGTATAAAGAGCAATTCAGCTATAAAGCCTTGGAGTACGAGCTGCCTTTTTCAGGTCAGGTAACCCAAATCATCAGGTCTTCTCTCTGTACATTCTCTTTTATCAGCTTACAAACCTGGAGACTTTAACCTGAGAAGTGCCACAGACTGAAATCTGTACCACCTTACATACAGTGGGGATCGAAAGTTTGGGCACCCCAGGTAAAAATGTGTATTAATGTGCATAACGAAGCCAAGGAAAGATGGAAAAATCTCCAAATGGCATCAAATTACAGATTAGACATTCTTATAATATGTCAAAAAAAGTTAGATTTTATTTCCGTCATTTACACTTTCAAAATTACAGAAAACAAAAAAATGGCGTCTGCAAAAGTTTGGGCACCCTGCAGAGTTAATATCTTGTACTGCCCCCTTTGGCAAGTATCACAGCTTGTAAACACTTTTTGTAGCCAGCCAAGAGTCTTTCAATTCTTGTTTGAGGTATCTTTGCCCATTCTTCCTTACAAAAGTCTTCCAGTTCTTTAAGATTTCTGCGCTGTCTGTCACGCACTGCTCTTTTAAGGTCTATCCATAGGTTTTCAATAATGTTGAGGTCAGGAGATTGTGAAGGCCATGGCAAAACCTTCAGTTTACGCCTCTTGATGTAATCCCCAGTGGATTTTGATGTGTATTTAGGATCATTATCCATTTGTAGAAGCCATCCTCTCTTTAACTTCAGCTTTTTCACAGATGGCATCAAGTTACCATCCAAAATTTGCTGAAATTTTATTGAATCCATTTTTCCTTCTACTCGTGAAATGTTCCCTGTGCCACTGGCTGCAATACAACCCCAAAGCATGATTGATCCACCCCCATGCTTAACAGTTGGACAGAGGTTCTTTTCATTAAATTCTGTGCCCTTTCTTCTCCAAACGTACCTTTGCTCATTCCGGCCAAAAAGTTCTATTTTAACCTCATCGGTCCACAGAACTTGTTTCCAAAATGCCTCAGGCTTGTCTATATGTTCATTTGAAAAGTTCAAACGCTGATTTTTGTGGTGAGGACGTAGAAGAGGTTTTCTTCTGATAACTCTTCCATGAAGACCATATTTGTACAAGTATCTCTTTATAGTGGAATAGTGTACCACAACTCCAGTGTCTGCCAGATCTTTCTGGAGGGATCGTGCAGTCAAACGTGGGTTTTGAATTGCTTTTCTCACAATCCTGCGAGCTGTTCTGTCTGATATTTTTCTTGGTTTTCCAGATCTTGCTTTAACTTCCACTGTTCCTGATGACTTCCATTTCTTAATTACATTCCGAACAGAGGATATTGACATCTGAAAACGCTTTGCTATCTTCTTATAGCCTTCTCCAGCTTTGTGAGCATCAACTATTTTCAGTTTCAGTTTTCTAGACAACTGCTTAGAAGAACCCATGGTGCTGATTGTTGGGGCAAGGTCAGATGAGTCTGGCCATTTAAAACCTTTGAGATTGACATCACCTGGTCTTCCCAGACGATGGTTGAGAACAATCCATGACACTGGCAGGTCTCAGCTTTGCAAAGGAGGCAGTGCATGCTATAAATTCTGCAGGGTGCCCAAACTTTTGCAGACGCCATTTTTTTGTTTTCTGTAATTTTGAAAGTGTAAATGATGGAAATAAAATCTAACTTTTTTTGACATATTATAAGAATGTCTAATCTGTAATTTGATGCCATTTGGAGATTTTTCCATCCTTCCTTGGCTTCGTTATGCACATTAATACACATTTTTACCTGGGGTGCCCAAACTTTCGATCCCCACTGTATGTAGCGGCCTCACCCCGTCCTCTTTAGCTAGGGGTATGTCACACGACAGGGTGAGGTGCGCTACGGCCCATGTCCTCCCCATAACTGTGGGTGAGGTGAAGGCCAGTATCAGTATCTTCCTCGGGCCAAATGTGCGTTGGGTGTGAAACTCAGTCCTGCTGTGCTGGAATCTCCCTTGCTCCCATTAACAGAGTCCATACACCGATCACAGTCCAACTCTCAGTTTTATTTCGTAGCTCCACAACAAATAATGTAATGGCGAGATACGGTGGGATGAGCAGGTCGAGGCACTGTCCTGATTTTAGTCTCTAAACCCCTGTACTTTGACCAAGGGTTGTAGCAACCTTGAAAAGAATACCTTCGCTGCGCTGCGGCCCCTATCAGGGGAAGATGACCCTCCAAGGGAGTTACCAGAGGCCCATCCATCACCGGGTTGACGCTGCTCCGGAATCTTCAGACGGGTGACCTCCCCAGCCTCCTCGCCTCAGATGCGGGTCCCCTCGCAAGGGGCACCCTGGAATCACTTTACCCTCGCGGGACCCAGTCGAAGTCACTGAGCCCCAGGCCTACGACAGTACCTCACCCCAGGCTGAAGGTGCCTGGGATGGACTCCAACTCCATTCCGGTCAGGCCTAGGGCGCCTGAGCCGGAACCTCGAACCGCCCGCACCCAGGCCTAAGGTGCCTGGGTGCGTGAAGAGATGATCCTCCGAAGACCTCGTGGCGAGGGCGTCTCCCCCTTTTATCTCCTCCCATCAACACCACGGCAGGTTCCCCGCCCCAGCCGTACCATCTCTGGAAAGGGACAAAAAGGGTAGCACTGTGGTAGTGATTCTACCTTGAGCCCGTAGGTACCCCGCCACCCACAGGCCAAGGAGAATACTGCACCACCCAATCCTCCACGAATAACAAAAAGGGGTCCATACCCTGTCATAATTACACACCTGGGTCACACTACCCCCAGGTGTATCCCAACTACATTTGAAGACCCCGCTACACACTCCCCCCTGTGATTTGACGCTGGTCCCCAGCGTCAGGTGCACACCCATGTCTCCCAAGGAGTGGTGACATGAAGTGGGCCCCAGAGGCTATCCCTAAAAATTTTGGATACTGTGTGTGCCAAGACCTGCTCAAAGTAAAGGGAACTATAAAACGATAAACTCTTGTATAAAACATATAGAATCCCTCCCGTGTCTGTCTAAGAACCACCCCATACTCAGCAGTCTTGACCGACGAATCTCCTGCAGAAGGGAAACAACAAAAAAACAACATCCTAACATCTTGTGCAAATTTTGGAATGAATGGGTCCATCAGCCGAGAGACCCATTCGCTCCAACGAGTGTGGTGTAAAAGTGTGCAGAAAAAAAAAAAAACAAACGTTGCACAACACCGCCACCTGGTGACGATGCCGCGGTAATGGCACTTGGTGATATCTTCACTCTTCCTGCTTTCCCTACACTGACTCTACCCCCAAAAGTCTCTGCCTTTGGCACATGAAGAAAAGGGAGAAAAGAAAACAACAGCTCCCAAGTCTCCTGTTAGTAAAGAAAAAAAACCAAATCAAAACAAAACTAGGGCACAGTTCTGAGCGTCTGGGAATGTTCCTTCCAGAGTTCAATAAGCAAACAAATAGGAGTCCTCTTCTCCTACAAATAGAATCTTGGATCTGGCAAAAACAGGGGCTTTAGGTGCTTGTCGAACACTTCAACTGAATATTCGACATCTTCTCCCTCCTTTCTGCAGATAAGCACTTTATCAGCATGAATATGGCGCCCCAGATTCCAATCAGCTCTACAGTCTCTAAACTTTTTAGACACAGGTGGCGAACATGATAAGTATCGCCGGGCATGAGGCACTTTGAGCTTTTCCCAGACAAATTCGTCGTACCACCGTTGTCGCAAGACCTCGACTTCATACAGTAAGTCCCGAGGCAAGTAGGGGTACTCCCACCCATATTCACGGGCGACTCTCTGAGAGAAAAGTCGTTGCAATCTGGCTAGAGGAGGCATGACATCTCGCTCACCTTCTCCTGGCTGTACGATGGCCTCCGGGTGCCGAGGTACCCTCACCATCTCGGGTAGCTTTGCCTTTGGTGCCCGCAATGAAGCACGCTGCATCCCCACTATCAGAGCGGGTGATGTGGTGGAATGTGGAAAGTTGGTCGGAGGACTAGATTTCCTCGGAAACTCCGGGGCCTGCGCCCGGGGCATACTGACTTCTATAGACATAGGGGAGTCCTGCGGTTTACACAGCACAGGTAGCGGGCGTTTGTCCCAGCCCTTCCGGTGAAACAGTTCGTCTATTTCTCCGTCAGTCATCCCCACAGTCTGACAGCGACTCTAGGTCGAAGGTGTCATACATTTCCGCGGGAAGGTAGTCTTTAGTAGACGGAGAACTACCCTCCCTTCCGGGCTCCACCGGCTGTGGACTCCCGACACCTCCAACTAACACCACAGTCCCAGCCCCTTGCTCACCTGGCCCTTCTGAAGAACTGGGATGTCCGGGACTCTCTTCTCTACCGGTGCCATCTAGGCCAGGCAATCGGCGGGGTGAAGCTCGACCACGACCACAGGAGGCCTGCACCAGGCCTATCTTCCTCTTCGGAGGTGGCAGCAGGGAGTCTGTGGTGACCGAAGCAGCGTCCTCGGATTTTTCTCTCTCAGTCTCTGGTTGGGCAGTCCCGTCGCCCTGGTCAGCGCGTACGGGGACCTCCGCAAAGGCCTGCATCTCTCCCTCCGGAGTGGCGATTCCTGTGATGCAGTTGAGGCGAAGGGCCCGGGGCCTTACTGTGGATGGTTCAACCTCAAAAAGAAACTCTTTACACGCTTCACAACGCCCAAATGGCTTCAGGTGGACCACCATTCCCGAGCATCCGGGACAGATCACACCGAGGGCCTCCGTGTCTCTGCATGAATACAAAGCCAACTGTCCTCTGGGCCTAAGTCTTATCCCCGTGTCTGTCAGGGGAGCAGCAAAAGCAGTCATCTTCGTGGGGTAAGGTACCGGAATCCACGGGGAGCTTGAGGCCATCCCGACCACCTGCTGTTCCATCACGCGCTGACCACGCGCTGGAGTCTCCACGTGCATCTCCACACGTGGCCAGACTCCTCCCACGACTTGCACGTTTTCGCGGGCTTTCACCAGTCTCCGCCCACGAATTGCGCAGTCACGGGGTGCCTCATGGCGCAGTGCAGCAAAAGTCCCCACATGTAGTACATCACATGGCTGGACTCCTCCCTCTTCCCGCTCTTTCTGCATGGGCCATTCCCGGTTTTTCAGAGAAATTTCCACGACTTCGAGCACAGGGACGCACTTTGGCCAATCACATGGCCGACCTGCTCGGACCTCCTCCGGGCAGCAAAGTCCAGACACAGCCATTCCAAACCTCAGGGTTAACACACATTTCATCCCGGACTCACGAGCCCCCACGTGTAGCGGCCTCACCCCGTCCTCTTTAGCTAGGGGTATGTCACACGACAGGGTGAGGTGCGCTACGGCCCATGTCCTCCCCATAACTGTGGGTGAGGTGAAGGCCAGTATCAGTATCTTCCTCGGGCCAAATGTGCGTTGGGTGTGAAACTCAGTCCTGCTGTGCTGGAATCTCCCTTGCTCCCATTAACAGAGTCCATACACCGATCACAGTCCAACTCTCAGTTTTATTTCGTAGCTCCACAACAAATAATGTAATGACGAGATACGGTGGGATGAGCAGGTCGAGGCACTGTCCTGATTTTAGTCTCTAAACCCCTGTACTTTCACCAAGCGTTGTAGCAACCTTGAATAGAATACCTTCGCTGTGCTGCGGCCCCTATCAGGGGAAGATGACCCTCCAAGGGAGTTACCAGAGGCCCATCCGTCACCGGGTTGACGCTGCTCCGGAATCTTCGGACGGGTGACCTCCCCAGCCTCCTCGCCTCAGATGCGGGTCCCCTCGCAAGGGGCACCCTGGAATCACTTCACCCTCGCGGGACCCAGTCGAAGTCACTGAGCCCCAGGCCTACGACATAGTACCTCACCCCAGGCTGAAGGTGCCTGGGATGGACTCCAACTCCATTCCAGTCAGGCCTCGGGCGCCTGAGCCGGAACCTCGAACCGCCCGCACCCAGGCCTAAGGTGCCTGGGTGCGTGAAGAGATGATCCTCCGAAGACCTCGTGGCGAGGGCGTCTCCCCCTTTTATCTCCTCCCATCAACACCACGGCGGGTTCCCCACCCCAGCCGTACCATCTCCGGAAAGGGACAAAAAGGGTAGCACTGTGGTAGTGATTCTACCTTGAGCCCGTAGGTACCCCGCCACCCACAGGCCAAGGAGAATACTGCACCACCCAATCCTCCACGAATAACAAAAAGGGGTCCATACCCTGTCATAATTACACACCTGGGTCACACTACCCCCTGGTGTATCCCAACTACATTTGAAGACCCCGCTACACATAGTTACATAGTTGATAAGGTTGAATAAAGACAACAGTCCAACAGTCCATCCAGTCCAACCTGTGTAGGTATGTGTGTAGAAAAATAATTTTCTATATCCCCCTATATAATTTTCGCTAAGATGCACATCCAAGAGTCTTTCAAAACTATCCATACTTCCTGCTGACAC
The DNA here is from genome assembly GCA_029206835.1 of Rana muscosa. Taxonomy (NCBI): domain Eukaryota; kingdom Metazoa; phylum Chordata; class Amphibia; order Anura; family Ranidae; genus Rana; species Rana muscosa. The sequence continues at coordinate 125,124,774 of CM055118.1, forward strand.
CACCAATTGTGGAATTGAGTTCCGCATCCTTACCACCTTGACAGTGAAAAACCCCCTACGCAGCTTAAAGGGGTTGTAAAGGTTTGTTTTTTATTTTCTAAATAGGTTCCTTTAAGCTAGTGCATTGTTGGTTTGCTTACCTTTTCCTTCGATTTCCCTTCTAAAATGTTTTTTTCTTTGTTTGAATCTTTCACTTCCTGTTTCTCCTCAGTAAGCTTGCCCCCATCATCCGAGCGGTGGTTAGTCAACCAGAACAGCTTACTGAGGAGGAACAGGAAGTGAGAAATTCAGACAAAGAAAACAAAAAAAAAAATTTAGAAGGGAAATCGAAGGAAAAGGTAAGTGAACCAACAATGCACTAGCTTAAAGGAACCTATTTAGAAAATAAAAAACGAACCTTTACAACTTCTTTAAGGTTAAACTGTTTCTTTTCTGGGCTTGTGTGGCCCATGTCCTCTTACACCCCTCTGGGACTGAAAAGTTTCATACTTACGCTGGGATCACCGTTGAGATATTTGTATATCGCAATCAAATCTCCTCTGGGGGGAACAAATTTAGCCCTTGTAGTCCAGTCCTTGTAGTCCAGCCCCCATATTAATTTAGTTACCCTTCTCAGGACTCTCTCCAGCATATCCTTTCTGAGGATTGGTGACCAGAACTGGACATCAGCAAACACTGAGATCGAGCTATTTATCCCATCCTCTATATCATTTATAATAATTCAGAATTGGTCCTAGGACAGAGCCTTGGGGTACCCCATTAATCACTCTAGACCATTCTGAGCATACTTTATTTATCACCCCTTTGGACACGCCCCCATAGCCCATTTTCTATCCTTGCAAAGGAACTTCTAGATTACAAGCATTTTGACCTGGGCCTTCAACAGGTTGATACAGAAGGCCCTCGCTAACCCAAGACAGTTTATCTTTTAAAGCGTGATTGTTGCGTATTAAGATATTATTTGAGGTTGTATAACCATCTTACTAGTGCTTTCACACAGAAAAGCAAAGAGCACTTGATAAGAAATGGATTCTTGAAAATTAATTTTGACACTGTCCTAGTCTCAATGTCTTTTGTGTGTCCCTTAACAAATGAGCTGTTTGCGCAGAATCACAGCTGTCTCTGTGAAAAAAATCTGTATTATGTGGTTCTCTCTCACTCTTATTATTGATTAAACTATTTCCTGATCCTCTCCTGCAAAAAGACTTTAATGTCCTGCCATTTGGCAATGCACACCAAAAAAAGGTGATTACATAATTTTTCAATTGATTATTTGTGAAAGGCCATGAATAGCCTGCTTTTTAAGCTGACAGTCAGTACAATGAGGACTACAAGTTTGAATCTGCTTTGAAACCACTACAATTAGGGTAGCTTCTGTCTTTGACAAGGTAAAAGAAAATACGTATCATACTCTGTATTGGTTTCTAACAGTCTGTATAACAAAGCCAACAAAGATTGTAATAATACTGGACAATTTTCCCCAGAAGAACAAGAGATAACTTTATTATACCTTTCTGTGTTACTCATACATTAGGCTATTGTTCGAGGATCAAGATTATGGTCTATTCAGAAGTGTTTATTTTTAAGCAGTATGCTGTCTGGCTTTACAGCCAATAAGTAGACATCGAGCTAACAGCTTTAATTGTGTAGCTTTCTCAGAAGAGATTCTTAAGCTGGACATACACAGAACAAATGTGTCCTTTCAGCTCCCTCCCAACCATGGGCGTCCGCTCCATAGGGCAAGGGAGGGCGTTTGCCCCCCCCCCCGGAATCCAGTGCCGTGATTCTCTGAAAGGAAAACAGTGGGCAGGAAGCGCGGCGGTGGCGCTGCAAATTCAATTAGAGCCGCTCTCTCTCTCTTCTAGCTTCAGCTGACAGAAAAACTGTTTTTATTGCGGAAACTGACAGCAAAGCTGGGGATTGTTATTGCAGAAACTGGCACTGATCCTGGGGGTTGTTATTTCCTTGGGGGGGGGGTAGGGGGAGACTCATTTTTTTATGATATTGTTATTCAAAGTTGCTAGTTGCTTGATAGTTGCATCAGGTTTCCCAAACCTTTGCATGCCTGCGCTTTATGTGATAATGACTAAGCCCCTCCCCTTCATGACACTGTCAAAAATGGGCCAAGCACGGATGACCTTAAAATGATGCCCCCCCCCCTGAAAAAAGTTCAGCGGACGCCCATGCTCCCAACCCTCATTCTTTGATGTAAAAATTTAAGGAGCCCGTGCAGAAAATTGCGACTACATCCAATCAGATACAATAGCCATTAGGAGAGATTCCTCTATCAACGCTGTTTATTGTGGATGGAAGAATCAAGTGATTTCCCTCTTTCAGCCTGAAGGAGAGAACTCTTAGGCCCTGTTCACATATTGTGTAGCTGAAACAAACATTTCTGCTCAAGATTTTTATTGCGTGATTTCCCATGTCACGCATTGGGTTGCCCATTCACTTGAATGGGCTGACTAATGCATGTTTGCTGTCCAAAAGAAGCTCCTGCTCCTTTTTGTGTGACAAACTTAGCTCGGCTTTAAACGCACATTTTGCCGTGCCTGCACGTTTCAGTCATGTGACAATCGTGGCTAAATCACATTGTGTTTGGGGTGCTATTACAAATAATGGCACTCAAACACATATAAGGCTTTTTGCTGGGATTTGAAACCACAAGCAGAATCAAGGTGATTCTGCCCACCATAGGCATGTGCAGGGGGTGTGCCAGGTGTGCCTGAGCACACCCTAATCTCACTGTATGGTGCCGATTCCCCCTACTGCTCGGACTTCCACCTGTGTTGAGCCCCTGCCACAGTGCTACTGGCTTCCCCCCCCCCTTCCCTGGCTGCCGCAGGGATGTTTCAGGGTGGAGAGTTGGGGGAAGGGGCTAATAAATGGCTACGGGCTATGTCATTTACCGGCCCCTTCTTTTTCTAAATGAACACACTCACTCGTTCAATCAATCAATAAGACATGTGCAATTGATTTTTTTTAAAACAAATTTTCTAAAAGAACGAAAATCAGAAAATTCAAAAATCCAAAAATCAGAAAGAAGGGAAATCTAAAAATAAGAATGAAAATCCGAAAATCCAAAAGAACGAAAAACATTCAGATAATTAAAATTTTCGTATTTTCTATTATAATTAAATTAACAATATTAATAATAATAATAATAATAAAAACTATAATAATAGTTATAAACTATTAAACTATAGGTATTGGAATTTCCTTTCAAGTTTGGCTAACTGTTAGTGAATGTAACGAATACAAATTTATCCAAAGTTTCAAATTATCCGAAATAACGAATGCCGTATCTAAACAAATGGAACGTAACGAATACGAATTTATCTGAAGTTACGAATTATTGAAATAACGAATACCGCATCTATATGAATGGAACAAATTTGAATGCATCCGAAGTTACGAATTATAGAAATAACGAATGCTGATCATAAGGAAAAAGAACGAATGAAACGACAACCAAAAAAAAAGAAAAAAAATTTGGGCAGTGCTCATGCCTCCAATCAATCAACTGTGTTTACTATGCTTCAGTTTGTGAATGATCAGAAAGCCGCTCAGCACAGAGCACTTCTCATGCGTTCACTGTCCAGAAAGTCATGTGTGTTTGAGCTTTGGGGATTTTTGGCATCTGAAAGCTCATATTCATTAAAAGGCCACACACTGATTGTACAATCAACTAAGTCCTGGTGGAAAAGTACATAATTCAGAATGTATTACTATCAAAATGTGAGAAAAATAATAGCATGAAGAGATTGTACAGTATGGGGACAGCTTTGTGATTGGCCTTGATTAAATTAATAATTTCAGCTTTTCCCGTCACCTTGTTAACACCAACTATTTTGACAAAAAGGCATCTCTGAAATGAAGATCTTTAAAGTCACAGCCCAGAGGACCTTAGGTGAACTGTGCAGAAATTTAGCAGATATCTCTGCCTCAGCAGACCACACTGGTAGCTTAGGACACCCAATAAACCAGTGTTCCAACTTCATCATTTAATAGGGCTTTTGAGCAGAGTCTAAGATACTAGGTCCCAATCCATGCAGACATCAACTGACCTTTATCAATTGGTCTCAAACTAAATATAGAGGTTTCTCACCTGTTCTTCTTGGAGTCCTCAACCATGACTTCCTTTGCAGGCATTAGGTGACAGAGACTGATGGGGAAAATTCATATTTCCTTATTAAAGTTGTCTCACAATATCTAAGAAAGCCCCCAAAGCCTGGTTACCTTAGCTGATTTCATACCAAAGGAATATCCTTACAAACTGACAAAGTCCTTAAAAGGTCATGTTGCTAGCAGGGGGAGCTGGTCATTTCTTCACATACAAGTCCTGTATATAACACAGCTAAAAACTAGTAAGAGTTGAATCTCTACCAGGGTGAGAATGTGCCTGGGTCTGATCATCTGTGCCAAGCTATATACGATGGGGGACTTTGTGGCAGAAAAGGCATCTTTAGTTAACTATTCTTGTTATATTTTCTAATATTATTAAATTTGTTATCTATGTAGCGGGTATACACTTTTCCCTCTAAAACTGGCAGAGACACCAGCGGTGTGCAGTTCCTTGCGGTCCAGCAGGTGGCGCTGTCGCCCTGGGCTGGGGTTGAACCATTGCTGTGTGCCGTGCCTCCTTTTTGTCCTCCCTCGGTAGCAGTATGGTGGGGCGGGGAACCCGCCGTGCTTGCTGGGAGAGGGTATAAAGGGCCGGCCATTTTTGTCACGGGGTCGAGTCCCAGGCACCTTCAGCCTGAGGGCGGTGGTTCGTGTCGGTCCTCTAGGCGGCCTTGGCCTAGAGGACGTCCGGAGGTCGTGTTCCATCCCAGGCACCTTTAGCCTGGGGTGAGGTACTCGGATGGAGGTCTGGAGCTCAGTGCCCAACACTGAGTTCCGCGAGGGAAGGAGATCCTAGGGAACCCAGGGATTTGGTACCCGAATCCGGAAGGCGTAATGGACCGGGGGGAGCTACTCACTTGAAGACCGGGTGCAGCAGATTGCCAGTGACGGGTGAGCCTCCCATCGGAGACCGACTGGAAGGAAATCCCCCCCCCCGCTGGGCCTACTCACATCCACACCTCCTTGTTTGTTCTGTTCTTTAAGGGAGTCTAACTGATTATGCTGTTCATTCGAGAAGAATAAAAGGAGTGTTGGACTTTAATGGTGTGGGGCTCTTTTCTGGTGGACATTGTTCAAGGTAACTCCAGGTGCACAACACTGACCCGAAGGTAGAGAAAGAACTTTGCTCACACCACACAGACACCTGTGGTGAAGGCTTGGCGTGGTGACCCCGCTCTCTCCCCTCTGAGGTACCCCTAGACAAGAGAAAGACGAGCTGATGCAGAGAGGGGAGTGAGGAGGCCGCTACATCTATATCTGTCATTACTTAATTGAATAGTATATCTACGCAGCTAGTCTCCACGAGAGACAGACTTATACAATTTAAACTGAGTTATTGAATTTATCTTACCCCAGGGCAGCTCCATAATATTTACTCTGTGTTCTCCAGAATGTTGGAGATGTATGGCAGACTTTGCTGATTTTATACATATGCTTTGGACATGTCCCTCTGTGAAGTTGTACTGGGAGCAGGTGCTAGAATTAATGTGACACTATACGAGTTCCCCTCTGCTAGTGTGGTTAGAACCCTGCTTGGCCTGTTACTGTTCTATGCCAGAAAGGCAATAGTGATATAAAGGAAATCTGCTACTGCCCCCACACTTTTCTTTTGGAAATCACTTGTTAATGCTGTAATACCTTTATATAAAGCAAGCTATAATGCTAGGGGGTGCCCCAAAAGGTTAGTATGGGCTATCTGGATTGACTCAGATATAACAGCTGCCTAGAGTGTATCCCATAGCAGGATCACCTTTTAAATTAGATTATTGACTTGTGCTAATGGTACAGTTGTATTATGTGTTCTTCTCGGATACCTAATTTTTTCCATCCTCCCCCCACCTCCATCCCCCATTGTCTATAATAAGCCTCAATATCATGACGTTTATAATGGGAACAAGAACACAACTATATTTATCTATATTTCTCCTTATATATGTTCTGGCGCTCTGAGCAGGTTGGTTTCTGCCCGTTGGGCGTAGTTTACTTGTATTGCTCTTATGTTGTTGGGTGTTCATACTATTAGCCGGGGTATGCCCGAATGGCTCTGTTCTGTATCTATTGATATAAAACCTAATAAAAAGAAGTTTAAAAAAAAAAAAAGTTTGTGTGATCTCTCTTTGCACATATAAAATACAACCCCAAAAACATAAACTATCATGTAGCCATGATAAATCAGACATCAAGCTCTCCCAGGACTTAAGTCACACACTACAAGAGGAAATGGGCCAAAAATCAGTAGGGAATCCTCCCTCCCATAACTTTTACTATTGGTATTGATTTGTGCTGTGTTTTATGGAAAAACTAGAATATTCTTTCACTGAAACACCATAAAAATTGTGCACTGTTGATGTCAATACCAATTTGCAAAGGATGATCAATAAGTTCAGAGAATCAACGTGAACTCTGCTGAATATTTTATGGTTAATTCATTCATTTATGAGATTATAGCTAACGGACGGTGGCTATTGTTGCTAATGAACAATAGGATTTGTGTTAGGGTTCTATATAATTATTGGAACCACTCCCTTGCCACATCCATAATTATCATATTAGAACAAGAAAAAATGGAGGAAACCCAGGGAAGGACAGACTTTAAAGGCAAATTGGACCACATTGTTTATATAAAAAATCCATATTTTATTTACATGTGGAATACCTCTGAAATTATGTGATATCTAACGTTAAAACCACTTAATCTTACTGGATCTAATGAATATCTATTAGCCTGAGTGATTTTTGGCCAGAAAATTGTATCTGGGGAGGCTAACCCATCCTTATGTACCACCTAATATCTCTATTTTCATGTGGAATATCTCTGAAATTATGTGAGATCTAATGTTAAAACCACGTGATCTTACCGGATCTAACGAATATCTATTATCCTGAATGATTTTTGGACAGCAAATTGCATGTGGGGGGAGGGGGGGCAACCTGTCCTTATGTACCACCTAATATCTCTATTTTTATGTGGAATATCTCTGAAATCATGTGAGATCTAACGTTAAAACCACTTGATCTTACCGGATCTAACAAATATCTATTAGCCTAAATGATTTTTGGCCAGAAAATTTGATAAGGGGGGCCAGCCCCCCTCTTTAATCACTTAATAAGTCCCTAATTATGTGAGATCTAACGTTAAAACCACTTGATCTTACCTAACAAATAGCTTCCAAAATAGCTAACTGTTTGGTCAATTTTTTGATACGGGGGGGCTGATGACAGGTTAGCCCCCCCAGCAAATAACTGTTAATATTGATTCTTCTGTGAGAGATCTAACGCAAACAGCGGTTGATCTAACCTGATCTAACAAAGATCTAACAAATTGCATAAGATTTTTTCAAAAATTTTGATATGGCGGGGCTAACCCGGCAGGGGTTGTTCCACCACATCTACAGTATATATAGCCAGTCCATGGAGTACAGTGGGCGACCCAGGGAAATTGGGTTCTATATAAATACTCCTAACTTTCTGTTTGGACTGACAACACAGTGACTATGCTGCACTGAGATCCCAACCAACATTGTTACCCTAATGTGTTTACATTTTAGAATAGAAGCCTAGCAGGCTTCCAAGTCACTGTAAGAGAGGGTTTTAAAATAAAGGGCTTGTGTTGGCTTTTGCTCACATCAGGCCAATTTTCAATTCCTATTAAATATCAAGGAAAGCAAATGCAGGTCAGAAGGAGGCCAACTGAAGGTGAAATGCACCTGCAAATGAAACTTGAATGAACTCAGAAGCATCTCAAACTGATATCAAACAGATGCCATCAAGACAAGCCCAAAACCCATTGACACAGGCCCTAACTTAGCTTCTAATGAAATTAAACTAAAAGTACTATTTGCTGTAAACTTGAGGATGATTTATTCAACTGTGTCTACAAATACAGAGGTCAATGAGGGCTTGCTACCTTTTTCCATGGATGCCTCCTCTTCTCCTCTGGAAGCGGGGGTGTGAGGTCCATACTTCTGCACAAAACAGCAATAAAGTGTAAGTGTGAATCAGTGCAGTATTACTCTGAGCCCAGGTTGTATTATGATATGACAGCCTAAACTCAGAGAAAGTGGGTTTAATAATGTTGGCCATCATCAACCTGGAAGACTGAAGACATCTCGTGGCAAAAAAAAAACAAAGCTTGGTATTAAAGCTGAATTGCAGGTATTGATCTTATTGCATAGTTACATTGGTCCAGCTTGAACCAATGTAAGTATGCATATGCCATACCTGCAGTGCAAAAAAGTCACCCCCCACATGGAAAAAAGCTCCCCTGACTCATCCTCCCGCACAAATACAGCCCCAGCGGCCGGCTTGCTGTGCAGCACTTGCTTACAATATGGGCAGTATGGGGCCGGGGGTTGGGAGAAACTGACGCCCCCATAAAATTGCATCTTCTCCCTAGCCGGGGGCGGGGTCTCTCTGTAATGATAAGAGGAGGACAACGGGAACCCCCAGGCAGCGGCGGCCAGGACAGCAGGTACAATTACTATTGATTTTGTGCATGTGCTCAACAAGGATTCAATTAATATATACAGATCATATTGCAATAAAGTGCTTCATGTGTGCTACAAATTTTATTACACAGTGCACATTCAGAGAAACTTTCACTGAATGTGCACTATTTAATGGGTTTGCGTTGATTTCAGCATGTGCAAAATGCTCAATGCTGAAATCAAAACATAACTCATATACACTAATAAGCTGTTATATTATGAAACTGATGAGGCTGCCCTGATTGCCACTGATGAGGCGGCACTGAGGGGCACTGGTACGCTGCACTGGTGGCCACTGATGGAGGGAAAGTTACATATTTTAATGCAAAAAGGTCATTAGTATGAGAATTACATAAGCCAGGTACCTAAAAAAAAAATATTTTGATCCCACTATACACTCCGTGAACTTCCAATTGGATACTTCCAGAACTGATAGATGGGTGACAAGCCAGTGTCACACTTGCAGTATCAAATCTCACAACAGGACCTTATAGAGAGCGTAAAGGAACAATTCCCCTGTTTCCCTAGTATTGTTCTCTTGCTGGTGCAAATGCTGCAGAATCTTCCTCTTGGGTAGGGATGAGCTGAACACCCCCCTCGGTTCAGTTCGCACCAGAACCTGCGAACGGACCGAAAGTTTGCGCGAACTTTAGAACCCTATTAAATACAATGGACTCGAACGTTTAAAATCAAAAGTGCTAATTATTAAGGCTAATATGCAAGTTATCGTCCTAAAAAGGGTTTGGGGACCCGGGTCCTGCCCCAGGGGACATGTATCAATGCAAAAAAAAGTTTTAAAAACTGGCGTTTTTTCGGAAGCAGTGATTTTAATGATGCTTGAAGTAAAAAAAGAAAAAAAAGTGAAATATTCCTTTAAATATCGTACCTGGGGGGTGTCTAAAGTATGCCTGTAAAGTGGCACGTGTTTCCCGTGTTTAGAACTGTCCCTGCACAAAATGACATTTCTAAAGGGAAAAAAGTCATTTAAAACTGCTTGCGGCTTTAATGTAATGTCTGGTCCCAGCAATATGGATGAAAATCATTGAGAAAAATGGCATGGGTACCCCCCCCCCCCCCCAGCCCACTACCAGCCCCTTTGGGTCTTGTATGGATATTAAGGGGAACCACGCACCCAAACTAAAAAAAGGCCCTATATACTCTGAACAGCAGTATACAGGCGGTGCAAACAAGACAGGGACTGTAGGTTTGTTCTTAATTAGAAACTGTTTGTAATTTGGAACAGGTACATTTTTAAACCCTTTCCATACAGGGCTTTGTATACCACTTCCATACCGGGCCCATTCTGGCACTTCTCTCCTACATGTACAAATCATCATTCTTTTGCTAGAAAATTACTCAGAACCCCCAAACATTATATATGTTTTTTTTTAGCAGACATCCTAGGGAATAAAATGATGGTCGTTGCAACTTTTTATCTTGCACTGTATTTGCACAATAATTTTTCAAACGCCTTTTTTTTGGGAAAAAAATGGTTTCATGAATTAAAAAATAACAAAACAGTAAAGTTAGCCCATTTTTTTGGTAAAATATGAAAGCTTATGTTACGCCGAGTAAAAAGATACCTAACATGTCATGCTTTAAAATTGCGCACACTCATGGAATGGTGCCAAACTTCGGTACTTAAAAATCTCCATAGGCCACGCTTTGAAAGTTTTTACAGGTTACCAGGTTAGAGTTACAGAGGAGGTCTAGTGCTAGAATTGTTGCACGCGCTCTAACGCACGCGGCGATACCCTTACATATGTGGTTTAAACGGCGTTTACATATGTGGGTGGAACTTACGTGTGCATTCGCTTCTGAGCGCGAGCTATTGGGGACAGGGGCGTTTTAATTTTTTTTTCATTATTATTTTCTTTTAATTTACTTTTTTTTTTTTTTTTTTTTTTTTTACACTTTTTTTTTTTTGATCACTTTTATTCCTATTACAAGGAATGTAAACATCCCTTGTAATAGGAATGTGTGTGACAGGTCCTTTTTATGGAGAGATGCGGGGTCAATAACACCCCACATCTCTCCTCCAGGCTGGAAAGCATGAGATCGTGAAAATTTTTTCACCGATCTCATGCTTACTAGCCGCAATGGCGGCTTTGTTTACATCTGAGGACCCGGGCGTGACGTCATCACATCGCGCCCGGGCCTCCGATGGTCATAGAGATGACTGGTGACCATCTGGTCACCAGTCATCACTATGCTCCTCGTCATGTGACCACCGGCGCTGGACGATTTTTTCTCCGGGCCCCCGATGGCACGGGAGAGCCCGGAGAAGCACTGGATGGCGGCGGGAGGGGGGGATGTCCCCTCCCGCCGCCTATAAGAGCGATCAAGCGGCGGAACTGCCGCTATGATCGTTCTTATGGTGCGCAGAATCGTCGGCTGAAGACAAGGATATCTGAATGATGCCTCTAGCTGCAGGCATCTTTCAGATATCCCCCCTCAAACCCAGGACGTCATATGACGTTCACCCGGAGGGAGAGAGGGTTCCTGCCGGCGTCATTTTACAATGACCCGGTATGGAAGTGGTTAAGTGTAGCTCCAGCCCAAAAATCTATTTTTAAGCTTTTTGGAAAACATAGGAAAGGGTTATCACCCCTGTAACATTTGTTTTGCTGTCTGTGCAGTGTGCACCTGTTCAGAACATTTCACCTCACTTTCTGTCCCAATGACAAATGTTTTTTGAAAATTTGGGGTTTTTATTGAAACAAGGAATGGTGATAAAGCATCAGTCGAGAGGAGACACCTTTTTACTAGGGATGAGCTTCGTGTTCGAGTCGAACATACGTTCGACTCGAACATCGGCTGTTCGATCGTTCGACGAAGATCGAACGATTTGGGCCGTTCGCGCCAAATTCGAGTGACGCGAACGGCCCACAATGCACTACGCCATCGCAGTGTCATCCAGGCGCTGTGATTGGCCAAGCATGCACTGTGACCCCACATGCTTGGCCAATCACAGCGCCGGCAGCGAGGAGAGCAATGATTGGCCACAGGCAGGATGCCTGTGGCCAATTATTCTTGAGGGGGTTTAGTACACGCCCCACACTATAAAAGGCCGCCAGCGCGGCGGCCTTGTGTAGTGTGTTCCGAAGCAGGGAAAGAGAAGCATAGGCAGGGACAGTGTCATTTTTTTTCCTTTACTAATCCTGGATTCCTTGTGTTTAGGGACAAATAAGGATAGGTAGGGAGAGTGTCAGTGTGTTATTCTGTGCTAAACCTTGTTTGTAGGGACAGAGAGGTACAGTGAGGGAAAGTGTCAGTGTGCTATTCTGTTCTAAACCAATCTTGCTGAACCATATTTGAAATCCTTGAGTTTAGGGACAGAGGTACAGTGAGGGAAAGTGTCAGTGTGCTATTCTGTGCTAAATCTTGTTTGTAGGGACAGAGTAGGACAGTGAGTGAAACTGACAGTGTGCTATTCTGTTCTAAACCAATCTTGCTGAACCATATTTGAAATCCTTGAGTTTAGGGACAGAGAGGTACAGTGAGGGAAAGTGTCAGTGTGCTATTCTGTGCTAAATCTTGTTTGTAGGGACAGAGTAGGACAGTGAGTGAAACTGACAGTGTGCTATTCTGTTCTAAACCAATCTTGCTGAACCATATTTGAAATCCTTGAGTTTAGGGACAGAGAAGGACACTCGTGGAAACTATCAGTGTGCTATTCTGTGCTAAATCTTGTTTGTAGGGACAGAGTAGGACAGTGAGTGAAACTGACAGTGTGCTATTCTGTTCTAAACCAATCTTGCTGAACCATATTTGAAATCCTTGAGTTTAGGGACAGAGAGGTACAGTGAGGGAAAGTGTCAGTGTGCTATTCTGTTCTAAACCAATCTTGCTGAACCATATTTGAAATCCTTGAGTTTAGGGACAGAGAAGGACACTCGTGGAAACTATCAGTGTGCTATTCTGTGCTAAATCTTGTTTGTAGGGACAGAGTAGGACAGTGAGTGAAACTGACAGTGTGCTATTCTGTTCTAAACCAATCTTGCTGAACCATATTTGAAATCCTTGAGTTTAGGGACAGAGAGGTACAGTGAGGGAAAGTGTCAGTGTGCTATTCTGTGCTAAATCTTGTTTGTAGGGACAGAGTAGGACAGTGAGTGAAACTGACAGTGTGCTATTCTGAACCAATCTTGCTGAACCATATTTGAAATCCTTGAGTTTAGGGACAGAGAGGTACAGTGAGGGAAACTATCAGTGTGCTATTCTGTGCTAAATCTTGTTTGTAGGGACAGAGTAGGACAGTGAGTGAAACTGACAGTGTGCTATTCTGTGCTAAACCAATCTTGCTGAACCATATTTGAAATCCTGGAGTTTAGGGACAGAGAGGTACAGTGAGGGAAAGTGTCAGTGTGCTATTCTGTTCTAAACCAATCTTGCTGAACCATATTTGAAATCCTTGAGTTTAGGGACAGAGAGGTACAGTGAGGGGAAGTGTCAGTGTGCTATTCTGTTCTAAACCAATCTTGCTGAACCATATTTGAAATCCTTGAGTTTAGGGACAGAGAAGGACACTCGTGGAAACTATCAGTGTGCTATTCTGTGCTAAATCTTGTTTGTAGGGACAGAGTAGGACAGTGAGTGAAACTGACAGTGTGCTATTCTGTGCTAAACCAATCTTGCTGAACCATATTTGAAATCCTTGAGTTTAGGGACAGAGAGGTACAGTGAGGGAAAGTGTCAGTGTGCTATTCTGTTCTAAACCAATCTTGCTGAACCATATTTGAAATCCTTGAGTTTAGGGACAGAGAAGGACACTCGTGGAAACTATCAGTGTGCTATTCTGTGCTAAATCTTGTTTGTAGGGACAGAGTAGGACAGTGAGTGAAACTGACAGTGTGCTATTCTGTTCTAAACCAATCTTGCTGAACCATATTTGAAATCCTTGAGTTTAGGGACAGAGAGGTACAGTGAGGGAAAGTGTCAGTGTGCTATTCTGTGCTAAATCTTGTTTGTAGGGACAGAGTAGGACAGTGAGTGAAACTGACAGTGTGCTATTCTGTTCTAAACCAATCTTGCTGAACCATATTTGAAATCCTTGAGTTTAGGGACAGAGAGGTACAGTGAGGGAAAGTGTCAGTGTGCTATTCTGTGCTAAATCTTGTTTGTAGGGACAGAGTAGGACAGTGAGTGAAACTGACAGTGTGCTATTCTGTTCTAAACCAATCTTGCTGAACCATATTTGAAATCCTTGAGTTTAGGGACAGAGAAGGACACTCGTGGAAACTATCAGTGTGCTATTCTGTGCTAAATCTTGTTTGTAGGGACAGAGTAGGACAGTGAGTGAAACTGACAGTGTGCTATTCTGTGCTAAACCAATCTTGCTGAACCATATTTGAAATCCTTGAGTTTAGGGACAGAGAGGTACAGTGAGGGAAAGTGTCAGTGTGCTATTCTGTGCTAAATCTTGTTTGTAGGGACAGAGTAGGACAGTGAGTGAAACTGACAGTGTGCTATTCTGTTTTAAACCAATCTTGCTGAACCATATTTGAAATCCTTGAGTTTAGGGACAGAGAGGTACAGTGAGGGAAAGTGTAAGTGTGCTATTCTGTTCTAAACCAATCTTGCTGAACCATATTTGAAATCCTTGAGTTTAGGGACAGAGAAGGACACTCGTGGAAACTATCAGTGTGCTATTCTGTGCTAAATCTTGTTTGTAGGGACAGAGTAGGACAGTGAGTGAAACTGACAGTGTGCTATTCTGTTCTAAACCAATCTTGCTGAACCATATTTGAAATCCTTGAGTTTAGGGACAGAGAAGGACACTCGTGGAAACTATCAGTGTGCTATTCTGTGCTAAATCTTGTTTGTAGGGACAGAGTAGGACAGTGAGTGAAACTGACACTGTGCTATTCTGTTCTAAACCAATCTTGTTGAACCATATTTGAAATCCTTGAGTTTAGGGACAGAGAGGTACAGTGAGGGAAAGTGTCAGTGTGCTATTCTGTTCTAAACCAATCTTGCTGAACCATATTTGAAATCCTTGAGTTTAGGGACAGAGAGGTACAGTGAGGGAAAGTGTCAGTGTGCTATTCTGTTCTAAACCAATCTTGCTGAACCATATTTGAAATCCTTGAGTTTAGGGACAGAGAAGGACACTCGTGGAAACTCTCAGTGTGCTATTCTGTGCTAAATCTTGTTTGTAGGGACAGAGTAGGACAGTGAGTGAAACTGACAGTGTGCTATTCTGTGCTAAACCAATCTTGCTGAACCATATTTGAAATCCTTGAGTTTAGGGACAGAGAGGTACAGTGAGGGAAAGTGTCAGTGTGCTATTCTGTTCTAAACCAATCTTGCTGAACCATATTTGAAATCCTTGAGTTTAGGGACAGAGAAGGACACTCGTGGAAACTATCAGTGTGCTATTCTGTGCTAAATCTTGTTTGTAGGGACAGAGTAGGACAGTGAGTGAAACTGACAGTGTGCTATTCTGTGCTAAACCAATCTTGCTGAACCATATTTGAAATCCTTGAGTTTAGGGACAGAGAGGTACAGTGAGGGAAAGTGTCAGTGTGCTATTCTGTTCTAAACCAATCTTGCTGAACCATATTTGAAATCCTTGAGTTTAGGGACAGAGAAGGACACTCGTGGAAACTATCAGTGTGCTATTCTGTGCTAAATCTTGTTTGTAGGGACAGAGTAGGACAGTGAGTGAAACTGACAGTGTGCTATTCTGTGCTAAACCAATCTTGCTGAAGCATATTGCAAATCCTTGTGTTTAGGGACAGAGAAGGATAGGCAGGGGAAAGTGTCAGTGTCATTGTTGCTAAGCCTCCTGCACAGTATACACCTGAAGGTAGCCCTTATTGCTGTTTTTCCCATCTCCCTGCAGGCCATCCATTAAAATGTCTGGAAGGCAAATAAGGAGAGGCAGACAGTCAGGAGGCAAAAAAAGAGGGCAAGCAGGCTCTGTGTCTGGGGGCAACAGTGCTGGTCGTGGACGCGGTGCATTGTCATCAGCACATGGCCATGGGACACGCTTGTCCTTCTTTTCGGCAGCTGGACATGTTGAGCCACATCATGCTGAAGACTTGGTAGAGTGGATGACCAAGCCCACCTCATCCTCCTCATCCTCTCTCACCCAGGCTCAGGGTACTGGCAAAGCAGCTGCCAAAGCGTCCTCTTCTCTGGTATCATTATCTTCATTAGTCAATCCTT
The DNA here is from genome assembly GCA_029206835.1 of Rana muscosa. Classification (NCBI taxonomy): domain Eukaryota; kingdom Metazoa; phylum Chordata; class Amphibia; order Anura; family Ranidae; genus Rana; species Rana muscosa. The sequence continues at coordinate 125,140,559 of CM055118.1, forward strand.
CCCTAGACCCACCATGTCCTCCTCCTGAGGAGTCCCCCGAACTGTTTGAGCACAGTGTTGGGTACATGCTCCAGGAGGATGCCCAGCGTTTCGAAGGATCTGATGATGATACCCAGATAGAGATACTGTACTTGGAGCACAGTAATGAGCCCTGCTGCAAAGCATTGCATCAAAAATTGTAATTACATGCCCCTGTTAAACAGGGGCTTAAAAATTGGGCCTTAGCCACTGGTGGCGGCACCCAGAAACAAAAATGTTCTTCCAAGCTATCATCATGAATCGGATCATTGAGGAGGAGGAGGATAGTCAGTCAACATAACAGGACAGTCACTCAGCATCAGCATCAGTCTTGAAGGGATGTGACATTTGAAAATAAATTATTCTGTTATATCAGCTTCAGGTGCTTGGTAGCTGGTGGTGATCCAAGACTGGTTCATCTTTATGAAGGTCAGTCGATCAACCGAGTCGGTGGACAGGCGCACCCTGTGATCCGTGACAAAGCCTTCAGCAGCACTGAATGTGCGTTCTGAAAGAACGCTGGATGCAGGACAGGCCAGTAGCTCAATTGCATACTGTGCAAGCTCTGGCCAGTGATCCATCCTCAACACCCAGTAAGCCAGAGGATTTTCGGTGGGAAAGGTGTCCAAGTCTGACCTTGCCCCTAGGTATTCCTGCACCATGTATATCAGACGCTGGCGATGGTTGCTGGAACCGATCATACCTTGGGGCTGCGGACTAAAAAATTGTCTGAACGTATCGGTCAGACGGCCACCTTCTCCACCGCTCCTTCTGCTACTGACCAAAGCCTCAGCAACTCGTTGTCCAGGACCAGAAGTTTGTAACCTCCCAGTCTCTGGGAACGCATTGCACAGACCTTTCTGCAAGGCCTCCCGGAGATGTCTCATCCTCTGCTCCCTCTGCGACGGCAAGATAAGGTCCGCAACCTTACCCTTGTACCGTGGATCAAGGAGAGTGGCCAGCCAGTAATGGTCCCTCTCCTTGATCCGAAGAATACGAGGATCCTTCCACAGACTTTGCAGGATCAGGGAGGCCATGCAGCATAGGTTAGCTGAGGCATTCGGTCCGGAGTCCTCTGGGTCACTAAGGACTACATGATCCGCAGCCACCTCCTTCCAGCCACGTACAAGTCCAAGGGTTTGTTGGGACTGTAAATCATCCCTAAAAGACTGCTGCTGTTGATGCTGAGTGCCATGCTCCACCTCCATGCTGACACAATACTCCTCCTCCTCCTCCTCCACCTCGTCCTCTTCCTGTGTGATGGGTGGGACAGAAGGAACACTGTCTGGGTAAAGGGGGCCTTGAGAGGCAAGGAAGTTCTCCTCTTCCTGCCTCTGTTCTGCCTCAAGTGCCCTGTCCATTATTCCACGCAGCGTATGCTCCAATAGGTGGACAAGAGGTACAGAGTCACTGATGCATGCACTGTAACTGCTCACCATCCTTGTGGCTTCCTCAAATGGTGCCAATACAGTGCAAGCATCCCTGATCATGCCCCACTGGCGTGGTGAAAAAAACCCGAGCTCCCCTGACCCTGTCCTGGTGCCGTAGTCGCACAGGTACTCATTGATGGCCCTCTGCTGCGTGTGCAGCCGCTGCAGCATGGCCAACGTTGAGTTCCACCTGGTGGGCATGTCACATATAAGGCGGTTCTTGGGCAGGTTCAACTCCTTTTGCAGCTCAGCCAGCCGAGCACTGGCATTATATGATCTGCGGAAATGCACACAGACTTTCCTGGCCTGCCTGTAAGCCCGGGTACCTGCCCAAGAACCGCTGCACCACCAGGTTAAGGACGTGAGCCACACAGGGCACATGGGTCAGTTGTCCCTGTCGGAGGGCGGAGAGGAGGTTGGTGCCATTGTCACAAACCACCATTCCTGCCTTAAGCTGGCGTGGCGTCAACCACCTCTCGGCCTGCCCCTGCAGAGCTGACAGAACCTCTGCCCCAGTGTGGCTCCTGTCCCCCAAACACACTAGCGCAAGCACGGCATGGCATCTTTTTGCCTGCGTACTTGCGCAGCCCCTTGAACGCCTATGGAGCACCGCTGGTTCCGAGGACAAAGCACAGGAAGAGACCATGGAGGAAGAAGAAGAGGAGGGGGTGGAGGAGAGAGGTGTGTCACAACCAGTAGTAGCATTTTGGAGGTGTGGCAGTGGAACAACCTCCAACACTACTGCATCTTGTCCTGCATCCTTCCCAGCTGCCAAAAGAGTGACCCAATGGGCCGTGAAAGAAAGGTAACGTCCCTGTCCATGCCTGCTGGACCATGAGTCAGCGGTAATATGCACCTTACCGCTGACCGCCCTGTCCAGCGACGCATGGACATTGCCTTCTACATGGCGGTAGAGAGTCGGAATCGCCTTCCGTGAGAAAAAGTGGCGTTTGGGAACCTGCCACTGAGGAACCGCACATTGCACAAACTCACAGAAGGGGGCCGAGTCTACCAACTGAAAAGGCAGCAGTTGAAGTGCTAGAAATTTAGCCAAGCTAGCATTCAACCGCTGGGCATGTGGATGGCTGTGAGTGAACTTCTTTCGACGGTCCAGCAGCTGGGGCAGGGAAATTTGCCTGCTAGAATCGGACGTCGGTGTACTGCTAGCAGAGTGCCCGCAAGTACTTGGTTGTGACACACCTAATTCTACACCTTCAGTCCTCTCAGTGCAGGTTTCAGAGAGGACTGAAGGTATAGTGGGGTTGGAGATCCCAGCTGATGCGGAGCAAGGAGAAGTCCGCTTTGTTCTTTGGTGTGGGTCTTTAAGGTAGGCTTGCCAACGAGCTGCATGGCAGGTCAACATATGTCTGGTCAAGCATGTGGTGCCCAAGTGGCTGATGTTTTGGCCACGCGAGATACGCTTGAGACATATGTTGCAAACAGCAGCGGAGCAATCTGATGTACTCGACTCAAAAAAGGCCCACACCAAAGAACTTTTGGAATAACGGGCAGAGGCAGCGCCCTGCACAGGCGGAGCTTTGCGGTGTGATTCAGTCGGTGTGCTGCCCTTACGCTGGCCCCCGGAGGGCATCCTGCCTCGTTGGAGATGTGCCTTCTCCTCATCCTCCTCCTCCTCCTCCTCTCTCCTATCAGGCACCCACATGGAGTCAGTGACCTCATCATCCCCTCCCTCCTCATCACTGGAACCAATCTGGCAGTATGCTGCAGCTGCTGGAACATGACTGCCAGATTGGTGTCCTTCTTGAGCATCCCCTCTCTCTGTTCTCACGCTACTGCCTTCCTCTAGCTGGGTATCATCTTCAGACCCTTCGAAACGCTGGGCATCCTCCTAGAGCATGTACCCAACACTGTGCTCAAACAGTTCGGGGGACTCCTCAGGAGGACACGGTGGGTCTAGGGAAGGAGTGACTGATGATGACATTGAGGACGCTTTGGCAGCTGCTTTGCCAGTACCCTGAGCCTGGGTGAGAGAGGATGAGGAGGATGAGGAGGGCTTGGTCATCCACTGTACCCAGTCTTCAGCATGAAGTGGCTCAACACGTCCAGCTGCTGAAAATAAGGACAAGCGTGTCCCATGGCCACGTGCTGATGACGATGCACCGCGTCCATGACCAGCACTGTTGTCTCTAAACGCAGAGCCTGCTTGCCCTCTTTTATTGGCTCCTGACTGTCTGCCTCTCCTTGTTTGCCTTCCAGACATTCTAAAGGCCTACAGGGAGATGGGAAAACCAGCAATAAGGAGTAGCTTCAGGTGTATTTTTTGCAAGAAGCACACTACGCCTGCTGTAAGTGCTGCAGATGCCTGCCTGTGTTACACAACAGGAAAACACAGCAATAAGGGCTAGCTTCTGGTGTATATTTTGCAAGAAGCACACTACGCCCGCTGTATGTGCTGCAGATGCCTGTTAGTGTAACACAAAAGAAAAAAAACTACGAGCAATAAGGGGTAGCTTCAGGTGTATAATGTGCAGGAGGCACACTACGCCAGCTGTAAGTGCTGCAGATGCCTGCCTGTGTTACACAACAGGAAAACACAGCAATAAGGCCTAGCTTCAGGTGTATATTTTGCAGGAGGCACACTACGCCTGCTGTAAATTTTTATATATTTGAAAAAACTGCTACCAATATTTACAATATGTACAGTAGGAAAACAATATATACATTAACAAAATCCTGACACATAAAACTAATACATATTTACCACCACCCTTACCCATCCTCATCCGACCAACCCACACGTGGGTCTCATTATTTTTATTTTTTCCATCACCCTGGAAAAGAACAAGAAGAACACATCACCCCAAAAAAAAATAAACAAATAAATAAATAATAAAAAAAAAAAATCAAACCACACAAACCCTAATACTACATATTAACCCAACACTAACACCACACCCTAATATATATACAAAACCTACTACCTAACACCAACCACCCATCGGCTACTGACAGGCGAGAATGCAAGGTCTAGAATGCCTAAAGCCCTACTGTTCAGAAAAAAAAGAAACCAAAAGACCTAAAGGGGGTGAAAAGGACAGAAAGAACCACCCCAAAAGGAAGAAGGATTGGAGCCTCAGGGAGGCCGGAAGGAGAAACCCCTCCACAGCCGGGCACTCCTACTGGCCCCAACCCTCCCCCTCTCAAGACTCCTCACCTTCACCAGCTCCCGAAAAATATCACCCACCACCTCATGCGTGGACAGGACTTTGCCCCTAGTGGACACCAAACACCGAGCGTGCCATGTGTAATAGAGAGCCACTAAGCTGACTAAATAAAGTGACGACAACTCAAACCCTCTGTGGACCCTAAAGTTGCCGTACACCACCTCAGAATAGGTCAAGGATGAGAGTCGGGGATAACCAATGGCTTCCCCTGCCCCCTCAAGAACCTCAATGTTGAAGGGGCATTCGACCAAAAAATGGTCCATGGTCTCCAATGCCCCCCCACATTCTGCACGAGGACAACCTCTGTCCCCTAGGTTCTTATATTTTAGGTTTCCCCGGACATAGAGGCGTCCGTGGAAAGCCCTCCACGCAAGATCCCAAAACTTGCTTGGGATTCTTGGGGAATTCAGAAGGGCTAATCCCTTCTCGAGGACTCTCTCCGGGCAGTCCCTTAAAGACAGTGGCCTCAAAATGTCCGAGGCCATGACTCTTGAGTACAGCTCACGTCGACCCACAGAGCCCACCTCGAGAGCAGTTATCCGCCACTGCCTCAGTACCTTCAACACTTGAGGGACATAGGACGGGAGATACCCGTGCGATCTACGAAGATCACCAGGCCGTCCCCCATCCTCCCACCTACTCAGGAACAGCAAGAGCCAATTCTTGCATGAGCGCTCCCACAGGGTAGGTAGGTCCACAAAGATGGACTGCAGGTTGAATTTCACAAAAATGGTGATGAAAAACACCACCGGATTGATCATATCCAGCCCACCGTGCCTCCTCTGTCGGTACGTGACCTCCCTCTTGATCAGATTTAGCCTGTTTCCCCACAACAGCAGGAAGAACAGGCCAGAGATCCGGGCATAGAGAGATGCAGGCAAAATACAGACGTAGCTGACATAGAGGAATTCTGGCAGCAAGTACGTTTTGACCAGGCTCACCCTTTCCCTCAGTGACAGCTTCCAGCCCTTCCAGGCATTCACTTTCCGAGATGCACCGACCAGTCTGCACTCCCAATTTAGCTTGGGGTAATCACCCGGGCCAAATAGGATACCAAGAATTTTCACTTCTGGCTGGGGCTGGGGAAACACGTCCGGAAGAGCGAACTGCTCGCCTTCCCTCCCCAACCAGAGAACTTCGCTCTTGCCCCAATTGACCAACGAACCAGATGCCTCGGAGTAGCTCCCAATTTGCGTCTCCACAAAGAGAGCCTCCTCGCGGCTGGACACCACCACCGAGACATCGTCCGCGTAGGCCACCACCCTCACTGCCGGATCCAGACCAGTGCAAGGCTCCACCGGAACCCCCCCCAAACGCTCGCAGTCGAGCCTTCTCACAAAGGGATCGACGGCAAAGACGTAGAGAAGGGGGCTCAACGGGCAACCCTGCCTGACTCCAGAGTCCACAGCAAAGGCAGGACCCACCCAACCGTTGACAAGAGGGAAGCTCACCGCCCCTCTGTACAATACTTTCAGCCAATTCACAAATTGCTCCGGCAAACCGAACTTTCTCAGAAGAAGCCAGAGGTACTCATCGCTCACCCGGTCAAAAGCCTTGGCCTGGTCTAATGCCAGTAGATACCGCCCATCCCCCGTTGCCCTGCACCTTTCCACGGCCTCCCGGACGTTCAGGACGGCACTAAAGGTGCCCCGACCAGGAATTGCGCAGTGCTGGGAGACAGAAAGCATCTTGTCAGCGACTGCTGACATACGTAAAAAGAGTATTTTTGCCAATATCTTCCTATCTGTAGTGAGAAGGGCGATCGGGCGCCAGTTCTCAATTACAGTCGGATCTTTACCCTTTGACAGCAGGATCAGAGCTGACCTTCTCATTGAGGGAGGGAGCAGGCCATTAGCCAAACATTCATTGAAAACCTCCCCCAAATGAGGAGCCAACAGGCTCTTGAAGATTTTATAAAATTCAGCCGTGAGCCCATCGGGCCCCGGCGACCTTTTCAGGGACAAAGAGTCGATTGCCTGCTTGACTTCTTCAACCGAGATCTCTGCTGTCAGAGAGTCTGGGAGACCAGGCCCCGCGCAAAGCGGGGTCTCATCAAGAAACACCCTGGCTTTCTCCATATCCAAAGGCTTCCTACGGAGGAGGTCTGAAAAATGGTCCCCAATGACACCCAGGATACCCGGTCTGGACCGGACCAGGGATCCCGAAGCGTCCCTCAGGCCATGTACGACCTTCGAACTCACCGCCTCACCACAGCTCTTGTAGGGATCCGGGGAGGAGAACTTCCCGTAATCCCTCTCAAGGACCAGGGAGGCGAGACGGTCATACTGACACCCCTTCATCTGAAGCTTCAGATCAGATATCTGCTCCTGAGGGCCCCCAGAAGAAACCAGGCGGTCTAACTGTCTTCGCAACTTCTGGTAGGCCAGGTACTTGGACGCCGCCCGGTACCTAGAGATCCTGCGGAAAAAGCCCTCCGACCTCTTCTTCACCACTTCCCACCACTCCTGGCGGGAGCAGCCGCTCTCAAGGAGCGAGGCCTGATCCGCAAGAAAGATCTCATAGGCCTCCCTAACCTCGAGGTCCTCGAGTAGCGATCCATTGAGACGCCAGAGGCCTCGACCCTTCTGAGGAGTGTCGGCCACATTCAAAGTCACAGAAACCATACAGTGATCGGAGAACTCCATCGCCTGCAACACAGGTGCCGCAAAGGAAGAGTCCCCCTTTAAAAAAAACCTATCTAACCTACTCCTACTGCTACCTCGGGCATAAGTGAACCCAGTGTGGTTGGGGAGGCACTGAACATGCACATCCACCAACCCGGCTTCCCTCACTACACTATTCAGAAAGATACTATCATATCCCAGGGGGCCTGAGGCGCCTGCCCGATCCTTTGATCTGGTGACCATGTTAAAGTCACCACCAAAGACCACCTGCTGGGACGTGAACAAGTAGGGCTTGACCATCGTGAGGAGGCTCTTCCTATCCCTCTTGGTCTGAGGGCCATAAAAGTTGATGAGCCTAAGGAATTGCCCCCCCACGACGGCATCCACCACCAGGCACCTACCGACCTCCACCTCAATCACTCGTCGACAAGCCACCGGACCAGTCTTAAAAAGGACTGCAACTCCACTGCAGGGCTCGGCCGCAAGAGACCAGAGGGAGGGCCCACATCTCCACTCCCTCTTTGCTAGATGCATCTCTGCCACCGATGCCAGCCAGGTCTCTTGCAAAAACAAAATGTCAGCTTCAACTCGGCTGAGAAAATCGAAGGCCATGAAACGAGCCGCCGCAGAACGCACACTTGCGACATTAATGGTCGCAACGCGTATTGGAGAGGGTACCGCCATCCTTAGTGATTTTGGCCTGCATTCTCCTCTGCACTTTCACCTACACCCCAGAGTCCTCCTCCGAATCGGTGAAGACCCCAAACATATTCCCTAGGATCACCGGGGGGGGCCCCCCAGGGTCCCTATCAGGGACAACCCGGGGTCCCCTAACCCCCCCCCAGGATCCTTCCTCCTCGTCCTCTTCCTCACCTTCCTCTGCAGCCAGCCCGCCTGGATCTGGCCGCCCACCTCATCGCCGGAGTGCCCGCTAGAGGCCCCCATGGGCCTCTTGTGCAGGCCCCTCGACGATTCGGCCACCTCCATCTCCTCCCCCGAATCCTGGGGATACAAAAGAGGATCCAGGATGGGACGGAGGGAGGAAGGAGGTGGAGAGGAAGGGGGAAGAGGAGAAGAGGAACGAGGGGAACGAGGGGAAGGGGGAGGAGAAAGGGAGGAAGAAGGGGAGGGATGAGGAAAGGGGGGAAGGGGAGGGGGGAAAGGAGGAGGGGGGGGAACAGAAGGAGAAGAGGAGGGGGAAAGAGGGGGGTAGAGAGAGGAGGGGGCACAGAGGAAAGAGGGGGAGGGGTACGGCCCCCCGCAGAGGGCCCCCCCGACCCCCCACCCCCACTGGGCCCGGTGCCGGTGCACCCGGCCCCCCAGAAACAAGTCCCGGGGGACCCGGCACATTCCCAGCAGGGGCCCCCACTCCACCACGCCTGCGCCTCTGCCGCTGCGGCAAAGGCCCCTCTGGGCCATCAGCCCCAGGCCGTTCACCTGGGCCTGCCTGGGGCGCCTGGGGCGCCTGAGGTGGGAGACCCACCCCCTCCGGTGCGTCATCTGGGCCTGGCCCATCCCCATCAGCCGCACGCCCCCTAAAAGCCTTGGGGCAGCGGCTGAATGGGTGGCTGGACACCCCACAGAGGTTGCAGACAATAAGTCTACAAGTCTCTGAGGAGTGCCCAGGCCTGTTGCACCTGACGCACCGGGGTGTTGTGCAGTCTACACTTAAATGGGTGGGACTCCCACACTTAAAACAGCGACGGGGCTGACCGGGGTAAAAGACCAGGATCCTATCTCTCCCAATGAAAGCGCTGCCAGGGACATGGGTCACACCAGTTCCCTGGCGCTTGAGACGGATCCTGGCCGCCCACGCCCCGGTCCAGACCCTGCGCTCATCCAGGTTTTTGCGCAGGGGAGACTGCAGCTGCCCATACCTCCCCAACCAGGTGGCAATGTCCTCAGGTGGGAGGGATTCATTCCTGACCAAAATGGTCAGGGACTTGATGTCCTCCTGCCTGGACAGGGGGACCACCTTAAAAGACCTCCAAGGCTCCGACCTCTTCAGGAGCTCATACACAGTAAGGAAGAGCTCCATTAGCACCAAGGAGGAAAAACTCACATCAAACTCCTTGGTGCCCGTGGGATGGATCACTGCGAAGAGGTCGGCTACCTTAAAGTTGGCCCCCTTCAGCAGAAGATCTACCACCTGCCCCCTGCTGGGGCACTGTCCAGGTCCCTCCCACCGCAGCTGCACAACATTGCGCCTGCGCCTCTCCGGACCCCCCGTACCCCTCGACCACGGGTTCACCCCCTGGAGCTGGTCTGCGGGGGGAACCCGGAAGTTTTGGGCACCAAACCGGTCGTACAGGGGGGCCAAAGGGACGCTGGTCCCTGCCACCCGGGCAAAAGACCTGGATTCCCTGAGCGCCCCAAGCAGCTCTGCCTCCTGGACCTGATCTAACGCCCCCCCAGCCTGAATGCCGGAAGCACCATCCGCCGCCTCACCAGAGGTACCCTCAGAGGGCACTCCAGCACCCTCGGCCGACACAACAACCGGGGGAACCCCCCGGCCCAATCCTGCCGGGGGGGTCCCTCCCATCCACCGCCCCCCCGGAGCAAGCCACACCCACAACAACCCTCCTCCTAACACTGGGAGGAGGGTCTACCACTGGGGCCCCACTGGAGCAGCGGGCATGAGCCCCAGATGGCTCCTCCCCCTGCTCCTGCGGCTGTGGCCGCTCCTTCCCCTTTTCTAATTGTCCCTCCTGGGACTCCATACCCTTAATGAAGGCCAAGGCTGGGTGATCCCCAAAAAGTTCCCCAGCCTCGGCCTCACTCCACCTGCCCACTCTTTGAGCAGCACTCAGGTCCCCAGACGAATCCATGAGGTCTATCAAATCCCCTCCTGCCAATCCTCCACATACCTCGGCCATCTCCTGATCATTCAGGCCGTCAGAGGCCGCCACCCGGAAGTGCTTCTGGCTGCCCCCAACCACTTCCGGTATAGACCCTACTTCCGGGTCAGCCCGCCCGCCCACTTCCGGTTCACGCTGGCCAGGGAAACCGGAAGTGGTCATAGAAGCACTTCCCGACCTTCCCGGCTCCACCTCCCGCCCGGACTCCCGCCCAAACTCCTCCCCCCGACCATCCAGCCCACCAGAGCCATGCCCCAAGGCCCCGCCCCTACTGTCAGCAAAGGTGGTTGTTTTTACTGGCGCCAAACCATCCCCTGGTTGTGCAGCAGTTTGTTGTTGCTCACTGCACTTTGGTAATGGCTTCCCCCCTCCTCCCCATCGCACCTTGCAGCCTTCACATTCCCATCATCAATACATAGTCTTTCAACACTTCCTGCTTGGGTTCGTCCATATCCATGATTGCCAGACCCCTCTCCCTCCTCCACAGCATGAGCGGCACAGGCAGGATCCATCATTAGCAGTGGTCTGCCTTGTACCTGGCTGCATGCGGGAATCACAGGGGTCATTAGGGTCTTAACAACAGCAGCATGCGAGTCTTTGCAGCAACAGTCTCAGGCCTGATCCGTGGGAGCGGTGTGAGAACCACCACTGGGGTGCACCCCAGCTTTCCCATCCCCACTGAATCTCCCTCAGCATTCCCCCCTGGTGTTCCCCTCCTGATTTCCCATAGCTGTATCCTCAGGTACCCTACCCGAGCCTGCCTGAGTGCTGGTAGCTTTTTCTGACCCGAGCACCGCAAGGTCCCGGGGACCCTCCACAGCCAGGTTACCAGGGACTACGCTTCCCGGGGGAAGGGAGGGGGGAAGGTTCCTCACCAGCTCTGTTTCCAGCTCCACCGGCCGATCCTCCTGGGCATGATGTATTCATAGGTCTTTCCTCTGGCTGCTGTACTTGCTGGCTCCGCTGTTTGCTGCGCCTGACAGCCTGGGATCCTTCTCTGCTGGCCCTTTTCAGCTCATCCCTTATTTCCAAAAGGAAGTCGGTCTCACCTCGTCCCCTCTCACAGAGGCCACCCAGCAGGCCCCAGAGTTCCCCACACTGGCCTTTCAGGGAGTTAATGGCCACACTGAACTCCCCCCTCCTGAAGCTGCTGGTCCGGTCCCTGCGATTCCGGAGGTCGGTCAGCACTGCAGACTTCCCACAGAAGGCCCGGCTGGCCTTCTGGATTAAATCCTTGATTCTTGCGATCCTTCGCTGCACCTTAGCCGGACCTTCCCCAGGCTGGACCAGAGTCCAATCAAGCAACTCGTGCTGGGTCTTCAAAAACAATGTCTCCTCCCTGGACAGGTCTTTAATCCCCAGGGAGGAGGCAGCAACATCAGGCCGGGAAAGCTGCCCCGGTCCTGGGCTGGAGGAGGCCATCACACCCCCTCCTCCTGGAGCTCCAGGAGCTCCCTACAGGCACGTCCTCACAGTCCAAACTCCTGCAGCAACTGAATCACTCCGCCTGCTGTAAGTGCTGCAGATGCCTGCCTGTGTTACACAACAGGAAAACACAGCAATAAGGCCTAGCTTCAGGTGTATATTTTGCAGGAGGCACACTACGCCTGCTGTAAGTGCTGCAGATGCTTGCCTGTGTTACACAACAGGAAAAAACAGCAATAAGGGCTAGCTTCAGGTGTATATTTTGCAGAAAGCACACTACACCTGCTATAACTGCTGCAGATGCCTGCCTGTGTTACACAACAGGAAAAAACAGCAATAAGGGCTAGCTTCAGGTGTATATTTTGCAGGAAGCGCACTACGCCTGCTATAACTGCTGCAGATGCCTGCCTGTGTTACACAACAGGAAAACACAGCAATAAGGCCTAGCTTCAGGTGTATATTTTGCAGGAGGCACACTACGCCTGCTGTAAGTGCTGCAGATGCCTGCCTGTGTTACACAACAGGAAAACACAGCAATAAGGGATAGCTTCTGGTGTATATTTAGCAAAAAGCACACTACGCCCGCTGTAAGTGCTGCAGATGCCTGTTAGTGTAACACAAAAGAAAAAAAAACTACGAGCAATAAGGTGTAGCTTCAGGTGTATAATGTGCAGGAGGCACACTACGCCCGCTGTAAGTGCTGCAGATGCCTGCCTGTGTTACACAACAGGAAAAAACAGCAATAAGGGCTAGCTTCTGGTGTATATTTTGCAAGAAGCACACTACGCCCGCTGTAAGTGCTGCAGATGCCTGTTAGTGTAACACAAAAGAAAAAAAAACTACGAGCAATAAGGGGTAGCTTCAGGTGTATAATGTGCAGGAGGCACACTACGCCTGCTGTAAGTGCTGCAGATGCCTGCCTGTGTTACACAACAGGAAAACACAGCAATAAGGCCTAGCTTCAGGTGTATATTTTGCAGGAGGCACACTACGCCTGCTGTAAGTGCTGCAGATGCCTGCCTGTGTTACACAACAGGAAAACACAGCAATAAGGGCTAGCTTCTGGTGTATATTTTGCAAGAAGCACACTACGCCCGCTGTAAGTGCTGCAGATGCCTGTTAGTGTAACACAAAAGAAAAAAAAACTACGAGCAATAAGGGGTAGCTTCAGGTGTATAATGTGCAGGAGGCACACTACGCCCGCTGTAAGTGCTGCAGATGCCTGCCTGTTTTACACAACAGGAAAACACAGCAATAAGGTCTAGCTTCTGGTGTATATTTTGCAGGAGGCACACTACGCCTGCTGTAAGTGCTGCAGATGCCTGCCTGTGTTACACAACAGGAAAACACAGCAATAAGGCCTAGCTTCAGGTGTATATTTTGCAGGAGGCACACTACGCCTGCTGTAAGTGCTGCAGATGCCTGCCTGTGTTACACAACAGGAAAAAACAGCAATAAGGCCTAGCTTCAGGTGAATATTTTGCAGGAAGCACACTACGCCTGCTATAACTGCTGCAGATGCCTGCCTGTGTTACACAACAGGAAAAAACAGCAATATGGGCTAGCTTCAGGTGTATATTTTGCAGGAAGCACACTACGCCTGCTATAACTGCTGCAGATGCCTGCCTGTGTTACACAACAGGAAAACACAGCAATAAGGCCTAGCTTCAGGTGTATATTTTGCAGGAAGCACACTACGCCTGCTGTAAGTGCTGCAGATGCCTGCCTGTGTTACACAACAGGAAAACACAGCAATAAGGCCTAGCTTCAGGTGTATATTTTGCAGGAGGCACACTACGTCTGCTGTAAGTGCTGCAGATGCCTGCCTGTGTTACACAACAGGAAAACACAGCAATAAGGCCTAGCTTCAGGTGTATATTTTTCAGGAGGCACACTACACTTGCTGTAAGTGCTGCAGATGCCTGCCTGTGTTACACAACAGGAAATACAGCAATAAGGGCTAGCTTCTGGTGTATATTTTGCAAGAAGCACACTACGCCCGCTGTAAGTGCTGCAGATGCCTGTTAGTGTAACACAAAAGAAAAAAAAACTACGAGCAATAAGGGGTAGCTTCAGGTGTATAATGTGCAGGAGGCACACTACGTCCGCTGTAAGTGCTGCAGATGCCTGCCTGTGTTACACAACAGTAAAAAACAGCAATAAGGGCTAGCTTCTGGTGTATATTTTGCAAGAAGCACACTAGGCCCGCTGTAAGTGCTGCAGATGCCTGCCTGTGTTACACAACAGGAAAACACAGCAATAAGGGCTAGCTTCAGGTGTATATTTTGCAGGAAGCACACTACGCCTGCTATAACTGCTGCAGATGCCTGCCTGTGTTACACAACAGGAAAACACAGCGATAAGGGCTAGCTTCAGGTGTATACTGTGCAGGAGGCTTAGCAAAAATATCACTGACACTGTCCCCTGCCTATCCTTCTCTCTCCCTGCACACAAGGTTTAGCAGAATATCACTGACACTGTCCCTGCCTATCCTTCTCTCTCTCTGCACACAAGGTTTAGTAGAATATCACTGACACTGTCCCTGCCTATCCTTCTCTCTCCCTACACACAAGGTAAATGAACAAATATCACTAACACTGTCCCTGCCTATCCTTCTCTCTCTCTGGCGGCTTTTTATAGTGTGGGGCGTGTACTAAATCCCCCTGAGCTATAATTGGCCACAGGCGCTGTGATTGGCCAAGCATGCGGGGTCACAGTGCATGCTTGGCCAATCACAGCGCCTGGATTGCACTGCGATGGCGCAGTGTATTGTGGGCCATTTGCGTCACTCGAATTTGGCGCGAACTGCCCAAAACGTTCGATCTTCGTCGAACGATCGAACAGCCGATGTTCGAGTCGAACGTATGTTCGAGTCGAACACCGAGCTCATTCCTATACAACACTTAAAGTGGATGTAAACCCTCACATATACCCAGTAAAGCGAACAGCCTCAGATGATACACAGAGATGAAACAAATCTCCCTACATAAGTTTAACATGTACACCCCTCACATTTTTGTAAATATTTTATTATATCTTTTCATGTGACAACACTGAAGAAATGACACTTTGCTACAATGTAAAATAGTGAGTGTACAGCTTTCATAACAGTGTAAATCTGCTGTCCCCTCAAAATAACTCAACACACCTAAGTGAAAATGTCCAATTTGGGCCCAAAATGTCAATATTTTGTGTGGCCACCCTTATTTTCCCGCACTGCCTTAACCCTCTTGGGCATGGAGTTCACCAGAGCTTCACAGGTTGCCACTGGAGTCCTCTTCCACTCCTCCATGACGACATCACAGAACTGGTGGATTTTAGAGACCTTGCGCTCCTCCACCTTCCATTTGAGGATGCCCCACAGATGCTCAATAGGGTTTCGGTCTGGAGACATGCTTGGCCAGTCCATCACCTTTACCCTCAGCTTCTTTAGCAAGGCAGTAGTCGCCTTGGAGGTGTGTTTGGGGTCGTTATCATGTTGGAATACTGCTCTGCGGCCCAGTCTCCGAAGGGAGGGGATCATGCTCTGCTTCAGTATGTCACAGTACATGTTGGCATTCATGGTCCCCTTAATGAACTGTTGCTCCCCTGTGCCGGCAGCACTCATGCAGCCCCAGACTATGACCCTCCCACCACCATGCTTGACTGTAGGCAAGGCACACTTGTCTTTGTACTCCTAACCTGGTTGCCGCCACACACGCTTTACACCATCTAAATCAAATAAGTTTATCTTGGTCACATCAGACCACAGGACATGGTCAGTAATCCATGTCCCTAGTCTGCTTGTCTTCAGAAAACTGGCTTTCTTGTGTATCATCTTTAGAAGAGGCTTCCTTCTGGGATGACAGCCATGCATACCAATTTGATGCAGCGTGCGGCGTATGGTCTGAGCACTGACAGGCTGACCCCCTTCACCCCTTCAACCTCTGCAGTAATGCTGGCAGCACACATACGTCTATTTCCCAAAGCCAAACTTTGGATATGACGCTGAGCACGTGCACTCAACTTCTTTGGTGGACCATGAGGAGGCCTGTTCTGAGTGGAACCTGCCCTGTTAAACTGCTGTGGTGGGCTTCTGCCTGCTCACCAATCCTGACGGTACCAGGCTCAAAGCAATAGGGTGGTTCCGGAACAGGCTGCTGAAGAAAAACCTGCAACCATGGAAAGGTGCCGACCGCAAACCTTGCAATGCTGGGATTCAGCGGGATCTGTACTGATGACGATGAGAGTGATCCCCGACAGTCACTCACCTGACATAGAGCTGGTAAAGATGGATCCACTCACACGTCCGCAAGAGGCTCTCCATGCTGCCCAGGGCACGGCGCCTCTCGCAACCCTCAGAGCATCCGGGTCCCTGCTATCAGCTGAACATCCCGATATAGCAGGAAGAATATTGAGTGAACTAAGAATTGGACTTTAAACGGCACATGAGTAGATGTAGAATCTAGGGGTATTTATTATAGAAAAATAGTAAAAAAGTACATATTAACATTTAGAATTAACAATCTATTAGTTCTCAATACACGACTCAGGCTAATGCTCTAACAGCGCTTCAAAAATACAGAAACATAAATGAACTCAATAATAAATGAGATACATATCCAGCAGACAAAGGCTAGTAGAACAGTATGCATATGAAGCAGATGGCATTAGCTATGGGTCCAGTGTATCAGGTGTAGTCTTGAATTGCTCTACCAGTTTCGCAAATTAACGCTTCTTCAGGAGCATAGTAATCACATACATGTGAACAAAACATATAAAATATTCATCATTTTTTTAATACATAAAACTATTTTATATAAAACAACAACATAAAAAAGGGGGATCAAAGAGAAATTGCTGACCCCACATAGCATGAGTGCCCCAACAACCCAACCAACACCAAGCATAGCAGGTGGACTGACCCTCATGCTGGGACATTTAGGGGTATAAATAGTTCTAAAATGTGTGCCTTGAAGAAAAAAGAAGGAAGGGAAGAGAAAGAGAACATAGAAGAAAGACTGAAAGAGAAAAAAAAAAGGGACAAGAAAAAACAGAGAAGGAGAAAAAGAAGAGGAAGAAAAGGAAGGAAAAGAAGGAAAGAAGAAAAGAAAAGGAAAAAGAAGAAAAGGGAAAGGGAAGGGAAAGCGAAGCAGGGACAAAAGAGAAAAGGAAAGGAGACCCCGTCTCTATATCAGTCAGTCATCTAAAGAGTATTAAGTACATAGGTATACTCACAGGCCGGGTGTGTTGCAAGTTGTAACACAAACCTGGGTAAAACTGAATTGCCGATTTGTCTGTAGCAAATAGCCAATAATTGGTAAAAATCTAAAGCGGGAGAAAGAGATGTATACAGGCTTCCTTACTAGCAATCATGGCATAACTGACAGAATAGATAAGAGGTAAAACAAACAGATATGAAATTCCAAAATGGCCAAAAAATAGGTGCTCACCACAGTAAATGACAGCTAGATGAACTGCTAGGCATAAGCTGCTGGTAAGCAGCGACAAAAGGTGTCCTCCAGAACTTTTAAGGCTGTAAATGCCCAAAGAGAGCGGTATGTGCACCAATATAGATCCAGGTGCATAGGCTGGGCAGGGAATCTCTATCCACAAACAGCCTTAGGTAGTCTAAAAGCCAGGCTAAAAGATAAACAAAGGTAAAGGTCAGCAACTATCCAGGGCCTTGGCCGCACGTCATTGCTGCAGGACAGTGAAAGTATATAGTTACTAGGGATGAGCTTCGTGTTCGAGTCGAACATACGTTCGACTCGAACATCGGCTGTTCGATCGTTCGACGAAGATCGAACGATTTGGGCCGTTCGCGCCAAATTCGAGTGACGCGAACGGCCCACAATGCACTACGCCATCGCAGTGTCATCCAGGCGCTGTGATTGGCCAAGCATGCACTGTGACCCCGCATGCTTGGCCAATCACAGCGCCGGCAGCGAGGAGAGCAATGATTGGCCACAGGCAGGATGCCTGTGGCCAATTATTGCTGAGGGTGTTTAGTACACGCCCCACACTATAAAAGGCCGCCAGCACGGCGGCCTAGTGTAGTGTGTTCCGGAGCAGGGAAAGACAAGCATAGGCAGGGACAGTGACATTTATTTCTTTCTTGCTTAACCTGGATTCCTTTAGTTTAGGGAAAGAGAAGGATAGGTAGGGAGAGTGTCAGTGTGTTTTACTGTGCGAGTCCTTGTTTCTAGGGACAAAGAAGGAAAGTGAGGGGAATTCTCCTTGTGCTATAGTGTGCTTTAAAAAAACATTTTTTCTAGGGACAGAAAACTCTAGGTAGGGAGAGTGTCAGTTTCTTTCACTGTGCGAGTCCTTGTTTCTAGGAAAAAAGAAGGAAAGTGAGGGGAATTCTCCTTGTGCTATAGTGTGCTTTTAAAAAAAAAAAATTTCTAGGGACAGAAAACTCTAGGTAGGGAGAGTGTCAGTTTCTTTCACTGTGCGAGTCCTTGTTTCTAGGAAAAAAGAAGGAAAGTGAGGGGAATTCTCCTTGTGCTATAGTGTGCTTTAAAAAAAAAAAATTTCTAGGGACAGAAAACTCTAGGTAGGGAGAGTGTCAGTTTCTTTCACTGTGCGAGTCCTTGTTTCTAGGAAAAAAGAAGGAAAGTGAGGGGAATTCTCCTTGTGCTATAGTGTGCTTTAAAAAAAAAAAATTTCTAGGGACAGAAAACTCTAGGTAGGGAGAGTGTCAGTTTCTTTCACTGTGCGAGTCCTTGTTTCTAGGAAAAAAGAAGGAAAGTGAGGGGAATTCTCCTTGTGCTATAGTGTGCTTTAAAAAAAAAAAATTTCTAGGGACAGAAAACTCTAGGTAGGGAGAGTGTCAGTTTCTTTCACTGTGCGAGTCCTTGTTTCTAGGAAAAAAGAAGGAAAGTGAGGGGAATTCTCCTTGTGCTATAGTGTGCTTTAAAAAAAAAATTTTTCTAGGGACAGAAAACTCTAGGTAGGGAGAGTGTCAGTTTCTTTCACTGTGCGAGTCCTTGTTTCTAGGAAAAAAGAAGGAAAGTGAGGGGAATTCTCCTTGTGCTATAGTGTGCTTTAAAAAAAAAAAATTTCTAGGGACAGAAAACTCTAGGTAGGGAGAGTGTCAGTTTCTTTCACTGTGCGAGTCCTTGTTTCTAGGAAAAAAGAAGGAAAGTGAGGGGAATTCTCCTTGTGCTATAGTGTGCTTTAAAAAAAAAAAAATTCTAGGGACAGAAAACTCTAGGTAGGGAGAGTGTCAGTTTCTTTCACTGTGCGAGTCCTTGTTTCTAGGAAAAAAGAAGGAAAGTGAGGGGAATTCTCCTTGTGCTATAGTGTGCTTTAAAAAAAAAAATTTCTAGGGACAGAAAACTCTAGGTAGGGAGAGTGTCAGTTTCTTTCACTGTGCGAGTCCTTGTTTCTAGGAAAAAAGAAGGAAAGTGAGGGGAATTCTCCTTGTGCTATAGTGTGCTTTAAAAAAAAAAAATTTCTAGGGACAGAAAACTCTAGGTAGGGAGAGTGTCAGTTTCTTTCACTGTGCGAGTCCTTGTTTCTAGGAAAAAAGAAGGAAAGTGAGGGGAATTCTCCTTGTGCTATAGTGTGCTTTAAAAAAAAATTTTTTCTAGGGACAGAAAACTCTAGGTAGGGAGAGTGTCAGTTTCTTTCACTGTGCGAGTCCTTGTTTCTAGGAAAAAAGAAGGAAAGTGAGGGGAATTCTCCTTGTGCTATAGTGTGCTTTAAAAAAAAAATTTTTCTAGGGACAGAAAACTCTAGGTAGGGAGAGTGTCAGTTTCTTTCACCGTGCGAGTCCTTGTTTCTAGGAAAAAAGAAGGAAAGTGAGGGGAATTCTCCTTGTGCTATAGTGTGCTTTAAAAAAAAAAAATTCTAGGGACAGAAAACTCTAGGTAGGGAGAGTGTCAGTTTCTTTCACTGTGCGAGTCCTTGTTTCTAGGAAAAAAGAAGGAAAGTGAGGGGAATTCTCCTTGTGCTATAGTGTGCTTTAAAAAAAAAAAATTTCTAGGGACAGAAAACTCTAGGTAGGGAGAGTGTCAGTTTCTTTCACTGTGCGAGTCCTTGTTTCTAGGAAAAAAGAAGGAAAGTGAGGGGAATTCTCCTTGTGCTATAGTGTGCTTTAAAAAAAAAAAAATTCTAGGGACAGAAAACTCTAGGTAGGGAGAGTGTCAGTTTCTTTCACTGTGCGAGTCCTTGTTTCTAGGAAAAAAGAAGGAAAGTGAGGGGAATTCTCCTTGTGCTATAGTGTGCTTTAAAAAAAAAAAATTTCTAGGGACAGAAAACTCTAGGTAGGGAGAGTGTCAGTTTCTTTCACTGTGCGAGTCCTTGTTTCTAGGAAAAAAGAAGGAAAGTGAGGGGAATTCTCCTTGTGCTATAGTGTGCTTTAAAAAAAAAAAATTTCTAGGGACAGAAAACTCTAGGTAGGGAGAGTGTCAGTTTCTTTCACTGTGCGAGTCCTTGTTTCTAGGAAAAAAGAAGGAAAGTGAGGGGAATTCTCCTTGTGCTATAGTGTGCTTTAAAAAAAAAAAAATTTCTAGGGACAGAAAACTCTAGGTAGGGAGAGTGTCAGTTTCTTTCACTGTGCGAGTCCTTGTTTCTAGGAAAAAAGAAGGAAAGTGAGGGGAATTCTCCTTGTGCTATAGTGTGCTTTAAAAAAAAAAATTTTCTAGGGACAGAAAACTCTAGGTAGGGAGAGTGTCAGTTTTTTTCACTGTGCGAGTCCTTGTTTCTAGGAAAAAAGAAGGAAAGTGAGGGGAATTCTCCTTGTGCTATAGTGTGCTTTAAAAAAACATTTTTTCTAGGGACAGAAAACTCTAGGTAGGGAGAGTGTCAGTTTCTTTCACTGTGCGAGTCCTTGTTTCTAGGAAAAAAGAAGGAAAGTGAGGGGAATTCTCCCTGTGCTATAGTGTGCTTTAAAAAAAAAAAAATTCTAGGGACAGAAAACTCTAGGTAGGGAGAGTGTCAGTTTCTTTCACTGTGCGAGTCCTTGTTTCTAGGAAAAAAGAAGGAAAGTGAGGGGAATTCTCCTTGTGCTATAGTGTGCTTTAAAAAAAAAAAATTTCTAGGGACAGAAAACTCTAGGTAGGGAGAGTGTCAGTTTCTTTCACTGTGCGAGTCCTTGTTTCTAGGAAAAAAGAAGGAAAGTGAGGGGAATTCTCCTTGTGCTATAGTGTGCTTTAAAAAAAAATTTTTTCTAGGGACAGAAAACTCTAGGTAGGGAGAGTGTCAGTTTCTTTCACTGTGCGAGTCCTTGTTTCTAGGAAAAAAGAAGGAAAGTGAGGGGAATTCTCCTTGTGCTATAGTGTGCTTTAAAAAAAAAAAAATTCTAGGGACAGAAAACTCTAGGTAGGGAGAGTGTCAGTTTCTTTCACTGTGCGAGTCCTTGTTTCTAGGAAAAAAGAAGGAAAGTGAGGGGAATTCTCCTTGTGCTATAGTGTGCTTTAAAAAAAAAAAAATTCTAGGGACAGAAAACTCTAGGTAGGGAGAGTGTCAGTTTCTTTCACTGTGCGAGTCCTTGTTTCTAGGAAAAAAGAAGGAAAGTGAGGGGAATTCTCCTTGTGCTATAGTGTGCTTTAAAAAAAAAAATTTTCTAGGGACAGAAAACTCTAGGTAGGGAGAGTGTCAGTTTCTTTCACTGTGCGAGTCCTTGTTTCTAGGAAAAAAGAAGGAAAGTGAGGGGAATTCTCCTTGTGCTATAGTGTGCTTTAAAAAAAAAAAAATTCTAGGGACAGAAAACTCTAGGTAGGGAGAGTGTCAGTTTCTTTCACTGTGCGAGTCCTTGTTTCTAGGAAAAAAGAAGGAAAGTGAGGGGAATTCTCCTTGTGCTATAGTGTGCTTTAAAAAAACATTTTTTCTAGGGACAGAAAACTCTAGGTAGGGAGAGTGTCAGTTTCTTTCACTGTGCGAGTCCTTGTTTCTAGGAAAAAAGAAGGAAAGTGAGGGGAATTCTCCTTGTGCTATAGTGTGCTTTAAAAAAAAAAATTTCTAGGGACAGAAAACTCTAGGTAGGGAGAGTGTCAGTTTCTTTCACTGTGCGAGTCCTTGTTTCTAGGAAAAAAGAAGGAAAGTGAGGGGAATTCTCCTTGTGCTATAGTGTGCTTTAAAAAAAAAAAAATTCTAGGGACAGAAAACTCTAGGTAGGGAGAGTGTCAGTTTCTTTCACTGTGCGAGTCCTTGTTTCTAGGAAAAAAGAAGGAAAGTGAGGGGAATTCTCCTTGTGCTATAGTGTGCTTTAAAAAAAAAAAATTTCTAGGGACAGAAAACTCTAGGTAGGGAGAGTGTCAGTTTCTTTCACTGTGCGAGTCCTTGTTTCTAGGGACAAAGAAGGAAAGTGAGGGGAATTCTCCTTGTGCTATAGTGTGCTAAAGCATTCCTCATCAACCATCTTTGAAATCCTTGTTTTTTGGACAGTCAGGGAAATTGTCGTTGTGCTATTCTGTGCAAAAGCAATCATCCTCAACCATATTTAGAAATCCTTAAGTAAAGGGACAGAGAAGGACACCTGAAGGTAGCCCTTATTGCTTTTTTCCCATCTCCCTGCAGGCCATCTATTAGAATGTCTGGAAGGCAAACAAGGAGAGGCAGACAGTCAGGAGGCAATAAAAGAGGGCAAGCAGGCTCTGTGTCTGGGGGCAACAGTGCTGGTCGTGGACGCGGTGCATTGTCATCAGCACATGGCCATGGGACACGCTTGTCCTTCTTTTCGGCAGCTGGACATGTTGAGCCACATCATGCCGAAGACTTGGTAGAGTGGATGACCAAGCCCTCCTCCTCCTCCTCATCCTCTCTCACCCAGGCTCAGGGTACTGGCAAAGCAGCTGCCAAAGCGTCCTCTTCCCTGGTATCAATGTCAGACTCATCATCAGTCACTCCTTCCCTAGACCCACCATGTCCTCCTCCTGAGGAGTCCCCCGAACTGTTTGAGCACAGTGTTGGGTACATGCTCCAGGAGGATGCCCAGCGTTTCGAAGGGTCTGATGATGAAACCCAGCTAGAGGAAGGCAGTAGCGTGACAGCAGACAGAGGGGATGCTCAAGAAGGACACCAATCTGGCAGTCATGTTCCAGCAGCTGCAGCATACTGCCAGATTGGCTCCAGTGATGAGGAGGGAGGGGATGATGAGGTCACTGACTCCACGTGGGTGCCTAATAGGAGAGAGGAGGAGGAGGAGGATGAGGAGGAGGCACATCTCCAACGAGGCAGGATGCCCTTTGGTGGCCAGCGTAAGGGCAGTACACTGACGGAATCACACCGCAGAGCTCCGCCTGTGCAGGGCGCTGCCTCTGCCCGTCATTCAAAAAGTTCCTTGGTGTGGGCCTTTTTTGAGGCTAGTGCATCAGATCGCACAGCTGCTGTTTGCAACATATGTCTCAAGCGTATATCGCGTGGCCAAAACATCAGCCGCTTGGGTACCACATGCCTGACCAGACATATGTTGACCTGCCATGCAGCTCGTTGGCAAGCCTACCTCAAAGACCCACACCAAAGAACAAAGCGGACCTCTCCTTGCACCGCATCAGCTGGGATCTCCAACCCCACTATAACTTCAGTCCTCTCTGAAACATGCACTGAGAGGAATGAAGGTGTAGAATTAGGTGTGTCACAGCCAAGTACTTGCGGCCACTCTGCTAGCAGTACACCGACGTCCGATTCTAGCAGGCAAATTTCCCTGCCCCAGCTGCTGGACCGTCGAAAGAAGTTCACTCCCAGCCATCCACATGCCCAGCGGTTGAATGCTAGCTTGGCTAAATTTGCTAGCGCTTCAACTGCTGCCTTTTCAGTTGGTAGACTCGGCCCCCTTCCGTGAGTTTGTGCAATGTGCGGTTCCTCAGTGGCAGGTTCCCAAACGCCACTTTTTCTCACGGAAGGCTATTCCGGCTCTCTACCGGCATGTGGAAGGCAATGTCTTGGCCTCGCTGGACAGGGCGGTCAGCGGTAAGGTGCATATTACCGCTGACTCATGGTCCAGCAGGCATGGACAGGGACGTTACCTTTCTTTCACGGCCCATTGGGTCACTCTTTTGGCAGCTGGGAAGGATGCAGGACAAGGTGCAGTAGTGTTGGAGGTTGTTCCACCGCCACGCCTCCAAAATGCTACTACTGGTTGTGACACACCTCTCTCCTCCACCCCCTCCTCTTCTTCTTCCTCCATGGCCTCTTCCTGTGGTTTGTCCTATGAACCAGCGGTGCTCCGTAGCCGTTCACGGGGCTACGCAAGTACGCAGGCAAAAAGATGCCATGCCGTGCTTGCGCTGGTGTGTTTGGGGGACAGAAGCCACACTGGGGCAGAGGTCCTGTCTGCTCTGCAGGGCCAGGCCGAGAGGTGGTTGACGCCACGCCAGCTTAAGCCAGGAATGGTGGTTTGCGACAATGGCACCAACCTCCTCTCCGCCCTCCGACAGGGACAACTGACCCATGTGCCCTGTGTGGCTCACGTCCTTAACCTGGTGGTGCAGCGGTTCTTGGGCAGGTACCCGGGCTTACAGGATGTCCTGAGGCAGGCCAGGAAAGTCTGTGTGCATTTCCGCAGATCTTATAATGCCAGTGCTCGCCTGGCTGAGCTGCAAAAGGAGTTGAACCTGCCCAAGAACCGCCTTATATGTGACATGCCCACCAGGTGGAACTCAACGTTGGCCATGCTGCAGCGGCTGCACACGCAGCAGAGGGCCATCAATGAGTACCTGTGCGACTACGGCACCAGGACAGGGTCAGGGGAGCTTGTTTTTTTTTCTCCACGCCAGTGGGGCATGATCAGGGATGCATGCACTGTCCTGGCACCATTTGAGGAGGCCACGAGGATGGTGAGCAGTGACAGTGCATGCATCAGTGACACTGTACCTCTTGTCCACCTGTTGGAGCACACGCTGCGTGGAATAATGGACAGGGCACTTGAGGCAGAACAGAGGCAGGAAGAGGAGGACTTCCTTGCCTCTCAAGGCCCCCTTTACCCAGACAGTGTTCCTTCTGTCCCACCCATCGCACAGGAAGAGGAGGAGGAGGAGGAGGAGGAGGATTGTGTCAGCATGGAGGTGGAGGCTGGCACTCAGCATCATCAGCAGCAGTCTTTTAGGGATGATTTACAGTCCCAAGAAACCAGTGGACTTGTACGTGGCTGGGAGGAGGTGGCTGCGGATCATGTCGTCCTTAGTGACCCAGAGGACTCCGGAGCGAATGCCTCAGCAAACCTACGCTGCATGGCCTCCCTGATCCTGCAAAGTCTGCGGAAGGATCCTCGTATTCTTCGGATCAAGGAGAGGGACCATTACTGGCTGGCCACTCTCCTTGATCCACGGTACAAGGGTAAGGTTGCGGACCTTATGTTACCATCGCAGAGGGAGCAGAGGATGAGACAACTCCGGGAGGCCTTGCAGAAAGGTCTGTGCAACGCATTCCCAGAGACTGGGAGGTTACAAACTCCTGGTCCTGGACAACGAGTTGCTGAGGCTTCGGCCAGTCAAAGAAGGAGCGGTGGGGAAGGTGGCCGTCTGACCGATGCGTTCAGACAATTCTTTAGTCCGCAGCCCCAAAGTATGATCGGTTCCAGCAACCATCGCCAGCGTCTGATAAACATGGTGCAGGAATATCTAGGGGCAAGGTCAGACTTGGACACCTTCCCCACCGAAAATCCTCTGGCTTACTGGGTCTTGAGGATGGATCACTGGCCAGAGCTTGCACAGTATGCAATTGAGCTACTGGCCTGTCCTGCATCCAGCGTTCTTTCGGAACGCACATTCAGTGCTGCTGGAGGATTTGTCACGGATCACAGGGTGCGCCTGTCCACCGACTCGGTTGATCGACTGACTTTCATCAAGATGAACCAGTCTTGGATCACCACCAGCTACCACACACCTGATGCTGATATAACAGACTAATTGATTTTAACATGTCACATCCCTTCAAGACTGATGCTGATGCTGAGTGCCTGTGCTGTTATGTTGACTGGCTATCCTCCTCCTCCGAGTCCTCAATGATACGATTGATGATGATAGCTTGGAAGATCATTTTTGTTTATGGGTGCCGCCACCAGTGGCTAAGGCCCAATTTTTCAGCCCCTGTTTTACAGGGGCGTGTAATTACAATTTTTTTAGCAATAATTTGCCATAGGGCTCATTGCTGTGCTCCAAGTACAGTATCTGTGAGGGGTTGGAGTGTTGTGGCACCAGTGCCTAAGGCCCAATTTTTCAGCCCCTGTTTAAAAGGGGCGTGTCATTACAATTTTTGAAGCAATACTTTGCAACAGGGCTCATTGCTGTGCTCCAAGTACAGTATCTGTGAGGGGTTGTAGTGTTGTGCCACCAGTGCCTAAGGCCCAATTTTTCAGCCCCTGTTTAACAGGGGCGTGTCATTACAATTTTTGAAGCAATACTTTGCAACAGGGCTCATTGCTGTGCTCCAAGTACAGTATCTGTGAGGGGTTGTAGTGTTGTGCCACCAGTGCCTAAGGCCCAATTTTTCAGCCCCTGTTTAACAGGGGCGTGTCATTACAATTTTTGAAGCAATACTTTGCAACAGGGCTCATTGCTGTGCTCCAAGTACAGTATCTGTGAGGGGTTGTAGTGTTGTGCCACCAGTGCCTAAGGCCCAATTTTTCAGCCCCTGTTCAACAGGGGCATGCAATTACAATTCTTGATCTAATAATTCACAGCAGGGCCCATTGCTGCACCCACCAAGAGTAACTGTCAGGGCTTACAGTGTTGTGGCACCAGCACCACCATCAAAGGCCCAATTTTTACTACCACTGTTCAACAATTATATGTAATTAAAATTCCTGATATAATAGTTGACAGCAGGGCGTTCCAGCACCAACCAAGAGTAACTGTGAGTGCTTACAGTGTTGTGCCAACACCAACAACTAAGGGGCCTATTTCTGCAGAGTATATACGGCAGGTCCCTACTTTCAAACATCCAACTTACAAACGACTCCTACTTGCAAACGCAAGAAGACAACAGGAAGTGAGAGGAAATCTACCACTAGGAAGGAAAATTCTCTCCTGTAAGAATAAATATGGGAGAAAGGTGTCTCCTCTGTACTGATGCTTTATCAGCAATCCTTGTTTCAAGAAAAACACCACATTTCAAAAACAGTTGTCATTGGGACGGAAAGTGAGGTGAAATGTTCTGAACAGGGGCACAGACAGCAAAACAAATGTTACAGGGGTGATAACCCTTACCTATGTTTTCCAAAAAGTTTAAAAATAGATTTTTGGGCTGGAGCTACACTTCAACAATGTACCTGTTCAAAATTACAAACACATTCTACATAAGAACAAACCTACAGTCCCTGTCTTGTATGCACCGCCTGTATACGGCTGTTCAGAGTATATAGGGCCTTTTTTATTTTATGTGCGGGGTTCCCCTTAATATCCATACAAGACCCAAAGGGGCTGGTAATGGGCTGGGGTAGGGGGGGGGGGGGGTCATGGGGTAGCTATGCCATTTTTCTTAAAGATTTTCATCCATATTACCGGGACCAGACATTACATTAAAGCCGCAAGCAGTTTTAAATGGCTTTTTTTTCCTTTAGAAGTGTCATTTTGTGCAGGGACAGTTCTAAACACGGGAAACACGTGGCACTTCACAGGCATACTTTAGACACCCCCCAGGTACGATATTTAAAGGAATATTTGACTTTTTTTTTTTCACTTTATGCATCATTAAAATGACTGCTCCCAAAAAACGACCGTTTTTAAAACTTCTTTTTGCATTGATACATGTCCCCTGGTGCAGAACCCGGGTTCCCAAACCCTTTTTAGGACAATAACATGCATAATAGTTGTTATAATTAGCACTTTAGAATTCGAACGTTCGCATCCATTGTATTTAATAGGGTTCTAATGTTCGTACGAACTTTCGGTCCGTTCGCGGGTTCTGGTGCGAACCGAACCCGGGGGTGTTCGGCTCATCACTAATAGTTACATGTGAGCCTGGACACTAAATATGATAGCCAGTCTGGATAAAGCCTAGCAGTATGCATATTTACATATGTAGGTGTATGTAGATACATCAGAAAGGAAAGTGGAATCCTTTCTCCTATGTCTACTCCTGCTCCTTCTGTCGCTTTTCAGCTATCCTCGCCTCAGCTTGCCGTCCCATTTTTCCACAGATCAAGAGTCAGTTACTGCTCATACAAAGACCCTCAACAACTAGGGTGGGGACCACCATATTGGTAAGTTTTCAAGAAAAGAGTGCCCTCTTGTGCGGAGCACTCTACCAGAGCGGTTGAAGCCTCATAGGCAGCACATTCAAGAGAATTTATGGTGTCCATCTGTAGAGGGGTATCGTGGTCGTCCCAACATTCCTACTCAAACTTGACAGAATAGACCCGGGGGCCTTGTCATTAGGGGACTTTGTAGGAAGGACTATTCAGTCCTCTGTCTCATCCTAATTAGAAGATTGGTTGGAAAAGTCGTTTCCACCCTGTCAAGCTAGTTATTTATCACTAGTATGCTGCCATGTTGGCGTCAGGAAAACGGAAAATTGTATCAAATACGTACCGTATACTTACCGTAACAAACCATGGCAGCATATGAGCCCACCCATGTGCGTTCCGGTGTGTGGCTTGTTACAAAGAATGGGGTGGCGGCTAACCATGCCTTAATTTATGCTATTCACTGGTCCTGAGGGAGTGGCCAAAGGTGGAGCTCTATCACTAGTATGCTGCCATGGTTTGGCATCAGGAAAGGAAAATTACGGTAAGTATTTGATAAAATTTTCAGTTTTTTTCTACAAGTCAGAAAAGACCTGCCATTTGGACAATTTTTTTCCAGGGAAATGTGATCCCCACTTAAGCTAACCCCCTTCACTGCCCATTTTGGTCATCTTTGTCGGGGTTTGTTTTAGGATTTAGTAGGATATTTGTCTTTTCAGAGCTTTTTGTCATGTTACAACCAAAAACATTAATGTATGTTATTGGGATTTTATGTGATAGACCAACACAAAGTGGCACA
This sequence comes from Rana muscosa, assembly GCA_029206835.1. Taxonomy (NCBI): domain Eukaryota; kingdom Metazoa; phylum Chordata; class Amphibia; order Anura; family Ranidae; genus Rana; species Rana muscosa. The sequence continues at coordinate 125,169,009 of CM055118.1, forward strand.
TAATTGTGAAGTGAAAGGAAAATGATGAATGGTTTTCAAAATTGTTTACAAATACAGATCTGAAAAGTGTGGCGTGCATTTGTATTCAGCCCCCCTGAGTCAATACTTTGTAGAACCACCTTTTGCTGCAATTACAAGTGCAAATCTTTTGGGTATGTCTCTACCAGCTTTGCACATCTAGAGAGTGACATCTTTTGCAGACTCTAACAGGTTTTCTTCTAAGATTGCCCTGTATTTGGCTCCATCCATATTACCATCAACTCTGACCAGCTTCCCTGTCCCTGAAGAAAAGCATCCTCACAACATGATGCTGCCACCACCATGTTTCATGGTGGGGATGGTGTGTTCAAAGTGATGTGCAGTGTTAGTTTTCTGCCACACATAGCGCTTTGCTTTTAGACCAAAATGTTAAATTTTGGTCTCATCTGACCAGAGCACCTTTTTCGACATGTTTGCTGTGTCCCCCACATGGCTTCTCGCAAACTGCAAACGGGACTTCTTATGGCTTTCTTTCAGAAATGGCTTTTTTCTTGCCACGGTTCCATAAAGGCTAGATTTGCGGAGTGCATGACTAATAGTTGTCCTGTGGACAGATACTCCCACCTAAGCTGTGGATCTCTGCAGCTGCTCCTAAGTTACCATGGGCCTCTTGGCTGCTTCTCTGATTAAAGCTATCCTTGCCCAGCCTGTCTGTTTAGGTGGACGACCATGTCTTGGTGGGTTTGCAGTTGTGCCATACTCTTTCCATTTTCGGATAATGGATTGAACACAGCTCCGTGAGATGTTCAAAGGTTGGGATATTTTTTTTATAACCTAACCCTGCTTTAAACTCCTCCACAATTGTATCACTGACCTGTCTGGTGTGTTCCTTGGCCTTCATGATGCTGTTTGTTCTCAAAGATTCTATAACAAACCTCTGAGGGCTTAACAGAACAGCCGTATTTATACTGAGATTAAATTATACACAGGTGGACTCTATTTACTAATTAGGTGACTTCTAAAGGCAATTGGTTCCACTAGATTTTAGTTAGGGGTATCAGAGTAAAGGGGACTGAATACAAATGCACTCCACGCTTTTCACATATTTATTTGTAAAAAAAATTGAAAACCATTTATCATTTTCCTTCCACTTCACAATTATGTGCCACTTTGTGTTGGTCTACCACATAAAATCCAGAGCTTCCACTCATTTACCAAGCTCTGTAGCAACTGCACTTTCAGTGTGCAACTGCACTTGCAAAGTGCACATCCTATTTGCCTTTAGTAAATAAACCCCAGCGACTTCTAAAAGTTTTCAGGTATGTGCATTAGGCCCTTTATTTTAATAATTGCTCTACGTCAGAGCTCAAAAGTTTCACGGGTTCACTACTGAGAACCCCTTCTTTTTTTTAGCTCTATTGCTCTATAAATTGTGCGGGCAAATTTTTATATAATATTTTCCAGTAAATGAATGAAATGGCATTTATTGCAGAACATTTTATTTAATGAATTCAGTCATAAAATAGAGCAGGGATAAAACAGTTGGGGAGTTTAGAAACAAAATTTACTGACTGTATAAGCTTCATGGTGGATTGTCTACATGTTGCATAAAATCACTTTTATTGGTAGACAAGCTGCTTCTACTGAAAGAGACTCCTAAACACATAAAAATAATGACAGAGTTGTGCATTGTGCAACAAGATGGCAGCCATATTGTGTCCCTTTATATAACATGCCTCCGGGTCTGGTTATAAAACCAAACATTCTGGATGTTAGCCAGTACAGGTGACAATATAGACAAGAGGGGAATGTTTGTATTTTTTCAGTTTTTCAGTTTTTTCAGCTATTTGTGCTGCAGCAGAGAAAGTTCAGGTAAACAGAGGACATTTCATTAACAAATATCCAGATTGAATTACCAGTAATTCAGACCAATCATGCCTTGTGAGTGTCAATAACGGAGTACCACCTTGTTCACTCCAACAAGAGTGGTTTCAAACAGTGGTTGTGATTTCATTTATACTGTTACACATCATTTATGTGTTGTCCTAATGTATTTTGCCTGACAAAGTCAATTCTGTGTCCTATTTAACTTTTTGTACAATAAACCACTTCAGCCCGGAAGGATTTACCCCCTTCCTGACCAGAGCACTTTTTGCGATACGGCACTGCGTCGATTTAACTGACAATTGCGCGGTCATGCAACTCTGCACCCAAACAAAATTGACGTCCTTTTTTCCCCACAAATAGAGCTTTCTTTTGGTGGTATTTGATCACCTCTGCGGTTTTTATTTTTTGCGCTATAAACAAAAAATGAGCGACAATTTAAAAAAAAAAACTATATTTTTAACTTTTTGCTATAATAACTATCCCCAAAAAATATATAAAAAAACTATTTTTTTTCTCAGTTTAGGCCAATATGTATTCTTTTAGATATGTTTGGTAAAAAAAATCTCAATAAGCGTATATTGATTGCTTTGCGCAAAAGTTATAGCGTCTACAAAATAGGGGATACATTTATGGCATTTTTGTTATTAATTTTTCTTTTACTAGTAATGGCGGCGATCTGCGATTTTTATCGTGACTGCGACATTGCGGCGGACACAGCGGACACCTTTGACACTATTTTGGGACCATTGTCATTTATACAGCGATCAGTGCTAATAAAATGCACTGATTACTGTGTAAATGACACTGGCAGGGAAGGGGTTAAACATTAGGGGGCGATCAAGGGGTTACGTGTGTCCTAGCAAGTGATTCTAACTGTGGGGGGGATGGGCTACCACAGACATGACAGTGATCACTGCTCCGAATGACAGGGAGCAGTAGATCCCTGTCATATCACTAGGCAGAAGAGGGGAAATGCCTTGTTTACATCTCCCCGTTCTGCAGCTCCGTGTCACGATCGCGGGACACCGGCAGACATCGAGTTCACGGAGTAAGCGTCGGGTCACGCGCACCTGCTAGATGGCAAATTAAAGGGGACGTACAGGTACGCCCATTTGCCCACCGCTGCCATTGTGCCAACGTATATTGGTGTGCAGCGGTCGGCAAGTGGTTAAAATAATTTATTTTATATATTCATCTTGTTTATGCCTAATTGGAGTTTTTGCCCTTCAAAGTCCCACCAGAGGGTCTCTGTTTTTGGTTTTCTGTTCACATTAGGGATGCGGGCAATTCCTCCTATACCCCATTAAAGTTGCACTAGTCCATATCTATGTGAGTGTCAATAGTGCACTAGTGGGCTCTGGATAATTATTGAAGAACTGTTTAAAGGAACACTAAAGAGAATTTTTTATTTTTTTTAAAATAACAAACATGTTATACTTACCTCCACTGTACAGCTCGTTTTGCACAGAGTAGCCCCGAACCTGGTGTTCTGGGGTCCCTCGGCGGCTGTCTCGGCTCCCCCCCGCAAGAACTTTCCACCTTCATGCAAGCTCTCTCGCATGGTGGTAAGTTCTTGCAGGCGCGCTCCCGCGATACAGTCGGCGGTTATAGACTCTCACTGTATCACTCGGTCCCGCCCCCCGGCGCAAGCACATCTTTGTGTGAAACGCGTCTACCATTTGAACTGTCTGTAACACTTGGGATGTTCGTTCATTAAACAAGAATTTTGATGGATCTTGGAGTGCTGCCATTTCTTCAGGGTTGATCGTATGCGGAGGCGAGCCGAGGCAGGCACCCGTGATATCATTAGGCTTCCTATCTCACCTGAAGCAGCGAGTACTTTTGTTTGGATATTCAGCGCGAGCCAATGGCTGCGCTGCTTTCAATCAACCAATGAATGAGCCGAGAAGCCGACCGAGAAGCCAGCGCATTCACGGCGCGGGACTTTCAAAGGGGTCAAGTAAGTAAACGGGGGCTCGGGGGGCCGCTAATGCTCGGATGTTTTTTCACCTTAATGCATAGAATGCATTAAGGTGAAAAAACATGTACCTTTACAACCCCTTTAACCACTTCAGGCCCGGGCCAATTCTGACACTTCGCTCCTACATGTAAAAATCATAATTTTTTTGCTAGAAAATTACTTAGAAACCCCAAATACTATATATGTTTTTTGAGCAAAGACCCTAGAGAATACAATGGCTGTCATTGCAACTTTTTATCTCGCACGGTATTTGCGCAGCAATTTTTAAAACGCGTTTTTTTGGGGAAAAAAAACAGTTTCATTCTTAAAAAAAAAAAAAACAGTAAAGTTAGCCCAATTGTTTTGCATAATGTGAAAGATGAAGTTACGCTGAGTAAATAGATACCTAACATGTCACACTTCAAATTTGCACACGCTCGTGGAATGGCGCCAAACTTCGGTACTTAAAAATCCCCATAGGCGACGCTTTAAAATTTTTACTGGCTACATTTTTTGAGTTACAGAGGAGGTCTAGGGCTATAATTATTGCTCTTGCTCTAACGTTCGCGGCAACACCTCACATGTGTATTTTGAACACCGTTTTCATATGTGGGCGGGACTTGCGTATGCGTTCGCTTCTGCATGCGAGCACATGGGGACAGGGGCACTGTAAAAATTTTATTTATTTTTTTATTGTTAATTTTACTTATTTTCTTTTATTTTGACACTTTAAAAAATATATATATATATTTTGATCACTTTCATTCCTATTACAAGTAATGTAAATATCCCTTGTAATAGGAATATGACATGACAGGTCCTCTTTACAGTGAGATATGGAGTCAATAAGACCCCACATCTCACCTCTAGGCTTGGAAGCCTAAAAAAAAAAAAAGATCACTGCTTCAAAGCCGAAGCGGCGCCGTTTTTTTGAATGCAGAGGCCGGGGCGTGACGTCATAACATCGCACCCGGCCTCCGACGATCATAGAGACTCAGGCGACCATCTGGTCCGCTGGAAATCTCTTTGATCAACATCCGGGGCCAGCGGATCCTGTCACTGACTCACCGATCGCACAGGTGAGTCGGTAGAAGCACCGGAGGGCGGCGGGAGGGGGGGACGTCCCCTTCCGCTGCCCGTAAGAACGATCAAGCAGTGGAACAGCCGCTATGATCATTCTTATGGTGTAGGGAATCGCCGGCTGAAACCGGCAATATCTGAATGATGCCTGTAGCTGCAGGCATCATTCAGATATACCCCCACAAACCCGAGGACGTCATATGACGTCCTGTGGCCCTGAAGTAAGGGAAAGGCAAAGCTTTGTAAATAATTATTGAGAAAACTATAATAGCACGGAAGCTAAAAATAAGCCTGTGCTTTGTCAATTCAAGGTCCTCGTGGGTCCAAGACATTTTCCACCTGAGAAGTGGATGGGCCACTGCCAGGCCAAGTTTCCCATCATAAGATTGAAAGGCAGCAACCCAACCAAGCTGCCCATTGGTTCTTGCATTGGTTCTTGCACTTGCAGACATGATAACAGAGACTGAAGTATTTTTCTCTGACAACCGATACTGGGGCATTTTTCCTCCCACTGACCACCAATTCTGGGTTGTTAGGCTAAATTTAGTTGTTAGGCTAAATTTAGTTTTTGGCCTCACTGTGGTCAGTGGAGCCATGATCTACTGTTTACTCTGCTTCTGTGATAAGCTTCCAGCATATGGGGCAGGGAGAGTCAGATATCCAGTGATGAATATTTATCATGCCTCAGCCAATCCCTGGACAAAGGCATCCAGTTGGTGGCTAGGGATGTGATCAATGTTTGGCAGGCTTTTCCAGAGTGTTCTTTCCTCTTCATTGAGGGTTCTAGTTATTCTTGGGGCTGCTGCTCCTTGGAGGCAGCTATACTGAGACAAGAATTGCAGTATGGGCCTCACCAGGTGCTGAGCTGAGGGCCTGGGGATTACTAAAAGGTTTTTGATGGAGGGCACTGTTCTGAAGTCCTGGTTTGGAGAAGGATCTTTTATCTCCCTCACTGAGGAACTACCTATGGCAATCAGCTACTGGGACATTGTGAGTAGGGATGAGCTTCGTGTTCGAGTCGAACATACGTTCGACTCGAACATTGGCTGTTCGATCGTTCGACGAAGATCGAACGATTTGGGCCGTTCGCGCCAAATTCGAGTGACGCGAACGGCCCACAATGCACTACGCCATCGCAGTGTCATCCAGGCGCTGTGATTGGCCAAGCATGCACTGTGACCCCGCATGCTTGGCCAATCACAGCGCCGGCAGCGAGGAGAGCAATGATTGGCCACAGGCAGGATGCCTGTGGCCAATTATTGCTGAGGGTGTTTAGTACACGCCCCACACTATAAAAGGCCGCCAGCACGGCGGCCTAGTGTAGTGTGTTCCGGAGCAGGGATAGAGTAGCATAGGCAGGGACAGTGACTGTTATTTCTTTCTTGCTTAACCTGGATTCCTTTAGTTTAGGGAAAGAGAAGGATAGGTAGGGAGAGTGTCAGTGTGTTTTGTGCTTCTGCTATAGTGTGCTTAAAAAAAAACATTTATTCTAGGGACAGAAAACTCTAGGTAGGGACAGTGTCAGTTTCTTTCACTCTGCAAGTCCTTGTTTCCAGGGACCTGGAAGGACAGTGAGTGAATTGTCCTTTTGCTATATTGTGATTAAAAAAAACATTTATTCTAGGGACAGAAAACTCTAGGTAGGGACAGTGTCAGTTTCTTTCACTCTGCAAGTCCTTGTTTCCAGGGACCTGGAAGGACAGTGAGTGAATTGTCCTTTTGCTATATTGTGATTAAAAAAAACATTTATTCTAGGGACAGAAAACTCTAGGTAGGGACAGTGTCAGTTTCTTTCACTCTGCAAGTCCTTGTTTCCAGGGACCTGGAAGGACAGTGAGTGAATTGTCCTTTTGCTATATTGTGATTAAAAAAAACATTTATTCTAGGGACAGAAAACTCTAGGTAGGGACAGTGTCAGTTTCTTTCACTCTGCAAGTCCTTGTTTCCAGGGACCTGGAAGGACAGTGAGTGAATTGTCCTTTTGCTATATTGTGATTAAAAAAAACATTTATTCTAGGGACAGAAAACTCTAGGTAGGGACAGTGTCAGTTTCTTTCACTCTGCAAGTCCTTGTTTCCAGGGACCTGGAAGGACAGTGAGTGAATTGTCCTTTTGCTATATTGTGATTAAAAAAAACATTTATTCTAGGGACAGAAAACTCTAGGTAGGGACAGTGTCAGTTTCTTTCACTCTGCAAGTCCTTGTTTCCAGGGACCTGGAAGGACAGTGAGTGAATTGTCCTTTTGCTATATTGTGATTAAAAAAAACATTTATTCTAGGGACAGAAAACTCTAGGTAGGGACAGTGTCAGTTTCTTTCACTCTGCAAGTCCTTGTTTCCAGGGACCTGGAAGGACAGTGAGTGAATTGTCCTTTTGCTATATTGTGATTAAAAAAAACATTTATTCTAGGGACAGAAAACTCTAGGTAGGGACAGTGTCAGTTTCTTTCACTCTGCAAGTCCTTGTTTCCAGGGACCTGGAAGGACAGTGAGTGAATTGTCCTTTTGCTATATTGTGATTAAAAAAAACATTTATTCTAGGGACAGAAAACTCTAGGTAGGGACAGTGTCAGTTTCTTTCACTCTGCAAGTCCTTGTTTCCAGGGACCTGGAAGGACAGTGAGTGAATTGTCCTTTTGCTATATTGTGATTAAAAAAAACATTTATTCTAGGGACAGAAAACTCTAGGTAGGGACAGTGTCAGTTTCTTTCACTCTGCAAGTCCTTGTTTCCAGGGACCTGGAAGGACAGTGAGTGAATTGTCCTTTTGCTATATTGTGATTAAAAAAAACATTTATTCTAGGGACAGAAAACTCTAGGTAGGGACAGTGTCAGTTTCTTTCACTCTGCAAGTCCTTGTTTCCAGGGACCTGGAAGGACAGTGAGTGAATTGTCCTTTTGCTATATTGTGATTAAAAAAAACATTTATTCTAGGGACAGAAAACTCTAGGTAGGGACAGTGTCAGTTTCTTTCACTCTGCAAGTCCTTGTTTCCAGGGACCTGGAAGGACAGTGAGTGAATTGTCCTTTTGCTATATTGTGATTAAAAAAAACATTTATTCTAGGGACAGAAAACTCTAGGTAGGGACAGTGTCAGTTTCTTTCACTCTGCAAGTCCTTGTTTCCAGGGACCTGGAAGGACAGTGAGTGAATTGTCCTTTTGCTATATTGTGATTAAAAAAAACATTTATTCTAGGGACAGAAAACTCTAGGTAGGGACAGTGTCAGTTTCTTTCACTCTGCAAGTCCTTGTTTCCAGGGACCTGGAAGGACAGTGAGTGAATTGTCCTTTTGCTATATTGTGATTAAAAAAAACATTTATTCTAGGGACAGAAAACTCTAGGTAGGGACAGTGTCAGTTTCTTTCACTCTGCAAGTCCTTGTTTCCAGGGACCTGGAAGGACAGTGAGTGAATTGTCCTTTTGCTATATTGTGATTAAAAAAAACATTTATTCTAGGGACAGAAAACTCTAGGTAGGGACAGTGTCAGTTTCTTTCACTCTGCAAGTCCTTGTTTCCAGGGACCTGGAAGGACAGTGAGTGAATTGTCCTTTTGCTATATTGTGATTAAAAAAAACATTTATTCTAGGGACAGAAAACTCTAGGTAGGGACAGTGTCAGTTTCTTTCACTCTGCAAGTCCTTGTTTCCAGGGACCTGGAAGGACAGTGAGTGAATTGTCCTTTTGCTATATTGTGATTAAAAAAAACATTTATTCTAGGGACAGAAAACTCTAGGTAGGGACAGTGTCAGTTTCTTTCACTCTGCAAGTCCTTGTTTCCAGGGACCTGGAAGGACAGTGAGTGAATTGTCCTTTTGCTATATTGTGATTAAAAAAAACATTTATTCTAGGGACAGAAAACTCTAGGTAGGGACAGTGTCAGTTTCTTTCACTCTGCAAGTCCTTGTTTCCAGGGACCTGGAAGGACAGTGAGTGAATTGTCCTTTTGCTATATTGTGATTAAAAAAAACATTTATTCTAGGGACAGAAAACTCTAGGTAGGGACAGTGTCAGTTTCTTTCACTCTGCAAGTCCTTGTTTCCAGGGACCTGGAAGGACAGTGAGTGAATTGTCCTTTTGCTATATTGTGATTAAAAAAAACATTTATTCTAGGGACAGAAAACTCTAGGTAGGGACAGTGTCAGTTTCTTTCACTCTGCAAGTCCTTGTTTCCAGGGACCTGGAAGGACAGTGAGTGAATTGTCCTTTTGCTATATTGTGATTAAAAAAAACATTTATTCTAGGGACAGAAAACTCTAGGTAGGGACAGTGTCAGTTTCTTTCACTCTGCAAGTCCTTGTTTCCAGGGACCTGGAAGGACAGTGAGTGAATTGTCCTTTTGCTATATTGTGATTAAAAAAAACATTTATTCTAGGGACAGAAAACTCTAGGTAGGGACAGTGTCAGTTTCTTTCACTCTGCAAGTCCTTGTTTCCAGGGACCTGGAAGGACAGTGAGTGAATTGTCCTTTTGCTATATTGTGATTAAAAAAAACATTTATTCTAGGGACAGAAAACTCTAGGTAGGGACAGTGTCAGTTTCTTTCACTCTGCAAGTCCTTGTTTCCAGGGACCTGGAAGGACAGTGAGTGAATTGTCCTTTTGCTATATTGTGATTAAAAAAAACATTTTTTTCTAGGGACAGAAAACTGTAGGTAGGGAGAGTATTTTTTTTCTTTCACTCTGCAAGTCCTTGTTTCCAGGGACCTGTAAGGACAGTGAGTTAATTGTCCTTGTGCTATATTGTGCTGAAAAAAACATTTATTCCAGGGACAGAAAACTCTAGGTAGGGACAGTGTCAGTTTCTTTCACTCTGCAAGTCCTTGTTTCCAGGGACCTGGAAGGACAGTGAGTGAATTGTCCTTTTGCTATATTGTGATTAAAAAAAACATTTTTTTCTAGGGACAGAAAACTGTAGGTAGGGAGAGTGTTTTTTTTCTTTCACTCTGCAAGTCCTTGTTTCCAGGGACCTGTAAGGACAGTGAGTTAATTTTCCTTGTGCTATATTGTGATTAAAAAAAACATTTATTCTAGGGACAGAAAACTCTAGGTAGGGACAGTGTCAGTTTCTTTCACTCTGCAAGTCCTTGTTTCCAGGGACCTGGAAGGACAGTGAGTGAATTGTCCTTTTGCTATATTGTGATTAAAAAAAACATTTATTCTAGGGACAGAAAACTCTAGGTAGGGACAGTGTCAGTTTCTTTCACTCTGCAAGTCCTTGTTTCCAGGGACCTGGAAGGACAGTGAGTGAATTGTCCTTTTGCTATATTGTGATTAAAAAAAACATTTATTCTAGGGACAGAAAACTCTAGGTAGGGACAGTGTCAGTTTCTTTCACTCTGCAAGTCCTTGTTTCCAGGGACCTGGAAGGACAGTGAGTGAATTGTCCTTTTGCTATATTGTGATTAAAAAAAACATTTTTTTCTAGGGACAGAAAACTGTAGGTAGGGAGAGTGTTTTTTTTCTTTCACTCTGCAAGTCCTTGTTTCCAGGGACCTGTAAGGACAGTGAGTTAATTGTCCTTGTGCTATATTGTGCTGAAAAAAACATTTATTCCAGGGACAGAAAACTCTAGGTAGGGACAGTGTCAGTTTCTTTCACTCTGCAAGTCCTTGTTTCCAGGGACCTGGAAGGACAGTGAGTGAATTGTCCTTTTGCTATATTGTGATTAAAAAAAACATTTTTTTCTAGGGACAGAAAACTGTAGGTAGGGAGAGTGTTTTTTTTCTTTCACTCTGCAAGTCCTTGTTTCCAGGGACCTGTAAGGACAGTGAGTTAATTTTCCTTGTGCTATATTGTGATTAAAAAAAACATTTATTCTAGGGACAGAAAACTCTAGGTAGGGACAGTGTCAGTTTCTTTCACTCTGCAAGTCCTTGTTTCCAGGGACCTGGAAGGACAGTGAGTGAATTGTCCTTTTGCTATATTGTGATTAAAAAAAACATTTATTCTAGGGACAGAAAACTCTAGGTAGGGACAGTGTCAGTTTCTTTCACTCTGCAAGTCCTTGTTTCCAGGGACCTGGAAGGACAGTGAGTGAATTGTCCTTTTGCTATATTGTGATTAAAAAAAACATTTATTCTAGGGACAGAAAACTCTAGGTAGGGACAGTGTCAGTTTCTTTCACTCTGCAAGTCCTTGTTTCCAGGGACCTGGAAGGACAGTGAGTGAATTGTCCTTTTGCTATATTGTGATTAAAAAAAACATTTTTTTCTAGGGACAGAAAACTGTAGGTAGGGAGAGTGTTTTTTTTCTTTCACTCTGCAAGTCCTTGTTTCCAGGGACCTGTAAGGACAGTGAGTTAATTGTCCTTGTGCTATATTGTGCTGAAAAAAACATTTATTCCAGGGACAGAAAACTCTAGGTAGGGACAGTGTCAGTTTCTTTCACTCTGCAAGTCCTTGTTTCCAGGGACCTGGAAGGACAGTGAGTGAATTGTCCTTTTGCTATATTGTGATTAAAAAAAACATTTTTTTCTAGGGACAGAAAACTGTAGGTAGGGAGAGTGTTTTTTTTCTTTCACTCTGCAAGTCCTTGTTTCCAGGGACCTGTAAGGACAGTGAGTTAATTTTCCTTGTGCTATATTGTGATTAAAAAAAACATTTATTCTAGGGACAGAAAACTCTAGGTAGGGACAGTGTCAGTTTCTTTCACTCTGCAAGTCCTTGTTTCCAGGGACCTGGAAGGACAGTGAGTGAATTGTCCTTTTGCTATATTGTGATTAAAAAAAACATTTATTCTAGGGACAGAAAACTCTAGGTAGGGACAGTGTCAGTTTCTTTCACTCTGCAAGTCCTTGTTTCCAGGGACCTGGAAGGACAGTGAGTGAATTGTCCTTTTGCTATATTGTGATTAAAAAAAACATTTATTCTAGGGACAGAAAACTCTAGGTAGGGACAGTGTCAGTTTCTTTCACTCTGCAAGTCCTTGTTTCCAGGGACCTGGAAGGACAGTGAGTGAATTGTCCTTTTGCTATATTGTGATTAAAAAAAACATTTTTTTCTAGGGACAGAAAACTGTAGGTAGGGAGAGTGTTTTTTTTCTTTCACTCTGCAAGTCCTTGTTTCCAGGGACCTGTAAGGACAGTGAGTTAATTTTCCTTGTGCTATATTGTGATTAAAAAAAACATTTTTTCTAGGGACAGAAAACTGTAGGTAGGGAGAGTGTTTTTTTTCTTTCACTCTGCAAGTCCTTGTTTCCAGGGACAGAGAAGGACACCTGAAGGTAGCCCTTATTGCTTTTTTCCCATCTCCCTGCAGGCCATCTATTAGAATGTCTGGAAGGCAAACAAGGAGAGGCAGACAGTCAGGAGGCAATAAAAGAGGGCAAGCAGGCTCTGTGTCTGGGGGCAACAGTGCTGGTCGTGGACGCGGTGCATTGTCATCAGCACATGGCCATGGGACACGCTTGTCCTTCTTTTCGGCAGCTGGACATGTTGAGCCACATCATGCCGAAGACTTGGTAGAGTGGATGACCAAGCCCTCCTCCTCCTCCTCATCCTCTCTCACCCAGGCTCAGGGTACTGGAAAAGCAGCTGCCAAAGCGTCGTCTTCCCTGGTATCAATGTCAGACAAATCATCAGTCACTCCTTCCCTAGACCCACCATGTCCTCCTCCTGAGGAGTCCCCCGAACTGTTTCAGCACAGTGTTGGGTACATGCTCCAGGAGGATGCCCAGCGTTTCGAAGGGTCTGATGATGAAACCCAGCTAGAGGAAGGCAGTAGCGTGAGAGCAGACAGAGGGGATGCTCAAGAAGGACACCAATCTGGCAGTCATGTTCCAGCAGCTGCAGCATACTGCCAGATTGGCTCCAGTGATGAGGAGGGAGGGGATGATGAGGTCAATGACTCCACGTGGGTGCCTAATAGGAGAGAGGAGGAGGAGGAGGATGAGGAGGAGGCACATCTCCAACGAGGCAGGATGCCCTTTGGTGGCCAGCGTAAGGGCAGTACACCGACGGAATCACACCGCAGAGCTCCGCCTGTGCAGGGCGCTGCCTCTGCCCGTCATTCAAAAAGTTCTTTGGTGTGGGCCTTTTTTGAGGCTAGTGCATCAGATCGCACAGCTGCTGTTTGCAACATATGTCTCAAGCGTATATCGCGTGGCCAAAACATCAGCCGCTTGGGTACCACATGCCTGACCAGACATATGTTGACCTGCCATGCAGCTCGTTGGCAAGCCTACCTCAAAGACCCACACCAAAGAACAAAGCGGACCTCTCCTTGCACCGCATCAGCTGGGATCTCCAACCCCACTATAACTTCAGTCCTCTCTGAAACATGCACTGAGAGGAATGAAGGTGTAGAATTAGGTGTGTCACAGCCAAGTACTTGCGCCCACTCTGCTAGCAGTACACCGACGTCCGATTCTAGCAGGCAAATTTCCCTGCCCCAGCTGCTGGACCGTCGAAAGAAGTTCACTCCCAGCCATCCACATGCCCAGCGGTTGAATGCTAGCTTGGCTAAATTGCTAGCGCTTCAACTGCTGCCTTTTCAGTTGGTAGACTCGGCCCCCTTCCGTGAGTTTGTGCAATGTGCGGTTCCTCAGTGGCAGGTTCCCAAACGCCACTTTTTCTCACGGAAGGCTATTCCGGCTCTCTACCGGCATGTGGAAGGCAATGTCTTGGCCTCGCTGGACAGGGCGGTCAGCGGTAAGGTGCATATTACCGCTGACTCATGGTCCAGCAGGCATGGACAGGGACGTTACCTTTCTTTCACGGCCCATTGGGTCACTCTTTTGGCAGCTGGGAAGGATTCAGGACAAGGTGCAGTAGTGTTGGAGGTTGTCCCACCGCCACGCCTCCAAAATGCTACTACTGGTTGTGACACACCTCTCTCCTCCACCCCCTCCTCTTCTTCTTCCTCCATGGCCTCTTCCTGTGGTTTGTCCTATGAACCAGCGGTGCTCCGTAGCCGTTCACGGGGCTACGCAAGTACGCAGGCAAAAAGATGCCATGCCGTGCTTGCGCTGGTGTGTTTGGGGGACAGAAGCCACACTGGGGCAGAGGTCCTGTCTGCTCTGCAGGGCCAGGCCGAGAGGTGGTTGACGCCACGCCAGCTTAAGCCAGGAATGGTGGTTTGCGACAATGGCACCAACCTCCTCTCCGCCCTCCGACAGGGACAACTGACCCATGTGCCCTGTGTGGCTCACGTCCTTAACCTGGTGGTGCAGCGGTTCTTGGGCAGGTACCCGGGCTTACAGGATGTCCTGAGGCAGGCCAGGAAAGTCTGTGTGCATTTCCGCAGATCTTATAATGCCAGTGCTCGCCTGGCTGAGCTGCAAAAGGAGTTGAACCTGCCCAAGAACCGCCTTATATGTGACATGCCCACCAGGTGGAACTCAACGTTGGCCATGCTGCAGCGGCTGCACACGCAGCAGAGGGCCATCAATGAGTACCTGTGCGACTACGGCACCAGGACAGGGTCAGGGGAGCTTGGTTTTTTTTCTCCACGCCAGTGGGGCATGATCAGGGATGCATGCACTGTCCTGGCACCATTTGAGGAGGCCACGAGGATGGTGAGCAGTGACAGTGCATGCATCAGTGACACTGTACCTCTTGTCCACCTGTTGGAGCACACGCTGCGTGGAATAATGGACAGGGCACTTGAGGCAGAACAGAGGCAGGAAGAGGAGGACTTCCTTGCCTCTCAAGGCCCCCTTTACCCAGACAGTGTTCCTTCTGTCCCACCCATCGCACAGGAAGAGGAGGAGGAGGAGGAGGAGGAGGAGGAGGATTGTGTCAGCATGGAGGTGGAGGCTGGCACTCAGCATCATCAGCAGCAGTCTTTTAGGGATGATTTACAGTCCCAAGAAACCAGTGGACTTGTACGTGGCTGGGAGGAGGTGGCTGCGGATCATGTCGTCCTTAGTGACCCAGAGGACTCCGGAGCGAATGCCTCAGCAAACCTACGCTGCATGGCCTCCCTGATCCTGCAAAGTCTGCGGAAGGATCCTCGTATTCTTCGGATCAAGGAGAGGGACCATTACTGGCTGGCCACTCTCCTTGATCCACGGTACAAGGGTAAGGTTGCGGACCTTATGTTACCGTCGCAGAGGGAGCAGAGGATGAGACAACTCCGGGAGGCCTTGCAGAAAGGTCTGTGCAACGCGTTCCCAGAGACTGGGAGGTTGCAAACTCCTGGTCCTGGACAACGAGTTGCTGAGGCTTCGGCCAGTCAAAGAAGGAGCGGTGGGGAAGGTGGCCGTCTGACCGATGCGTTCAGACAATTCTTTAGTCCGCAGCCCCAAAGTATGATTGGTTCCAGCAACCATCGCCAGCGTCTGATAAACATGGTGCAGGAATATCTAGGGGCAAGGTCAGACTTGGACACCTTCCCCACCGAAAATCCTCTGGCTTACTGGGTCTTGAGGATGGATCACTGGCCAGAGCTTGCACAGTATGCAATTGAGCTACTGGCCTGTCCTGCATCCAGCGTTCTTTCGGAACGCACATTCAGTGCTGCTGGAGGATTTGTCACGGATCACAGGGTGCGCCTGTCCACCGACTCGGTTGATCGACTGACTTTCATCAAGATGAACCAGTCTTGGATCACCACCAGCTACCACACACCTGATGCTGATATAACAGACTAATTGATTTTAAAATGTCACATCCCTTCAAGACTGATGCTGATGCTGAGTGCCTGTGCTGTTATGTTGACTGGCTATCCTCCTCCTCCGAGTCCTCAATGATACGATTGATGATGATAGCTTGGAAGATCATTTTTGTTTATGGGTGCCGCCACCAGTGCCTAACGCCCAATTTTTCAGCCCCTGTTTAACAGGGGCGTGTAATTACAATTTTTGAAGCAATACTTTGCAACAGGGCTCATTGCTGTGCTCCAAGTACAGTATCTGTGAGGAGTTGCAGTGTTGTGCCACCAGTGCCTAAGGCCCAATTTTTCAGCCCCTGTTTAACAGGGGCGTGTCATTACAATTTTTGAAGCAATACTTTGCAACAGGGCTCATTGCTGTGCTCCAAGTACAGTATCTGTGAGGGGTTGCAGTGTTGTGCCACCAGTGCCTAAGGCCCAATTTTTCAGCCCCTGTTCAACAGGGGCATGTAATTACAATTCTTGATCTAATAATTCACAGCAGGGCCCATTGCTGCACCCACCAAGAGTAACTGTCAGGGCTTACAGTGTTGTGGCACCAGCACCACCATCAAAGGCCCAATTTTTACTACCACTGTTCAACAATTATATGTAATTAAAATTCCTGATATAATAGTTGACAGCAGGGCGTTCCAGCACCAACCAAGAGTAACTGTGAGTGCTTACAGTGTTGTGCCAACACCAACAACTAAGGGGCCTATTTCTGCAGAGTATATACGGCAGGTCCCTACTTTCAAACATCCAACTTACAAACGACTCCTACTTGCAAACGCAAGAAGACAACAGGAAGTGAGAGGAAATCTACCACTAGGAAGGAAAATTCTCTCCTGTAAGAATAAATATGGGAGAAAGGTGTCTCCTCTGTACTGATGCTTTATCAGCAATCCTTGTTTCAAGAAAAACACCACATTTCAAAAACAGTTGTCATTGGGACGGAAAGTGAGGTGAAATGTTCTGAACAGGGGCACAGACAGCAAAACAAATGTTACAGGGGTGATAACCCTTACCTATGTTTTCCAAAAAGTTTAAAAATAGATTTTTGGGCTGGAGCTACACTTCAACAATGTACCTGTTCAAAATTACAAACAGATTCTACATAAGAACAAACCTACAGTCCCTGTCTTGTATGCACCGCCTGTATACGGCTGTTCAGAGTATATAGGGCCTTTTTTATTTTATGTGCGGGGTTCCCCTTAATATCCATACAAGACCCAAAGGGGCTGGTAATGGGCTGGGGTAGGGGGGGGGGGTCATGGGGTAGCTATGCCATTTTTCTTAAAGAATTTCATCCATATTACCGGGACCAGACATTACATTAAAGCCGCAAGCAGTTTTAAATGGCTTTTTTTTCCTTTAGAAGTGTCATTTTGTGCAGGGACAGTTCTAAACACGGGAAACACGTGGCACTTCACAGGCATACTTTAGACACCCCCCAGGTACGATATTTAAAGGAATATTTGACTTTTTTTTTTTCACTTTATGCATCATTAAAATGACTGCTCCCGAAAAACGACCGTTTTTAAAACTTCTTTTTGCATTGATACATGTCCCCTGGTGCAGAACCCGGGTTCCCAAACCCTTTTTAGGACAATAACATGCATAATAGTTGTTATAATTAGCACTTTAGAATTCGAACGTTCGCATCCATTGTATTTAATAGGGTTCTAATGTTCGTTCGAACTTCCGGTCCGTTCGCGGGTTCTGGTGCGAACCGAACCCGGGGGTGTTCGGCTCATCACTAATTGTGAGTAAAACCTACTGTGGGATTTTTATGTGTGTCTGCAGTTATAAGGCTTTGTGGTAGAAGATTGTCCTCCTTTTGATTCCTTTGGGGTATCCTGAACCCCTGAACCTCTCTCAGGTTACTCGGCAATAAATTCTAAAAAGACATCCCCTGGGCTAAGCCTGTATTGTTGGTGTCCACGGAATTGTGCTTGTGATCGACAGCCTCTGTACTAGCAAGGAAGACCTGGGCATATTCTCAGCAGCCCTGCTGGGGATGAGCACTACACTTTTAATGTTGCTGAGGCCTTTCTTTCCTGCCACTGATACCAGGGAACTTTCTACTATGTCACTTTAGGCCTATTAAGCCCAATATTTAGTGCCGCGACGATCTGACCTGAAGTGGGAAAGGGTACCTGTCAAAACTGTCAAACTGTCAAAAACCTGTCTTTTTTTTGTCCTCTTCGGAGAGATTTCCCAATAGGGACACAGAAAAATATAAAAAAATCTGACGACAAACAGATCATATTGGTAAGTTAATTGTCTTATTAATACATTTATCCAGGATTGTATGTGTCTATGCAAAAGTGGTAGGAACATCAGGCAAAAAAAAAAAAGTACTGTATATACTCGAGTATAAGCCGAGTTTTTCAGCACATTTTTTTGTGCTGAAAAAGCTCCCCTCGGCTTATACTCGAGTCACCTTTTTGCGCCTGATCTCCCGGAATTGGGGACCTGGTACTGGCCGGCCATAGGTTCCCTGGATCCCAAACATGGCACACATGTAGTTCTACTCTTCCTTTACAAGTCTGAAAAGTCTGTTGTCCGGGAGACATACGGCCAGGGAGCACCGATTTTTCAAAGCCGGGCACCCCTTCCATAGACTCCCATGTTAAATGGTAATTTCTCAGGTAATTTTGGGAACCCGGTACCGGCCGGTCCTAGGTCCCCTGGACCTGACATTTAGCACACATGTAGCCCCATTTCTCTTTTACAAGTGTGCAAAGTTTGTTGTTTGGGGGACCTACAGCCGGGGAGCACCAATTTTTCAAACCCGGGCACCCCTTTCATAGACTCCAATGTTAAAAGTCAGTCTAGTCTTGGGCACAGAGAGTCATGGGCACAGTGAGGCATGGGCACAGTGAGGCATGGGCACAGTGAGGCATGCAGATGGACACCCTAGGCTTAACCATGAGTCAATACGTTTTCCCAGTTTTTTGTGGTAAAATTAGGTGCCTCGGCTTATATTCGGGTCGGCATTATACTCGAGCATATACGGTATGTGTCCCTTTTTACTTTAGACTGGCAGTGGATGCGGGATGTGAAGCTAAAGGCCCTCCATTACCTGACCATGCAGCCTTATGTATTTTCTAAGCAGAGAGAATACTGTCACTGTGACCTATCATAACTAAAAAAACTAGGTCGCCAGTGTTATGAACGCCAGCCGTGATAATCATAAGCCATAAATGTGTTAATTATTGACATCTCCATTACTACGTCTTACGACTAAGTACAGTGTGTACAGTGCATTACCCTCTCTGTGCTGGCGTACATTTCTCTAAAAGTATATCAATTACATTTGTTATATGATTTTGGAACAGCTAATGGCTAATCTAAATGAAAGAAAACAATATTTTCAGTGAGATCTCATGCCACGTTAGTCTACTGAAAGGTAAGATTTAAAAAGAATTGCGTGTGTCCTTATTTCACAATCATTTTTTTATTTATATTTTTTTATGTATAGATTTGTAGGTGTGCCCGCTAGACAACTGTAATGCAGTTTGTATTGAAATCCCATAGGCCATTCTCTCGGAGGGCCTATTTAATAAAAATTTACTGTGTGAACACCTCTAACATTTGTAAACAAAGAATCTCTAACATTTGCCAAATATGTTTATTTCTTATAATCGTTGGCTCCAACCACTGGCCATAATGTAATATTTTCCTGAAATACTTCAAATCGGTAAATTACTTTAAAGTAGAACTATAATAAAAAAGGGTTTTTAATTTTGAATAGAGCAAGTAAGGGCCATAACCCCTGTCTGATTTTTTCCCCCATCTGTGTCCCATTGGGGAGATTTCACTTCACTTCCTGTCCCATAGCAAAACAGGAAGGGAGGGGAAATCCCTGCAAATTAAGGGAATTTCTTGGTGACCCCCAGGTCGCCAGAACTAGTGTCCCCATTGGAAGGTTTCTCCTCTATTACTTTTCTGGGGACAACCCAAAATTTAGAATTATCTTTTACTTTCAATGATAATGGTAAACAGGACAAATAGAGCGGGTGAATCTCCTTACCGGGGGCACAGACAGCAATAAAAGCTGACAAGCATTCTAATCCATCTCTACTCTATCCAAAATTAAAAAAATAAATGTTGTCTCTAGTTATGCTTTAAGGTACACACACTGGAAATATGTCTTCTCAGAAATATACTCTGGTTTTTGAAGAGTCACTATTATGAAAGATTTTAAAATATACATCCTATTGACATACACTGAGTGGAATTCAATGAAGCATTGTGCAACTTTTCTGGTGGTGTGGCCCTGTGTCTTTGCTTTATTTTTCTGTTTTGGAGGGTTTCCAGATAATCCCATCAAGCTGTTGACTGTCTAGGTCACTGACACATGTGCACTACATAGTGGGATGTAAGGTAAGGTGACCAGATTTTTAAAATTAAATCCGGGGACATATTTATTTTTTTACTAGTAATGGCGGTAATCAGCGACTCTCTGCCCATCGCTGCCCGCCTCACAGCCTGTCAAGTCTTACTCTCCGGGCCCGGGCTACTACTGGGTGGGGAGTGGAGAAAGGTCACTCCACCAGGGAAGGCAAGTAGATAAGCAGGCAGGCGGCTGGCCGGGACTTGAGCCAAGGCAGAAGAACATGCGAGCGGAGCTGGATGGGCATGCACCCGAAACTGAAGAAATATTCCCTCCGCTCCGACCAGCACATGATCATCAGAAATAGGCACAGATAATGGAAAAAAATACACCCCTTAAGCTAGTAGGAGCAGCAGAGCGGGGGGTGTAATTCAGATTTTTTTTTTTATTCTGCACTGACTGTCTTTGAAATTGCCCCAGCCCCTGTTCAATTCCAATCCGGGGACAAAACTGGGGACAGACTTGGTCGGGGGACAGTGTCCTCGATCCGGGGACTGTCCCCTGAAACCGGGGATGTCTGGTCACCCTAATGTAAGGAGGGGGCCAGTGCATCAACTTTATCTCAAAGTCAAGGCTTGCAGGAGAAGGGTTTTCACGGCACTAACAGCCTCTTGTTAAAAATAAAATGCAGCTGGAGTTAACCAGTTGCGTCAGTTGCCATAGTGATAGATTAATGTTCATTTATACTTCACTATTATGTTCTTTAAGTACATAAAGCACGTCAATCGTTGTGTTATATAAAATGTACAAAAAAAGAAAAAGAAATAGAAAGTGACATTTTTCTATGCACACAGTGGGTGCTGAAAACTAAGATGCCTCATTTAACAAATAGGAAATTTTGGAATCATCTGTCAAAAACTGGAACACCTTGGGGGTATGCTTCATAGAACACTCTTTTATATTCCCATTTCTTCTCCAGAAAATGCCTTGGCAATACAGTGTAATGATATCTTGTGACTTTGACTCCCGTTTTGGGAAATCACAGTTATATTCCAGATGTACAAGCTATTGACACACAACTATTTTATAGTCTCCCTTCCCCTGTATTTTTGATAAAATGGAGAAGACAGATCAAAGGCAAGGTGCAAAGTAATTTTCTATAAAAACTTTAACCTTACATGATACATTCTCAAAAGACCTGGTTGGCATTGAAGGACATTCAAGATTTGGCCTGGAGGGACAAACATGAAGAGAAACATAACATAACTTCTAGGGCTAGTGTACATTGTCAGCCAGTGTGCCCAAGCTATGCCACCTAAGACTCAAACTCATCTTTCTGCAGCTATGACTGGCCTTCACCCCTTGATCTACCAGCTCAATCCAGGAGGCCTCATACATCCACCTGTGGGTGTCCAGTCCTCTCTGTTTCCTTTGATGGGGCAGAACCAGGGAGATACTTTCTCACTTTCAGCGTAGCTACACTTATACAGCCTCATCACATTGTACCCAGTTCCAATTGTCCATCCCTCTCAATTAGCACTTACTATACAGATTCTTTATCAGTGCCATTGGAAACAATTGAGACCCCCTCTTCTGCATCCTCAGGGACATTTACAGACTACATTGAACATAAATCTTAATCAACATCTTAAGCAACATCTTAATCAACAGGGTTTTTATTTGATATGTGCAAAGAGAGACACACAAATACTTACAAGTATAACATTTATTAAAAGTAATGACAGATACATATAAAGATAAAGAAAATATGACAAGAATACTTAACTAAAGATGCTGTTTCCACCATGGGTCCCATTTGCTGTTACGCAACATGGCCGACCAGGTTCAAATGCTTGCATGTTACATGATGAAGCTCTGGATGAGACAAACTTATTCCAGTTTGTGCTGTGGTATTTAGACTTGTGTATAAGGAATAGACCACCCCCAAGCCAACTCCTTTTGCAATATGACCCCTCAAAGACTTGACCAGTTAACAATACCATTCCTTTGATATAAGGTAAAGCCATGCTTATGTTCTTATATGTCCTCCTTAACCAAGATTTGGAGGCTTAAAATGCATGAGCCACTTTATTAATAAGGAAATATGTAATATGCAATGTCCCCATCAATCCAAATTTCAGTATGACACTGCTACTGTGAGCCTCTCCATGGGAGCTACTGGTTGATCCAGAATGTTTGGGTAGCTCCCATGGTTTCCCTCATTAATTATACAACTTTTCACTCTATACAACTCTATATTGTGCTTATTGCGAACTTGCACCATCAACACCTAAGGGAATACAAGGAGTTTAAGGGTCTGTTTGCGCTGGACAATTTTTGTTGTTTACGATGTGACGATACGCGTCGGATTGGAGCATTAGGTACACCACTTTCTGACAGTAGAAAGACGAGCTCGGCGCTCGTGGATACTGTGCGCTTGTTTTATCTGCTAAATGTGAGTTTTTTATCAGTTTTATGTTACAATAAATGCTTGCCCAACGGGATTACGCTATATATACCTCCCTTTTTCATTACCATCTATCGAGTATCCATCTAATTGATGACCTGGAAACAGAAGGAGACTAGACCTGATCCACACACATACTGAGGGCTTACGAACGCGGCGTTCGTGGAGTATTGCCCACGCTCATTTACAACAAGTGAGTGCAACTGTGTGAGATTGTTATCTGTCCCATTGTGGTACGCTATGATTGCTCTCCTTGTCTGTGCATCTCCATGTGTGGCCTGTATCTGCCTCTGAGAGGACTGCAGCAAAAGAGAGGAGACTACCACACCGCACTATATATAGCAACTATACCTACACTCTGCGGTCTGTGTTTGCTGTTTATCCAACAGCAGTGAGGTGAGCTGCTTGCAGACACAGAGGTGTACCACTGAAGAATTTTCTAAGTATTGTGTGTGTAAAACACATTGTTTATTGGTGGTGGGAGACACTATCACATAAGAACTTTTCATTCATCTGTTTAAACAATTTTTTGGACTTTTGCTCCTCTTGGACCTTATGATTTGGATTGTGTGTTGATTTTAAGCACTGTTTACAGCCTTTTGCATTTTATGTACCCATTCACTTTGTATTAAGTTTGTCACTTATTCACTGTGTTATATGTTTCACAGTTTCATTGTGGTAGCGCATTTTTCACTTTTTTATTTTTCCTCCATTGGCTGTGACACCACCCCCTTACTGTCATGACCCCTCAAGGACTTAACAGTTAACAATCCCATTCCTTTGATATAAGGTAAAGCCATGCTTATGTCCTTATATGGCCTCCTTAACCAAGATTTGGAGGCTTAAAATGCATTAGTGAGCCACTTTATTAAGGAAATATGTAATATGCAATTTCCCCATCAATCCAAATTTCAGTATGACACTGCTACTGTGAGCCTCTCCATGGGAGCTACTGGTTGATCCAGGATTTTTGGGTAGCTCCCATGGTTTCCCTCATTAATTATACAATTTCTCACACTTTGGGTTATATTGTGCTTATTGCGAACTTGCACCATCAACACCTAAGGGAATACAAGGAGTTTAAGGGTCTGTTTGCGCTGGACAATTTTTGTTGTTTACGCTTGTGATCTGTGACTGGCCTGTATCATGTGATTAGCTGTAGCCAATTACAGATCACAACCATAAGCAAGCTGTTCATGAATGTTAACCCATTTATGACAGCTAAAACTATTGCTTATACAGTGATAATTACTGTATATAAGCAACAACAGTGTAAAATAACTGTCACCAGTCAGTATCCCTTATCCCCACCACCACACCAGTCATATGATGATGCTGTACTGTACTGGTGACAAAAAATGTAACTTCTTTATTTTCCAAAAAATTGTGACAAAAAAATTACAACTTCACAAATTGCCACTTACTAAATACCTTGGACCGTCTACTTTCCAAAAAAGGGGTAATTTAGGGGCATTTGTACTGTCCTGGCATTTTAAGGGCCTGAAGAAATTAGATAGGACATCAGGATTGATTAATTTTCAAATATATATTGAAGTAATTCTACAAATAAATATTATTCGAAGGTGGTTACGAATTCCCTCTATTTATTGCATATATGTATTAATTGTCTATTCCTATAGTTAGCTAGTCTAATACAACTCTGATAATGTTACTGTTGGTAGCACAATAATATAAGGTTAGCTATGAAAACAAACACACTGCTTAACCACATAGCGACTGCCGCACGACTATATATGTCGGCAGAATGGCACGGGCAGGCAGATGGACGTATATACATATACGTCCCCTTTAAGAAGCGGCATTGTGTACGCGCGCGCACCGCCACCGCGAGCTCCGTGAGTACCGGGATACCCGCAATCATCTCACGGTGAGGAAGAACGGGGAAATGCTGATTTAAACAAGCATTTCCCCAGTCTTCCTAGTGACAGGACACTGATCACAGCTTCCTGTAATCGGAAGCGGTGATCAGTGTCGTGTCACAAACAGCCCATTCCCCTACAGTTAGAAGCACTCCCTAGGACACACTTATCCCCTTCAGCGCCACCTAGTGGTTAACCCCTTCACTGCCAGTGTAATTTTCACAGTAATCAGTGCATTACAATGGTCCCAAAAATTACAATGGTCCCAAAAATGTGTCAAAAGTGTCCGATGTGTCCGCCATAAAGTCGCAGATCGCCTCCATTACTAGTAAAAAAAAAAAAATAATAAAAATACCATAAAACTTTCCACTATTTTGTAGATACTATAATTTTTGCGCAAACCAATCAATATCCGCTTATTGCAATTTTTTTTTACCAAAAATATGTAGAAGAATATGTATCGGCCTAAACTGTGGAAAAAATTAGTTTTTTTATAGATTTTTGGGGGATATTTATTATAACAAAAAGTAAAAAATATTGATTTTTTTTCAAAATTGTCGCTATATTTTTGTTTATAGCGCAAAAAATAAAAACCGCAGAGGTGATTAAGTACCACCAAAAGAAAGCTCTATTGTGGGAAAAACAGGACGTCAATTTTGTTTGGGATCCACGTTGCACGATCGCGCAATTGTCAGTTAAAGCGACGTAGTGCCGAATCGCAAAAAGTGCTCTGGTCTTTGGCCAGCGAAATGGTCCGGGGCTTAAGTGGTTAATAAAACAAAGTCTTATTTATTTCCCAAGAAATAGGAATATGCTAGCATGAAAAATACTATATAGAATTATACAGAGCATATGACAAAAGAACATCAAAGGTACTTATCACAATACTGTCCTTGAGGTATTGTTTCGTCAGCTGGGCTCAGGATGGCAAAAGAGCCATGAGGCTCAGGCAAGAGCCAAGAGCGAAAAGGGACAAATTCCCTTTTGTGTGCACTTTTTACACATTCATTCTGACCCACTCGTAACCACCCCCACTTGCATCCTGTCCAATGAGATATTGCCAAGAGTTAGTCCTTTTAATAAATCATATGTCTGTCCGTCCAGCTGTATTGGCCTCTAGGGGCAGTATTCATCCCTGGATCATCGCCTGGGTCGTCTTCAGTGATAGCTAGCCCTTGTTCTCTTTGAAGCCTGTAATCACGCATTACAATTTTTATAACACCATTTGTTCAGAAGCCAAGATTTTGTTTTACCGTCCACTGTAACAAAGCCCCATCTCCTCCTCGTCCGTGATAGATGGAACACTGAACACTGATACAATGCTGGGAAACTGAATCAGTGTTCCGTCTATCACGGATGAGGAGGAGGCGGGGCTTTATTACAGTGGACGGACGCCAAACAGTTAAGACTGCAGTTGCATGACACAGCGGGAGACACCCGCTGTTTGTAATCAAGGTACATGAGGCTGCAGATGGGCACAGTGAGGCTGCAGATGGGCACTAATGATACAGGTGGGCACAGTGAGGCTGCAGATGGGCACAGTGAGGCTGCAAATGGGCACAGTGAGGCTGACTCTATATTCATTGAAGCTGATTTAACAGCTAAAGCAGACATAGGATTACTAGCAGATTCAGAAAGTTTAATATGACCCCTATTTAGCATGGTGAAAGTGTTCGCAGTTAAGAGATATCATTTTTCTTACCTAATGATAGCACATCTAGTGTAAACAGAAAATGTAGATAGTTCCTGTCAAGGGGGTCCTTAGATCATGGAATGAATTACATCTGGTGCTGGTAGCATGCAGAGGGCATGTGTCGGCAGTGCCGCCGACCGTGCCATCTTATATGCTAATGATCTCACCGGAAGTGAATGGTCACGAATGACCTCTGACATCACTTCCAGTCCGGGTGTCCCCACTGGTGCGCATGCATGCGTACGTCAATGGAGCGGACATATGGTGCAAGTGCAAACCATCACACGCTTGATAGCGCAGACAGGAAGTGAGGAGGGAAGGAAGGATGCTTCCACCAGGATAGTCACAGTGTGTGTCCTCTCGGTGCCGGCGTCACCATATGTAGCTATGCATGATTCACCCAACTTTTTCAGACTAGGTGAGCAAGCAGCAGTTTTTACTGCTAAAATACGATAAATGTTGTAATGCAAACATATGTGTATGTATTATTATCTAAATTATTGTTGAATACTAATGACATTTTTTCATGTCCTGTACAGACCTAATGAAACTAAAGATGAGTGCAAGGCCCTGACGAAGCACTTATGTGCAAAACTTGTTGGCTATCTGCACAACAAAGTATCTTGTTTCAATTCTTCAATGGTCTATGTTAATCATTTATATGTTTTTATTATCATATTAATACATTTATACCTTTTAACATATCTTGTCTAGTGTGCTCACCTTACAAACAGAACCAGTGTCTCCCATTAAAATCCCATTTATTCGAGAGGGCCTTGTCTCTCACCTTCTTTTAGAGCTAGTTTACTGTTTTTCTTTTAAATAAATGTAGCGCTACCCCCAGTTAAGAGAGCCGCTTGGTTTGATTTCGGGCCCTGTATACAGTACCGCCAACCCCGGCAATCTTACTCGACCCACTCTTGCACAGTTAGTCTAGGGTTATATTTGTATCACATTCAATAGTATTGCAAGGGGTAATCTTTTAGCAGTAAGACAACACACTGAGGCGAGAGATTAAATATAACAGTTTACTCTTATCTCAAAGGTAGCATAGGCAGAACACAACACATGCAACTGGCTTTCTAGAGCCCTGCAGAAATCAATACAGCATACAATAATGGCGCTGCGCGGTACTCCACCACGCGTAGCTATTATGGTATGCGCGCCCTGTGGCGCACTAAACAATATCTTAACTCCCCACCCCGGTCAGGCCTGACATGGAGTAAATCTCAGTCACCTCCTATAGGGATTTCTTCCCATGCCAGCTTTCGGTGGTGCACTTGATGAATAGTACTTTGTAATCCACAACCAGGCAATAACTTGGAACACTATACTGGGGGGGGACACTTCAACTCTGTCCTGCTACCGGTCCCCCCGGGGAACAGCAGATAAACAAAACTGTGGGCCTATGCAGTCTATAGGCCTGAACACGGCACAGTCTATTGGTTTGGGCAGGTGCCCGCTCACCACTCCGGACGCGATCCCTGTCCGGGACTTCCACCCTGCTGTGTATCCACACACAGCGTCTGCAACGATCGGGTCCCCGATCCAACTGATGTCCCCACTCGACAAGTCAGGTGCCACCCAGGCTCCGCAGTAGGGGTGGAAGGCTCTTCGGAAGTTATGCAAGGCCCCAGGCTTCAGGCCTTGCACCGCAGCAGATCTGCACAGGAAGAAACTGTTGCTTGCAGCGCGGTGTCCCAAAGAGACCCGAGCTCCGCCTCTCCTCTTCCTTAAATAGCCCCTCCATGAGTCTCTGCGGTGGCCAACGGGGTTCTGGGTAATGTAGTCCCGGGGCCTTAAAGGAGACCCCGCTACACACTCCCCCCACTTAAACTCTTTGGTCCTCCAAAGATAACAGAACATCAAATCACAGAACGTACAACCTCAATCAAAGTTTCATATGATGTCGGCAGGGGAAACCCACACCAAAAACGAGGTAGTGAACTCCCCTGCCCACAGGTCACACTATCATTAGTGTCCTGCCTAACTGTGCCAGAGAGTGAGTTGGGGTTGCCTCCCACCAAATGAACAGTGGGAGGGTCAGGGTCTTCCATACTCCTTCTGGCAGTAACTACAGTGTCTTCCGCACTCCTCCCCATCTGTGGGTAAGTTAATCTCCTGGGAGGTTTTATGGCTCTTCGCTTCCTCTGTCCTCTTGGACTTTCTGTTGAAACGGGCTCCTCCTCCGGAATCGACTTAGGAATCTCCTCTGTTTCGGGAACACTGGACTCCGGAGCAGGGAGATACATGGAATCCCTTGGATCTTCCTCTGGGGGTAAGTCACAGACACTCTCCCAAGCATCTGACCAAGGACTGGATGGGATGAACTGCATTCAGTGTCTGGTCCCCGGCATCTTCTTCAGGTGGAAGATCAATAGCAGAAGTTTCTGGAGCCTGGGAAAGCCAAAGCCAACCAAGTTCTTCTCCCTCATCTTCACTTATTTCCGAGGTATCTGTATCCCCGATCCGGGGGGTCTGGGACCGAGTGTTTGGTCGGGGAGTACCCAGGATGGAAGTTGGCTCAGGGGAATTCATCACAGGGGGGATCCGAACTGCCTCAGCCAGTGAGAGTAGGTGGTTCCGGTGCCAGGTCTTCAAGGGCCCCACCTTCCCTTCTGGTTTAAGTCTGTAAACGGGTAGGCCCGGCAGTCTTTTGCAAACAACATAAGGTTCAGGTCTCCATCTGTCTGCAAGCTTGTGTTTTCCAGGGATCCCCAAATTCCGCAACAACACTCTGTCTCCAGGTTGTAGA
Organism: Rana muscosa; assembly: GCA_029206835.1. Taxonomy (NCBI): domain Eukaryota; kingdom Metazoa; phylum Chordata; class Amphibia; order Anura; family Ranidae; genus Rana; species Rana muscosa. The sequence goes on from CM055118.1 coordinate 125,197,643, forward strand.
TCTTGGATCCTAACTTTTAAATCAACATTTCTCTTGTTGCGGGCCCCCCTTTGTTCCGAGGCCGCCTGGGCCTGTTCATAGGCCACTTTCAGATTACGTCTGAGTCTATCGACATATCCCTTGTGGGAAGCAGCAGAACAATGGTCTATGGAAGTGTCAAAGGCCAGATCTACTGGCAGTCTTGCTTCTCTCCCGAACATGAGTCTATAGGGTGAGTACCCTGTAGCGTCACTGGTGGTGCTGTTGTATGCATGCACAACAGCCGCTATGTGGTTGCTCCAATGTTGCTTCTTCTCACTGCTTAAAGTCCCCAGCATGTTGAGCAGGGTTCGGTTGAACCTCGCCGGCTGAGCATCACCTTGTGGATGGTAGGGGGTAGTCCTTGTCTTCTTAATCCCCAAGGAATCCAGGAGCTTCCGGATCAGCCGACTTTCAAAATCCCTTCCCTGGTCTGAATGAAGCCGTTGTGGTAGCCCATAGTGTACGAAGTATTTCTCCATAAGTACTTTGGCCACAGTGGAGGCCTTCTGGTCTTTGGTTGGGAAAGCCTGGGCATACCGGGTGAAATGGTCGGTTACTACCAGAACATTTCCTAGTTCATTCAGGTCGGGTTCGAGGCAGAGAAAATCAATGCATACCAGATCAAGCGGACTTTGACTCTGTAGATGACCCATTGGGGCAGCTTGATGGGGTAAAGTCTTTCTCTGGATGCATCGTGCACATGAATGGCAGTATTCCTCCACTTCAGCCCTCATGCAGGGCCAGTAGAAACGGTCCCTAATGAGTTGGAAAGTCCTTTCCGCCCCTAGGTGGCCATGGTTGTCATGCAGAGCAATCATGACAGTCTCTCTGTGTTTCTCGGGCAGGAACAGCTGCCATTTGTCTTCCAGGTCATCAGAGGGGCCCCTTCGGTAGACCACTCCCTGACGCACCTGCAACCTGTCCCACTCCTTCTTCAACAGGCGCGCTTCCTTTGAGGGGTGACGTAGGAGTCTGTTCGGATCCTGATTCTCCAGGGCCTCTAGAACCAATCTCCCCATAGGGTCTTCCAATTGGTCGGATCTCAACTCCTTTTTGGACAGTTTTGGTAAATTATCTTCCCCCAGCTGGATTACCCCACAATACTGCTTGGGAACTCTTACTATGGTAATCTCTATCTCTTCTGCTCTTGAGCCTCCACTGGCTTGGAGTTTCCTCCCTTGACAGAGGGCCCACACCCCGTCGGGTGCCACTTGGGTCCAGTCTTCTGTACTGCAGGTGGGGGCATGAGATCTTCTGGACAAGGCGTCCGCATCTCGATTTCCCGCTCCAGGCCTGTATTTCAGGCTGAAATTGAAGGCAGACAGCGCCGCCAGCCATCTATGTCCTGTGGCATCCAGCTTTGCTGTGGTGAAAAGATAGGTGAGGGGGTTGTTGTCCGTTTTCACAGCGAAGTCTGCTCCCTACAGATAATCTCGGAGTTTGTCAACTACGGCCCACTTGAGGGCCAGGAACTCCAACTTATGAGTAGGATAATTCTTTTCGGAGGGGGTCAGGATTCTGCTCACATACGCAACGGGTCTCAATTGCCCTTCATGCTCCTGGTAGAGCACTCCTCCCAGACCATCATGGCTGGCATCTACATGGAGTTCATAAGGCTTCTTTGGGTCTGCATAGGCCAGTACAGGGGCAGTGGTTAATGTCTTCTTCAACATCTGGAAGGCATTCTCACACTTTTCGTTCCACTGGTCCTTGACTGACTCCCCTGGCTTCCTGGGGCCTGTGTCATCCTCTTTCCCCTCCGTCTTTAGCAGCTCATTCAGAGGCCTGGCTATCCGAGCAAACCCCTCCACAAACCTCCTGTAATAGGAACAGAACCCCAGAAAGGATCTGAGCTCTGTCACAGTGGTGGGCCTGGGCCAGGAGGTGACTGCCTCCAATTTTTCGGGGTCTGTGGCTACCCCATCTTCAGACACTATGTGCCCCAGATAGTTAACTGATGACTGATAGAATTGGCATTTTTTAGGTGAGAACTTGAGTCCTTCCTCACTCAGTCTCTTCAAAACTTTCTCCAGCCTCTCTTCATGCTCTTCCAAGGTTCTTCCGAAGACAATGATGTCATCCAAGTATACAAGGACTTCGATAAGGTTCATATCTCCCACAGACTTCTCCATGAGACGTTGGAAGGTGGCTGGAGCTCCAGACAGACCTTGAGGCATTCGGTTGAATTCAAAGAACCCTACCGGGGTTATGAAAGCCGTCTTCTCTTTGTCTTCTGGATGCATCGGGATCTGATAGTACCCGCTCTTGAGGTCCATAACACTGAACCACTTGGCTCCAGACAAGCTCTGTAGGGCATCCTCTATCCTTGGAGTGGTATATTGATCCGGTATGGTTCTCCTGTTGAGGGTCCTATAGTCTATGCACAGCCTCAGTGACCCATTCTTCTTCCGGACCACCACTATAGGGGAGGCGTAGGGACATCTAGATTCTCGAATCACCCCTGTTCGCTTGAGCTCGGTGAGCTGCTCCCTCAAGTCTTCGAGGTCTGCTAACGGAACCCGCCTAACCCTTTCCCTGAAGGGCTTGTCTTCCTGGAGGTGGATTCGATGGGTGGCACTCCTAGCACACCCTACATTGAATTCATCTTGGGAAAAGATCCTTTCCCACCTGGTCAACTGGGCCTTGGCTCTCTCTTTCCAAGCCCTGGGCAGATTTGGATTCTCCATGGAAAGCTTCTCCCACACAGTACTTTCTCCATCTGTCTTCTCCACATCTGATGAAGCAACTGGGGTAGCTGGGCTCACCCTGCCCAGCAACAGCCTGGCTGGGATTTCCATGGGACCATCCGTGGTATTTCTGACACTCACAGGCACTTTACAGTTAGCCTTCTTCAGGGCCCGCACCAGGACCACTTCTGGGACTACTTTTAAGCCTGAATGTTCTTCCCTTGGGTCGGGTTCCAACATGACAAAAGGGCCCAGATGCTCCCAAGTGAGTTTCACTGTGGCTTTAAAGCAGGTTACTTCACCGGGCTGCAGCACTATTCCCCTTCTTCCCAGTCTCCAGACCTTCCCTACCCCCTCTTCTGGGGCCTTCTGTTCCAAGATCAGTCGTTGGTAGGCTGTCTTCAACATTGGGTGGATCTCAGTGACTGTGGGGTCTTTCCTTCTTGTCAGAGGGGCCAAGAGTCTTCGGACCAGATCTGTGTTCGTCCCTATTATCAGGGAACTCTTGTTAGCTCCAGGCGGTCGGGGGCACACCACAGCTAAGGTGTCGAACACTTCAGCCTTTCCGGCTATGGACGGGTCAAAAGTCAGTTTTATAGGCAGATAGCCATCATAAGGGAAACTCTGTCCCAATTCCCCATATCTCCAACTCTTCAATCTTCTGGATAGGTAGGTGACTTAAATGCTTGTCATAAAAGTCCCGGTACAACAGGGTCACTTGCGCCCCAGTATCCAATATGGCTCTTGTGTAGACTCCCTCCACTTGAACTGGTACTATCGGGGAGGGACCTACCAGCTTCTCTGGATATCGCTTCAAGGGGGTCTCTTTCTTTTGATCTTTGCATTTTCCCTTTTGACTTTCTTTCTTCCAAGTCTCTTTGGACTTAAGTCTCTCTTGGGCCTGGTATGCATTGATCTCCCTCCTTTTGGTGGGTGTAACTACCCGCTGAGGGACACTACTCTCTTTCTTTGGGGTGCGTTCCTTCTGAGGAACCTTGCATTTCTTCTGAGGGGTCTTCTCCACTCTTTTCATGTGCTTCTCATTCAGTTTGGAGCTCACTGGAGATGATGGGCACCCGGTTGACTCCTTCACCGGGGCCCGCTGAAGTTTTCCGGCGGCTTGCGGTTATTCATCTTTTTTTTCTTTGGACTGGCACACACTTTGGCGAAATGGCCAGCTCCTCCACAATTGAAACAAATCACATCCCCCCAATCTTCCAGGGATGCGGGCGCTGAGGTGTTGGGAAACAGCTCCTTCCTTGGACTTTCCCTCTCTGGTTCCCTTGACTTCTTTTCCATCAGGGAGGTCAGCATCCCCAATACTTGGGACATCTGTGACTTCAAGGTATCCACCTCTGAGTCTCTTTCCAGGGTCATGGCCGTCCTGACCATCACTGGAGGAGGATTTACCGACTCCACTGGTAGGCTCCTCTTCTTCTCCTCCAGCATAGCTTCTTCCTCTCTGACCACTCGAATCAAGTCAGGGTACTCCAGGCTCTTCCCGTCCTGTCTTGTGCGTAGCGCCAATGCGATAGGGTCCAGGGGCTGAGATCCTCTCATCACCTGTTGAACACGGGCCTCATCCACCTTCCGTGGGTCAATCCCCTTCTTAAGAATCATCTTATGCAGGATCTTATCCAGGCGCCTCATGAACTCTGACAGCTTCTCTCCTGTCTTCTGGCAGCAGTGCTCCAGCTGATAAGTGAGTTCAGTGATTTTCTCTGTTCTACCGAACACATTCTGCAGAATGTCCAGATAGTCCTGTGCATTACAGTCTGTCTTACTCATCTTGAGGTTGCGTATGGCCTCTAGAGCAGGCCCCTTCAAGCTCTCAGAAATTCTCTGCTTCTTTCTGTGGTCTGGGACTTCCCATTCTTCTAAGGCCTGAGTGGCACCGTCTAACCACTCCTCAAACCCCTCTTCACCCGAAGGTACAGGTTTCCTTCCTGAGAATATTCTAAGTTTTCTGTATCCTGACATCTGGTAATCTGTAGGATCTTTCTTACACTGTGCCACAAGTCCCCCCAGGACCGCGCACAACTCTGCGCCGAGGGTGGCAGACGGCGACCCGGGACTTTCCCTTTTCACCTGTTTTTCTACTTTTGGGGTGGGTGATGGAGATAGTTTCGGTGTCTGAAACCGTCCTCCTGGCTTGAGCGGCAGCGCGTGTATTAGGCTATAAGTCGGATCATCTATAGCTTCTACACTTGGATTCTTGAAATGTCCTGGGACTCAGTCCTTCCACTCTACTAATGCGTGGGTCAGTGAGGAATTTGTCCTGACATCCACCACCCATGCTTTCTGATACGGTGACAGTGACATCACTAGCTGCTTCACTGCTTCTTCTTGCCAGATCCCTGGGAGTTCTATGACTACTATCCCGGCTGGATCTGTGCCGACCGTTTTACACCACTGTCCTACAGTAGGTGCCACCGATATTGTATATCTATCGCGCTCCCATCGCCGAGATTCTCGGCGACAGGAGTGCCGAGATCTCGGCAACAGGGTGGCGACACGTGTCGCGCTCGCTGCAATGGCGAGGAGACGCGGCACTGTATTGAGCGGGGATCCGACGTGGATTCCCGCCAATACCAGGCACTGCGTTTGGTATGAATCCTGAGCGGGAACTCTACGCCAATTTTTAAAGAAAAAAACGGCGTGGGTTCCCCCTCCAGGAGCATACCAGGCCCTTGGGTCTGGTCTGGATTTGAGGGGAGACCCTACGCCGAAAAAACGGCGTGGGGGTCCGCCTCAAGGTCCAAACCAGACCCTTATCTGAGCACACAACCTGGCAGGCCGCAGGGGAAGAGGGGGGGGGACGAGAGAGCGGCCCCCTCCCTCTTGAACTGTACCAGGCCGCATGCCCTCAACATGGGGGGTTTGGTGCTCTGGGGCAGGGGGGCGACCTGCGGCCCCCCCACCCCAGAGCACCCTGTCCCCATGTTGATGAGGACAGGGCCTCTTCCCAACAACCCTGGCCGTTGGTTGTCGGAGTCTGCGGGCGGGGGACTTATCGGAATCCGGGAGCCCCGTTTAATAAAGGGGCACCCGGATCCCGGCCCCCCCACCCTATGTGAATGAGTATGGGGTACATCGTACCCCTACCCATTCACCTGGTGGAAAAAAATTGCAATAAAAAAAACCACACAGCTTTTTAAAGTATTTTATTGCACAGCTCCGGGGGTCTTCTTCCGACTTCGGGGGTCTCCGGTGTCGTCGCCGCGCTCTCCGGTTCTTTCTTCTGCCGGGCCACCGCTAACTTCTTTAGCTCTTTTGCTAGCGGAGGCCCGGTCTTCTCCGTCGCCTTCTCCCCTCCGGTTCTTTCTTTCTTCCGCCGGGCCTCCGCTAACTTCTTTAGCTCTTTTGCTAGCGGAGGCCTGGTCTTCCCCGTCGTCTTCTCCCCTCCGGTTCTTTCTTTCTTCCGCCGGGCCTCCGCTAACTTCTTTAGCTCTTTTGCTAGCGGAGGCCCGGTCTTCTCCGTCGTCTCGTCCGGCTCTCCGTTGTCATTCTGCCGGCCCCTCCACTAACTTCTTTAGCTCTTTTGCTAGTGGAGGGGCCGGTCTTCTCCGTCGTCGCCGTCGGCGTCTTCTTCCCTCTTCTCCTCCTCGATGTTGACTCGTCGCTTCCTCTCGCAGTAATGCTAAATCTTCGGTCCTCAGAGATTAATATAGGCTTCTCATGACGTCACAGTCACATGTTCCCATGACGTCACAGTCACATGCTCCGGGGCCATGTGCCCCGAAGCATGTGACTGTGACGTCATGAGAAGCCTATATTAATCTCTGCGGACCGAAGATTTAGCATTACTGCGAGAGGAAGCGATGAGTCAACATCGAGGAGGAGAAGAGGGAAGAAGATGCCGACGACGGAGAAGACCGGCCCCTCCACTAGCAAAAGAGCTAAAGAAGTTAGTGGAGGGGCCGGCAGAAGGACAACGGAGAGCCGGATGAGACGACGGAGAAGACCGGGCCTCCGCTAGCAAAAGAGCTAAAGAAGTTAGCGGAGGCCCGGCGGAAGAAAGAAAGAACCGGAGGGGAGAAGGCGACGGGGAAGACCGGGCCCCGCTAGCAAAAGAGCTTAAGAAGTTAGCGGTGGCCCAGCAGAAGAAAGAACCGGAGAGCGCGGCGACGACACCGGAGACCCCCGAAGTCGGAAGAATACCCCCGGAGCTGTGCAATAAAATACTTTAAAAAGCTGTGTGTTTTTTTTTTATTGCAATTTTTTTCCACCAGGTGAATGGGTAGGGGTACGATGTACCCCATACTCATTCACATAGGGTGGGGGGGCCGGGATCCGGGTGCCCCTTTATTAAACGGGGCTCCCGGATTCCGATAAGCCCCCCGCCCACAGACCCCGACAACCAACGGCCAGGGTTGTCGGGAAGAGGCCCTGTCCTCATCAACATGGGGACAGGGTGCTCTGGGGTGGGGAGGCCGCAGGTCGCCCCCCTGCCCCAGAGCACCAAACCCCCATGTTGAGGGCATGCGGCCTGGTACGGTTCAGGAGGGAGGGGGGGCGCTCTCTCGTCCCCCCCTCTTCCCCTGCGGCCTGCCAGGTTGTGTGCTCAGATAAAGGTTTGGTATGGACCTTGAGGGGGACCCCCACGCCGTTTTTTCGGCGTAGGGTCTCCCCCTCAAATCCAGACCAGACCCAAGGGCCTGGTATGCTCCTGGAGGGGGAACCCACGCCGTTTTTTTCTTTAAAAATTGGCGTGGAGTTCCCGCTCAGGATTCATACCAAACGCAGTGCCTGGTATTGGCGGGAATCCACGTCGGATCCCCGCCTATCGGCAATGCGTGTCGCTCATCGTGAAAGGAACATTTTTCCTTTCCCGATGACGAGACAGCTCGGCGCTGGCTCTCGCGACGGATCTCATAGGGTGTCAATCTCGCCGCTAGAAGTGGCGAGATTGACACAATATCGGCGGCACCTACTGTACTTCTAGTGGGTCCATGCTGGTACTTTTGACGCGTTACTTGCTGCAACAGGATCCCGGACGAGCCCCCACGTGTAGCGCTACTCCCAGTTAAGAGAGCCACTTGGTTTGATTTTGGGCCCTGTATACAGTACCGCCAACCCCCGGCAATCTTACTCGACCCACTCTGGCACAGTTAGTCTAGGGTTATATTTGTATCACATTCAATAGTATTGCAAGGGGTAATCTCTTAGCAGTAAGACAACACACTGAGGCAAGAGATTAAATATAACAGTTTACTCTTATCTCAAAGGTAGCATAGGCAGAACACAACACATGCAACTGGCTTGCAGAGCCCTGCAGAAATCAATACAGCATACAATAATGGCGCTGCGCGGTACTCCACCACGCGTAGCTATTATGGTATGCGCACCCTGTGGCGCACTAAACAATATCTTAACTCCCCACCCCGGTCAGGCCTGACATGGAGTAAATCTCAGTCACCTCCTATAGGGATTTCTTTGCATGCCAGCTTTCGGTGGTGCACTTGATGAATAGTACTTTGTAATCCACAACCAGGCAATAACTTGGAACACTATACTGGGGGGGGACACTTCAACTCTGTCCTGCTACCGGTCCCCCGGGGAACAGCAGATAAACGAAACTGTGGGCCTATGCAGTCCATAGGCCTGAACACGGCACAGTCTATTGGTTTGGGCAGGTGCCCGCTCACCACTCCGGACGCGATCCCAGTCCGGGACTTCCACCCTGCTGTGTATCCGCACACAGCGTCTGCAACGATCGGGTCCCCGATCCAACTGATGTCCCCACTCGACAAGTCAGGTGCCACCCAGGCTTCGCAGTAGGGGTGGAAGGCTCTTCAGGAGTTATGCAAGGCCCCAGGCTTCAGGCCTTGCACCGCAGCAGATCCGCACAGGAAGAAACTGTTGCTTGCAGCGCGGTGTCCCAAAGAGACCCGAGCTCCGCCTCTCCTCTTCCTTAAATAGCCCCTCCATGAGTCTCTGCGGTGGCCAACGGGGTTCTGGGTAATGTAGTCCCGGGGCCTTAAAGGAGACCCCGCTACATAAATATTCAAAAACATTTAACCTACTGATGCCTCGAAAAATGTAATTTTATTGGTATCTATTTTTATTTTTGAAATTTACCAGTAGCTGCTGCATTTCCTAGGCTTATACTCGAGTCAGTAAGTTTTCCCAGTTTTTTGTGGTAAAATTAGGTGCCTCTGCTTATTTTCAGGTCGGCTTATACTCGAGAATATACGGTAATCATAAATAAAATGTTAATTTTTAATATTTTGTTGAGAATCCTTTACTGGCAATGACTGCCTGAAGTCTGGAACCCATGGACATTACCAAAGACTGGGTAACCATCTTGTTTTGCTTATATCCCAAATACCACCAAAAAAAGGCTCTATTTGTGTGAAAAAAATTAAATAAATTTCATTTGCGTACAGTGTTGCATGACCGTGCAATTGGCAGTTAAAGTAGTGCAGTACTAAAAAGCAAAGGATAGCCTGGTCATGAAGAGGGTAAAACTTTCAGGAGGTCAAATGGTTAAATAGTCTGGGACCTACAGCAGCAGGGTCTTATCCTGGAGGAGCAGATCCTAATTTTCTGAAAGCAGTTCAGAACCAAATAAGGGGGAGCACTGAGGATCCGGCCTGGAGATTCAATGTACAGTGTCTAGCCAATATTGGACAGGATCAAACCAAATATCTGGAGGTACAGTGAGTAAAGGCCTGGAAGTGGCTTGCAGTTTAACCTCTGCAGAAGGGGGGAAGATGCCCCTGAAGAGAGTAGGCAGAAGAGAGAGTGAGTCCTCTGAATATTTGGTGTACTGAATTCTGGAGTATCCTAAGGCTTCCCATTCGTGTTCAACGAGCATTAAACTCCAAAAAGACACTAACTGCCTGGTTATTGTGCTGTGAGACTCTGGGAGCTGCTGTGTGCCTGGTTGCTGTACACTCATATGGGAATAGAACCTGGGACAAATCTGCAAGGTATTATTTAGGTATCTTCTGTATTATGTAATTATGTATTCTAGTTTTTATTTGTAAATTTATACAGTAGTAATAGAATATATGTGTTGTCTTGTAGTGTGCTATTCAGGTACGTCTTTTGGACATGGATGTAAAGGGCCTATTGAATGGGCACCAGTGTTAATCACGTAAAATTTCGATATTGTTTTAGTCATAGTCTCTTGACTAAATGCCATTTTAGTTTTAGTAATATTTTAGTCATCTGAATCATTTATTTTTAGTCGCAGTTTAGTTGACTAAATTCTCCAGTACATTTCAGTCAACTAAAATCTCCTACATTTTAGTTGACTAAAATCTCCAGTACATTTTAGTCAACTAAAATCATTTTAGTTGACTATAATCAAATGGGTTTAGTTAAATTGTAATGCATTTCTAATTTTCAAACGCATTATATACTATAAATAATGTTATTAATTATGGTATTAGAGTTTGAACATGCACTACAGACACAGATTTAGCCATATAATATACAGTTGTGCTCATACGTTTACATACCCTGGCAGAATTTATGATTTCTTGGCCATTTTTCAGAGAATATGAATGATAACAGAAAAACTTTTCTTTCACTCATGGTTAGTGTTTGACTGAAGCCATTTATTATCAGTCAACTGTGTTTACTCTTTTTAAATCATAATCACAACAGAAACTACCCAAATGACCCTGATCAAAAGTTTACATACCCTGGTGATTTTGGCCTGATAACATGCACACAAGTTGACACAAATGGGTTTGAATGGCTATTAAAGATAACCATCCTCACCTGTGATCTGTTTGCTTGTAATTAGTGTGTGTGTATAAAAGGTCAATGAGTTTTTGGACTCCTGACAGACCCTTGCATCTTTCATCCAGTGCTGCACTGACGTTTCTGGATTCTAAGTCATGGGGAAAGCAAAATAATTTTCAAAGGATCTGTGGAAAAAGGTAGTTGAACTGTATAAAACAGGAAAGGGATAAAAAAAAAGATATCCAAGGAATTGAGAATGCCAATCAGCAGTGTTCAAACTCTAATAAATGTGGAAAATGAGGGATTCTGTTGAAACCAAACCACGGTCAGGTAGACCAACTAAAATTTCAGCCACAAAATTGTTCGGGATGCAAAGAAAAACCCACAAATAACCTCAGGTGAAATACACGACTCTCTGAAAACATGAGGTGTGGCTGTTTCAAGATGCACAATAAGGAGGCACTTGAAGAAAGATGGGCTGCATGGTTGAGTCGCCAGAAGAAAGCCATTACTACGCAAATGCCACAAAGTATCCTACTTACAATGCGCCAAACAGCACAGAGATGAGCCTCAAACCTTCTGACACAAAGTTATTTGGAGTGATGAGACCAAAATTGAGCTTTTGGCCACAACCATAAATGCTTAATTTGGAGAGGAGTCAACAAGGCCTATAATGAAAGGTACACCATTCCTACTGTGAAACACGAGGTGGATCGCTGATGTTTTGGGGATGTGTGAGCTACAAAGGCACAGGAAATTTGGTCTAAATTGATGGCAAGATGAATGCGGCATGATATCAAAAAATACTGGAGGAACATTTGCGTTCATCAGCCAGGAAGCTGTGCATGGGACGTACCTCAACATTCCAACATGACAATGATCCAAAACACAAGGCCAATTCGACCTGTCATTGGCTATAGCAGAATAAAGTGAAGGTTCTTGAGTAGCCATCTCAGTCTCCTGACCTCAATATCATTGAGCCACTCTGGGGAGATCTCAAACATGCAGTTCATGCAAGACAGCCCAAGAATTTATAGGAACTGGAGGCTTTTTGCCAAGAGGAATAGGCAGCTTTACCATCTGAGAAGATAAATAGCCTCATCCACAAATACCACAAAAGACTTCAAGCTGTCATTGATTTTAAAGGGGGCAATACACGTAGGGTTGCCACCTTTTTATCGAGCCAAACCCGAACACTTTGGGTACCCCAAGGAGAGTAGTAATGCAGTGTGCATAGCGTGCTGCAGCAAAATGTGGGTGTGGCCAAATTGCTTTTGCTGACATCATCGCCCTGCCCCCCAGTGATGCAGTACCTACTCCCAGACAGCCACCCGCAGCTACCGGATGGGAACAGATTTGTGTGTGACTATCTTGGTTACTTAGGGAGCCACAGTCCAGTCTGAATAATGTGTCCAGGTTTCAGTCCACTTGAAACCTGGACACACGATTCAAAACCCGGACTGCCCTAGGTGAATCCCGGACAGGTGGCAACCCTAAATACACGGTATTAAGAACTGGGGTATGTAAACTTTTGATCAGGGTCATTTGGGTAGTTTCTGTTTTTGATTATTATTTAAAAAGAGTAAACACAGTTTATTGATAATAAATGGCTTCAGCCAAACAGTAACCATTAATGAAAGAAAAGTTTTTGTGTTATCATTCATATTCTCTGAAAAATGGCCAAGAAATCATAAATTCTGCCAGGGTAAACTTATGTAAACTTTTGAGCACAACTGTATAACCAGTGTTAACTTTTACCACAAATTTTTTTTGTCGTCATAGTCTTTTGACTAAAATACCATTTTAGTTTTAGTCGTATTTTAGTCATCTGAATTGTTTTCATTTTTGTTGTATTTTATTTGACTAAAGTAGTGTTAATTTCATTGACAAAATTAACACTGATGGGCAACAAATCACAATGAGCATCAATGTGGCTAAAAAATGCATGCTTATGCGTGCAAAAGCTTGCACATAATTGTGAATGTGCCCATTTTTTCTTTTGAGCCTGTGTGCAGATCAAAAACATTGAAAACTAGATTTAACTAAAATAAAAGTGTCTTCTATTTCCCTTTAATTAAATTGGACAAACCAAGTTGTTAATCTGGAAACTGCAAGCCTAAAGGGAGAGTGGGTGTAAGAACATTTTCACAGGTCTGGAATTAGATTAAACTGCAAATTGCTGACGTAGACTTTTATTTCATAGTGAACTGATCGTCACACAATGTTTTACTCCTGAGTATCGAGAATGAAGCTCAATGAATGGATGCCACCGTCTTCTGTTCTGTTCTGTGTTTCTGCCTGTGTCTGTTGCTATGGAATTATAGCTTGCAAATGTATCTGTGCAGTGTTGTCGTACGATAGCAATGCACTGAAGAGGGAACATTTTTGCTGTTACACTCAAGTATTTATTTATTATGACTACAATTGCAATAATTGCAGCAGTATATAAAAAGCATCAACAAGTCCAGTATCATGTACCTACACCAGTGGTCTCCAAACTCTGACCCAGAAGCCAGATGTGGCCCTTTGCTTGCTTTTTTCAGGACCCTTGGGGCATTATTCCCTTCACTGTCAGCAACAATAGGGCATTATTACCTGCCACTGACACCAACAATGGGGAACTATTCCCACTGACACCAATGATGGGGCACTATTCCTCCCACTGACACTAATGATGGGGCACTTTTTCCCTCCCACTGACACCAACGATGGGGCACTACTTCTCCCACTGACACCAACAATGGGGCTTTATTCGTCCCACTGACACCAATGATGGGAGCACTATTCCTCCCCCTAATACCAATGATGGGACACTATTCCTCCCCTAATACATAAGAGGGGATGCATTTTTTACTCCAGCTGGCCACAGCCCAGCCCCACTAAAGTTTGAAGGACAGAAAACTGGCCCTTTGTTTTGAAGGTTTGGAGACCCCTGACCTACACTGTTATGAAAGTGTCAGCAGTCAAAGACTGACAAGTCCCAGCCTGGCTAATAACTTACAATGAGAAATGAAAAGGTACCCCTAGGGGCTTTGAGTTGCAGCAATGGGTGTTAATGAAATCAATATAGAATGTAAAAGAGTATAACATTTATTCAAAGACACAAGGTACAAAATCAAAAAGAATACCATCTAATAAAAATCAAGACATGTGCTCCAGGGTGTCAATTAAACACACATAAGTACAATTGATATGAATTCATCCAACAGTATCATGGTTGCCTTAGCGCAAACCCCCGATGCGTTTCGACCCTTGTGGTGGTATGGGTCTCTCCAGGGGGAAAATAAAGTATGCAGGCATAGGCTCTATAAAAGAATATATACACATAAGTAAATAAATAAATACAACTTGTCAAAGAACAAATAGCAAGCAAGACTACATGTATCGTTCTATTAATATACAGTCATTGTTAGAGACATTGATCCAAATGCATATAGTTACCGAGATGAATGTCAAGAGTTGGGACCAATGGCCCGCCATGGACCACACCGCCAGGAGCAGGCATCCCCCAAGGTACACGCAGGAAACAGGGAAGGTCAAGATGTAAACGTAGACCGGGCTATAGAATGCATGCACCACCCCCAGGCCTACGAGAGGTCGCAACCAAGGACCCCACACTCTACTTAACGTACAATAGACTATGTTTATTTATTGCCGAAGGACTGCTTTGACCCCAGCCTACTATAGTGCATACACACAGCTTTCTTCTGTTCCTCTTTTTAAGGGACAGTCCCCACTTTTAGACCCAAATTCCTCTGTCCCTCTTTTCTGAACAATCTCACCTATTTTAAAGTCACTCTGTCACTAAAAGCACAGTGGCATTAAAGAGTTTCCTGTAAAGATAACAAATAATAAGGTCTCATACTGCCCAAGCCAACAAATGGCACTGTAATGAGGAAAAGTAGCCACCTGAAGTCTGTTTAAAAACAAACAATAAAGGGAGTTTCTAACTTCTGGTTTTCCGCTGTTCTCAGTGGTTCCTAACCCCAGCCCATTGCAGAACACAGTGCAGAGACCAGGGACTTCAAGTAATATTGGATTTTAAGGTGATTCCAATCTGCGATTTCTCCTTATTACAGTGGTGCCCAGCAGTGCTGGCAGTGGGAGAGGTAAGCATTTATTGTCTTCTTTGCAGGAAAAAGTAAGCCTTAGTAATCAAATACTGTATAACAAGCAGCTATAATAAACTCCAAATGTCATTTCTTAACAAAAGAAAGCCGTGCTGAGCCAAATACTGGGGCTACTATTGCTGACCTCATACTGAAAATGATTGAGTGGTAGTGGTGTGCTGGAGTAGGGAGGTGTTCTGATTGTTTTTAGTAGGCAGCTCTCAGATGTGCAGCGGTTATGATTAGGCCCCCAGGAACAAAGACTTTAGAGACTGTAGAGAAGATAGTGCCAAACTATACCAACCAGCAACCCAGCATAACAATCCAACGTGTAGCACTACCCCCGTAGAAGCTGCCGGTTATTTTTGGTCCTGCTGTTACCCCTCAGTTCAACTTATCAAACTTGCTTGGCTCTAAATTGGGCAATGCACCAGTCACTTAGTCTTTTTCCAATGCTTTTTATTCAACACAACTTGCAGCAGTAGAGGGATGGACGGTTAGGGGAATTCAGATACCTTGTGTAGATCGCTGAGGAACTTAAGATCCTGGAGACAAGTACACTTTCTGTCACTGGATCTTGCTCACCCGGATAGGCCTCTCTCACCAGCCTAGCAGCCGAAATGATGCACGGACAAAAGTCTCTGCCACAGACTTGATGATAGTACTAACTGTTGAACAATCCTTTGCCACAGGATTTGGAAATCAGTAATTGCTTGAGCGAACACAACTACACAGTACCAAAGTCCTTTAAGCCATCCGGCAGTACTGTGAGGTAGATTGGTTAGGATGCATCCTCCAATTGAGTCACCAGGCTCTTTTTGAGATACCAGCCTTTTGCTCGGTCCTCTCCAAGAAGAGTCCTCCCCTGGATCCTCCAATTGCTCGGCTTCTTCCAGCAGGCAAGACTGCACAGGACCATCCCCGAACCAGCAGGCCCCAGACAGACTTCTGGGCCTACTTAAAGTAACGAAGCCTCGGGCCAACAGGGCCCCGGGCCAGAAGAGGAGTTATCACATACCTTAGGCCAGGCGGGCCATGAGGTCAGAGAGAGAGAAAAATGGCGTCTGCCCATTAAGTATCCTCTCCCAGAATGCCCAGTGGTAGACCCCTCCCACTGGGCTGTTTCTGGGGAAAGGACACCCAATACACTCCAGCCTGTTGTGTTTCCAACACTGGCCGGTGGTGACAACGACACCTACCGGCGACAGTGGGAAATGCTCTCAACACAGCCAAAGCTGGAACAGAGGCTAATTTAGCCATAAACATTGTATTCTGAACTATGTACAATTCAGATGACCCACTAAATTTACACAATAGCGCCTGGTCAGCAGGAGCAGGGCGCTACAAACATTCAGATCTTCTCCAGGGTAATATTCTCATGGCAAGTGAAGGACCTTTAAAAAAAAAAAAAAAAAAACAAATGTGTTGACTCGTCCAGAACTCCTGCTGCTCAAAGTTTAAAGTGTAAGTGGGCAGGCTCATGAATGCCTGGGACCAGATGGGGACTGCATTCAAAATCAAACATTATGGTGGTTCCTCGGCTTAGAGAAGAGCCGTACACTGTGTGCAGCAGACAAATACAGAATTCTTCCGTAAGAGTGCTGTCCTGTGTCACTACACACCTTCGCTTGATGTATGTTACATTTAAGAGGGACACCGCTAAGCCCATGCCCACTCTGCCAGTCCAGCATACCTCTGCCACCTCACTCCCAGTGACAGAATGGGGTCTCGCCATGCATCTAGCGTGAACCTCATGTATGCAGTTAACTCTTTCCACTCTTCAATACCATGCGGCCAGGCATTAGATGGTTATGGAAGTATTGGGACTATCATAATTAATGTTTTTACATGTTTATTGGTGAAGTCTTACTGGCTCTTCAGCATGGCAGCTGCGATTCTTTAATTTTTGGGAACAAGTTACATATAATGCCAACCAACAGCAGAGATTTGTGCAAGTTCTCCCTGAGGAAGCGGGCTTTTGTCCTGCGAAACATGTCGAAGATGAAGAATTCTATGTGAGATCCTCTTGATGATCAGAGCTCAGATAATATACTGGCATGATCTGTAACTGTACTTTTTTTGGAAACAATACCTGCATGTCTGACATTCATATATTCATATTTTAATTTTCTATCTTTAATGTTTTGTACAATAAAAATTATGTTTTTTTTACCTTTTTTGGTGTGGTACCTCAGCTGTTTTTGGTGCTTTACCATTGGTCCAAGGCTCCAAGCTGTTCATTAACCGCTTCCCGTCCGCCGCACAAACATTTACGTAGACAGAATGGCACGGACAGGCAAATGGGCTTATATATACGTCCCCTTTAATTTGCCGCCATGTCGCAATCACAATAAAAATCGCTGATTGCTGCCATTACTAGTAAAAAAATTTTTTTATAAAAATGCCATAAAACTACCCCCTATTTTGTAGACGCTATAACTTTTGCACAAACCAATCAATAAACGCTTATAGCGATTTTTTTTTTACCCAAAATATGTAGAAGAATACGTATTGGCCTAAACTGAGAAAAAAAAAATTATATATATTTTTTGGGAATATTTATTATAGCAAAAAGTAAAAAATATTGCATTTTTTTCAAAATTGTCGCTATAATTTTGTTTATAGCGCAAAAAATAAAAACTGCAGAGGTGATCAAATACCACCAAAAGACAGCTCTATTTGTGGGAAAAAAAGGACATCAATTTTGTTTGGGAGCCACATCGCACGACCGTGCAATTGGCAGTTAAAGCGATGCAGTGCCGAATCGCAAAAAGTTCTTTGCCATCGAAATGGCCCGGGGCTTAAGTGTTTAAGCTTAGTGCTTCTGACAATATGAAATCCGATCGTGTGTACAGGGCTTTACAGGTTTTTTTCTAAGATTGCCTTGTATTAGGCTCCATCCAACTTCCCATCAACTCTGACCAGCTTCTCTGTCCCTGCTGAAGAAAAGCATCCCCACAATGATGCTGCCACTATGATGTTTCACAGCGTGGATGGTGTGTTCGGGGTTATGTGCAGGGTTAGTTTTCTGCCACACATTTTGCCACGCATTTTGCTTTGAGGCCAAAAAGTAAAATTTTGGTCTCATCTGACCAGAGCACCTTCTTCCACATGTTTGCTGTGTCCCCCACATGGCTTCTTGCCAAACTTCAAACGGGACTTCCTAAGGCTTTCTTTCAACCATGGCTTTCTTCTTGCCACTCTAAAGGCCAGATTTGTGGAGTGCACGACTAATAGTTGTCCTGTGGACAGATTCCATACCTCCCAACTTTCTGAGATGGGAATGAGGGACACCTATTAGCAAAAGTATGTAGCCATAAGACACACCCCCTGTCACGCCCCCCCCCCCCCCCTTAAAGGAGAATTTTACAAATTTTACAAAAAAAAATTATTGGTCAAACCCGCAAGTGCTTTTTTTTACTACTACTTTTCCTTTATATTGGCTTCTGAAATGCAACAATTTAGAAATAGGATGAAAGGTTTAGCACTGGGAAACACTTTTTGATAGATAAGCAGTGTATTCTATATACAACTATACAGATCAGACCAAAATGAGGGACAAATGAGGAGGAAATCAGGGACAGTTGGGAGCTATGAGATTCTCCCACCTGAGCTGTGGATCTCTGCAGCTCCTCCAGAGTTACAATAGGCCTCTTTGCTGCCTCTCTGATTAATGCTCTCCTTGCCCGGCCTGTCAGTTTAGGTAGACGAACATGTCTTGGTAGGGTTGCAGTTTTTTTTTTTTTATAACTTAATCCTGCCTTAAACTTCTCCACAACTTTATCCCTGACCTGTCTGGTGTGTTCCTTGGCCTTCATGATGTTGTTTGTTCAATAAGGTTCTCTAACAAACCTATGAGGGCTTCACAGAACAGCTGTATTTATACTGAGATTAAATTACACACAGGTGGACTCTATTTACTAATTAGGTGACTTCCGAAGGCAATTGGTTCCACTAGATTTTAGTTAGGGGTATCAGAGTAAAAGGGACTGAATACAAATGCACGCCACACTTTTCAGATATTTATTTGTAAAAAAAAATAGAAAAAAAAATAATTGAAAACCATTTATCATTTTCCTTCCACTTCACAATTATGTGCCACTTTGTGTTGGTCTATCACATAAAATCCCAATAAAATACATTTGCGTTTTTGGTTGCAACATGACAAAATGTGGAAAATTATATACCCGCACAGGCGTATAACACGCACCCTAACTTTAATAGGGAAGTTTCAGGAAAAAAACATTCCACAGCCCCCTGCGTATAACACGCAGGTACAGTTTACCCTTTATTTTCAGGGTAAAAAAGTGAGTGTTATACGCCAATAAACACAGTATATAAAGAATAACATCGGGGGGCGCATGCGTGACGCGATGCAGGAAGGACGTGCCTGAGCCGTGCTCCGTGAGACCCGGTCCTTCCAGGCCAGAAACCCAGGGCAATTTGCACCAAAAAGCAGCGATTTCACTCAACACCCCTGTGGGAAACCTCTGTGTATGCCATTGGCGAAAAAGCAGCGGAATCGGCGCTCTCAAAAGTGCCTTACTAACTTTCTCCTGGACATGGAGCAGAGAACCAGCAAGATGTCCCAAGATGGCGGCGGCAGCAGCAGCGCGGACACACACGCGGTTCATGTAGGTTCTTACTCTAATCCGGCACCTTCTCAGGGGAACAGTGAGTACAAGCCACCCCTTTCCAAAGCAGACCTAGATGCTAGCCTCACTACTATATATGAAAAGCTGGTGGACAAGATAGAAAAGAAGGTACATAGTTCTACAGCGGCCCTCTCACTGGAAATAGCCAGCATAGGAAACCGCACTGACATGCTTGAGACAAAACATGATGAGTTATCCCTGTCTCACAACGACCTCAGAAAGGACTATGAAAATCTTGCTGACAACTTTGCTTTAATGCAGGCACAGGTCGAGGATTTAAATAACAGAAATAGACGCCACAATATAAGACTGCGTGGTGTCCCTGAAACCATCATAGACTTGGTGCCTGCAGTCACAAAGATCTTCCAAGACCTGTTGCCTAATAAATCCTCATCAGCTTTCCTATGTGACAGGATCCATAGAGCTCTCCATCCCAAACCAACACCAGATAAACCCCCCAGGGACATTATAATGTGTATGAGAGACTTCCTGGTCAAGGAGGAAATAATGCATGCATCCAGAAACACGCCTAACATCACCTTTGAGGGGAAAAGACTACAGATATACCCTGATATCTCCCCAGCCACACTAGACAGGAGGCGTAGGATGCAGGAAGTCACCAACATACTACAAGCATCTAGAATCAAGTATCGCTGGGGCTTCCCATTCAAACTCTCTATCCCACACAACGGTACAACATACACTGTATATAATATTGTTACCGGCCTCAAAATGTGAATTAAGAGAGCCGATAATTGCAGACGTGATGAGATAAGTTGATCAGCTTGGCGTGGACTGCAAAGAATCACACAACAGCATAAGACAGGACCACTGGGTTTTATGGCTGGAAATCGTTTGACTTTTACATAACAATACATCTTTTACATTTTTATAATCACATGTTTATAACTATTAACAATATATAATACAGATTTTAACTGAAGTATTTTAAAACGTAGTTACACAAAAAACATTGTTATATTTTAATAACATATATATATTCCTGTTATTCCGTGTTATAGATGATGATGTACACTTTAACTGTGCAATTATGCTTTAATACAAACATTATTTCGGTAGTTCTCTTTTTTAACCACTAGATGGTGCACATGAAGCAATGCATAGCTTTACATATAGGTTTTTCTTAAGAATATCAGTTTTCAACATGTGCTTTTCTCACTTTATGGAACTTGTATAAACCAAGTTTCAGTATACTTATTTAGACCGTTTTATTGCTTCTCATAGACATTTATTCTGACTAATGCAGTATTTTCATGTTTTTATGCCCTTTTCACTTGTTTCTCACACATGCTGTTCTAACTTCTAATAGCAGTAAAACTATAACATACAGTCTGCTGGAACTTTCCCTGCATCTGCTACAGATGTTTAAGAATCTTTCTATTATAGTTTAATGCAGATTAGGAACGATTTAGAGTACATACCTGCAATAAATCACACAACAGCATAAGACAGGACCACTGGGTTTTATGGCACAGAAATCTTTTACTACCAGTAAATGACCTACCAATTGAAGGACACATTCCAAGAGTACCAATGAGACAAAGACAATCAAGTAACAGAAAGGAGACCAGAATGGATCTGGACCAAGAGGAGGAATGTTCAGATGAAGAAAGATGGTATTATCCTTATATACCAGAGACTACAGAAAGTCATGATCGTGTTGTGTCTCAACAAAACTCTCAAAACGTACAGAAAATCCCTTTAAGAGTTTCTGCAGAAGAGTTCTATCCTACAACAACTACCACACCCAATCTTGAACAAGAACAAAATGATGGAACATTAGTTGGCGACCAAATCTGGGCTACAGACATGGTGAGACTAGACACTGCAGAATTACCCTCATTAAGTCAAGACTTACCTGTGAGCCAAGATATGCAAATGGAGAATGATGTTGATGGAGATGACTCAACTCCTGTCAGAAGATCTACCAGACAAGCTAAGCCTAAAGAGATCTTTACATATGACACACTAGGTCAACCAAGATACATACCAAGTCAGATTCACACCGTAAAACTCCTACAATGCTAGCTACTCCCATGACATGCCAGGTAGTTAACATAGCTCCTTGGTGGCAACAAGTACCTATCTGGGTTACTTAAATCACTAAACAGTGTTCAGATAACAATTGAGTTTAATGTCGGGAGCCATTAACTGAAGGAGGGGAGAGTGTGACGGACTGGGGTTTATATGGTCACAAAACAGACACCCCAAAGCAGAGTACATACTCATTTTTATTTTATTTTATTTCTATCAAAGAAATACCTTCCTGCTATTCTATCAAGAACCAGTAGATGGCAGAGAAGGTACACAAACAGAGTTTATATAAGGCCACCCACCATGTGACTGGAGTCAAACGATTTCCAGCCATAAAAACCAGTGGTCCTGTCTTATGCTGTTGTGTGATTCTTTGCAGGTATGTACTCTAAATCGTTCCTAATCTGCATTAAACTATAATAGAAAGATTCTTAAACATCTGTAGCAGATGCAGGGAAAGTTCCAGCAGACTGTATGTTATAGTTTTACTGCTATTACAGGGATATGCAATTAGCGGACCTCCAGCTGTTGCAAAACTACAAGTCCCATCATGCCTCTGCCTCTGGGTGTCATGCTTGCTGCTGTCAGAGTCTCGCTATGCCTCATGGGACTTGTAGTTTGGCAACAGCTGGAGGTCCGCTAATTGCATATCCCTGTGCTATTAGAAGTTAGAACAGCATGTGTGAGAAACAAGTGAAAAGGGCATAAAAACATGAAAATACTGCATTAGTCAGAATAAATGTCTATGAGAAGCACTAAACCGTTCTAAATAAGTATACTGAAACTTGGTTTATACAAGTTCCATAAAGTGAGAAAAGCACATGTTGAAAACTGATATTCTTAAGAAAAACCTATATGTAAAGCTATGCATTGCTTCATGTGCACCATCTAGTGGTTAAAAAAGAGAACTACCGAAATAATGTTTGTATTAAAGCATAATTGCACAGTTAAAGTGTACATCATCATCTATAACACGGAATAACAGGAATATATATGTTATTAAAATATAACAATGTTTTTTGTGTAACTACGTTTTAAAATACTTCAGTTAAAATCTGTACTATATATTGTTAATAGTTATAAACATGTGATTATAAAAATGTAAAAGATGTATTGTTATGTAAAAGTCAAACGATTTCCAGCCATAAAACCCAGTGGTCCTGTCTTATGCTGTTGTGTGATTCTTTGCAGTCCACGCCAAGCTGATCACCTTATCTCATCACGTCTGCAATTATCGGCTCTCTTAATTCACATTTTGAGGCCGGTAACAATATCATAGAGGGCAAAGAACTGCTAGTGAAGCTCGGCCTCCTTCAGCAAGATCCTTCTAATCGCCCTCCAGCTACACCTAGACCCTCTCCTATCTGGTCTACCCCCTCTACCCGTAGAAATCAGAGAGACCAAAGAAGATTGTTCCAATCCTTTCAAAACCAAGGGATCTAACCTTCTTCATGTCATTTATCTTTGATTTAAACCTACTTATCTCCCTAACTGGAACCTACCTTTTCACCCTTTTGCTTTTCTCAGAGGAGTTGGGATTCAGGGCATGTTTAGAGTCTCCCGTCTACACACGCCATCGGACCTCAGCCTCCCCATGGTCAGGGGAATTAAAATTGACTAAGGAGATAAAAGGAGGAGGTAGTTTTCCTTTTTCACGTTTTTGACTTTTCAAGACAAATCTTATGCGGCGTACACACGATCGTTTTTCATGCCATTTTTTAAACCGACGTTTTTCTCGTCGTTTTTTTTCATGTTTCCTCTCAAGCCTGTCTTGCATCCACACGATCATTTTAAAAAACGTTCAAGCAAAGCGCAGTGACGTACAACACGTACGACGGCACTATAAAGGGGAAGTTCCGTTCGGATGGTGCCACCCTTCATGTTAGTAAAGTTTGTTGAGCGAGGATTCGTGCTTTTCAGCCTCCTGCTTTTCAGTCCGTTACAGCGTGACGAATGTGCTATCTCCATTACAAATGCTAGTTTTACCAGAACGTGCGCTCCCGTCTCATACTTGATTCTGAGCATGCGCGTTTTTTTTCACCTCGTCAAAGCATACACACCATCGTTTTTCACGTCGTTAAAAAAAACGACATGAAAAACGACGTGAAAAAATAGAGCATGTTCGAAATTTTTAATGGCCGTTTTTCACGTAGTTAAAAATGCTCTGGAGCATACACACGATCGGTTTTAATGCCCATTTTTAAAAATGGCATTTTTAACGGCATGAAAAACGATCGTGTGTATGGGGCATTAGAGTTTTCTCCTATTTTGTTCCTGGCAAGGACTTCAAACATAGTGACTATTCCACCTTGTTGGAAACAGATTGTGTTTCATTTTTTGCACCCTCTTGGACATTCTCTTTTTTCCAAATCAAGGGACAGACCTTGTTTCCTGACCCTATTATTTTTTCTTATATACTGTCATCTAATCATATACACAGTACCTTTAGATGTTACAGGGGAATTGGGAGAAGGGGAAGTGAAAAATCTTTTCCCTTTTTCCTTTTTTTTTTTTTGTTTTGCCTCTTTTCCCTGGCTTGCACATTTACTAAAATTTTGATATCCAAATGGCCTGGAGCATCCGTTGTCGCTAGATTGACCCCACACCTGCTTGCGAGTCCGACGGTTTCACCACTTTTTGGCGGGGCCCCCGGCCCGTACAGTAGGTTTAGGACTTTGAGTCCTACCGTTCTCCCCTTTGATATTTTTGTGACAGGATTTTTCCTGTCCCCATGTTTACACATTTCATTTCTGTTTTTTCATTTCTAACTGCCTTTAGGGCATACCTTAGAGATTATATAATATTTGGAAATCACAAGGCGTTTTTCATGTTCCAGTGTTCTCTTTGTAGAAACTATCGTTTATTATGTCACAGTGATTATGTCATTTGGTATATACTTAGTCATTTTCATTTTCAATGTCATGCAGTTCACACTTTGGTTTGACTCCTCCCACAATTTAACATGCTCTCACGGAGGCATAGGATCATGGTTTTTGTTTCCCTGTACCTTGGTGGGAGGGGTTGCGCTGATTCATAAGTTTGCTTGTCTGATTTTTGATTGGTCTTAGGATATTGTCACATAACGTCCAGGGTTTCAACTCCCCCCATAAAAGGAAAAAAGCTTTTCATCATTACAAAAGATTGGGTGCAGATATCGTTCTCCTACAGGAGACACACTTTGCCGCTTCCAACTGCCCTAACTACTTTGACAAGTCCTTTAATCAGTTTCACTACACCACCTTTGAAAACAAAACACGTGGAGTGGCGATCTTTGTACGCAACTAAGTTATCTTTGATATCCAGACAGTATATAAGGACTGTAACAGTAGATTTATCATTGTCAAGGGCACTATAAATAACCGTGATATCACGATCACATCAGTTTATGCCCCTAACACTTCCCAATCAACATTTTTCACGCAATTCTTTGAAACCCTGGACCGTTATAGTTCCCCCCACATTATTGTGGGCTAAGATTTTAATCTCTCTGCCCACCCAGCGTTGGACAGAAGTAGGATCACCCCCTCCTCACAGGCCTTTTCCAAATCTATGAACCGATCCATTAATAGACTCCAACTAATCGATTCTTGGCGTGCGCACAATATAGGCTTAAAGTCCTACACACACTACTCCCACCCCCATGATTGCTATGCCAGACTTGACTACAACTCCTGCACCCCCATTATTCTTGCCAACTCCTCCCATGCTCTTATTCACCCTTGTCCATGGTCTGATCACAATATCAACTCCCTTGAGACTTCATACATAGGCCTCCCATATCACCCTTCAACTGGCGATTAAATGATTCCCTTCTCACTAACGTCTCCATTACCCAAGCAATAACTTCTCATATTGAAAACTACTTTAAGGAGAATACAAATGAAGAAACTCCCCCCACGACTTTATGGGTTGCCCACAAGGCAGTCCTCTGTGGTCACTTAATCAAATTAGCAGCAACTAGAAATAGAGAGAGATTAGCGGAAATCAGATCCCTCACAAAAGAATTAAATCATCTATACAATAAATTGCAAATCTCCCCATCTCAGGATATCACCCAACTGATACAGTCCAAACGGAAAGCACTAGACTTAATTCTCTCAGCTAATACAGAGAGATCCCTCAGGTTCTCCAAAGCGAAATTCTTATTGCATAGTAACTCATCATCAACTATGTTCACTAGAAAACTTAAACAAGACTGCAGACCCACTCATACTTACAAGCTCCGAGACCAAAATGGAAATTTAGTAACACACCCAAAAGAGGTTTTGAAAATCTTCACTACCTTCTATAAAGACCTACTCTCAAGCCCCCGAAACCCTCCTGCCCCTGATGCAGAAACTTGGTTAGACAACATACAGCTCCCCTCCCTTAATCAACAACAATCTGACTCCTTAAAAGAGCCATGTATTGAAGCTGAAATAATAGACATTATTAAATCACTTAAAAACTCCACAGCCCCAGGTCCTGATGGCTACTCGTCCTCCTACTACAAAAAACATTCTTCTCTTCTAGCCCCCAACCTTACTAAACTTTTCAATTTTATCCTAGAAGGGAATCATTTTCCTGACGAGATGCTTCTAGCCAACATGTCCCTCATCCCCAAACCTCATAAGGACCACACCCTCCCTCAAAACTTCCATCCCATCTCTGTCCTGAACAATGACCTAAAGATATTTGGAAGGCTACTTGCAGATAGGCTAGCTAGGGTCATTTCTCCCCTAGTACACCCCGACCAGACGGGATTTATCCCGGGGCGTCAGATAGTAGACAACATAAGACTAGTCACCAACATAATACAGGACGCCAATTTATACTCACGCCAAGTCTGCCTTCTTAGCCTCGATATACATAAGGCGTTCGATAGCGTGAGCTGGTCCTACATGAACTCTCTACTCCCAAAATTTGGAATCCCTGACAAATTCCTGCAAGGCTTTAATGCCTTATAGGTAAGAAAAAAAACTGCGCTAATTCGTGAGCAAAAAGTTAAAAAGACTAAAGCTGCAACAATAAGTGCTATACTACACCACCAATTATATAAAGAAAAAAAGTTGCGCTAAACGTACAAAAATTACTTAATATCTTAGTGAAAAAAATATTAATTGGAAATAAGCAAGCTGATTCAGAAGGACTGGATAAACATGCAAATTAAACCAATATGTAATGTGAAAGTGAAAACAATAAAAAACCTTATAGAAAAGATCTAACATGTGAAGAGCACAGCAGCTCTCCAAATAAAAGCTGTGAATAGTTAAATTGACCCCCAAAAAAACACAACAATAACACAGTTCATAAGTTCATAGATGTATGCAAAAAAGATTCAGAGAAGGGGTCCTCCACCGTATTCGGTATAATCCGTGATGAATAAAACACCAAAGAAGTAGTGATAGAGAGACCTCCACCGATACACACACTGCTGCTTTGTCCTTTTTTTCAACCGACTAATTGTAAGTTTGCATTTGATTACTATGCGGAATAAAATGTGTAAGGATTTACACTATTAGTTCTCCTTTTTCCTTGGTTCCTTGGTTCATTGCCATACTGGTATCGCATGTCCACCCACTGTGAGTTGCCTCTTCCTGGTTAGGACGCCATTTCAACGACTAGACGCGGTTGCCACAGACCCCTGGCTAGGGATTTAGCCACAGGCGCATCCAGATCATTTACCTGCGGTAAGCGGCAGTGTGTGTATCGGTGGAGGTCTCTCTATCACTACTTCTTTGGTGTTTTATTCATCACGGATTATACCGAATACGGTGGAGGACCCCTTCTCTGAATCTTTTTTTGATTTAATTTGCATGTTTATCCAGTCCTTCTGAATCAGCTTGCTTATTTCCAATTAATATTTTTTTCACTAAGATATTAAGTAATTTTTGTACGTTTAGCGCAACTTTTTTTCTTTATTTAATGCCTTATACCACTCCCCACAAACACGTATAAAAATCCTAGGTAACAACTCAGACTTTTTCCCACTGGGTAGAGGCACAAGACAGGGTTGCCCTTTATCCCCTCTATTATTTGCACTAGCTTTCGAACCCCTGGCCCTAACCATCAGAAATAATAGTGACATCAAAGGATACCCCAAACTACAAGATGAATTCAAGATCAGTCTTTATGCAGACGATGCCTTAGTGTTCCTCACTGAACCCCTTACATCCATCCCCATACTGCTCAAAGAACTGGACCAATTTCATAAAATCTCAGGTCTTAAGATAAATACTAATAAATGCTCAGCCCTCTCAATTAATCTACCTCAAGATCTGCAGACACTATTAGAAAACAACTTCCCATTTGCCTGGTGTCCAACATCCTTCAAATACCTGGGAGTCCATATCACATGCTCCCACAACCTTCTATATAAGACCAACTATATCCCCCTCTTTACACACATTACCTCATTACTTAAAACATGGTCCTCTTACCACATCTCATTCCTCGGTAGAATATGTGCGGTTAAAATGTCCATCATCCCTAAATTATTATACTACTTCAGAGCCCTTCCTATCAATATCCCCAAATCTAAATTATAAATAAATTGGGGTTTGGGGGAAAGGAATTCGCAAGTTTCCACTAATAAGTAAGTGATCAAGTGTGTCGCTTACTATAGATCATTAACCTTGTAAGGTATTGTTGCTGTAACCATTTAAGCATATAGAGTTAAAGGGAATGGGAAGGGGATGAGCCTGTTTAGAGACAGGCAAAGGGGTTACTTTAGCAACAAAAATAGATCAAACAACAGAAATATTATGAATTAAATATTTATTCCTGTAAACCTTATAACATATAAAGATTAAATAAAGTGCAAGTGGGTACCCAACCTGTGGATGATTTATAAAACTTGATACAAGGAACATCACTGGACAGACAAGACTTAACAAAAACAAAAGACATGTAACAGTACACTAGTCCGGACGTGTGGTTCAGTCCTATGTATTAAGTGACCCAGTAAAAATCTTTTTAAATTGCCTTCCTCTAAAGGATGTAAGGTAATTAGATCCACCAACAGTGATGTGGATCCCTTTATTAAATCCAAATGGGTACTGTGTAACAAAGGGCTGAACCTGATGGGGCGGGGGGAAGGGACGATGATGGGAGTAATGGACTGGGGCAGGGGGACCGCTGTTGGTGCGGAGGACCGGAAATCCCCTGGTGGTACCAATGTTCCAATGAATTCAAATTTGATAAGGAATGAGAAAGTAATAGATTTCCTCTGACAGTTGCTGGTATAATTTAAATTGAAAAGTTCATCAGTATGATTTGATTCAAGTGTCAATAATTCATTTGGTACATAGCATTGGTAAAGCAGCAATACAGGGGATTTTAGACATAGTGAAATCAGTCAATACTCATAGTATTTAACTCGTCCTATACATCAATAGGGTGCGTACGTTACCAATGGACGTCTTCGCTGTTAGAGTTGAGTTTGATCAGATCTGTGTCACTAGATCTCTGATTGCCACATACCTTGCAGCTGATGTTAGGTTATTCTGGCCATTCCAATTAATTTCGTTGGCCGTTGGCGCTTACAGGTATCCAGGGGTGTCCTAGGGCTGTCAGGCGGTGCTCACGCCACTATGTGAAGAATCCAGTGTAGCGGCATTAGAAATGCCGACTGTCGCGGTCGTTTGCAGCTAGTTTGAACGCTGACTGCTGCCTGCGATCTCCTGTCATTCCACCCGCTCCATTCAAAATCACGTCATGTGACTGTGTGGGGTATGACGTCAAAGCGTTTCGCCGTGCTCTGTGGCGTAGCTTCGTCTGGACGTAATCTACCTCAAGATCTGCAGACACTATTAGAAAACAACTTCCCATTTGCCTGGTGTCCAACATCCTTCAAATACCTGGGAGTCCATATCACATGCTCCCACAACCTTCTATATAAGACCAACTATATCCCCCTCTTTACACACATTACCTCATTACTTAAAACATGGTCCTCTTACCACATCTCATTCCTCGGTAGAATATGTGCGGTTAAAATGTCCATCATCCCTAAATTATTATACTACTTCAGAGCCCTTCCTATCAATATCCCCAAATCTAAATTAGCCTTCATTCAAAGACTACTAAATAAATTTATTTGGGCAGATAAAAAACCGAGGTGTAGCTACGCCCTACTACACAGACCCCAACCCAAAGGCGGTATGGGCCTCCCAAATCTCTGGCTTTACTTTATTGCCACCAGGCTTACCCAACTATGCCAATGGTATTCCCCAAGCTCAGACATACCATGGAACAGGTTTGAGTCCTCTTCCATCTTCCCTTATCACCTACAGGGTATCCTGTGGTCCAAATCAATTTCATATCGCATCCTCCTTAAATATAACACCATAGTTGCACATTTTTATCAACTTTGGCTCAAAATTAAAGACATCTACACCCTTTCTTCCTGCCCCCCCCCCTTTGGCATCTTACGTAGGTGACATTAGATTTAGTACAGCCTTCAGAGACAGATCATCCCTATCACCCTGGTTAACGAACAACCTGACTACATTGAATTCTCTACAATCCAAATGGGAGTTCATAACATTTTCTGCGCTACAGAAAAAATTTAACTTTCCCCAATCGGAACTTGTACAATACGAACTAATTAAATCTTTCTTTCATAAACACTATGCACTATCAACTAGCCCCACCAATACGCTGTTTGAAAGAATTTGTACATCTTCCTCCAGGGATAGAGGTTTAATCTCCAGATTTTATCAATACCTAAATAATTTTGCATCACAAGATAAATCTGGCCCAATGCTACTCTGGGAATCTGACCTTGATGTCTCCTTCCCAGCTGAAGAATGGTATTCTATGTCAGATAACCTTCGCATTAGCAATAGAGCAATTGCATTCAGAGAAACTCCAATAAAACTCTTCACCAGATGGTATCTATCTCCATCCAAATTACATACCTTCTACCCTACAATTTCCCCCACATGCTTTAGAGGCTGCCCTGATCAGGGCACTATTCTACACATTTTCTGGAGCTGCCCACATGTGGACAGGATATGGCGCATGGCTCTTGACAGATTCTGGGAATCCTCAAATCACAGAATCACTCCATCCCCCCAGATCTGTCTCCTATATGGTAAACACCCTAATATCCCTAGACCTTGCCTAAGACTGTCCCACTCCCTATGCAGCTCCATTCAGTGGATGATCGCCCTTAATTGGAGATCCCAAACATTACTTTGGTCTCAAGTCCTTGATAGAATGGAAATGCTTAAACTCTCTGAAAAGATTCACCATACCCTAAATGATTCTATTCACATATACGTGTTAAAGTGGTCCTTCTGGGATATCCCTCCCCTGATCTGGTTCCCATCCTATAGCCTATTGAAGTACATTTGTCTTCCACCATTCCCCTAATATTCTCATACTCCTCACCCTCCTAATTGAGTACTACCTATTCCCAAACTGTGTTCTATACTATTCCAATGTTGATAACATTATACTGTACATTGACTACTGCTGACTGTTTGTAATTAAAAAAAATCTACTTTTTTATGTAACTGCCTTATATGTTTTTCCAATAAACTTTTGTAAACGGATAAAGAATAACATCAATTATAAGTACAATGTATATTGCCAATAAAACATGCTTTGCTCATGAAAAAGTAATAATTATACAGTATAGAATAAGCTTTTTGTGTGCATGTATTTGCTGTATGTGACACAATTCATGGGATATATTTAGTAAAATGTAGTAATACTTCATTGAATAAAGCTTAAACCAAGTAGAATAATTTCCACAAGCTATTTAGTGCATCAAGTTGCTGGTCTAAAGAACATTAATATTAATATTAAAGGGCAATTACCAAAGAAAAGTCGTAGAAAATGGAAGTCTATATAAAGAAAAATATTTAAATTACAGTAGAAATAACAGAATAGAATTGGGAGCTACTGTGCAAAATAAGTCAAGGCTATATTTAATGACAGCTTCAAGCGACATTTTTTAAATATTTGAAGATATTTGCAAAAAAAGCCATTGCCTTACTCTAAAATCTTTTTTTTCTGTGCAACCAGTCCTTGAGCTGATGTCTCTAGTACAGTATGCAGTAGCTGTTTCACTCAGAAGAGTGTGAAACCATTTTGTCCAAAGTTATGGAATTACGTCATAGTCCCTGCTGTGCTTAATCCTGTGGCCAGGTCTTCTGCAATTCTCTGCTGCTGTGCTGTTGATTATACTGGGTGGTCTTCTGGAAAGTATGTAAGGTCTCTATATTTTTTTTATATACATTTTCTTTTTAATAAATGTTACCAGAAAATATGATAAGTAACATTTGTGATTTTACAGTTGATGGGGGTGAGATTAAAGTGGATGTAAACCCAATTCATGAAGTTTGAGCTGGGCACATATATCTGTAGTATTTTGTTATCTCTCTTCAAAGAGCTAAGTCCCATAGCTCTCTCCTGAACGGTTCCTCTGTTATCAGTCTGATAACTCCTGACAAATTCTCGGACACATCAGATAAAAGCAGCCTGACATTTCTGTCAGGGGAGGTTGCTAAAATAGATTATCAGGGAGCTGGCCCTGTTACAAAACACCTCTGAGAGTCTCTGCCTATGTGGAGAGGGGGTGTGAGCCTTTCCTCCAATCAGCAATTTTAGCTATCTTGGCTGTATGCCCAGACATCACACTCTGTGTTAAACAGGAAGAGAAAATTTCCTAACACAATCTGAACTTTCTAAACAGTATATAAATGTGGAGACAGCAGATATGGATGTAAAACCTATGTAGGGAGATTTGGTTCATCTCAGTGTATCATCTGAGGCTGTTCACTTCCCTGGGTGTATGGAGGGTTTACATCCACTTTGAGGCTCAGGCCAATTCATGCCCTCCTACTCCTTCTGTATTAAACTGTATTGTAATTGTTCCCCCTTATATTGTAAAGCGCTGCATAAACTGTTGGCGCTATATAAGTCCTGTATAATAATAAACATATAATACCATGAGTTTGAGGCGAACAACATCATTCGCAGTTTGAGAAAATGGCAAACCAATGCAGCTGGTCATTGCTAAAGTAATTAATTAGCATTAATGTATTGACCTTCGAATTGTGGTCTGTGGTTTAGTATGATCAATAGTACAACTACAAAAGTTTGGGTTCCCAGCAGCCTTTTATCAGTTTGTGTTGGAGGCTTGGTGTAGATAGGGAGAGCTGTGATTTCAGGGAGACATAGTTGCTGCAATACTGTGCTACCTGTATATGCAGTGTTCTACACAGTGCTGTATTGGGCTACATTACAGTGAACTGTAGTGTGTAGGGCTACACATTAATGTGTAACCCCCATGTGTTCACTGTGCTGTATTGTACATTACTGTAAATTGTGGTGTGGTGGGCTACATATTGTTGTGGAGCCCCTTCTGTGTTCACAATGCGTACACCCAACAGTCCTTTCTAGGACTACCTTTTTGTGTGTTTGTGTCTTTTTTTTCTTTTCTTTTACTTTTTATATCTTATATATCTTTTTTATGACCAACTAATAAACCAATACCTTGCCCCCCAAAAAGACACAGAGGCTGGATTAGGGCAAGGCCACAGCTTTAGTGAAAAAGTAACAACTTTCCAAATGTACCAAACAACAATGCCAAGCACCCATAAAACAAACTCACATAGACTAAAAGGCCTGTCCTTACCATCAGTGCCAGACAGGCATAAGACTGACCCCAGAATTTAACTTGAGGGTATAGTCCATAAAGCAACATCAATTGCTGGCAAGGTCAAAACTGCCAATAAAGCTGTGACAAAACATCACAACGGGCGAGATGGTGGGCAACTCTTATGACAGCTGAATCTCCTCAGAGCAGTTGGATGTGCCCCAGCGTAGCCTTTTCCTATAGTTCAGGCTCCACCCAGTCACCTCAGGTCTTTGTAGCCAATCTTAACCACTTCCATACAGGGCTTTTTATACCACTTCCATACCGGGCGGATTCTGGCACTTCTCTCCTACATGTACAAATCATCATTCTTTTGCTAGAAAATTACTCAGAACCCCCAAACATTATATATATGTTTTTTTTTAGCAGACACCCTAGGTAATAAAATGACAGTCGTTGCAACTTTTTATCTTGCACAGTATTTGCGCAATAATTTTTTAAACGCCTCTTTTTTGGGGAAAAAAATGGTTTCATGAATTAAAAAATAACAAAACAGTAAAGTTAGCCCAATTTTTTTATAAAATATGAAAGCTTATGTTACGCCGAGTAAAAAGATACCTAACATGTCACGCTTTAAAATTGCGCACACTCATGGAATGTCGCCAAACTTTGGTACTTAAAAATCTCCATAGGCGACGCTTTGAATTTTTTTACAGGTTACCAGGTTAGAGTTACAGAGGAGGTCTAGTGCTAGAATTGTTGCACGCGCTCTAACGCACGCGGCGATACCTCACATATGTGGTTTGAACGGCGTTTACATATGCGGGCGGGACTTGCGTGTGTGTTCACTTCTAAGCGCGAGCTATTGGGGACGGGCGTTTTAAAAAAAAAAATTTTTTTTTTATTTTACTTGTTTTTTTTATTTTTACTTTTTTTTTTACACTTTTTTTTTTTTTTTACACTTTTATTCCTATTACAAGGAATGTAAACATCCCTTGTAATAGGAATGTGTGTGACAGGTCCTCTTTATGGAGAGATGCGGGGTCAATAAGACCCCACATCTCTCCTCCAGGCTGGAAAGCATTAGATCAGTGAAAAAAAATTCACTGATCTCATACTTACAGCCGCAATGGCGGCTTTGTTTACATTTGAGGACCCGGGCATGACGTCATCACATCGCGCCCGGGCCTCCGTCGATCATAGAGATGACTGGTGACCATCTGGTCACCAGTCATCTCTATGCTCATCACGTGACCCACCACCGGCGCTGACGATTCTCTCCGGGTCCCTGATCGCACGGGAGAGCCCGGAGAAGCACCGGATGGCGGCTGGAGGGGGGGTGTCCCCTCCCGCCGCATATAAGAACGATCAAGCGGCGGAATTGTCACTATGATCATTCTTATGGTGTGCAGGATCGCCGGCTCTAAACAAGGATATCTGAATGATGTCTCTAGCTGCAGGCATCATTCAGATATCCCCCCTCAAAGCGGAGGACGTCATATGACGTCCACCCGGAGGGAGAGAGGGTTCCTGCCGGCGTCATTTCCCAATGGCCCGGTATGGAAGGGGTTAAGGGAGCTACTTAAAGTGGATGTAAACCCGATTTATGAAATTTGAACTGGGCACATATATCTGCAGTGTTTTGTTATCTCCCTTCAAAGCACTATGCCCCGTAGCCGTCTCCTGCTCCGTTCTTCTGTTATCAGTCTGATAACTCCTGACAAGTTCTCCGTCACATATGATAAAAGCAGCCTGGGGTGGATCCTATAAATAGATTAGCAGTGCCCTTAACTATTCAACGATCAGCTCTAAAAGCCTCTACCTATGAGGAGAGGGGGTCTGTGTCTTTCCTCCAATCAGCTGTATTGGCTGTATGCCCAGACTTCACTGCAGTGTTGAACAGTAAGAGAAAATCTCCTGGGGGCGTGGCCAACGACCGGGATGTGAGGAAGTGCTTAGCCAGAGCTCCGTCCATGCCGCTTACATCCTGACTGAATCCTGCTGATCCGTTCGCCATCCGAGGATCCCGTTTGTCCCCACAGCATCCAGGGAACCTTGTGCCCACTGGGAGATGGTCAAATACGGCCCACCGATGGAGGAAGCCTCAGGACCCAGCCAGCAGCCCCCGTCATGCAAACAGAGGCAAGATGGCACCGGTCACCATGCTGCAGACACATGCAGCCAGCCATCCTCATGCTCCTCAGCGCTGACAAAGAAGCCTGCAGGGAAGGGTGAGTCACACTGTTCCCCCCCTGTTCTAAGCCCGGAAGATCCTTTCCTGTTCTCTCCAGCTGAGGACATTGCCCCTGATACTCCCAGCAGGGACACTGCTGATGCAGGCCATGCGGAGCCATCCCTGTCCCAGATCATGGAGGCCATCCAGCACAGCCATGCTTCCCTGACCACCTAAATGGACTCCATTAAAACAGACTTATCCTTCCTAAAACAGGATGTCCATAACCTCCACCACAGGGTGTCTAATGCTGAGCAGCGCATTAGCACGCTGGAGGATGAGACCCGTCCATTACAGGGCTCTGTTAGGGAGCTACGCCAGGCCCAAAATTACACAGCAGATAAGCTCACTGAAATGGAGGACCGTTTACGGAGGAGCAATTTACGTTTCCTGGGGTTCCCAGAGGGGGCTGAGGATAGAACCCCGGAGGTTTTTATGGAAAGATGGCTAATCACCACATTCGGCGCTTCAACCTTTTCACCGTTATTCGCCCTTGAACGAGCACACAGGGTTCCTATGCGCCCCCTCCCACCTGGGGCCCAGCCACGTGCCATGATCATCAAACTCCTGCACTTCAGGGACAGGGAGGCAATTCTTGGTGCTGCCAGAGAAAAGGGAAGGGTGTCCTTTAATGGGAGCGGAATTACTATTTTCCCTGACTTCTCTGTAGCTACACAAAAGCAGAGGGCCACTTTCCTGGCTATTAAATGCAGGCTCCGTGAGCATCATCTCCCCTATGGCATGCTATATCCTGCTCGATTGAGGATTGTCTACCAGGGCAAGGCCTACTTCTTCACGGATCCTAAGGAGGCATCTCACTGGGTGGATACCCTGGGACATCCTGAACGCCGAAATCAGAATCAAAGATCCCCTCCGCGCTGACATCGCATCTAACCTGCACTTTTTGATAGCTACACCTTGTGCCTTATGTGGCCTACGTTACCCCTTTCCAGCAAAGGACAGCTGAGGGGGGGTAGGAGTGGGCCTGGAAATCCTTACGCCTGTGATCATCTCACTCCCCTCTTTACAGTTATATGAAAGTGGCGAACTACATTCTACTAACTCTGTTTGTTTCTTACTTGTTTGATCTGGATGACTGCTGCATTTTTTCCTTCAGACTCAGGGTCAACTAGCATACTTGTCCTGTGCGGTCACGGACGGTAGCCCGCGTCTAAGGGACTTTAACGCTCCTCAGGGTTGGTTAGTTTGTGGTCTGTGTCATGACCCCCCTGCTTTGCAGTTTTGGTTTTGGGAACAAAGCTTTCATATGTTTGGGTTTGGGAGCCGGGAGGGTTAGGGTGGGTGGGGATGTTTGGGGATTTTTGTTTGAAGTTTTTATTTTTATGTGTTGTGTTCTGCAGTGCTGGTATTCATTTGTGCATTTCCATTTACAGGCTGGTATAACTGATCTTTATGATATGCATCTGATCACTTTATTTCCTATGCTCATGCCTTATCTTTTTGACCTGTTTTGTACCTTGCGTGCTTCCCCTGGTTCGCGGGATTTCGGGCCTTGCTTGTGTCATGGGAAGTGGGTACGGTTAATCATGTGCTTTACGCCTTCCTATGTCTAAGCTACGTTTGGTGTCTTGGAATGTACGGGGGCTGAATTCCAAGGTGAAAAGATCTCTGATGTTTGACTACTTGGCACGCCACAATCCGCATGTAATCCTACTTCAGGAAACCCACCTCCAGGGCTCTAGAGTCATGGCCCTCAAACGGGCAAAAATTGCCTATGCCCTCCATTCTACATACTCCACATATGCCATGGGGACCTCCATCCTAATAGCCAAATCAGCCCTGGTTAGTATTAGGCATGTTAAACTGGACCCGCAAGGGTGTTTTGTAGTTGTTGTACTCGAACTTATGGGAAGACCATATACCGTGACTAGCCTGTATGCCCCTCCCCCTTCACTAAATTGTTCTTCGAAAGGGTTATGATCTCCATTCTGGCAATAGTAGAGGGTCCTTTACTAATAGCGGGTGACTATAATACAGTACTGGATAATTCCATAGACAGGTTACGTTGCTCTTCATTACCCCCCACTCCCCTGGGTTCCTTCTTAAATCAATTTGACTTGGTAGAGGCCTGGAGGTGGAAGCATGCGGACAGGAGGGAGTACTCGTGTCACTCTGAGTCACACGGTACTCTGTCTCGTATAGATTTGTGTCTGATCTCGTCGGATCTACTTTCCATGGTATCAGAGGTTAAATACCTCCCTAGGGCGATATCCGACCATTCTCCTTTGATGGTGGACCTCGCCCTGGGCCCCTCCTCCTCCTATCGGGTGTGGCGACTGAGCCCACTGTGGTTGGCGGATGAGATTGTGGTGAACCAATGTATGACGGAGATGAAATCATACTGGCTGCTTAATAAACAGAGTGCATCCGTTCCAGTGGTATGGGATGCCTTTAGGCCACTACACGTGGCTCTTTTGCTGCGGCGGTTGGTCAGACATGCAAGGCCTCTATGTCCAAGTTGATGGATGCAGAGGGGGCTCTCAGGGAGGCAGAAGCCGCTTATACCGCGACTCCCTCTCCTGAGACACATGCTGCCTGGAAGCATGGGTCCAGAGAATTGGACCTAGTGCTTTTGGAACGCACCCAGAAGAAGCTGTTATACCAGAATCAGCGAATCTTTGAGTTTGGTGACAAGAATAGCCGTTTGTTGGCATATCTTTCTAAACCTGACTATCAGCCATGCAGCATACCCAGAATTAAGAGCGCAGAGGGCATAGTGGTAGAACAGAACAACTATATGCTACTAGAGCTCACTACACGATTGTGGAATTGGATGACTATCTTGCGGACATTTCGTTGCCCAGACTTCAGACCCAGCAGGCGTCAGATCTTGACGCTCCTCTGACAACTGAGGAAATTGGGGAGGCTATCCAGTCCTTTGCCAGAAACAAAACGCCGGGACTGGATGGGTTCCCCATCGAGTGGTATTTGCAATACAAAGATTTGCTTATACCCCATCTAAGCAGGGTATATGATTTTGCTATGAAAACGGGACAGCTACCCCCCTCTATGTCGGAGACATTGATTGTCCTCATTCCTAAACCACATAAGGATCACCTCCTATGCAAATCTTATGCCGCGTACACACGACCGCTTTTCTCAACGAGAAAAACGGCTTTTTTTTTTTTCGCCGAGAAAAACGATCGTCTGTGGGCTTTATGTCGTTTTTCTCGTCGAGAAAAATGGCATAAAAAACGACGAGAAAAATTAGAACATGTTCTAAATTTTCTCATCGTTTTTTCCATCATTTTTTTCCGCGGCAGTTTTCCCATAGGGAGACACTGCCGCGGAGCCCACAGACGGTCGTTTTTCTCGTCAAGAGAAAAAATGACGGGAAAAACGACCGTGTGTAGGGAACCCTTGGAACCGAAGCGGTTCCCTCGTTTTTCCTGTCATTATTCACAGCGGTTTTTTAACCGCCGTGAATAATGATCGTGTGTACGCGGCATTACAGACCAATATCACTCATCAACTCAGATGTTAAGATTTTGGCCAAGGTGCTCGCCCGGCAATTGAACACAGTTATTACTACCATTATTGGTGCGGATCAAACTGGGTTCATCCCTGGGCGATCGACCTCCATCAACCTGCGGAGATTGTTCACCAATCTTCAGGCCACTCATGCGGAGATGGGTTCCAGGGCTGTTCTGGCCTTGGACGCACACAAGGCATTTGATTCAGTCGAATGGCCTTATCTGCTGGAGGTCCTGGCAAAGTTTGGTTTTGGCGGTACCTTCATCAGATGGGTTCAGCTGTTATATTCGAAACCCACTGCTCGACTGAGGGTGAACGCAGCTGTGTCTGATCCCTTTCCGATAAACAGAGGCACCAGACAGGGGTGCCCTCTGTCGCCGTTGCTCTTTGCACTGGCGATAGAGCCCTTGGCAGCACTGATAAGATCTTGCGGGGAGGTTGCAGGACTGACGATTGGGGGTCTGGAGGAGAAGATGTCTCTTTATGCTGACGACATGTTGATCTATTTGTCAGACTCCCAGTCGTCTCTCCCAGTCCTGCTGGAGATTATTGGAAAGTTTGGGCATTTCTCTGGGTTCCGGGTTAACTGGGACAAGTCCATCCTATTTCAGATTGACCAGGCAGACCCACCCAGGCTAACTTCCTCTTGCCCACTACAAATAGTCACCTCCTTCCGATATTTAGGAGTTATGGTACAGCTCCCTATTACCTCTTATGCTAAACTCAATATAGACCCCCTTATAGGGAGAATGAAGACCACATTCAAAACCTGGGCAAATCTCCCACTTACCTTATTGGGCAGGATTAATATTTTTAAAATGATATTCCTGACACGATTTCTGTATGTATTGGGTAATTCACCAATATATGTCACTAAGCTTAAATTTTTAAATTTAAAGAAATAGACTCCATCCTTACTTCCTTTTTATGGAGGGGGGGAGTAGTCAGGATTGCCAAGACCACCCTCCAGTTACCGGTACTGGAGGGTGGATTGGCCTTACCCTGCCTCCACACCTATTATGTTGCCTCACAATTAGCTCATGCACATTGGTGTTTTTTTTCCTGAAGCCAACAACGCAGCCACTGCCTTGGAGGCTGCTATCCTTACCTCCTATGAATCCCTGCAGAACCTGATTTATCATATGTCCCTTAGAGGGCGGGAGGGTACGAGTGTCCTGGCAATGACTATAAGGCTTATTAAGCTAACAAAACTACAGTCGTTCACTGACAGTAATACTTACTGGCCGAACACTCCACTCTGGGGGAACCCGACTCTACCAGAGTTCTTCCGCAGATCTGACGGGGGATTCTGGTCGAAAAGGGGGGTAAAAACTATTTTGCATTTATTCTCAGACAACGTGTTTTGTTCTTTTGATGAATTTCGTAGAGATTACAATCTACCACGCACAGCTTACTTCCTCTACCTACAGATACGCCACACTGCAGCAACGCAGTTTGGTCTTCGCAACATATCCATTCAACTCTCCCCACTGGAACGTATATTGACCGACTCCTTTCACACCAAGCTAGTTTCTACATATTATAGGTCCCTTCTGCATTCCACGACTCCAATGCTGAGCAAGACGGCTGCCAGCTGGAGAGCTGATATTCCTGAGCTGACGGAGGAAATCTGGCAGGAGCTTTTGCCACTCCAGGTTCTCTCTGTCATCTCTTCTTGTGATAAAGTAATACAAACAAAATTGTTATACAGATCCTACTTTACTCCATGCTTACTATTTAAACTGAATAGATTGCCCTGTGCATTGTGTTCTCGTTGCGGCATGGCTGATGGCACGTTCTTTCATTTAATGTGGGAGTGTGCTCCGATCAGGCAGTTCTGGTCGGAGGTCACGGCTAGTGATGAGCCGAACACCCCCGGGTTCGGTTCGCACCAGAACCCGCGAACGGACCGAAAGTTCATACGAACATTAGAACCCTATTAAATACAATGGATGCGAACGTTCGAATTCTAAAGTGCTAATTATAACAACTATTATGCATGTTATTGTCCTAAAAAGGGTTTGGGAACCCGGGTTGTGCACCAGGGGACATGTATCAATGCAAAAAGAAGTTTTAAAAACGGTAGTTTTTCGGGAGCAGTCATTTTAATGATGCATAAAGTGAAAAAAAAAAGTCAAATATTCCTTTAAATATCGTACCTGGGGGGTGTCTAAAGTATGCCTGTGAAGTGCCACGTGTTTCCTGTGTTTAGAACTGTCCCTGCACAAAATGACACTTCTAAAGGAAAAAAAAGCCATTTAAAACTGCTTGCGGCTTTAATGTAATGTCTGGTCCCGGTAATATGGATGAAAATCTTTAAGAAAAATGGCATAGCTACCCCATCATCCCCCCCCCTACCCCAGCCCATTACCAGCCCCTTTGGGTCTTGTATTGATATTAAGGGGAACCCCGCACATAAAATAAAAAAGGCCCTATATACTCTGAACAGCCGTATACAGGCGGTGCATACAAGACAGGGACTGTAGGTTTGTTCTTATGTAGAATCTGTTTGTAATTTTGAACAGGTACATTGTTTAAGTGTAGCTCCAGCCCAAAAATCTATTTTTAAACTTTTTGGAAAACATAGGTAAGGGTTATCACCCCTGTAACATTTGTTTTGCTGTCTGTGCCCCTGTTCAGAACATTTCACCTCACTTTCCGTCCCAATGACAACTGTTTTTGAAATGTGGTGTTTTTCTTGAAACAAGGATTGCTGATAAAGCATCAGTACAGAGGAGACACCTTTCTCCCATATTAATTCTTACAGGAGAGAATTTTCCTTCCAAGGGGTAGATTTCCTCTCACTTCCTGTTGTCTTCTTGCGTTTGCAAGTAGGAGTCGTTTGTAAGTTGGATGTTTGAAAGTAGGGACCTGCCGTATATACTCTGCAGAAATAGGCCCCTTAGTTGTTGGTGTTGGCACAACACTGTAAGCACTCACAGTTACTCTTGGTTGGTGCTGGAACGCCCTGCTGTCAACTATTATATCAGGAATTTTAATTACATATAATTGTTGAACAGTGGTAGTAAAAATTGGGCCTTTGATGGTGGTGCTGGTGCCACAACACTGTAAGCCCTGACAGTTACTCTTGGTGGGTGCAGCAATGGGCCCTGCTGTGAATTATTAGATCAAGAATTGTAATTGCATGCCCCTGTTGAACAGGGGCTGAAAAATTGGGCCTTTCGTGGTGGTGGTGGTGGTGGTGGTGGTGGTGTTGCCACAACACTGTAAGCCCTCAGAGTTACTCTTGGTGGGTGCAGGAATGGGCCCTGCTGTGAATTATTAGATCAAGAATTGTAATTACATGCCCCTTTTGAACAGGGGCTGAAAAATTGGGCCTTTCGTGGTGGTGGTGGTGGTGGCGTTGCCACAACACTGTAAGCCCTCAGAGTTACTCTTGGTGGGTGCAGGAATGGGCCCTGCTGTGAATTATTAGATCAAGAATTGTAATTACATGCCCCTTTTGAACAGGGGCTGAAAAATTGGGCCTTTCGTGGTGGTGGTGGTGGTGGCGTTGCCACAACACTGTAAGCCCTCAGAGTTACTCTTGGTGGGTGCAGGAATGGGCCCTGCTGTGAATTATTAGATCAAGAATTGTAATTACATGCCCCTTTTGAACAGGGGCTGAAAAATTGGGCCTTTCGTGGTGGTGGTGGTGGTGGCGTTGCCACAACACTGTAAGCCCTGACAGTTACTCTTGGTGGGTGCAGCAATGGGCCCTGCTGTGAATTATTAGATCAAGAATTGTAATTGCATGCCCCTGTTAAACAGGGGCTGAAAAATTGGGCCTTAGGCACTGGTGGCACAACACTACAACCCCTCACAGATACTGTACTTGGAGCACAGCAATGAGCCCTATGGCAAATTATTGCTAAAAAAATTGTAATTACACGCCCCTGTAAAACA
The DNA here is from genome assembly GCA_029206835.1 of Rana muscosa. Lineage (NCBI taxonomy): Eukaryota > Metazoa > Chordata > Amphibia > Anura > Ranidae > Rana > Rana muscosa. The sequence goes on from CM055118.1 coordinate 125,240,092, forward strand.
GGGGCTGAAAAATTGGGCCTTAGCCACTGGTGGCGGCACCCATAAACAAAAATGATCTTCCAAGCTATCATCATCAATCGTATCATTGAGGACTCGGAGGAGGAGGATAGCCAGTCAACATAACAGCACAGGCACTCAGCATCAGCATCAGTCTTGAAGGGATGTGACATGTTAAAATCAATTAGTCTGTTATATCAGCATCAGGTGTGTGGTAGCTGGTGGTGATCCAAGACTGGTTCATCTTGATGAAAGTCAGTCGATCAACCGAGTCGGTGGACAGGCGCACCCTGTGATCCGTGACAAATCCTCCAGCAGCACTGAATGTGCGTTCCGAAAGAACGCTGGATGCAGGACAGGCCAGTAGCTCAATTGCATACTGTGCAAGCTCTGGCCAGTGATCCATCCTCAAGACCCAGTAAGCCAGAGGATTTTCGGTGGGGAAGGTGTCCAAGTCTGACCTTGCCCCTAGATATTCCTGCACCATGTTTATCAGACGCTGGCGATGGTTGCTGGAACCGATCATACTTTGGGGCTGCGGACTAAAGAATTGTCTGAACGCATCGGTCAGACGGCCACCTTCCCCACCGCTCCTTCTTTGACTGGCCGAAGCCTCAGCAACTCGTTGTCCAGGACCAGGAGTTTGTAACCTCCCAGTCTCTGGGAACGCGTTGCACAGACCTTTCTGCAAGGCCTCCCGGAGTTGTCTCATCCTCTGCTCCCTCTGCGACGGTAACATAAGGTCCGCAACCTTACCCTTGTACCGTGGATCAAGGAGAGTGGCCAGCCAGTAATGGTCCCTCTCCTTGATCCGAAGAATACGAGGATCCTTCCGCAGACTTTGCAGGATCAGGGAGGCCATGCAGCGTAGGTTTGCTGAGGCATTCGCTCCGGAGTCCTCTGGGTCACTAAGGACGACATGATCCGCAGCCACCTCCTCCCAGCCACGTACAAGTCCACTGGTTTCTTGGGACTGTAAATCATCCCTAAAAGACTGCTGCTGATGATGCTGAGTGCCAGCCTCCACCTCCATGCTGACACAATCCTCCTCCTCCTCCTCCTCCTCCTCCTCTTCCTGTGCGATGGGTGGGACAGAAGGAACACTGGGTAAAGGGGGCCTTGAGAGGCAAGGAAGTCCTCCTCTTCCTGCCTCTGTTCTGCCTCAAGTGCCCTGTCCATTATTCCACGCAGCGTGTGCTCCAACAGGTGGACAAGAGGTACAGTGTCACTGATGCATGCACTGTCACTGCTCACCATCCTCGTGGCCTCCTCAAATGGTGCCAGGACAGTGCATGCATCCCTGATCATGCCCCACTGGCGTGGAGAAAAAAAACCAAGCTCCCCTGACCCTGTCCTGGTGCCGTAGTCGCACAGGTACTCATTGATGGCCCTCTGCTGCGTGTGCAGCCGCTGCAGCATGGCCAACGTTGAGTTCCACCTGGTGGGCATGTCACATATAAGGCGGTTCTTGGGCAGGTTCAACTCCTTTTGCAGCTCAGCCAGGCGAGCACTGGCATTATAAGATCTGCGGAAATGCACACAGACTTTCCTGGCCTGCCTCAGGACATCCTGTAAGCCCGGGTACCTGCCCAAGAACCGCTGCACCACCAGGTTAAGGACGTGAGCCACACAGGGCACATGGGTCAGTTGTCCCTGTCGGAGGGCGGAGAGGAGGTTGGTGCCATTGTCGCAAACCACCATTCCTGGCTTAAGCTGGAGTGGCGTCAACCACCTCTCGGCCTGGCCCTGCAGAGCAGACAGGACCTCTGCCCCAGTGTGGCTTCTGTCCCCCAAACACACCAGCGCAAGCACGGCATGGCATCTTTTTGCCTGCGTACTTGCGTAGCCCCTTGAACGGCTACGGAGCACCGCTGGTTCATAGGACAAACCACAGGAAGAGGCCATGGAGGAAGAAGAAGAGGAGGGGGTGGAGGAGAGAGGTGTGTCACAACCAGTAGTAGCATTTTGGAGGCGTGGCGGTGAAACAACCTCCAACACTACTGCACCTTGTCCTGCATCCTTCCCAGCTGCCAAAAGAGTGACCCAATGGGCCGTGAAAGAAAGGTAACGTCCCTGTCCATGCCTGCTGGACCATGAGTCAGCGGTAATATGCACCTTACCGCTGACCGCCCTGTCCAGCGAGGCCAAGACATTGCCTTCCACATGCTGGTAGAGAGCCGGAATAGCCTTCCGTGAGAAAAAGTGGCGTTTGGGAACCTGCCACTGAGGAACCGCACATTGCACAAACTCACGGAAGGGGGCCGAGTCTACCAACTGAAAAGGCAGCAGTTGAAGCGCTAGCAATTTAGCCAAGCTAGCATTCAACCGCTGGGCATGTGGATGGCTGGGAGTGAACTTCTTTCGACGGTCCAGCAGCTGGGGCAGGGAAATTTGCCTGCTAGAATCGGACGTCGGTGTACTGCTAGCAGAGTGCCCGCAAGTACTTGGCTGTGACACACCTAATTCTACACCTTCATTCCTCTCAGTGCATGTTTCAGAGAGGACTGAAGTTATAGTGGGGTTGGAGATCCCAGCTGATGCGGTGCAAGGAGAGGTCCGCTTTGTTCTTTGGTGTGGGTCTTTGAGGTAGGCTTGCCAACGAGCTGCATGGCAGGTCAACATATGTCTGGTCAGGCATGTGGTACCCAAGCGGCTGATGTTTTGGCCACGCGATATACGCTTGAGACATATGTTGCAAACAGCAGCTGTGCGATCTGATGCACTAGCCTCAAAAAAGGCCCACACCAAAGAACTTTTTGAATGATGGGCAGAGGCAGCGCCCTGCACAGGCGGAGCTCTGCAGTGTGATTCCGTCGGTGTACTGCCCTTACGCTGGCCACCAAAGGGCATCCTGCCTCGTTGGAGATGTGCCTCCTCCTCATCCTCCTCCTCCTCCTCTCTCCTATTAGGCACCCACGTGGAGTCAGTGACCTCATCATCCCCTCCCTCCTCATCACTGGAGCCAATCTGGCAGTATGCTGCAGCTGCTGGAACATGACTGCCAGATTGGTGTCCTTCTTGAGCATCCCCTCTGTCTGCTCTCACGCTACTGCCTTCCTGTAGCTGGGTTTCATCATCAGACCCTTCGAAACGCTGGGCATCCTCCTGGAGCATGTACCCAACACTGTGCTCAAACAGTTCGGGGGACTCCTCAGGAGGAGGACATGGTGGGTCTAGGGAAGGAGTGACTGATGATGAGTCTGACATTGATACCAGGGAAGAGGACGCTTTGGCAGCTGCTTTGCCAGTACCCTGAGCCTGGGTGAGAGAGGATGAGGAGGAGGAGGAGGGCTTGGTCATCCACTCTACCAAGTCTTCGGCATGATGTAGCTCAACATGTTCAGCTGCCGAAAAGAAGGACAAGCGTGTCCCATGGCCATGTGCTGATGACAATGCACCGCGTCCACGACCAGCACTGTTGCCCCCAGACACAGAGCCTGCTTGCCCTCTTTTATTGCCTCCTGACTGTCTGCTTCTCCTTGTTTGCCTTCCAGACATTCTAATAGATGGCCTGCAGGGAGATGGGAAAAAAGCAATAAGGGCTACCTTCAGGTGTCCTTCTCTGTCCCTTTACTTAAGGATTTCTAAATATGGTTGAGGATGATTGCTTTTGCACAGAATAGCACAACGACAATTTCCCTGACTGTCCAAAAAACAAGGATTTCAAAGATGGTTGATGAGGAATGCTTTAGCACACTATAGCACAAGGAGAATTTCCCTCACTGTCCTTCCCTGTCCCTAGAAACAAGGATTATCACAGTGAAAGAAACTGACACTCTTCCTACCTATAGTTTTCTGTCCCTAGAAAATATGTTTTTTTAAAGCACACTATAGCACAAGGAGAATTTCCCTCACTGTCCTTCCCTGTCCCTAGAAACAAGGATTATCACAGTGAAAGAAACTGACACTCTTCCTACCTATAGTTTTCTGTCCCTAGAAAAAATGTTTTTTTAAAGCACACTATAGCACAAGGAGAATTTCCCTCACTGTCCTTCCCTGTCCCTAGAAACAAGGATTATCACAGTGAAAGAAACTGACACTCTTCCTACCTATAGTTTTCTGTCCCTAGAAAAAATGTTTTTTTAAAGCACACTATAGCACAAGGAGAATTTCCCTCACTGTCCTTCCCTGTCCCTAGAAACAAGGATTATCACAGTGAAAGAAACTGACACTCTTCCTACCTATAGTTTTCTGTCCCTAGAAAAAATGTTTTTTTAAAGCACACTATAGCACAAGGAGAATTTCCCTCACTGTCCTTCCCTGTCCCTAGAAACAAGGATTATCACAGTGAAAGAAACTGACACTCTTCCTACCTATAGTTTTCTGTCCCTAGAAAATATGTTTTTTTAAAGCACACTATAGCACAAGGAGAATTTCCCTCACTGTCCTTCCCTGTCCCTAGAAACAAGGATTATCACAGTGAAAGAAACTGACACTCTTCCTACCTATAGTTTTCTGTCCCTAGAAAAAATGTTTTTTTAAAGCACACTATAGCACAAGGAGAATTTCCCTCACTGTCCTTCCCTGTCCCTAGAAACAAGGATTATCACAGTGAAAGAAACTGACACTCTTCCTACCTATAGTTTTCTGTCCCTAGAAAAAATGTTTTTTTAAAGCACACTATAGCACAAGGAGAATTTCCCTCACTGTCCTTCCCTGTCCCTAGAAACAAGGATTATCACAGTGAAAGAAACTGACACTCTTCCTACCTATAGTTTTCTGTCCCTAGAAAAAATGTTTTTTTAAAGCACACTATAGCACAAGGAGAATTTCCCTTACTGTCCTTCCCTGTCCCTAGAAACAAGGATTATCACAGTGAAAGAAACTGACACTCTTCCTACCTATAGTTTTCTGTCCCTAGAAAAAATGTTTTTTTAAAGCACACTATAGCACAAGGAGAATTTCCCTCACTGTCCTTCCCTGTCCCTAGAAACAAGGATTATCACAGTGAAAGAAACTGACACTCTTCCTACCTATAGTTTTCTGTCCCTAGAAAAAATGTTTTTTTAAAGCACACTATAGCACAAGGAGAATTTCCCTCACTGTCCTTCCCTGTCCCTAGAAACAAGGATTATCACAGTGAAAGAAACTGACACTCTTCCTACCTATAGTTTTCTGTCCCTAGAAAAAATGTTTTTTTAAAGCACACTATAGCACAAGGAGAATTTCCCTCACTGTCCTTCCCTGTCCCTAGAAACAAGGATTATCACAGTGAAAGAAACTGACACTCTTCCTACTGTGACAGCAGGAAGGTAAAGTCACCTGGTTGCATCCAGGGGGGTAGATATATTTCGCCCAGATTCAGGCTTTACGCCGACTTATACAACTAGGTGGAGAGTTGTATAAGGCTAGTGGGCTCATGGATGACTCATACCTCTAGGGAGAGGGCTGGGCGTCGTGCAGACAGGGAGTTGATGAGACCAGCTGAAGCTTGTCAGCTCATTTAGGCCTCTATAAGAACTCCCAGCTTCATTAGATGTTAGCTCATGCCTGGAACCAGACCTGTGTGGACTGTCTAGGGAGAGTGAACCCCTGTGCGGTGAGACAAAGCCTGTGTGGCTATTTGCTTGGACATTTAAAACCAGGGACTTAGGGACTAGGACAGCACTAGGCTGATCCCAGTTGTTAGTTAGGAAACCTGTATGTTTAGTCAGAGGTCAACTTGACCAGGATTTATTTTGGTTATGTTTCTTTTGCTTTGCTGTGTTTTGTCACTGTAAATAGAAAATAAACCGCACCTTTTTGATTTTGAAAACCACAACCTCCGTTTGCTGGGCCTGTTTTGTGTGGGGAGCCCATCCCGGGGGTCACACACACCCGCTGCCGAGCTAACCCCCTCACAGTTGGTGGAGAATGCGGGCAGTTTTTTTTTAAGCCAGCATGGAGGAGATACTGAAACAGCTGGCTCTAGCAAATGCCAATCAACAGCAGACAAATGCAGGTTTGCAAAGGAGCCTTGCAGCCCAGCAGCAAGCTCATCAACAGAGCCTTGCAGCCCAGCAGCAAGCTCACCAACAGAGTCTGGAAGCTCAGCAACAAGCCCAGCAGCAATCTGAGGCCCGCTTCATAGACCTGTTACAGAAGCAAGAGCAGAGACTACAACAAATGGAAGCAGTAATGCAGCAACGTCCGCAGACCAGTGAGGAAAGCCGTCCCACTAATACCGCGTCCTTTGGGGTGAGTCGTTTATTGACAAAAATGACTGGAGAGGATGATCCAGAGGTATTTTTGACCACATTTGAAAGGACCGCTGAAAGAGAAAAGTGGCCTGAGGAGCAGTGGGCTGGACTGGTGGCTCCTCTGTTAACTGGTGAATCGCAGAAAGCTTACTATGACCTAGAGCCTAACCAAGCAAAAGACTATGTGATGCTAAAAGCTGAAATTTTGGCAAGGCTGGGTGTCACCCAGGCTGTCCGGGCTCAGCGTGTGCATAACTGGACTTTCCAGCTTGGAAAACCCCCCAGGTCTCAAATGTATGATCTCATTCACCTGAGCAGAAAGTGGCTACAGCCAGAGACTTTGTCCGCACCAAAGATTGTGGAACGTGTTGTAATGGATCGGTTTTTGAGAGCTCTTCCTACTGCCATCCAAAAGTGGGTAAGCCATGGAGACCCAGAGACGGCCGATGGTCTTGTGGATCGTGTGGAGAAATACTTGGCTACAGAGAACCTGACGGCCTCTTGCAGAGACACTCGGACTTTCCACCCTAAGACCAGACCATCCCCAGGGGCGGATAAGAGGATTCCAAGGGGTGAGGGTGGAGAGAGTGAGAGGGTGGGAGCTCTACCCCAAGTTTGGCGAGAACAGCCTGGGAAATCAGCGGCTCAAGAGGCGGCAAGAAGGATCGTTTGCTACCGCTGCCGGCAAGCGGGACATATTGCAGCCAATTGCCCGGTTGTGGAGGAACCCATGCAGTGTGACTTTCTGACGGGCAGACGTCAGTCGCTGTGTGCGACAGTCGCATGCACTGCCATTCGAGGAACTGAGAAACATTTATGCAAAATGTGTGTTAATGGTAGAAATGTTGTGGTATTGCTGGATTCAGGTAGCCTTGTGACCCTGATAAAGGCTGAGTTAGTTAAAACAGAGGTCTCTGGGAATAGCAAGGTAGCTGTTATTTGTGTGCATGGGGACACCCGAGAGTATCCAGTGACTACAGTGTGTTTCGAGACCCCCAAAGGTACCCTCTCTCATCCAGTGGGCTTAGTATCTCAGTTACCGCATGACGCCATTGTGGGAAGGGATTTTCCGAAGTTCTGGGAACTGTGGGATGATCCTGAGCCCCTCACTGGTGCCCCTATGTACCAGGAATGTGATAGCCAGAACTCCCCTGAGAGTGGTGAGGACTCTCCGGAATTTCCCTTATCAGTATTGGCAGGGGAGACTCAAGAAACTGGAGAGGAGCCCACCTCCTCAGACGAAAACCTACCGTCTGTGGAGTTTTCTGATCTTGAGGTTCACAGGGAAAACTTTGCCACAGAACAGTTGAAAGACCCCGCCCTAATAAAGGCACGGGAAAACGTAGTGAAAATAGATGGCGAGTTAGTGAACCCAGATAATACCTGCACTTACCCATACTTCAGCGTAGAGAAGGACCTACTGTATCGGGTGGCAAAAAGGGCAGAAGAAACCGTTGAGCAGCTTGTGGTGCCCAAACCTTACAGGAAGTTGGTGTTGGAGTTGGCCCATGGGCACATTCTTGGAGGTCATCTGGGGACAGAGAAAACCCGAGAGAGGGTATTACAGAGATTCTATTGGCCGGGGGTGATGAAGGACGTAGAAAATTATTGTTCCTCCTGCCCTGTGTGTCAGAGGTTGGCCCCGATGCCACATTTCCGTAGCCCGCTGGTCCCTCTACCCATCATTGAGGTCCCGTTTGAGAGGATCGCCATGGATTTGGTAGGTCCTATAATCAAGTCCGCTAGGGGGCACCAGTACATATTAGTTATAATGGACTATGCCACCCGTTATCCAGAAGCGATCCCTCTCCGAAATACCTCGGCCAAAACCATAGCCAAAGAGCTATCTCTTGTTTTTAGCCGGGTGGGTATTTGTAAAGAACTGCTTACGGACCAAGGTACACCCTTTATGTCCCGGGTTATGAAAGAGCTGTGTAAATTGTTCAAAGTGACGCAATTGCGTACGTCTGTGTATCACCCCCAAACCGATGGGCTGGTTGAAAGATTCAACAAAACCCTAAAACAAATGTTGAAGAAAGTGGTGGATAGAGATGGAAAGGATTGGGACTGTTTACTTCCTTATTTGATGTTTGCTATTAGGGAGGTGCCCCAATCCTCTACGGGATTCTCCCCCTTTGAGTTACTGTATGGGAGACACCCAAGAGGGCTGTTGGATATTGCCAAGGAAACTTGGGAAAGTGAGAGTTCTCCCCACAGGAGTGTGATTGAGCATGTTGCCCTGATGCAAGATCGAATTGCACAGGTAATGCCCATCGTGAAGGAACATTTGGCCCAAGCGCAGTTGGCACAGCAGAGAGTGTACAACCGTGGAGCCAAGACCCGTACCTTTTCCCCGGGGGATAGGATATTGGTACTTGTCCCTACGGTTGAAAGTAAATTCCTTGCCAAATGGCAAGGCCCCTACGAGATAATGGAAAAAGTGAGCGAAGTGAATTACAAGGTCAGACAACCAGGAAGGCGAAAGCCCGAACAGATCTATCACGTTAATCTGTTGAAAGCCTGGAGGGATAGAGAGTCCCTAGTCGCAGACACTTGGTCACCAGCTCAAACTGGTTGCGTGATTCCTGAGGTTGGAATAGCAGCCACCTTGTCACAACCCCAACAACAGGAGGTTAAGGAGTTTGTGCTTCGCAACAAGGAGGTATTCTCTGAGCTGCCGGGACAAACATCTGGGGTAGAGCATGACATCATTACCCCGTCCGGTGAAAGGGTGAAGTTAAAACCCTATCGGATCCCAGAGGCTCGACGGGAGGCAATACGGGAGGAAGTACAGAAAATGCTGAACTTAGGGGTGATAGAGGAGTCCCAAAGTGATTGGTCTAGTCCCATCGTGTTGGTGCCTAAACCGGATGGGAGCTGGCGATTTTGTAACGATTTTCGTCAGTTGAACAAAGTTACAAAATTTGACACCTACCCCATGCCACGTATAGATGAGTTGATCGACCGGCTGGGAACAGCCCGATACATGACGACTCTTGACCTCACAAAAGGGTATTGGCAAATCCCCCTGGCCAAGTCGGCCAAAGAGAAAACCGCATTTGTAACCCCAGACGGGGCGTTCCAATATAAAAGAATGCCGTTCGGGTTACAGAATGCGCCGGCCACATTCCAGCGGAAAATGGACCAGATGCTGAGGCCCCATCGGAAGTATGCTGCGGCTTACCTGGATGACGTAATTGTCCATAGCACAGATTGGGCCTCACATCTGCCAAAAGTGCAAGCAGTCCTGGACTCTGTTCGGGAAGCGGGGTTTACGGCTAACCCCAAGAAGTGTACCATTGGGCAGGAGGAGGCCAAATATCTTGGGTACACCATTGGGAGGGGAGTGATAAAACCCCAACTCAACAAAGTCGAGGCCATCCAGAGTTGGCCACGTCCCAACAGCAAGAAGCAGGTACGGGCCTTTCTGGGAATCGCGGGTTATTATCGGCGCTTCATTCCCCACTTTGCTTCTAAGGCTGTGCCCCTAACCAACCTGACGAAAGGGAAAGGGTCGGTCATGATTAAATGGACCCCCGAGGCTGAGGCAGCATTCCAATTCTTGAAACAAGCCTTATGTAGCCAGCCAGTGTTGTACTCACCCGACTTCTCTAAAGACTTTGTCGTACAAAGTGATGCGTCAGATGTGGGGTTAGGAGCAGTATTGTCCCAGGTCTGGAACGGGGAAGAGCACCCAGTCATTTACCTCAGCAGGAAGTTGAAGTCCCATGAGGTAAATTACGCCACCGTTGAAAAGGAGTGTTTAGCGGTGAAGTGGGCTCTAGATTCCCTTCGGTACTACCTGCTAGGTAGGCACTTTGACATGGTTACGGATCACGCTCCGTTAAAGTGGATGGCTCAAAACAATGAAACAAATAGAAGAGTGAATAGGTGGTTCCTGGCCCTCCAGGAATTCAACTTCACAGTAAAGCATCGCCCTGGCGTTCAAATGGGGAATGTGGATGCTTTGTCTCGAGTACATGAATGCCTGATTGCTGGTGTTCCAACCCCGAGGTTAAAACAAGAGGGGGGGGTATGTGACAGCAGGAAGGTAAAGTCACCTGGTTGCATCCAGGGGGGTAGATATATTTCGCCCAGATTCAGGCTTTACGCCGACTTATACAACTAGGTGGAGAGTTGTATAAGGCTAGTGGGCTCATGGATGACTCATACCTCTAGGGAGAGGGCTGGGCGTCGTGCAGACAGGGAGTTGATGAGACCAGCTGAAGCTTGTCAGCTCATTTAGGCCTCTATAAGAACTCCCAGCTTCATTAGATGTTAGCTCATGCCTGGAACCAGACCTGTGTGGACTGTCTAGGGAGAGTGAACCCCTGTGCGGTGAGACAAAGCCTGTGTGGCTATTTGCTTGGACATTTAAAACCAGGGACTTAGGGACTAGGACAGCACTAGGCTGATCCCAGTTGTTAGTTAGGAAACCTGTATGTTTAGTCAGAGGTCAACTTGACCAGGATTTATTTTGGTTATGTTTCTTTTGCTTTGCTGTGTTTTGTCACTGTAAATAGAAAATAAACCGCACCTTTTTGATTTTGAAAACCACAACCTCCGTTTGCTGGGCCTGTTTTGTGTGGGGAGCCCATCCCGGGGGTCACACACACCCGCTGCCGAGCTAACCCCCTCACACTACCTATAGTACCCACAGTGAAAGAAACTGACACTCTTCCTACCTATAGTTTTCTGTCCCTAGAAAAAATGTTTTTTTAAAGCACACTATAGCACAAGGAGAATTTCCCTCACTGTCCTTCCCTGTCCCTAGAAACAAGGATTATCACAGTGAAAGAAACTGACACTCTTCCTACCTATAGTTTTCTGTCCCTAGAAAAAATGTTTTTTTAAAGCACACTATAGCACAAGGAGAATTTCCCTCACTGTCCTTCCCTGTCCCTAGAAACAAGGATTATCACAGTGAAAGAAACTGTCGCAGCTTGCGACAGATGACACATTTGTATATAGCAGCTGATACCAAGCGTTTGCCACCAAGAATCCAGAAACCTGCAGATCTAATTGCACCTTCTGTGATGTGTCGCCCTTGGTGAACTACTTGTTTGTGATAGTACCTAACAAGCAGTGCTGCAATGTGGTGATCATAAGGTATGATGACAGGCTGTTTCTCTTCCTCTGAAATTTCAGCAAGAGACAAACGTCCACCTACTCTCAACAACCCATTCTTGTCTAGAAAAGGACTAAGCTTCCTAAGACGGCTTTGTTTTGGGAACGTCTTTTGTTTTTTGATGCTGTCAATTTCCTTCTGGAAATGTTTGTTTTGAACAGAAGAAATTATAACAGACTTTGCCTGAGCCAGCTCTACTAGATTGATCTGTTCATGGAAACTTTCCCACCTTCTGACTTGATCGCTGTTGGAAGCGATTTTATGAAGACGCAGGTTGGATTCTGCCAGCATTTGCTTTGCTTTACTAAGGATAGAAATTGCCTGTTCAGGTGTGCTAGTAGAAGCGAGTCCATCATCTACATAAAAATGTCTCAATACAAAATGTTTGGCCTCTTGTCCATAGCACTCTGCATTTTTCTGAGCAGCCTTTTGCATGCAGTATATAGCGACAGCAGGAGAAGGGCTATTACCAAATACGTGTACTTTCATGCTGTACTCGACAATTTCTTTGTCTATGTCATGGCCTTTGTACCAGAGAAAACGTAGAAAGTCTCTGTGATCTTCTCTTACAAGAAAGCAATAAAACATTTGTTGCACATCTGCTGTGAAGGCAACGGGCTCTTTTCTGAAATGCATGAGGACACCTAGCAAAGTATTGTTTAGGTCAGGGCCACTCAACAGTACATCATTTAAAGAGACTCCTTTATACTCTGCGCTGGAATCAAAAACTATTCTTATTTGGTTGAGTTTGTGTGGATGGTAAACACCGAACATTGGTAGATACCAGTGTTCCCTGTCTGCTTCAAGTGGTCCTGCCACTTCAGCGTGATTGTTGTCTAGCATCCCTTTAGTGAATTCAGTGAAATCTCTTTTCACTTCTGGCCTTCTCTGCAGAGTTTTGCTGAGTGAATGCAGACGCTTCATGGCTTGCTCCCTGTTACTAGGCAAAACACGTCTTGGTGTGCGAAAGGGAAGAGGGGCTACCCAACTGTGATTGTCATCTTGGTAAGCCTCTTTATCCATAATCTGCAAGAAGGTCTGATCCTCTATAGAGAGGGCCTGTTTATCGTCATCTTTAGTTTTCTGGAACACTGTAATCCCTAGATTGTCTTTCTCAATGTTGGAATTGACTTCTTCTTCACCACATAGTGTAGGAGAGTCCAAGAGTTGTGTTGACCTATCAAAGCTTTCCTTGACAACAAAGCTGTTGTGACAGGGACTGAGAAGAGATGTGCGTCCATTTGTTAACACAGACGTCTTCAAAGTGCTGACATTGTCAGGCTGGTGCACTGTTCCCAGGCAAACTTCTCCTACAATGACCCACCCCAGGTCCAGTCTCTGTGCATAGGGGGCATTATAAGGTCCATTGATTTTCTGGCGCACCTTGTGTACCTGAAGGATGTCTCTCCCAAGAAGTAGTAGAATTGAAACATCTGGCTCAACATCTGGGATAAGGTGAGCAATTGAGCGGAGGTGAGGGTGGTGTTGGGCTACTTCTGGAGAGGGAATCTCAGTTTTGTCGTCAGGTATCATGCCACACTCTATTAGGGTAGGAAGTGGGAGCTGTACTTTCTTATTGCAGGATTCAATGGTAAAGTCGGAAGCTCTTCTCCCTGTGGTATCAATTGTCCCCGCACATATCCTTAGAGTGTATGGAACCGCACTTGCTTTAAGATTAAAGATATCAAAGAATTCTGGCTTTGCAAGGGATCTGTTGCTCTGTTCATCTAGCACTGCATACATTTTCACTGCCCTTTCTCTCTTGCCAGTGGGATACACAGTCACTAAACAGATTTTCGAGCATGAACGTGCACTCTTGCCTTGTCCACATACTTTAGTGCAATTAGACATCACTGAGGAGAGTGGGGTCTCTTGTTGCTCCCTGCCCTGATCTTTCCCGGGTTCTACAGTCTCTAGTGAGACGTGAGCAGGACCTGGGTGTAGAGCTGCTATATGTCTCTCACTGCCACATTCTGTACATTCTACTTGTATTTTGCAGTCTCTGGCAATGTGATAAGTGGATTCGCAACACTTGAAACAGATGCCGTTCTGTTTAAGGAAGGACATCCGCTCTGCAATGGGTTTGCTTCTAAAGCCTTTGCATTTCTTTAGTTGATGTGTTTTTTTGTGTATCGGGCAATGTCTATCAGGGTTTTCTATGGTGTGTACCTTGTGGATGCTTTGATAGTCTGTGACTTCTGAAGGTACAGTTGTTTTGTGTGTGGATACAGAAGTCCTACCGTGAGGTCTGTGAGGTTTCTCAGGTCTGTGCGATTGATTGCCACTGCTGGTGAAGGCGAAACTAGGATCACTTCGGATTTTCGCTTGCTGTCGGACAAATCTAGAAAACACAGAGAAAGGGGGGAAAGCAACACCATAATCTTCTTTGAATTTACCTCCCACAGACATCCACTTGTCGTGCAGATTTGAGGGTAGTTTCTCTACTATGGGATTGGTGCCTCTAGCTGTATCTAGATATGAAAGTCCTGGCAAGTAGCCATCCTCTTTGGCATATTCTATCTCCAATAGAAGATCACTTAGTTCTTGTAGACGCACATTGTCTCTGTAGCCCACCTTGGGAAAGACTTCAAGTTTTTTCAACAGTGCTCCTTCTATTACCTCAGCGGATCCATACGTTTCTTCTAGTCTTTTCCAGGTCATATTGAGTCCTGCTGCAGGGTTGAACAGGTTTGCTCTTCTCATCCTCTTAGCATGCTCTGCTGACTCGGTACCGAGCCATTTTATCATCAAATTAAGTATGTCTGCTGATGAAAAGTTCAGACCTTCAGTTGCATTCAGAAAGGAGGATTTCCATGCCCAATAGTTTTCAGGACAGTCATCAAATTGGAGAAAGCCTGAGCTAATCATTTCTTTGCGGATGAGATATTTGGTGACATCCACTGCACATTGTTGTTCGCCCATGTAATCTATATGTTGAGGTGATGGGAACACTTGTTTTTTGTTCTTAGGGGTTTCTGGTGCTTCCCTCTTGATTTGCTGGCAGCCGCTGACCTCATGTGGTTGATTGGGCCTGCTCAGGGGGCATGTTGATCTCGGCCTGAATTCCTTTGCTTCAGGTTTAAGAGGCTTTTCCTTCGCATGTGCATCAGTAAGGTTCTGGATGTACTTACTTGGACGATCTGTAGAGGATAGAGGTTTTTCTGGAACCTCTGGGTCTTTATACGATTTTTCACTTCCTGACCGACTAGTTCCCATGTAGGCAGCGGCCTCAGCTTCAGCAGCTGCAGCAGCGGTCTGTCGCTTCAGGATGAGCAATTTTGCTTCTTCTTGTGCTATGGTAGCTTTCTTTTCTGCTAACTCCCGCATCATCATGGCTTCTTTTTCTGCGTACTGTAGCTGGATGCGGGCAGCTTCTGCCTTGGCACGAGCTTTAACTGCTGAGGAACTTGCTGAGGACATCTTGCTAGCCCGTGAAGATCTGGACACATGCGATTGTGCATCCTCTTGCTGGGCACTGGGAATGTTCACCCTGTCTTGCTGTGTTGGCGATAGCGTGTCATCAGCCTGGTACTTTGTTCCTGATCTTAGACTCATGCTGTACTGATGGCGTCTCAGTTTATTCCAGACTGCCACGTGGTTGTCTTTTTACTGTTCTGCTTCGCGTTATTGAACTGTTGTATAACACTAGTCAGACAGCTTAACAATAATTCAGAAGTCAAGAAACGGGAGACATCAAATCTGTATGTATTCTTTTTCCGAATAACTTTGTAAAACTACAACATAAGCATAAACAAACATATGTGTCAGTACATTAAAACATTATACAGCAGCCTCACTCTACCAGTGAAAGTACTTACAGACAATTCCACCATTAGTCCAAGAATAGACAGGAGCTCTTCTACATGCAGTCTGCTTGGATCAGAGAGCAGACATGAAATGAAGGAAATACAGTTCCAGGTTAAAGGTTACTGCCTTAACTGTGAAGGAATTCCTTTTCCTGTGACAAAATAATAACTAACTCTGGCCACTAGATGGCAACAATGTCAAACCAACATTGCAGTATAATCTGTAACAGCACATAGCACATATTACTATGACAATATGGGCAGAACAGTGCAGTGACGTCCTGGGACTGACTCAAGACCCCGTAGAGGGTTGTATCTGCAGGTGCTGTTGTCCATCCGGTAAGGTTACCCATTGCCTCTGGCTTTCATCACGGGGAGAAGTTCAATCTGCGGTGTCAGTGGACAAACATCTATCACCTCATCTTAACCTTTTCAATGCAACCTCCCCCCCACCCCCCTCTTCCCCTATACTGTGGAACTGGACTTTCCCTGCTAATAGTGGACTTTCTATACCAACTTCAGTTTCACTTTGAACTTTTTAATTTTTTTGCTATAATATTTATTTATATAACCTCAGCACATGTATGTATGTGTATGTTAGCATGAATTTTGGATTTTCAGGTTAAAATTTTTATTCACTTTGTTCTTTGCATACATATAGCCATTAATATTGGTATATATATGTGATTTCAATGCACTGCTTGCATTGAGGTTCATCCATTGGAGTACAATAGAGCATTAGAGCATCTTTTTCCTTCACAGGGTTTTTTTACTTTTCCAGCGGGATTTTTTCTTTTTTCATCCATTCATATAGTTATATTCACTATTGGTCAATAATTGTATTTGTTGTCGGATACACTGTCTATTTGGTTGCACTACCGACCTTCAGTTACTGGCACATTGTTTAATTCATTGCTTATATAGCGCGACTATCTCCTTTTTATAATTTTTGTTGCATGGTTTCACATGTTTATTGTGTCGCAGCTTAGCTTCCACTAGCATTTCGTAAATTTTTTCATTAGCCCAGTATTTACCCTACCACTAATATAAAGGAATAGTGGTGTTAAAAAAGCAGTTGTGGGTTTAACCAATCTTTTTTTGTAAAATTCTCCTTTAAGGGGCGTGGCAAGGGGGTGGGTCCTATGACTGCATACTTTTGCTGATAGGTGTCCCTCATTCCCAGAAAGTTGGGAGGTATGTGTTTGTTCTCTTGGAATCTTTCACTTTGACACTGCTACATATACTCTCTGTCAGATCACCTGAAGCCAGGTGACAGATACACAACGTTGGGGTCAGGAGTGCACCGCCATGGTAGTGAACCCTATGGCTGAATGCTGTGGATGGAACTCTGGGTGGTTAAGGATGGCAGGTCCACTGGAGCACTAACAGGGATCCCACAGGGAGCTAGCACCTAAGATTCCACAGAGCGCAGAGTCTAAGATCCAGCAGGTGTTCACCAGAGCCTCTAGTGGTGAGGATGGACTGGGCTGCAACTGGATCCAGGTCGCGGCCCCCAGAGTCCCCCAGCTCACGCTCACAGTAGGCTATAGAGGATAGAGGGGAAGCAGCAGCTCAGGATACAAGAGATAGTGAGGGGATAAGCCAAAGGTCGGGCGACTAGCAGACAAGGATAAACAAAGAACACGCCAAAGGTCAAGGTCACAAGCAGACAGGGATAGTCGAGAACAAGCCAAGATTGGTTAAACAGAGACAGACGTAGCACATGGCAAGCAGGAACCCAAACACACAATAGCTTAACAATAGCTTAACAAACAACGTTGATCAGCACGGCTGGCTTGCAGTGCACAGGTTAATATAGTATTCCCTGATAGGGCCTGGGGTGGAGCCATGCTTAGAGGAGAGATTACTTAAGCAGCCAGGTGAGAGTGGCTGGCCTCTAAAGCAGGACACATGGAGGAGAGGTAGGCTGAGAGACAAACATTACTGCATAACCATGACTCTCTTTTTGAATCCTTTTTTTTTTCTTCAGTAGCACATCTCTGAGTATTATAAATATCCTGGTTACTGTGATGTAATGTGGCGATCCAATTATTGCAGACACATACTAACATTCCATCATAACATCCCATTGTCAGCTCATAAAGTTGATGTTGCTTCTTAACAATATCTTCTTAGTGATATTACAGTCAAACGCTCTTACAGTAAAACCTTGGTTTGAGAGTAACCTGGTTTGAGAGCGTTTTGCAAGACAAGCAAAATTCTTTAATAAATTTTGACTTGATATACAAGTGATGTCTTGATATACAAGTAGAGTCATGTCTACTTGTATATATATATATATATATATATATATATATTTTTTTTTTTCTCTAGTGTGAATGAATGTTAGAACGAATGGATATGGAAGATATAAGGAACAATGTAGGTGATTGACGGAAGGTAGATTGTTTTTAAATGATAAGTAACTTATAGATATTAAGATTAGGTATATCGAACAACTAATGGGAACAATGTATTTGTAAGTGAAGCTTGTATAAATGTAAAAGTATTTTGTATTTGAAAAAAGATAAATAAAAATAAATTGAAAACAGAGTATAAAACAGAACAGAGGCCTAAGCAATATGGTTACATTTATTGAAGATACAACATTTAGCAACATATTGCTACACTTAGAGGCGTCTCTCTTCTCTTTTATACCCTGTAGCTCCTGTTGGATTTTGCTTCTAATCCCCTTGTGGAGACTGCAATTTGTGGATGGACATTTTATGCTTATACTGTACAACTTATCACATTGCTATAATCTTTTTATATGGACTATAAACTGAAAGATTTATGAATAAATGGTCGTGGAACGAATCATTTGAGTTTCCATTATTTCTTATTGAGAAATTTGCTTTGATATAAGAGTGCTTTAGATTACAAGCATGTTTCTGGAACGAATTATGCTTGCAATCCAAGTTTTTACTGTATATTATATACTGTATAGCTATATGGAACATACTCTTACAGTCTGTACAAACACTTGATTTTGCACATATACTGTATGAATTGTCTCTATAGACTGTATACTGTCTCCCACTACTGGGCATAGTTAGTACTGTAAAAAGCTATTCTAAGAGAATTTTTTACCATCTATTAGTCATTGGCAATATTACGTAAGATAATAATAGTTATGTAGAGCTTTCCACCCTGCGGGATGCAGGTTGATTCACAATTACTAATAGAAAAAATTTAATGAAGTAAAATAGTCGAGTTACATTTTTACAGGTATAAAATTACATGTAATCTTGGACCCTTTAGAACATAAATGCTGTTTTAGAATCAGCTATCATTTAAAGGTATTTTATATTAAAATATCAACCTCCGCATTTGCTAGCTGCCAGTTGCAATGCGCTTTGCATTTAAATTGGAGTACCAAAAATAACTAAATCCCCTAGTTAAGTGAAGGGCTTGCTTATTGGGTTCTCTTTATGAAAATATAAGTCGGGCTGCTGTGAAGTGCTGTGAACACAGAAATCTCACAAAAAAGAAATACAATTCCAAGTAGGAAACCCTGTATTTTATGGAATGGCATCAGTATCTGGTGTCAGCTGCAGGTGGCATTGCAGAACTTAAAGTATAACTAAAGGCAACACTTTTTTTTTTAAAGTTAAAGTGGAGATTAACCACTTACCTACTGAGCACTTTCACCCCCTTCCTGCCAAGACCAATTTTCAGCTTTCAGCTCTGTCAGACTTTGAATGACAAATTGCGCCGCCATGCAACGCTGTACCCAATCATCATTTTATTTTTTTAATCATTTTTTGAGACAGATGGAGCTTTCTTTTGGTGGTGTTTAATCACCACTGGGTTTTTTTTTTCTTAACAAACGAAAAAGGACGAAAATTTTGAAAAAAAAAAAAGTTTTTCTTAGTTTCTGTTATAAAATTGTGTAAATAAGTAATTTTTCTCCTTCACTCATGTGCACTACTGAAGCTGCACTGATGGCCACTGAAAGGCTGAACTGATGGGCACTGATGAGGCAGCACTAATGAACACTGATGGGCATTGATTGGCAGCACTGATGGGCACTAGAAAGACACTCACCCAAGCTCTACTGCTGTTGATGAGTGTAGTCTGTGCACTGTGAAATCCATGGTAAAAAAAATCGCCGGCAACCCAAAGCTTCTGACTATAGAAATTTGTTTAGGCACAATAACAGTGTACTATTTCTAACACTAAAATATAAAAAAGAAAAATTTGCGCTAACCTGAGTGAAAGTAAAAGTGTGCTGCAGCTCAAATAGCCTAAATACTTAAAGCTCAAAATATGTGAATAAAACAGAAGGAAGCGTGCATACACTCAGAAATTAAATATATATATATGAAATATAAGGTTTAAAGGGACTACAAAATCCACCTGGTGCAAAAAAAAATATTAATAAATACCAATCAAAAATATGACAAAATTATGAATACCAATCAAAGTGAGAAAATGACAATATGAAAAAATTATTCTAAAAATGACTATATAGAAATAAAAGAATAAAAGTCCATATAAATATCACAAAGTAGCCACGTTCTGAAAAATATATTCTATCCCTGACCTCAGAGTATTAGAATATCAGAATATTAGAAGACCCATGGTTTTTCAGAACGTGGCTACTTTGCGATATTTATATGGACTTTTATTCTTTTATTTCTATATAGTTATTTTTATAATAATTTTTTCATATTGTAATTTTCTCACTTTGATTGGTATTCATAATTTTCTCATATTTTTGATTGGTATTTAAGAATATATATTTTTTTTCCACCAGGTGGATTTTGTAGCCCCTTTAAACCTTATATTTCATATATATATATATTTTTATATGTATTTTTTTCATTTCTGAGTGTATGCGCGCTTCTTCTATTTTATTCACAATAACAGTGTACAATCCACATGATGCTAACGCGTTTCAGCCGTAGCCTTCCTCATAGCATGAATAACCAGAATTCAAATAAAACTTTTATTGTAAAACAGCCCCTTTAAAATGGGGCGGCACAATACTTAATAGATAATCATGAAATAAATTAATTTACACATGTCAACAGACCAAATGAGATGATACCGTCAAATCCACAAAGGAAGGGGAGGATAAAAAAGAGGAAATGGGAATAGATTGGCTGTGTCCCCCTTCATCCACAGAAACCATTATATCCCCTATGGTCGAGGAAACAGATACAGTAGTTCTCAGGCCTGAAACACCATAACTGTCATTTCAGAGTCCACCGTTAGAGGTGCCATAAAATCTTATATGCAGAGACTGACCCAACACCTAGAGAGCCAATAAGCGAAACAGAGGAAATAGCATCTATCAAGCCCCAGGAGTCAAACGCAAGACGCACCATTCAGCCCCTTAAAGACTGACATATGACACATTGGTAGAAAGCTGCAAAGAAATAATTTTTACTACTCAACGGACTAATTATAAGCCAGCTGTGCTTATTACAGGTTTGGTAGCAGGCAACCTGCACACACACACCCCGACACATCTACGCAGGGCTGCTGATAGGGGGGGACCACCGGTCCTCCTGTAGGGGGGCTGGCACACAGGGGGGCCCGGACAGTGAGGGGGATCGGTGCAGCAGCAGAACGATGCCTTGTGTGTATTTCTCCCCCTCTAATCAGCCTTCAGAGTGAGAGACACACAGGGCATTGTTTTCTGTAATTAACTCCCAGGGTTCGGCATTCACATATAAATCGCCCAGCTATTTATCTGTGAATTCTGCAGCTAATTATATGTAACTTTAGGTCTGCAACTTGCTGGAATATGCAAATCACCCCCCCTACTCTGAATGCCACCCACCTGGAGGATGTAAACAGCCACTTCTACACCCATTGAGCCTCCCACCAGATACTGCACTTGCAGAGTGGTTCAGTCCTGCAGGAGAGGTGAATAGAGTGAAGTGGAGTATATGTTTTTTTGGGAAGCAAAGGTGAACAGGTAGGGTTCAGAGGTACACAGTGAAGGGCAAAAGGGGTTGGATGCATGGATAGGGGGGCAGCGCCCTTGCACCCTGCATTACAAACTGCCACTGGTGGTCATTGCACCCATTAATGGCTGTGTAGTAAGCCATCATCGGATGTCTCGGTTCACAGACACAGTATACAGCACACCTCTCTGACAGACACCTATTAGCAAAAAAGTATGTAGGCAAAGGAGACATGGAGAATTAATAAATGGTTGATTAAACCCACAAGAGCTTTTTTTTTATCACTGCTATTTCTTTATACTGTATATATATTTCCTATCCCTACTTTGAACTTCACCTCCCTTACCCTTGCATATCTGTACATTAACTCCTTCATCTCCATCCTCCCACTATATGGGACCTGTACATTAACGTCTTCACCTCCTCCCTCCTCTGTGTACATTTAGGTCTCATGCACACTGGATGTTTGGCTATCTCTCTTAGATGCCCTTTCCTCCTTGCAGCAGTGTGTAAAAAATGTGTAACGCATTTAGGTGCGTCATGCGCTTGGACGTTCTGAAATTAAATTAACGCTTTTAGATGCATTTACACACGTTTAGGTACATCAAGAGTTTTTTCTGGCAAAACGCTGCTACTCCTGGACGCACTGGCAGTTTTTTTTTTCCACCAAATGCCCTTGCCCTTTTAAACTCCTCTAAATGCCTATGTGTGCATGGACACAAAGTCTAACATGCAGGGTTTAGAGGCAGAAAAAAAATACAGATACTCAACAGCAGCGCCCAGTGTGCATGAAGCTTAAGGGTAGTTCCACAGTCCTCAATGTCCTTAGGCTTAGCCCACTAGGGAAATTAGTTAATCTGTGTTTGCCATTATCCAGAAATACTATATAATGCTGGCTAAGACCCCAGGCCCTTCCATGGGGGTCCTAACTGGCACACTACAACACATTGCGCTCTACATTCTTCTAATGGGAATAGGAAGACCTCTAGTGGTCGAACAGGGAACTGTGCCTTACCCACTATACTTGGGGCGAGATAATACAAGAAAACTCCTTGTTTCCCTCTTAGCACCCCTTACACCGCCCTCCCCTGTGCCATCTAACTAACATGGGCAAAAGATGGTGCACCCAACACTTGAATTTTTTTTTACACAAAACTGTGTTATACACATTTTAAGGTACATAGGAAATATATGAATTTCACAAAAAAATGACAGTGCTGCGGTTTGAAAAGGAAAGGTCATTTTTTATAACATTAACATTTTTATAACATTAAAGAGGAACTGCAGTCTGCTCACATAATTTGTAATAAAAACATCCTTGCCATTCTGAAGCTTCCCTTCAACCACTTTGCATATTATTTTATATATACTGTGGTTCTGTACTTGCCAAATATGCTGCAGAAATCTCCCTCCACTGAGTCTGGCTGAAACCATTTTAACTGTGGGCAGTTGAAGCTGCTGCCTGTTCACTTCTTGGATTTACACAGACACACAGAGGCACACCTCCAGCAATGCAGCTCTCATTGGCCCTCTTTTGACTCATCCCCCTCCCTTCCTGGCAAACTCTCACGAGAGTGAGAGAGAGAGAGCTGTGCATGATGTCATAAGCCTAGGCTTTTTACCAGACAAGAAACAGGAAGAGGGCTGTATAAGGTATTTACTGGTAGAATGTTTTACTATCCAAAGTTACAACAACAAGGGCAAAAGATTTAATAGATGGAAAGATGAAAAAATAACTGAAGTCCCGCTTTAAACTACAATATGGCTTGTGCAGCAATTGTATATTATCATAATTTGCTATATTTTTTCCATGAAAATTTACATTGAGCTTCCATTGTGACTCGTGGTTATACAGATCGATGTATGGTAGCAGCAGTAAAAGTAAATATCCAACAACACTATGTACCAGGATCAGCATAAATTGTAGCAGGTCACCTTAAGTGCCACAAAAGACGGTAGTGAGATTGGATTTACTGTGATCAGGAGACTATGCCACCAAATGCATTAAACAAGAAGTATGATATCCTAGGTGGATGCAGCATCGGTCCAATGCTGCATCTGTCCCTCGCCATCTCTGCACTGAGAACCGAGCCATCGAACACTACCGCTCAGTGGGAGGAGATCGCTGTACCAACCTCGCATGGTTAGCACAGCGACTTCCAACTGGAGCTTTCAGGTTTTTTTCCTGCAACCCGTCTGTTTTTAGTGGACAGGATTGGATCGGATGCCGGCGTGTGTCAGCAGCCACATGTCTGCAAACATCTGACTCTCCATAGAGAGCTATGGCTGGTCCGATCAGGTCCGCCTGAAAAACTGACAGGCGGACCCGATTGGTCCATCAGTGTGAAAGGGGCCTAAATGCTGATCCCTTCACTGTGTAGAAGGAGGGAGAGGCCACTTAGGTGTGGCTATTGTAATAGATCGGTTCTGGCCCAACACCAGAACTATTCCCTTATTCTGCCGCTGGTTCGTATCTATGGTGATATGAGGGCATGCTTCAAGACTTACAAACTGAGAGCAGACGCATCAGTGTGTCTTCTTCCCCATATGTGGCACAACACAACACAGGAAGTTCTTTTATTCAAATTCAACTTAAATAGACAAAGTGACATACACAATCGTCATCACAAACATATACATATGATTGGTTGTTTCCATATATGGTCGTCTTCCTCTCAAGTCTATTTCTTCCACGTGTCCTCACATTCCAGGACTCTGCAGCCATTTTGCTTTACACTGTGGGTTGGGCCGGATGGAGTAAGTTGAAGCAGTGAATTAAGCAGTGGGGGATGGAAGAAACATCTGTTTTGTCATTTTATGTAAGGGAAAATATTACTGTCTGGTCTTATGGTTTACCCAAACACACACATGATAATACTTCTAACTTATATCCTTAGTTAGCATACATTAACTTTCTAGTTCCCAATATGAACATCAATAAGCTTCTTATTGTACAAATATATCCCAGGGTGTGTGTGCACATCAAATCTTCCTTTAAAGGAGTGTTTTCATTATTCCTTACAGACACATTCTCAAAAGGATACTAGTTACTCTAAATTCCTGGGGTGGGGGGCAGTGAACCATATGTGCAGCTGTATACAAGAGTCATTTAACCTATACTAAATTTCTAAACCCATATTTGAGTAGATAATAAAGAGAAAGATCATTCATATAAAATTATCATTTTATAAACTCCATCACAGTCCCCCCTTAAAATGACTATTTTATCAGTACTGTCCCTATGCTATATAACCTCACTCGGCCCCCTCAACATCAGAATATTTACTTTTGACTACTATGAATGGAACTCTGGGTGGTTAAGAAAGGCAGGTCCACCAAAGAACCAACACAGATCCCACAGGGAGCTAGAGCATAAGATTCCCCAGGGTGCGGAGTCTAAGAGCTAGCAGGTGTTCACCAGAGCCTCAAGTGGTGAGGATGGCTTGGGCTGCAGCTATCTCCAGGTCGCAGTCCCCAGAGTCACCCAGCTCACACTCTTAGTAGGCTACAGGAGAACAGTAAAAGAATAAGCCAAAGGTCGGGGTAACCAGCAGACAAGGATAAACATAGGACACTATTCTTTCCCTTATCATTTGAGAATGTTATATGTATTAGTAACAGGTAAGGACTGCAATGGAGCATACGGTCCCTCATCCTCCTCCTTTATTGGATCTCTAATATCACCTAAATTCAAAAAAGTAGGAGTCACCTCTTCAGCTGCCTTTCCCAACAGCTTCTTCATACAGGGCAGAAAACAGCAAACCACTATCGCAGCTAATGTAAGCAGCATCAAAATTGCTATGCCTGTTTGAGTACAAATGCGTTGCCACCCACTCATCCACCCAAAATACTGATCCCAGGGATCAGTCAGTCCTGAATGTCTTTTTAACTCTTTTAAGAGTTCCTCTAATTTCCTAATGGCCAAGGTTACCTTACCATTTTGGCCTGTATTGTCCGGAATGTACGTACAACATGTACTTGTCCCAGGTAACATTTTACACACACACCCATTTTCAGCTAAAATCATGTCTAAAGCCATATGATTTTGGAAAGTCATTTGTGAAGTGGCCTCTAGTTGTTCAGCTAAACCCTGGAGTGCATCCCTGGTATAGTTAACGAACCTCTGTTGGTTATAGTAAATATGATTAATCCAATCTACATTCTTATTTACAGTGATTATGGGAATCAGGGACTCAAATCCTGCAGCTACTTGATCTCTTGCTTTGAATTCATCTGGGACCCCCCTTGGGACTCCTATGGCATCTATATATATATGAAGGTCAAAACTACCAGCTGGGGCACTTCTACGCTTCCTGCTGGATTTAGATGAGTGCTCCCCTTTTACTACTAGGTCATCTCCCGAAAAGATGTGCGGGAGCATTATGACTTCAGCAAGTGCATATTCCCCTGTCCATCAGCCTGGTAACCTAGTCCTAATCTTCATGTTCCCACAGATCCAATACATGTCTCCCAAAGACTGAGTTTGATTCTGCACCATATCTGTGGATACACTACTGTAGGAGGCACAGTATCCCATCGAGAAGTTCCCTAAGAACTTCCCTATTCCCTGGTAGTTCCCATAACATAGAAAAAATTGGGGGAAAATCGCGCTGACCCGTGACCAAACACTATGACAGTGATGAAATGAAATGACCAAAAGAACATAAGATCTACTAAATAAACAATAAAATCAAATGTATACAAAAGAGATTAAATGATGTGCTGTGATCTATATCAAATAAGTATAGTCCATATAGTGTAAATTAGTCCATCACAAAGATCCTTAAATAAATCCTTATAAGTGACACCAGTGCTCCGTGAAAATTCATATAAGTTGTGTCCGCATACATCTGTGACTTTCCACCACCAAATAGCAGGATTTCTCCTTACCAGCTGTATATGCCCCCCCTGACAGAGGGTCAATTTAGCCAGAAATCAAAATGTATCTCCCACGAATCACCGCAGCACACAACACATAGGATTCCTAGGATGGCGTCCTCCGATTTCCATCAATGGGCACATGAATATAAAAAGAATGGAACACACTCCACATAGTGCGTTAAACTTTCTAAAATTTATTCCATTAAAATAAAGATACACTTACAATTGTGCAGTTCAAAAATTCGCCTGTATTACGTCTGGTGTGCCGGCCGTAGCACATTCAACAGACACCCGTCCTTGTCGGAAGTGATAGAGGTGACGTCAGTGCGTCGCTCCGCCCTACGTCCGTTTCCTAAAACCTTACTTCTTCCAGGGGCACGGGCGGCGCACTGCGTCACCTCCATTTATACTGCAGAGCAACCAAGCCTCGTCTTGGATCCTCACCATCCACCGGACATGCGCAGCCTCTCTAAGCGTCACTAAATGTGAACGCTGGCCGCATACATTATCCTAATTAGCTAGGCTACTGGGGAGCGCATGACACATCCAGAGTCTCCACCTTCATACAAAGGCATCCCCAGCGCTATTGTGGATCGAATCCCATATTGGGTTATGTGTGTGATCTGATGCGCACATAAACTCGTATGAGAGCTTGGCATATTTTTATACAATCTGTCCATACTGCTTAATCTGGTCCGGCCCAGTGGTCAGTTGGACCGGAAATCCGATCAAATAAAAAAATAGGGGCCACTCAGCATCACAGCTAGAGTGACACCTAGTGGACCCCTATCAGAACATTCCCAAGAGACAGAGACGAACTTGCTAAAAGTGTCGGTCCATGACCCAAATATGTACAAGTTCATCTATTACTGACCCGCTCTAACTGCTTCGCCAGCAATTCAGGGATAAATTGCCGGGCTTACAGAGAGAGCACGAAGATACATCTCAAAACATATATTAAAAATATATTAAAAAATTACACTTGACCACAGTGATCAAAACAACCCAGGCCCAATAGTTGGACCGGAAGTCCGGTCAATGTGGATGTAGGTGACACTCTCCAGCCGCCACAAGAGTGACCCCTAGTGGACAATATGCAAATAGATCTCCTCATGAATGGATAGGCACTAAAAAGTGCCAGTCCAGATTCACGGAAAACCAAAAATTGCATATTTTCGACGGAGTCCTATGTCTCCTACATATAGCTTATCAAAGATTAAAAATATTTAAACTGAAACCCAAAGATAAATGTCTCAAATATTCGATGGGAATCAATAATTCTACACCCTAATTTAAGAATTCCATAAAGAGCATGTGTTCCATTAATAAAGTAACAAAGCACCAAAAAGGAGCGAAAAAAAGAGGGCCAGAGCTTTATAAACCCAATCCCAGCGTTAATGCTGAGAGGGGGAAATAAGGACATCAGTTACATCTATGCTGTCATGATAGACCACATAGTAACGTATAGACACCTACTTTAATCAAAAAAATTGTGATATGAAATGGGAACTAACCCATTCTATAAAAAACCTAATTACTAAAATTAATTAAGAGGTGCCCAATAATACTATAACTAAATTGTTCCTAAGTGATGACATTAACTAATAGTCCGTGGATGTGTGAAAAACCCACCAAGTGGTGTATCGTATGAAAATTACATAACGCACACATGATTGTGATAGTACCATATTTAAAAACCTAAACCATACTATAAACATAAACCGAAAACGAATGTAATACAAATAATAAAATAACTTAATATGTGATCATGGTTCAACTAGTGAATCAATGTCTATACATTCAAGAGTTGTTAATAAATGCGTTGACGTCTGTGTCAACGTTTAACCCAAAGGGGACGTATGTCTTTAGTTTATGTATCCAAGACATTTCTTGTTTGGAGATCTCCCGCACTAGTGAGCTCCCCCTCCAATGGGGTTTGTACTTATCTATTCCCATATAAAGAGTATTAGACGGATCTCTCTGATGTACTTCATCGTAATGTCGAGAGACCGAATGTTTGGGAAACCCTGCTTTAATATTACTAATGTGCTCATTCAGTCTTACTTTTAGAGCCCTTTTAGTCCTCCCCATGTATTGTAACCCACATCGGCATTGAATAAGGTAGACCACTCCCTCTGTGGCACAGGTAATAAACGGTTCTACTACAAACGCCCTAGAAGTGCTAGTAGACATAAAGTTACAGATCTTTCTGTCTTTGCACCTATTCATAGAGCAAACTCGACAGGTCTTACAGCGATAGTACCCCGTAAGGTTTTGAAAGAAAACTCTATTAGATTTCGGGGGATCCGAGACACTGGGGGCAATCTTATTGCCGAGCGAAGAGACCTCCTTAAAAATGATTTGGGGTTTCGCCGGCAGTATATCTTTCAAAACTTGATCGCTTTCTAAAATGTGCCAGTGTTTCTGTATCAGTTGTTTCACCTGTCGATGCTGTAAAGAGTACGTTGTGATAAAAGGCATGGAAATCTTTTTGGTCCCCGCTTGGGGTGGTTTATCCACCAAAAGTAGAGACCTATCCATCTCTCTGATTTCCTTTACCGTCTGGGCCAATACTCGAGAGTCATAACCCTTTTCAACAAATCTGGCTGACATCATAGACGCCTGCGTGTCAAAAGTGTCAACCCTAGTGCAGTTGCGTCTAAGGCGTGTGAACTGCCCCCGAGGGACAGCCTTCAGCCAAGGTTCGTGATGGCAACTGTCCAAGGCAATGTATGAGTTATGATCCGTTGCCTTGAAATAAGTTGATGTCACGAATCTGCCATCTTCCACCCTGATTGTTAAATCCAGAAAGTTAATCTGCTCCGTACTGGCTTCAAAATAAAATTGAATACCCCTTTCGTTATCATTGAGGGATGCCATAAAGCTCAACAGGTCCAACTCTGTGCCATACCATAGGAGGAGGACGTCATCAATGTAGCGAGCCCACAGGGCCAGTTCCGGCCTCCTGGGGGCATCGATGACGTCCTCCTTCCACTTGGCCATGAACAGATTGGCCAGACTCGGGGCGTATTTAGCCCCCATCGCCACGCCTCTATCCTGACGGTAGAATTGTTGGTCAAGCAGGAAATAGTTATGTGTGGCGGCATAACTCAATAATTCCATGATGAAATCGGTCTGAGTTGTTGGTAATCCAGAGTCCCTTGTTAGATATAATTTCACTGCCTCCAACCCCAACCTATGGGGAATGATGGTATATAGCGAAGTTACATCCGCTGTTACCATCCAAAGACCATTTTTTGGTGTGAGTCCTGTTAGAAAATTGATCACCTGTTTGGTGTCCTTGATGTAGGAGGGGATCTTCCTCACCAACGGTTGGAGATAGTGATCAATATATTTGCCCACCCGGGACGTGATCGAATCTATCCCACTCACAATGGGACGTCCCGGGGGGCAAATAAGACTCTTATGGATTTTGGGGAGGTAGTAGATAATTGGGATGCGGGGAGCAGCAGGCACCAAGAACAATTTCTCCTTCTTAGTAAGGATACCTATACGGGAACCTTTGTCCACGATAGTCTCTAGTTCTTTCTTGTACCTAATAGTGGGGTCCCTGTTTAGGGGAGTGTAAGTCTCACTATCCCCGACAATCCGATTTAATTCTGACGTGTAGTCACAGCGATCTAAAACCACTATACCACCCCCCTTATCAGCTGGTCTAATGACCAGTGATTTGTTTTGACACAGGGAATCTAAACCCAATTCCAATTCCCGTGACATCTTAGTTTTTTTGACTTTGATGTCTTCGAGATCCCTCAGTACCACGTCCTTAAACACCCTAATGGAAGGGGCAAGAGAACCTGGGGGGTTGAAAAGTGAGGCATTCGATAAGCCAGAATGTTGAAATTCGGTCCTAATCGATGTACCCTCCATGATTGGATTAAGGGTTATGTACCGCTGGATATTAAGCTTACGTACATATTTATGCACATCCATAAAGGTCTGGAACCCGCTCATACTTCTCGGTGGAGCGAATTTCAGGCCCTTATCTAGAAGCTTTTTCTCGGGCTCCGTTAATACCTGTTTACTGAGGTTAAATATTCCAGTCCCTAGACTCTTTTTCTTTTTTGCTGACTGGGCCTGCCTCCCCCCTCTAGTTCCTCTCTTGACTCTATAGGCCTTCTTGGGCCTTGGCTGTTCCTGGGAAAATCCCAATTATGGCTCCTCTGCCCGCCAAAGGGTTCGTCATAATAACCAAACCCTTGTTGGGCATGGCCTTGGTCGTATCCACCCTGATAGTAGCTACCCTGATCCCGGTATCGTCTCGGTGAGTCATAAAACCCTCTTTCATTATATCTCACAGGGGTTCCCATGTCAGACAAAGGAAAAAAACGGTTACGCATAGGAACATTGGAAGCCTGATTTCCATCCTCCCTATTTTGACCTGGGGGACCATCCCAATATTGACCCTGAGAGTACTGAGGTGGTCTCCTTTGGCCCATATCCCAAGATTGCGATGGGGCTAACCGAGAGTTTTGGGTTTGATGATCCCATTTATGACTGTTCTTACTCTTTTTCCCCACTGGGGGTGGCGCTGAGCTTTTTTTAGATGGTCTTGCTTGGTTTTGATTACTCATGGCTCTATTGTTATTTTTGTTAGGGGTATCTCTTTTTAGTAAAGAGGAAGCCTCACTCTTAAGTTGAGTAAGGATAGGATTGGCACTTGCCTCATTGGATGTTATCCCTGGGGGCAAGGTATCCATTGCATTACCCCCCTCATTCTGTGATGCCAACTTTCTTTGCCAAGCAAAAATAAGGCCGGACTGATAGTCCTCCTTATCCCTAATGTATTTTTTCTTTTTTTTAATTTTTTGATCTCTATCCTCTTTTTCAAGAGTTTTTAAGAGAATCTTTGAGCACTCTTTGTACTCCTCCCCCGTATTGAAAGGTGCTAATTTTTCTTTCACAAGTTTGACCTCAATGTCAAGACGTGTGAGTTTCTCCCGCTTCCTTTCTGTGAGGAAACAGAGAAAATTCACACCGGAGTCATTAAAGTATTTGAACCAGCTTGTGAGATCTGATTCACCTATTTGGGGACTCACCTCCCATCTCAAGCTCCTAGGGACCATACAAGCTTTTATGTAAGTCTCCAGGAATACAATGTCCCATTGTGTGTGTATTTCTGATGTCGTGAGGTTTTTTAATCGCATAAATAAACCATTCACATCTGATTCTGAGGAAATAGGGTTTGTGTCAAACACACCCTCTGTGTCAACAATCCTAGATGCTCTAAAATCAAAGATGTCCATAGTAAACTGGACAACAATGTGTAAAGCTGCAGTGAATAAGTAGATAAGTAAATGAGAAAAAGGAATAAAACTGCGCTAAACAAGCTAATTTGAGAGAAAAGCCCCAGATGCTCAATCTAATAGCTTAGTGTATATTGGGAGCTGCGATTTAAATTGTGAACTACCATACAAGGTGAAATTAGAAAAAATTGGGGGAAAATCGCGCTGACCCGTGACCAAACACTATGACAGTGATGAAATGAAATGACCAAAAGAACATAAGATCTACTAAATAAACAATAAAATCAAATGTATACAAAAGAGATTAAATGATGTGCTGTGATCTATATCAAATAAGTATAGTCCATATAGTGTAAATTAGTCCATCACAAAGATCCTTAAATAAATCCTTATAAGTGACACCAGTGCTCCGTGAAAATTTATATAAGTTGTGTCCGCATACATCTGTGACTTTCCACCACCAAATAGCAGGATTTCTCCTTACCAGCTGTATATGCCCCCCCTGACAGAGGGTCAATTTAGCCAGAAATCAAAATGTATCTCCCACGAATCACCGCAGCACACAACACATAGGATTCCTAGGATGGCGTCCTCCGATTTCCATCAATGGGCACATGAATATAAAAAGAATGGAACACACTCCACATGCGTTAAACTTTCTAAAATTTATTCCATTAAAATAAAGATACACTTACAATTGTGCAGTTCAAAAATTCGCCTGTATTACGTCTGGTGTGCCGGCCGTAGCACATTCAACAGACACCCGTCCTTGTCGGAAGTGATAGAGGTGACGTCAGTGCGTCGCTCCGCCCTACGTCCGTTTCGTAAAACCTTACTTCTTCCAGGGGCACGGGCGGCGCACTGCGTCACCTCCATTTATACTGCAGAGCAACCAAGCCTCGTCTTGGATCCGCACCATCCACCGGACATGCGCAGCCTCTCTAAGCGTCACTAAATGTGAACGCTGGCCGCATACATTATCCTAATTAGCTAGGCTACTGGGGAGCGCATGACACATCCAGAGTCTCCACCTTCATACAAAGGCATCCCCAGCGCTATTGTGGATCGAATCCCATATTGGGTTATGTGTGTGATCTGATGCGCACATAAACTCGTATGAGAGCTTGGCATATATTTATACAATCTGTCCATACTGCTTAATCTGGTCCGGCCCAGTGGTCAGTTGGACCGGAAATCCGATCAAATAAAAAAATAGGGGCCACTCAGCATCACAGCTAGAGTGACACCTAGTGGACCCCTATCAGAACATTCCCAAGAGACAGAGACGAACTTGCTAAAAGTGTCAGTCCATGACCCAAATATGTACAAGTTCATGTATTACTGACCCGCTCTAACTGCTTCGCCAGCAATTCAGGGATAAATTGCCTGGCTTACAGAGAGAGCACGAAGATACATCTCAAAACGTATATTAAAAATATATTAAAAAATTACACTTGACCACAGTGATCAAAACAACCCAGGCCCAATAGTTGGACCGGAAGTCCGGTCAATGTGGATGTAGGTGACACTCTCCAGCCGCCACAAGAGTGACCCCTAGTGGACAATATGCAAATAGATCTCCTCATGACATGTGTAATTACCGGAATATATAGTAATACCCTCCCCGGGCTTGGATGTCTTAGTTATTATGGGATATTCTCTTTTCCATGTTTTTGCACTGGAAGGAAACAGTGGAAGTATTGGTTAACAGGCTCAGAAAGCACTCCTCTTGAGTGGGAGGTATGTTTAATGGCACTGTTCCCAAATGGGGTCTAGCTCCACCACACACATAACAGTTGGACCTATTATGTTTCCCTACACTATACCTCATCCATTCTAGCCACAGGTTGACATCCGAGAAACCAGTCTCTGCTGCCATTGTGTCTTCAAATGTGGGATCAGCTATGGCCACCATATCTTCTAGGGTGCGCATATGTACATGTGGTTTAAGGGGATCACTTGTTGGTTGAAGGGCCTCCCATTCAGATGAATTATACATGTCTTTAACTTGGAACTGTCCACTTGGTCCCCTATTCTCCCCATCATAACGTACTCCCATAACATATGTGCCTGCATCCGTAGGACTGGGATTTTTTATGGTCAGGGTGAGTTTCGTGCTATATCCCTTTTCCCCATCATGACTTGACCATATGCCTGTTTTTAATAAGGTCAATCTGCTGAGTAATGACTCTCCATATTTGTCTTTCCTGTTCAGGGCACTCTGTGGCTTATATCCCCAGTCATCCCCTGTATTCCAACCCACAGATTCCCAGTGGTCACAGTTTACTATGTCACATATATATATATTTCCGGAGGTGATCAGCGTCCGGAACAAGCTACACTGCCAGTTAAATGGAGGGGGAAAGATTATAATACAGAGATCAAATATGAAGGTAGCTACATGTGTGTCTGATGAATTATACCAGAATTGTGTTACACCATCTATTTGTTTGATAGCCACCTCCTGTGCGTGCACAGTTGCTATAAGAAAAAAGATATATAGTTTCATTCTGATGCTGGCGGTGCACTGCCCTCAGGAACTGGAGCCTTGTTGCATATCTTGGCTCTAGGGAATGTTTTCAGAGGAACTTCTTAACCATCACCCAATCACCAGGAAGTATACTGTAAGTACCGGTATCTAGATCAGGATCTGTAATGGAAGAATATCCTCGTACATAGATGTTAGTTAATTGTTTTACACATCACATAATCTATCAAAGTATCATACTGTAATTGCAACTGTTGTGGGTAATAACAACCTAACAGGGTGATAAGATGCGTGAAACGCTAATGTGGTACCTAGGGCCAACCATATTTCTTTTGTGACTGTAGCAGCGAACGCAGGACCTTGATCACTCTCTATCACCTATGGTACCCCATATCTGCAAACCAACTCCAAAAGCAATTTCTTAGCCGTGGTCTTCGCCGTCTGATCTGCGACTGGATAAGCCCCGAGCCACCCTGAGCCTTCCGGGGTTGCATGCTAGGCATGTGTGGCAGGACTTGCAGTATTGATTAGTCAAAGTAGTTATTCCTGGAGCTACATAATGTTTGTTTTTAAGTGAGTTCATCAAAGTCTTTGAAAGATGGGTTGCTCCATAGGCCCATTGCACCACAGCTGGGTACAAAGCTCTGGAGAGACATGGACGGGTCCCTACAGTCCAAAGATCATCCACCGGTACTGCTACAAGGTGAGTTAAGGCATTGGGATCTGGGCATCCAGAACAGAGGGTAGACGGGTGGTTTCCGCCTTCATGAATTCAAAGCAATCATGTCCATCTTCATCTCGGGTAGGAGCAGGTAGGTCTGTGTTCTCTTCTTCCTGTTCGTCCAGAGACATGTCATGATATCCCCCTTGGACAAGAGGAAGGAGAGTAGCAGGGTCGAGTCACTGGCATCGAAGTAAAGTCACACCGTCAGGCATGAGGAAACTGCATCGCAACCAGAGGACAAATACTTGGGTTGCACCTGATACAGAATGGCAGAGAGATAGTGAGGGGCAAGCAGCAGAAGGGGATGGGCCAGAACAATGTCTGAAGTTCAGTCCAGCAGGGCCTGGGCAGCAAAAACAGCTCAGAAACATGACGGACCACCTCTGGCAACTGGGTCCAGGTGGGTTGAAAAGTAAGTCCATGATTTTGTGTCAACACCCCTGAGGCGTGGCCCAGTATCTCAGACATGAACAGGCAAAAGGGCTTTCCATAATCAGGGAGACTGAGTGCAGGAGCAGCGGTGATCGCCTTTGTTCAAAAGGTAAAAAGTTAGTGAGCGCTTCTACGGACAGCGCAAAGGGGACACATGGCAGGGAGTCATACAGGGGTTCCATGAGAAGGGAAGCCGCAGGTATCCATGCTCCTCAGTAAGAGATCAGGCCCAAAAAAAAAAGCATGTAGGACCTTAGCATCACCGGGGGCCGAAATGGGCTGTATGGCTTCAGCTCACGCTAAATCTATGACAGCGAAAATATTTCTGCAGACAGGGGCACCCCAGACAGAAGAGGGTGTGGAAGGATAAGCTCGCTCACTGCTATAAGGTCCTGTATTACTCTGGGCGGGCCACTATCAGCCCTATCCGTATCGGATAGGTTCTCTCAAACCCGGTACGAAAGCACTTGATATTAGGCTTGTGCAATTCGTTTCGTAACGAATTGAAATTCGTCCGAATTTAGCAACTTTCGGACATTCGGAAGCATTCGAATTTCCGAACAAAGCAATTACGAATAAGACCGAATCCGAAATAAATTATACCGCAAATAGCGAATGCCCGAATGTCTTCGGCATAATTCGTTATGAAAAAGTTACGAATGTACGAATCCATACGAAGCACAATAACACTCACTCTGCTCTGCTCTCTGCTTCTCCCACACCGTGCTGAACTCCCTCTCAAAATGGTGTACAGGGGCGGAGGTTATAGCCGCATGTAAAAAACGAAAGTAAAATACGAGATTTCGAATCCATTCGAAGCACAATAACACTCTGCTCTGCTCTCTGCTTCTCCCTCACCGTGCTGAACCCTCTCAAAATGGTGTACAGGGGCGGAGCCTATAGCCGCATGTAAAAAACGAAAGTAAAATACGAGATTTCGAATCGTTACAAATAACCGCTATGTATTTAGAAAAGTACAAATCCATTCGAAGCACATTAGGCATAATAGGCAGCGTCGTTGTGAGAGAGACACGGAAAATTACGAATCAACGAACCCAAAAAAAGTTACGAAAGTAGGAGTTGTGTCCAGAATCAACGAAAAACAACGTACTCTACCGAAAGTACGAATTATAAGGCAACAAAAAATTCAACGAAAAATGTCGCTTGCAAAAATACGAATGAGTCCGAACACGAAAAATCCCGTCTAGCAAAATTACGAATGATTACGAATCAACAGGACCGGAAAGAAACGAACCGAAACGGAACAAATTTTTCCGTTGTGCACAAGTCTACTTGATATTATGCGATAATGCGATTTGTAATGTAACCTGGTATTGAAGGCATCACAGGGCAATAACCGGTGGGCAGTAAAAGCTGCCACCTGCATTCACCACAGGGCACAGGGGGTATAGGGATAGGGATGGCTGGGATGAGGGTGGAGGAAGGCCTGCTTGCAAGGGGAGGGACTACTGTAGGAGGTCCTCAAACTTACAACTACATGAGGGGCAGAACCCGGGGACCTCCCACATGCCTCACACGCCCAGTAATGGCTACCAGGACAGGGTGGAGGCAGGCTTTGTTCTCGTTGAGATAATATGGACATACATTTCTATGCAAGCCCTATGCAAAGTTCAACACTTAAATGATACTAGAACATTTAAAACCTAGTAACCCTTGTGAAACGTCGTTCCGTTCCTGCACGGAAGGTAAGTACTCTTTAGTAATATGACACTATGTCATCTTTCTCAAAACAAACAGATCTCTTAACTTCCTAAAATGCATAAACAAAAAGTGTGATGAATCAAACAACACTAATGTTAAATTTGGAATGAAGTAATGGGTCAACATATCCTATAAGCAATCCAACGACTTAAAGTCAATGTCAGGAGATATGACAAAAGATATCTCACCCGTGCTTTAGAAGGGGATTTAATACATACTGCAGTTAGAATTAAAGCCCTCTAAAGCTTAACTATATTGGATAAGTCAAGCACATGTTAAACCACACTTCAATAATCCTAAATGGCAAAAAGAAAAGACTAGTAGTGAAGAGGTCTCCCTACTCTTAGTTCTGATCAGATTCTGCTATGGGGCAGAATCTGCCCTCCACTATATCCTGTGAATAGTTCCAAATAGCTACGGAGCAAAAGCTCAGCCTAAAAATAGACAGCAAATGTAAAAAACTCCTGACCGCAGAATGAAAAAGTACACTTAGGGTTAAAAATCAGCCATAGGCTAGAAGGAATGTGAAAGGGTTAAACGTCTTGGAAAAAAGAACCACAGCAGTACATTTAAAAACCATTCCTCTCTTTTTTTTCTCAGAGAATAGGCAGCAAGCCTCCACTAGGAGAGAAAAGGAGGGCGGGAAATTTGACTTCCTCCACACATCGCTCTAAATGCTGTGAAACAGAAAGGTGGGGGCTATCTGCCTGCGTTTCAGCTTCTGTCCCAAAATTAGCTGTAACAGACAGGCAACCGGGGTCTTAATGCCCAATATACCTCCCAGAAATCATATACCTGTATGAGCTGAACTAAAACCCCAACCACCTCCACATGCACAGGTAGGGCATAAACAAACAATAAACAACATACACAGGATTAGAAAATAACACGCTATTTCAGCCCAGCTGTCTGTATGGAGGTAAAATTCAACCCCAAACCTACCTGGTTTGGTTTATATATATCTAAATGAGTGGAGTCAGCCTCTTTATGAACTACGACGCTTCAGCAAATAATGGAAGCTTCAGCAAGGAATCCAGTGACTCGATACACACATATATATATTAATTTAATCTACCCTGCGTCTTCTCTTTAATCCGAGTCTTACTAAAGAAAACGGACAAGGAATCCCGCACACATAATTATTTATTTAATGACACGCTCTCTTCAATCGGAGTCTTACTAAAGAGAACGGACAAGGAAATTCTGTGTCTAAACCTACCTTATGACACCTCTCTCTTGAACCAGGGCTAGCCCGGCAAGGAATTATTGTGTCCTGCCTTCACACACAGACAGTTCGCTGAAATAGCCACATTCAAGTCAACACAGAACAAAACATAACACAAATAACAGCCGGCAGAATAGGTCGACGGGTTCTTATTAAAACGACTTTTGGACAAGAAATTACCCGTCTTATCGTGGCATGGAGCAGCCGACGGACCGTAAGCGAAATCGAGGGTGACGAGGCAGAAAAAACACAGGTAAGGAATATAACAGTCTCCTCTTATCGTGTATTACGAAGTTGCGCAGGCTCCGATCCACCAAGCACGTCTCAATTAACTGGCAGTCACATCTAGATCGGTTACAAACAGCACACAGTCCACAAAAGTCCACGTTGGAAGCGCCAATTGTACTAGATCGGTTCTGACCCAACACCAAAACTATTCCCTTATTCTGCCGCTGGTTCCAAACTGAGAGCAGACGCATCAGTGTGTCTTCTTCCCCATATGTGGCACAACACAACACAGGAAGTTCTTTTATTAAAATTCAACTTAAAGAGACAAAGTGACATACGCAATCGTCATCACAAACGTATACATATGATTGGTTGTTTCCATATATGGTCGTCTTCCTCTCAAGTCTATTTCTTCTACGTGTCTTCACATTCCAGGACTCTGCAGCCATTTTGCTTTACACTGTGGGTTGGGCCGGATGGAGTAAGTTGAAGCAGTGAATTAAGCAGTGGGGGATGGAAGAAACATCTGTTTTGTCATTTTATGTAAGGGAAAATACTACTGTCTGGTCATATGATTTACCCAAACACACACATGATAATACTTCTAACTTAAATCCTTAGTTAGCATACATTAACTTTCTAGTTCCCAATATGAACATCAATAAGCTTCTTATTGTACAAATATATCCCAGGGTGTGTGTGCACATCAAATCTTCTTTCAAAGGAGTGCTTATATTATTCCTTACAGACACATTCTCAAAAGGATACTAGTTACTCCTGGGGTGGGGGGCAGTGAACCATATGTGCAGCTGTATACAAGAGTCATTTAACATATACTAAATTTCTAAACCCATATTTGAGTAGATAATAAAGAGAAAGATCATTCATATAAAATAATCATTTTATAAACTCCATCACACTATCTTCACGTGTAATGGTACTCACAAACACCCTGGGTGCAGGCTCTGCATATGCAAGGCAAAAGAAAGGAAGTATCTTCTGGACAGCCGCACACCAAATAAAATGCCTTTTATTTGTAAAATCACCACAGCACTACAAGTCACAGCACACCTGGTCAAGCTGACGTGTTTCACACTGTACTAGTATTTAATCATAGCTATTAATCATAGCTATAGGTTCGTAAACGAACAGCAGAAGATAAGTGGATAAGGAGGAAGAAATGATTGAGAAAGTACCTAGGACTCAAAGAATATGCAGATTTTGTGCACAACACGAGGCCGAAGTATATATATAAAATATTGTATCTTTATTACAATTTTTTTTAAAACTACACATAGATATAACACAGTAAGCTTGTGGGGATACCCGTTATATCCAGACTTCTAATGTGCCCCTACCCTATCAGTGTTTGACTTAGCTCCAATAGTGCGCTCCCAAGTGGGGGAATACCCGATATATTCTTTGAGAGAGTCCTAGCTACTTTCTCAATCCTTTTTTCTAAATAATTGGATGTTAGCATGGTGGGGGTCCTCCTTTCTTTTGGATTAGGCGGAAGGTCAGCCTCCAGGTAAGTCTGCTGTCAATGTATGCATTTCTATATATGTCCCATAGCTGGGAACTCAGTTTTAAGTTAGGCAGCACACTTCGCGGAGGTGACTTGTCAAGCCAGTGTGGCTTTCCATCTGTTTCCAAATGTATGCATTGAAACAGTTAAACTGTTGTGTTGAATAGCTGAAGAGTGTACAGTATTTTTTTTTTTGTGTGACATGAAAACTGCGTACTCACAGGAAATAGTGTACAGCCTTAAAATTGGTTCCTTTTTTTGGCTTATCACTGTGTAGCTTGGATTTGCGAATGTAGACCCATTGTTAAAATGTTTTTAAAGAGGCAGTGAATATTGTCATATGTACCCAAACAAAATATGAATCACTGCACTTTAAAATATTTTCTATTCAAGTCTGAGACATAAGTCAGTGCACAATGGACTGAATTAACCTTTCAGAGGAAAGCACCATCTAGTGGCATTACTGTGCATCACTAGCAAACAGCTACAGAATACTGTAAGTGCTGGATATACACTCACCGGCCACTTTATTAGGTACACCTGTTCAATTACTGGTAACACAGATTGCTAATCAGCCAATAAAATAGCAGCAACTCAATGCCCTTAGGCATCTAGACATGGTGAAGACAACTTGCTGAAGTTCAAACTGAGCATCAAAATGGAAAAGAAATGCGATTTAAGTGACTTTGAACGTGGTATGTTTGTTGGTGCCATACGGGCTGGTCTGAGTATTTAAAAACCTGCTGATCTACTGGGATTTTCACGCACAACCATCTCTGGGGTTTACAGAGAATGGTCCAAAAAAGAAAAAATATCCAGTGAGTGGCAGTTGTGTGGACAAAAATGTCTTGTTGATGTCAAAGGAGAATGGGCAGACTGATTGGAGATGGCAGAAAGGCAACAGCAGTAACTCAAATAACCACTTGTTACAACCAGGGTATTCAGACTATCATCTCTGAATGCACAACACATCAAACCTTGGAGCAGATGGGCTACAGCAGCAGAAGACCCCACCAGGTGCCACTCCTGTTAGCTAAGAACAGGAAAATGAGGCTACAATTCGCACAGGCTGACCAAAATTGGACAATAGAAGATTGGAAAAACTTTGCCTGGTCTGATAAATCTTGATTTCAGCTGCGACATTCAGATGGTAGGGTCAGAATTTGACATAAACAACATAAAATCATGGATCCATCCTACCTTGCATCAACGATTCAGGTTGGTGGTGGTGGTGTAATGGTGTGGGGGATATTTTCTTGGCACACTTTGGGCTCCTTAGTACCAATTGAGTATTGTTTAACCACTTCAATACAGGGCATTTTCACCCCCTTCCTGCTCAGACCAATTTTCAGTTTTCAACGCTTTCGAATTTTGAATGACAATTGCGCGGTCATGCAACAACGTACCCAAATGATATCATATTTTTCCCTACAAATAGAGCTTTCTTTTGGTGGTATTTGATCACCTCTGCAGTTTTTATTTCTTGCGCTATAAACAAAAGAAAAGTGACAAGTTTGAAAGAAACACAATATTTTTTACTTTTTGCTATAATGAATATCCCAATAATTTTTTTTTTTAAACTTTTTTTTTCCTCAGTTTAGGTCGATATGTATTCTACTACATATTTTTGTTAAAAAGAAAATCGCAATAAGCGGTTATTTATTTGTTTGTGCAAAAGCTGTAGCGTCTACAAAATAGGGGAAAGATTTACGGCATTTTTTTTTTTTTTTACTGGTAATGACGGCGATCTGCGGTTTTTATCATGACTGTGACATATCGGACACTTTTGACACAATTTTGGGACCATTCACATTTATACAGCGATCAGTGCTATAAAAATGCACTGTTTACTGTATAAATGCCACTGGCAGGGAAGGAGTTAACACTAGGGGGCAATCAAGGGGTTAAATGTGTTACCTAGGGATTGATTCTAACTATAGGGGGAGGGGACTCACAAGGGGAGAATGAATGAATGAGTGATTTGTATAGCACTCACGTGCGAACTGAATCACCTTTTTGCAGCCAGTGTCTGCTTGGCTGGTGCGGTCATTTTACCCCGTAGGATCACGATGCACTTGGGACACACAGTCGTACACACATATATACTGGGCCAATTTGGACAAGATCCAGTTAACCTACCAGCATGTCTTTGGAGTAGACCGATCGGGGTTCCTCTGTACTGGGAACACACGATCGGTCTCCTCTTCCCTGACAGGACGTGAATCTGTGTGTTTACACACACAGATCCACGTTAGGGTTGCCATCTTTTCTTCAAGCCATACCCGAACACTATAGCGGCGCGCAGCATTTTTTTTTATAGTATATAAAACAAGTGAAAAACAAAACGTAGTACAAATAGATTGTGCTGCACCAAAACGAATGGTATTTTTGTTACCATACGTTTTGCCGCAGGTGAATGAGCGCAAAAGCAAGGTGTGTGGTTGTGTCATTATTACTTAATGGCACCACTGCGCACCTGCAAAAGGGCTGCACATTTTTGTGCATTGTAAGAATGCACACAATTGTGTGCACATTCTTACAATGCAACAATGTCCAACTAGGGCAGAGGTAATTAATTCAAATTGAAGGTGGTCTGTATGCTAAAATTTTATCCAGCTAAAGGTCCAAATTTTAATATAAAATAAAAGTAGGCCAATCCCATCCATATTTCAAGTAAAATAAAATAAAATAATCTTACATCAGGTATCGACCTTCAGAGTCCCCCCTTACATCTGTTTACCCATCAGTGGCCCCCTTACATCAGGTTCCCCCACCAGAGTCCCCTCTTGCATCTGATGTCCCTATCAGAGTCCCCCCTTACATCAGATGCCCCTATAATAGTCCCTCCTTACATCAGATGCCCCTATAAGAGTCCCTCCTTACATCAGATGCCCCTATAGGAGTCCCTCCTTACAACAGATACCCCTATAAGAGTCCCCCCTTACATCAGATGCCTCTATAAGAGTCCCTCCTTACATCAGATGCCTCTATAAGAGTCCCTCCTTACATCAGATGCCCCTATAAGAGTCCCTCCTTACATCAGATACCCCTATAAGGGTCCCCCTTACATCAGATGGCTCTATAAGAGTCCCCCCTTACATCAGATGCCTCTATAAGAGTCCCTCCTTACATCAGATGCCCCTATAAGAGTCCCTCCTTACACCAGATACCCCTATAAGAGTCCCCAATTACATCAGATTGCTCTATACGAGTCCCCCCTTACATTAGATGCCTCTATAAGAGTCCTCCCTTACATCAGATGCCTCTATAAGGTCCCCCTTACATTAGGAGTTCCCAATAAAGTGCCCCCTTACATCTGTGTCCCCATCAAAGCCTCCCTTACATCAGCTGTGCCCAGTAGAGTGCCTCCATACCAGGTGACCCCATCACAACCCCCCCATTTACATCAGGTGCCCCCCAGGTGTCCCTCCACACATCAGATTTAGAGATCCTGCAGGTGGCTGTTGTAAGGATTAGAGGGTCATATGGTAGTGGCCAATAGGCAGGTGGGAGAGGGTGGGCTATAACCATGACGACAAAGTTATGGACGCTATTTATGCTTGAGCTTTTGGGGATCCTAGAGGCAGCTGTTCAAAGGATTTAGGGGTCATGTAAAAGGGGTGGAGTTAACAACCCTACACGGGTTCCCTTTAAGAAAAGCATGAGAAGTGATTCAATGAACACAGTACTTTTAATTTGGGGCACTATTCCTCCCTCTACTATAAAAGATGGGGCACTGTTTGCTTCCACTGATGCCAGAATACTTCCTACATTTACTGGACACAGGTCTGGGCAATTGTACTTTTGGCTGCTATGAACAGATAGGATGCCAGTTTTTGTTGGCGAGCAAATAAGCCCAGGATGGGGCAATGCAGCAAGGCAAATTTAGCCTCCTTTCGGAAGTTTAGGTGGAACAGGTAATACAGCAGACCAAACACTTGAGACCAAAAGCCTACCAGTCGTAGACAGGTCCACCAGGTGTGCAAAACATCCCCATGATGGCCACACCCCCAGAAACAGCAGTCACTAGAGGTTGGATTGGCATTGGCTTTGTGAGCTGTGGCCCAATACCACCGCAGCAACACTTTGTACACCGCCTCTAAGGTGGCAGTTGTAAATAAACACTTAGCAACAGAAGACTAGGCCTTGCTCCAGTCCGCCGGGTCAATCTCAGTTTCCAAGTCTCATTCCCACTGAGCCATATAGGAAAGTAAAGTGAAATATGATCGGATCGACTATTCAAAAAGAGTGGATATAAGACCCGGGGAGTGCTGACAAATGTGTTTGAAAGTGTTTTTTCTGGAATGGATAGGAGGAGGTATGCCGGAGAAAAGATTTCCAGTATTGGAGCTGAAGAAAGCACAGTGGGACTCACCAAAGGCGGCCCACGTCGAGAAGGACCAGGTAGTCAAAAAATTTCACACATGTGTAAGACCACGAGAGATCCACCAAGTGAACGTCTAAGGCTGGTCAAGACCAGGGGAAAAAAAGGGGTTATTGGTAATAGACATGTGCACACTGAAATATTTCGTTTCGGAATTTCGTTTTCGTTAGAAAAATAAATTTATTTAGTTACTCCCGAAATTT
Organism: Rana muscosa; assembly: GCA_029206835.1. NCBI lineage: Eukaryota > Metazoa > Chordata > Amphibia > Anura > Ranidae > Rana > Rana muscosa. Next base: position 125,284,199 of record CM055118.1, read on the forward strand.
GTTTTTATTTATTTCGTTTTTCGTTAGAAATTGCATTCGTCCAAAAATCTGAATTAATTAAGGTCGAATCTGTCATTGAAGGCTTATGGTGTCTGTCGAATGTTCAAAGAAGATTCGACGGAGCAGCGAAACTGTACGACGCTGCAATCGTACATTTCCGGTCGAATGTTCCGCCTACAAGCTATAGATGAATTCTATTGTATGACTAGTAATAATTATATTTTTTAATTACTATTACTAGTCAACAGGGATGAGCCGTGTGAACTTTAGAACCCTATTAAATACAATGGACTGAACGTTCGAAATCTAAAGTGTTAATTATAAAGGCTAATATGCAAGTTATTGTCCTAAAAAGTGTTTGGGGACCTGGGTCCTGCCCCAGGGGACATGTATCAATGCAAAAAAAAGTTTTAAAAACGTCCGTTTTTTTCGGGAGCAGTGATTTTAATAATGCTTAAAATGAAAAAATAAAAGTGAAATATTCCTTTAAATTTCGTACCTGGGGGGTGTGTATGATATGCATGTAAAGTGGCGCATGTTTCCCGTGCTTAGAACTGTCCCTGCAAAAAGTGTCATTTTTGAAAGAAAAAAAGTCATTTAAAACTGACTCGCGGCTATTAATGAATTGTCGGCTCCCGGCAATACATACAAAAGTCATTGATAAAAAAAAAAAAAAAGCGTGGGGGTTCCCCAGAATTCGATTACCAGGCCCTTCAGGTCTGGAATGGATATTAAGAGAACCCCGCCGCAAATTAAAAAAAAAATTGACGTGGGGTTCCCCCAAATATCCATTCCAGGCCCTTCAGATCTGGCATGGATTTTAAGGGGAACTCCACCCCAAATTTAAAAAAAAATGGCGTGGAGTCCCCCTAAAAATACATACTAGACCCCTTATCCGAGCACGCAACCTGGCCGGCCACAGGGGAAGAGGGGGGGGGACGAGAGAGCGGCCCCCCTCCCTCCTGAACCGTACCAGGCCACATGCCCTCAACATGGGGAGGATGTCCCCATGTTGATGGGGACAAGGGCCTCATCCCCACAACCCTTGCCCGGTGGTTGTGCGGGTCTGTGTGCGGGGGGCTTATCGGAATCTGGAAGACCCCTTTAACAAAGGGGACCCCCAGATCCCGGCCCCCCCTATGTGAATTGGTAAGGGGTACACTGTACCCCTACCATTTCACGAAGAAAGGCCTCGTACACACGACCGATTTTCTCGTCGTAAAAAACACGTCGTTTTTTTCGACGAGATTCTTGTTAAGCTTGTCGATTTTCTCGTCAAGCTTTCTATGCGTACACACTGTCATTTCCCAATTTCCTCATGGTTCTCTGCGCTCACGTCCAGCACGTACGACGGCACTATAAAGGGGAAGTTCTTTTTTCTTGGCGCCACCCCTTGGGCTGCTTTTGCTGATCTCGTGTTACCGCGTGTGAAGTAAAAGTTTGGGAAGAGACGATTCGCGCTTTTCAGTCTTCGTACTTTTCAGATCGTTTTCTGCGGTTCAGTTTGTGCTTGTGGGTTCGTATCTTGACTTTCAGGGCGTCTAGGCAGGTTGTATCTGTTTTACAGTGCGTTCTTGCCTGTTCGTTTCTGATTTTCAGTTCGTTATTCATAGGCCTTGCTGTTCTAAAGTGCGTTCTGTTCTGTACGTTCTGATTAGACGACCGTTTCCTAGCCATGTCGCCTGGACGTTCTCGTCGTCGAGTTCGTGCTGTGCGTGCGCTTGGTGTTGGTCTGCTTGTTTTGGACCAAGACCAGTCCATGAATGGTGTGAGGAGGAGTTCATGGACCAAGAATTGGTTGCTCCAGCGGGACCAATTCTGCCACATGCCTCTGCTGCGGGAGATAGTCGAGAATAATCCTGAGGACTACAGGAATTTTCTCAGGATGTCTGACCCCGTTTTTCAGGAACTGTTGGCTTTGGTGTCCCCCTATATTACCAGGAAGGACACCGTTATGCGGGAAGCCATCAGTGCTGAGCAGAGGCTCATCGCCACGTTGCGTTACCTGGCGACAGGGAGAAGTCTTCAGGACTTGAAGTTCACCACAGGCATCTCCCCCCAGGCTCTGGGCCTCATAATCCCAGACACCTGTTCTGCCATCATCCAAGTCCTGCAGGAGGACTATATTAGGGTAAGTTTTCTCCCTTAACATCACATTTTAGGTATTACATGTATGCTAATGTATTGTATTTCTTTCATCCTTCCCTAATTACCATGATTGTAATATGCTGAGAATGTCCCCTTTGTCCCCATGCATGTTGGAAGCTTTAGATTGCCCCTTTTTTCTCCTCCATAAATATTTCCCCTCACTAACTTTTCCAGCAGGGGCGCCTGTTGCTCCAAATGTTGGGGGTTTCAAACCCCAGTTTAGGAAATAAACTTCCTCCTTTTTTGCTCTGTTGCCTAATAAACGCCCCCAGTTGTCCCCTCCAATGCAGCCATTTTGTTCCCTCAAATGCAGCCATTTAGTCCCCTCTAATGCAGCCAGTTTCCCCCCAGCCCTGCACTTACCTTCTTGTGGTCAGCGCCATCCTTCTTCTGTCCTTGATGTCTTCTCCTTCCCTTCATGTTGCATCAGCCAATCATGTTACCATTAAACAGACTTGGTGAACATGATTGCCAGAGCAGCCTGTCAGTGTTTACACAAGGAATGCCCCCCTCCTTGCGTCCCCGATTTTTCTTTGATGAAGCCAATTACATCCCTCATGTTGTAATTTGCAAGACTATTTTAATACCTGTTTCTGCTCTGCAATTTTAACCCCCTAAATGCCGCAATTAATCATATGTCGGTCGCTTTACAAGAGGCCATCCACCTGAATAGTGTGCGGCATAGACAATACATAGGTTCATGCAGAATTTTCGCTGAGGAAGTCCTTGCCCACGGACGATATGCGTGCGAGGGGCTACACAACGTCAGGACAGCCATCTACCTGGTTCCACATCTATGTTACATGACTGTTATCCGAGCACAGGGTGTCTGTGCCTCGCTTGTGAGTAACTTTTTAAATAAATAAATCAAGTGTTTTTTATAGATGGAGAGCACTATGTATTTCTTTTTGACATTTTTCATGTAACTACGCCAATTTATGAGTTCGCTTTTGGGATTATTGAATGATTGAGGATTTCGGTTGAAGCACCGTATGAAGACAGCTCTCTCATCTTTAAACATTACCCTTGATATACATCCCATGGACTTTTTGTGTTACATATGATTTTAGCGCTGCACTGCTTTTTATACACGTTTCATTTAAGGATTTATATTTTGACCTTCAGTGTTCAGCTGCATTGTGTTAGGATTGGTTTTGCGCTGTCTGGTTTTTTCTACTGTTTTTCATGCAACGCATGAACCTATGTATTGTTCTGGGTGATGGGCACAGGAGAGAGGGGACAGTGCTCCAGCGCCCACTCTGGACGCACCGCGACTGCAATGCTATCCTGTGGCCAAACACATCTCCCCCCCCCCCCAAAATAATTTAGTAATGGCCCATCAGAGGGGGTGATGAATATGATAAATGAGCCTTCCATTATACTTTTTTTACACACCTTAATAAACGTATAATTAGATTGATGTTGGTCTCTAATTTTTTGGTATAGAATTTCCTTTTCTATTATTATTTCATCTTGTTTCACTCCACAGCTTCCTTCCACGCCACAGGAATGGCAGACTGTGGCATCGGAGTTTGCCACGCGGTGGGACTTCCCCAACTGCGGTGGTGCCATAGACGGGAAGCACGTCCGCATCGTGCCGCCACCCCGTTCTGGGTCCTACTACTACAACTACAAGGGGTTTCATAGCATTGTGCTGATGGCGGTGGTGTCAGCACGGTATGAATTCCTCTATGTTGATGTAGGGAAAAATGGCCGGATGTCCGATGGGGGATCCTTCATCCAGACAGAGTTTGCCCTCCGTCTCCAGAGTGACGACCTTGCATTGCCACCGGATGCAGGGAATATTGAAGGACTCCCCTTTGTTTTTTTGGCTGATGAAGCCTTCGGACTCGGACGGCATCTTATGAGGCCATTTCCACAGAGGAACCTGACCCCAGAGAAGAGTGTGTTCAATTACCGGCTGGCCAGGGCCCGAAGAGTCGTTGAAAATGCCTTCGGCATAATGGCCAGCCGGTTCCGCCTTTTTATGACTTCCATCCACTTGGCGGACTACAAAATAAACTATGTAGTGTTATGCTGCTGTGTGCTACACAACTTTCTGAGCCAAAAATCTAATTCCTATATGGCCTCAGTTTTGCCAGAGGCTGGACTTTCCCCTGCAAATCCCCTTCCGGGCCTGGAATCTGCCCGTCTTGGCTTGCCCCCCCCAAAATGCCCGTGTGGTTCGGGACAAATACATGGAGTATTTCACGGGTAGGGGGGCAATTCCTATGCCAGCCTATGTCTAAGTATCCCAATAAAAATCTTGTTTAAACCTTTAATTATTTGTTCTTTCCTGTCTCCTAGTTTGTCTTTGTACATTTGTAGTGGCAAGTGTATTTTACTTTAGTAAATAACAACCAATTTCACTATGTTACCTTACAAAAGAACCAAATAAGCTTAGAGAGTATTATAAAAAGAAGCTACACGTTGTTTGTGGTCAAATATTTTACTCTGTGCACATTCTCTTCTTTTTTTGGTTTTACTTTGGGGTTGGCCTGGCCACAACCCGGCAAATTTTGGCTTATGAAAATACAAAAATATCACTTGCATTTCTAAAATTACAACATTGGATACCTCTGAGCAATCGGAGACATTCACTTACACAAACTATGTCTCTATGTGCCCGTCCTAATATGGGGCCCTGCCACCCCTTGCCCAGCCAAAAATTCAATATGCACACATTTTTAAGTTTTTGCATATAGGAAGTTTACAATCCTGATCCCTATTGTCAACATGTGCTATCTGCCATCAGGGGTGTTCAATGGACGTGTTTTGGGGGTGCATCCCCTTCCTCAGTTCACCGACTTTTGATACGAGGAAGGGGTTGCACCCACAAAAGACGTACATGGATATCCCCTGATGGCAGATAGCACATGTTCACACACTGTGTGCATATTCAATTTTGGGCTGGTTTGTTACTCAAAAAATTAGAAAAAAATATAAAAACAAACATGTAAAAACAAATGTGTTTGGAGGGCTTATTGAATTCTCCCCAAAACATCAAGAATGTCTTTAAATGTTTGTTCCATCACATGGATTCTTTGTTTAATTAGGTCCAGTTCCGTGCTACATTCCATCACTTGCTGGATGAGGCGGAGGGCACTGTCAGTAGAGAACCGTGTGCTATCCTTCACAACATTTACATCCCCTAAAAAAAAAATAACAAAAGGTATTATAACTCTGCAGGCCTACCTCGCTTACCTTAAGCTGTGGTGTCAGATACTGACCTGTTGTGGTGACCAGATCCACAACGTCATCCACCTCTCCTTCCTGCACTTCTCCTTCCTCCACCTCAACTTCCTGCACATCTTTCGGTTGTGGATCTTTGGGAGTTTGGTGTTGTTTGGAAGTTGTGGGGTGCATGTGCTCCCTGGAGTGTTCTCCTCCCAGTCTTCTCTCCCCTATGAGAATAAAACAAAAGGTCTATTTATCACACTGTAAATCTCATTGTTAAACTAAAAAAAGGATAAATTGTTTGGAAGTGGTGTACAAGTGTGTGTTTGTGCGGAATTTAAAGAAGAATGCATTATTTATGACCCCAAATATGTTTAGTATTCACATTTGGATGTAATTTTTGGGACATGGAGGCACCACAAATAAACTCTGATGCACCTGTGTGGGACACCCAAAATAGGCGGGTCTGTTGGCCCACACTATAGTGCTCCAAAGTACAGATGTGGAAGCAGCTGCTGAGTGTCCTCTCCTTTACACTGATAAAAGTTTGCATTTCATTCTCCTTACAAACACATCATCTAGACTAAAAAATTATCCACAATACTTGATCAAAAATGGCAGATGTCTAATTACTTTTGTGACTCTTAAATAAGCCAAAACCGCGGATAGTGGCCGAACGAAGTGTCGGTAACGTAACGAACGATTACTGTGCCCAACCTAGTTCAAAATATGACATTTTGGAAGTGAGTCCAATATGATAAAAAAAAAAAACATGTCAGTTTATAAAAAGATTAATAGCAGAAACGTCGTCATTTTACTTACTTTTAGCGAGCATCCTCTTTATGCTCCTCAACTGGTCTGGCTCCCTCAGTTTGAGGTCTGACCACCTCTTTCTGAGCTGCTCATTTGAGCGTTTCACCCCGAACTTCGCCCTCAGACTCTTCACAACTTTAGTGAGGATTTTGGCCTTCCTTCTATTTGGTTTGCTATACGGCCCATGCTTGGCATCATAATCAGCCTTGACCAAGATGTCCACCATCTCCGCCATCTCCGCCAAAGACATATTCGATGCCTTGAATCTCCTCCTTGATCGTGATGTGTCCTCGGTCTCCAGGCTTGTCTCCTCGCTAGTTGCGGAATTATCAGACACCTGCTGTAACTCCGCCATATCTGTCTGCGCGCCGAAAGAGAAGGGGCGGGGAAAAGATGTAAGTTAGAACATCATGGGCGGGCGACGTGTGCGGAGCGACGTGTTCGAATTTTGACGCATGCGTGGTGTGTATATAGCAAACACACATGTGACTATAGTACGTTCGGTGTGCGGAGAGAGGAGTTCAAGTGACGGACGTGCGAACGAAGGTATGTGATTTTGTGACTTGGAAAAATTGTTGGCCTATACTGTCTTGAGATTGTTGGAGGATATATATGGTGACTAGGATGTGAAGGAGGTTAGACTGTTTGCCTCACATTATTTTAATATAATTTATTTTACTTGCAGATACAATATGAATGTCTTTATTAGCGACAAAGAGTTCCTGGCGGAATTTATTGACCGGGTAAGGGAGCTGCCGGCTCTGTGGGAGACGAAAAACCCCAACCATAAAAAAAAAAGGGGTGAGAAAAGCAGCGCTGGAGAAGCTGCTCCCATTTGTGCATACCAAGGTGCCCACAGCCACAGCAAAACAAGTGGACACTAAAATTGGGAGCTTGAGAGGTACCTACAGGACTGAACGCTCTAAGGTGCTGGCTTCTCAGAGGTCAGGAGCAGCAGCAGATGATGTTTATGTCCCGATTTTGTGGTACTACAACAGGATGTCCTTCCTGAATGACCACATTGAGACAAGGCCATCACTCTCCACTCTTCCCCCCAGACTTCCCTGCAGCCAACCTGAGCCTTCTCTGGAGCAAGAGGAGGCAGCCATCCTGGATGATCCTGATTTGGCCATCTGGAGCCAGGTATAGTATTAACTGAAAATGTATTGGGATAAAATTAATGTTTCCCAAATATGTCAGGATGAGAAACATACATTATTTTGTATTACACAAGTGAAATCAGGATCTGTAGACATTATTCTGCACTTTATTGTGTGGTAAATAGTCAAGCTGATGTTGTGGTAAATTTAAAGCAAGGATTTATGCATTTACATTCTAATTGCTTCCATCAGGATTACAAAGTTTGATGCAAAGATTAAACCAACATATTAAACTATGTTCCTTTTTCATACACAGGATGAAATCAGCCAGGAGGAGGGTCTGGAAACTGTCAGGCAGGAGGAGGAAGGGCCCAGTGGCAGCCAGGAGGTGGCAGGGCCCAGTGGCAGCCAGGAGGTGGCAGGGCCCAGTGGCAGACAGGAGGTGGCAGGGCCCAGTGGCAGACAGGAGGTGGCAGGGCAAAGGAGAAGCACCAGATCCCAGGTGCCTCCCATCCGGTTTCACAAAAGAGGCAGGAGGGACAGACCACCAGTGAGGCAGCAATGGCCCTTATTAAAGAGGCCCATGCCACCCTCAAGGAGCCCACATCCCCTGAAGAGGCCATTGCCGGCCTAGTGGAGGCTAAGTTCAAGGTGATGAGCATGGAGCAACGCCTCCTATGCGAGCCCCTGCTCATCACCTTGCTCAACAAGGGGGTGATGGAGCAAATTACCCCCAATACCGCCAAATGTGAGGTGGCCCAACTGACCCAACCTCAACCTCCACCTCCACCTTCCTCTTCTGCCCCACCCCCTTCTGCTACACCTCCACCTTCTGCCCCACCCCCTTCTGCTACACCTCCACCTTCTGCCCCACCCCCTTCTGCTACACCTCCACCTTCTGCCCCACCCCCTTCTGCTACACCTCCACCTTCTGCCCCACCCCCTTCTGCTACACCTCCACCTTCTGCCCCACCCCCTTCTGCTACACCTCCACCTTCTGCCCCACCCCCTTCTGCTACACCTCCACCTTCTGCCCCACCCCTTTTGCTACACCTCCACCTTCTGCCCCACCCCCTTCTGCTACACCTCCACCTTCTTCTTCTGCCCCACCCCCTTCTGCTACACCTCCACCTCCTCCTCCTGACAGGAGTACCCCTCCAGTGGGCCAGCCTCCAGCCAAACGAAGAAGGAAGGCTGCAGGAAAGGCTGCAGGAAAGGCTTCAGGAAAGGCTTCAGGAAAGGCTTCAGGGAAGGTTGCCAGGAAGAAGAGGAAGTGATAGCCTCGCTTCATTGTGGTTGGACAGAAGGCAGCCTGTTGTAGTACCACACACTTGGGACATATATCTCACCTGCTGCTGTTCCTGACCTCTGGGAGGCCAGCATCAGATTGTGTTCAGAAATGTGGGCCTTCTCAAGCTCCCAATTTTAGTGTCCACACAGGGTTGCTGTGTGCTCTGGGGTCCCTGGGATGCACAAATGGCAGCAGCTTCTCCTGCGCTGCCTTCTCTTTATTTAATTTATAAACATGAATAAATGCGTTTTTTGTTTAAGTTCATACTTGACTATGTGTCTTTTTAAATAAAAAAAAAACAAGCTTTGGAGTAAGCAGATACATTTGACTGACAATAAAAGGCACAGATATCACCCCCCCCCCCCCAAAAGAATAACTAAATCTGATTAGCACAAAAACATGGTGTGAAATTTAAATAATATAGATTCCAAAATTAAATGGGAGATCGCTATCAAAACATTGAGAAATTATAATTAACATCATTTTGAAAAATCTAACCATTTAAATTATTCCTAAAAACTTGCACGATATAATACACATAAATCTTATAAAGAGCAGCATGAAAAAGGTTAAAAATAAGGCTCAACTCTGTGTGAATATCAGCAGCAAAAGAAGGTCACTCGTTTTGATTAATGTAACATTCTAACGAAGATTTCAATGCAGAACATTTAAACGATGAAATCTTTATGAGCGTGACGAATGTGCTCTCTCCATTATGAAGGCTTGTTTTACCAGAAGATGCGCTCCCGTCTCATAGTTGCTTGTGAGCATGCGCGCTTTTTGAAGAGTCGTAAAAGCATACACACGAACCATTTTCTCGTCACAAAACAGGCCGACGAGAAACACGACGAGGAAATCTGGAATCCTGACGAGAAAATAGAGAGCAGGTTCTCTATTTTCTCGTCGAGATTCTCGGCAAGTTTCTTGTCGTAAAACCATACACACGAACGTTTTTCTAGACAAAAAAACTCTCGCGCCACTTTTCTTGACTGTTTTGGACGAGAAAATCGGTCGTGTGTACGAGGCCAAAGCGTAAAAAAATGTTTAAAGAAACACACAAACACCTTGAAAAAGTCCTTTATTTAAAAAAAAAACAAAAAAAAAACATTCCAGCGGTGAAATCCAGTGTCCCGCGGCGATCCCGATGTCCAGCGCTGTCCTTCATTGGTTATGCCTGAGCGGACCTAAAGGGAGAACTCCCTCTCAGTATTTTAAATGTATAGACCCCGCCCCTTCTAAAGTTCCCCATCAGGTCCGCTCAGCGGACCAGATGCGGAACATGAGAAGGGGCGGGTCTATACATGTATTACCAAAGTGAGAGCAGTTCCCCATCAGGACCGCCCCCTCGGTATGTCGGACCCGCCTACGTCATTGGCTTGAGCGGGGAACTTCCTTCACTATGTAAATTTAAATTACACAGTGAAGGAAGTTCCCCGCTCAAGCCAATGACGTAGGCGGGTCCGACATACCGAGGGGGCGGACCTGATGGGGAACTGCTCTCACTTTGTAGAGGGCATGTGGCCTGGTACGGTTCAGGAGGGAGGGGGGGCCGCTCTCTCGTCCCCCCCTTTTCCCCTGCGGCCGGCCAGGTTGCGTGCTCGGATAAGGGGTCTGGTATGGATTTTTAGGGGGACTCCACGCCATTTTTTTTTAAATTTGGGGTGGAGTTCCCCTTAAAATCCATGCCAGATCTGAAAGGCCTGGAATGGATATTTGGGGGAACCCCACGTCAATTTTTTTTTAAATTTGCGGCGGGGTTCCCCTTAATATCCATTCCAGACCTGAAGGGCCTGGTAATTGAATTCTGGGGAACCCCCACGCTTTTTTTTTTTTTATCAATGACTTTTGTATGTATTGCCGGGAGCCGACAATTCATTAATAGCCGCGAATAAGTTTTAAATTACTTTTTTTCTTTCAAAAATGACATTTTTTGCAGGGACAGTTCTAAGCACGGGAAACATGCGCCACTTCACATGCATATCATACACACCCCCCAGGTACGAAATTTAAAGGAATATTTCACTTTTATTTTTTCATTTTAAAGGAGAACTAAAGCTTCCCTTTTTTTTGCCTAAAAATAACAAACATGTTATACTTACCTCCACTGTGCAGCTCGTTTTGCACACAGTGGCCCCGATCCTGGTCTTCTGGGGTCCCTCGGCGGCTGTCTTGGCTCCTCCCCGCAAGGACTCCACACCATAATGCGAGTGAGCTCGCATGGTGTGGAGTGATTGCGGGCGCGCTCCCGTGATACAGCGGCGGCCATAGCTGCCGACTGTATCACTCGGCCCCGCCCCCCGCGCGCCGCGTCATTGGATGTGATTGACAGCAGCGCCAGCCAATGGCTGCGCTGCTTTCAATCCATCCAGTGTAGCCAATCGGCGGCCAGGCTGAAAAACGAAGAGGATGACGGGGACGAGCGTGGGACTTTCGAGGGGCCAGGTAAGTAAAACGGGGGCTCGGGGGGGGGGGGGCGGTATTGTCGAATGTTTTTTCACCTTAATGCATAGGATGCATTAAGGTGAAAAAACATGTAACTTTACTACTCCTTTAAGCATTATTAAAATCACTGCTCCCGAAAAAACGGCCGTTTTTAAAACTTCTTTTTGCATTGATACATGTCCCCTGGGACAGGACCCGGGTCCCCAAACACTTTTTAGGACAATAACTTGCACATAAGCCTTTATAATTAGCACTTTAAAATTATCCCATAGATTTTTCGAATTTGCCGCGAACACCCCAATTTGTTCGCTGTTCGGCGAACGGGCGAACAGGCAATGTTCGAGTCGAACATGAATTCGACTCGAACTCGAAGCTCATCCCTACTAGTCAACCAACATTAGAATTCTTCTATAGCCTATGGGCCGAGCATTTGACCGGAAATGTACGATTGCAGCGTCGTACAGTTTACCTGCTCCGTAGAATCTTCTTAGAACTTTCAACAGACACCATAAGCCTTTAATGACAGATTCGACGTTTGTATGTTTTTCGATGCTTCGTTGAATCTTCGTCGTTCATGTCGAATTGTCAATTTAGTGCTAGCTATTTTACTGCTCCTCCTCTTTGGTTACAATCAGCCAATAACATTCATCATCATCATTTTTTTATTTTACTTCCCCCACCCAATTCCAGCAGTGATCTTTTCTCTCTATGTCGAATCTTTTCTCTCTATAATGTCGAATCTTTTCTCTCTATAATGTCAAATCTTTTCTCTCTATGTCAAATCTTTTCTCTCTATAATGTCGAATCTTTTCTCTCTATAATGTTGAATCTTTTCTCTCTATGTAGAATAATCTTGGACTAATAGAGTTAAGGTTAGGCACATTCGACCACAGGTTCGATGGACACAGATTGTTATTGTCAGCCTCATGTCGAATCTCCTATCTATATCGAACTGTTGTTGCAACGAAAACGAAAATTAAGCATTTGTTTATGTCGGATCTTTCGGTTTTCGGATTCTGCATTTTCGTTTTCGTTTGTTAAAACGATAACGAAAATACCTGAAATTCGGACGAAAATGCATTCGGACGAAAACGAATGCACATGTCTAATTGGTAATAGATAGCAAGAATAGGAAGGGAGAAATAGGGGAGTTCGAGTTGCATGAGTGGACTTAGAGCTGCAGGTCGCAATTTTTGTGGGAGCCATAAGAGTGCCTGTATGGAAAAAGGAGCGCAATTAGTGGGCTCCAAGGACACCCATAAAGGAACGTTGGAAGAGGCAAGTAGCAGGGTCATTTGGGAGATCTGGGCAGCCAGATGTAGCGGGTATTTGAATTTAGGGGAAGCATCTGGGTGGTAGTGTAACCCAGATGCACTGATTGCTAGGGAATCCGAGACCCTTTTTGTGGTTCTTGGAGGACTCTGGTGGTGTGAGGTTCCCTGCGGCCTACAGGTGGCGTTGTCGCCCTGGCCGGAGTTGAACTCACACCGCAAGACTGTGCCTTTTTGTCCTTTCCTGGCGCCGGTACGGGAACCTGCTGGAACGCAAAAGGAGAGGAGATAAAAGGGGCGGATGCCCTGACCTTGGGGTTCAGAGTCGGAGGACGCGGCCACACCCAGGCACCTTCAGCTTGGGTGCTGGCGTTCCGGAGTTCCGGGCCCAGGTGCCCTTGACCTGGCCGGAGCAAAAGAGGGAGTCCATCTCAGGCACCTTTAGCCTGGGGTGAGGTACTATGGCGGATGCCTGGGGCTCAGTACCTTCGACTGAGTTCCGCGAGGGTGGAGGAATCCGATGGGCGCCCTACTGTAACTCTTTGGGTGCCCGTGTCTGAGTTCATGAGGACTGGTGAGCGGAACTTCTCTGGAGAGTCCGGCGCACCATTGCTGGTGACAGAGAGGCCTCCGGTGACTCCCTTGGATGGATATCCTTCCCCTAACAGGGGCTGTGCTAGCGAAGGTAATTCATGTTCTACCTCATATAGTCAGTGGCAGTGACTATTCGCCATTGGTGACACTACAGTGGTTAGCGATACCGTGAAGGATTGTGCCTCGACCTACTCCCATTAATACTGAACTGTTGCAAAGGTCCCAACTTGACTGTGCTGTATGTTTATTCGCTGAGAAGAATAAAACTGTGTTGGACCTATTCAGTGTGTGGAACTCTGGTTACTAGGAGCAAAGGGGAGTAAATCAGAGGAAAAGATTTGACCCTAGGACACCTACACAAAGCCCGATCTTTCTGACCTTCACCTCTTTACTATGGAGGACATAGTGGTGTATCTCATCTTTCTCTCCCAGGTACCCCTAGACAACAGCCGTATAACCCATAAAGCTAGAGAGAGGAGTGAGGTCGCTACACGTGGGGGCATCGTATCCGGGATGTGTATGGTGTCTGAATTTGAACTTTGCTGCCCGGAGGAGTTCCGAGTAGGTCAGCCATATTGGCCAACGCGCCACGAGGCAAACCATAGCTGCGTAGTTCGTGGGCGGGGAAAAGGAAAAGCCAGCGAACAAGTACAGAGTGTGGGAGGAGTCTGGCCATGTGGACGGACACGCGTGAAGATTCCGGCGCGAGTGCGTCAGTGCGCATTGGAGCAGCGAACAGCGAAGATGACTTCAAACACTCTGTGGATTTCAGCTTCTTCTTTCACGGAGATGACTAAGGCCCCAGGGGCGATTGGCTCTGTACACCTGCAGAGACATAGAGGCCCTCGGTGTGATCTGTCCCGGATGTTCGGGACTGGTGGTGCAGTTGAAGCCATTCTGGCGATGTGAGGTCTGCAAGGAGTTTCTCTTCGAGGTGGAACCATCCACAGAAAGGCCTCGCGCCTTCCACCTCAACTACCTCACAGGTACTGCTACTCCGGAGGGAGAGATCAATGCCATGGCGGGTATTCCTGTGCGCGCTGACCAGGGAGAAGTGACTGCCCAAGCGGAGGTTAAAAGAGAAAAATCAGAGGATGCTGCCTCGGTCACCAGCAGCTCCCTGCTCCGACCGCCAAAGAGGAAAGTCGGCCTAGTGATGGCCTCCTGTGGTCGTGGAAGAGCTTCGCCCCGCCGTTTGCCTTGCCTGGATGGATCCGGAGGGAAGAGCCCTGGACATCCCTGTTCTTCTGAAGGCCCAGGTGAGCCAGGGGTTGGGACTGTCTGTGTGGTTGGAGGTGTCGGCAGCCCACTGTCGTTGGAGGCCATTAAGGGGTTTGATTCCGTGACTGGGAATTATCTGCCCGCTGAGTGTTATGACACCTCCGACCTGGATTCATTGTCTGACAATGGCGATGATGGGGAGATAGACAAAATCTTCCATGGGAAGGGATGGGACAAGATGAAGTTACCCTCATCCCATGTCACAAGGGACCCACCTATGTCCATTGGGGATAGTACACCCCGGGTGGAGGCTTCGGTGCCTAGGGAAGAATCTAGTCCACTGTCTACAAACCCTCTTCTGGATTCAACTTCTATTTCACCTGCTCCTGTTGCGGGAGTGCAACGCCAGTCACTGCGGGCCCCTATGCCTAAGTCTGCCGAGGTGGTGAACGCACCTCACCATCCGGAAGCAATTGTGTTACCTGGAGAAGGAGACCGGGTCACGATGCCACCTTTGTCAAGGCTGCAGCGTCTCTTTGGCCAGAAGGTTGCACAAGAGTATGGGTGGGAGTACCCATACCTACCTCGAGAATTGCTATACGAGGTGGAAGTTTTTCGTCAGAGGTGGTACAATACCTTTGTTTGGGACAAGCTCAAAGTACCCCAAGCACGCCGATACCTTTCTTGTTCACCAACGGTCACTAAAATGTTTCAGGACTGTAAGGCTAAGTGGATGCTGGGAAGGCATATCCATGCGGACAGAGTGGTGATTTGTCGCAAGGATGGAGGAAATGTAGAGTATAACATGGAGGCTTTTGACAAGCATTTGAAGCCTGTGTTCCTGCAGCATCCAAAGTTCTACCTTTAGGAGAAAAAGACTCCTGTGTGTTCTTTCTTGCTGCTCATTGCTGAACTTTCTGGAGTGCCTTTGCCGGAACACAAGGACTGTGCCCTAGTTTTTTTTTTGTATTTGGGCGTTCTACTCTTTGGAGAAATGGGAGCTGTTACTGTTTTGTTCTCCCTCCTTCTCCTTCCACTTCAGAGAAATCAGTGACTTTGGGGTTTTAGTCAGTGTAGGGCCACAGAGAAAAGTTCATCTGGATTTGATAAGTGTCTTTACTGCGGCATTACCACCAGGTGGCAGTGTTGCGCAACGATAGTTTGTTTTTTCTGTACATTATGCAACACTCATTGGAGTGAATGGGTTTCTTCTCGAATAGACCCATTCGTTCCAAGCAAAACACATATATTATGTTAGGATGTGTGTTTCTTTTTTTTTCTTCCCTCTGCAGGAGACTCGTCTATCAAGGCTGCAGAGAATGGGGTGGTCCTTAGATAGCCAAGGGGAGGGAGAAATGTGAATATGTGAGATATTTAAAGTATTTTATTACAAAAGTTTATGGTTTTATATTACTGTTTCCCTTTCCTGTTTTAGGTCCTGGCACAATTCCTGATTGAAATTGTTGAGTTTGGATTATGTGAATGTTGTCTCTGGGTCGAACTTATGTTTCAACTCTTTGGGAGACATGGGTTTGCACCAGACACTGGGGACCAGTGTCAAATCACCAGGGGGAGAGTGTAGCGGGTATTTGAATTTAGGGGAAGCATCTGGGTGGTAGTGTAACCCAGATGCACTGATTGCTAGGGAATCCAAGACCCTTTTTGTGGTTCTTGGAGGACTCTGGTGGTGTGAGGTTCCCTGCGGCCTACAGGTGGCGTTGTTGCCTTGGCCGGAGTTGAACTCACACCGCAAGACTGTGCCTTTTTGTCCTTTCCTGGCGCCGGTACAGCAGGGCGGGGAACTTGCTGGAACGCAAAAGGAGAGGTGATAAAAGGGGCGGACGCCCTGACCTTGGGGTTCAGAGTCGGAGGACGCGGCCGCACCCAGGCACCTTCAGCTTGGGTGCTGGCGTTCCGGAGTTCCGGGCCCAGGTGCCCTTGACCTGTCTGGAGCGAGAGATGGAGTCCATCTCAGACACCTTTAGCCTGGGGTGAGGTACTATGGCGGATGCCTGCGGCTCAGTACCTTCGACTGAGTTCCGCGAGGGTGGAGGAATCCGAGGGGGCCCTAACTCTTTGGGTGCCCGTGTCTGAGTTCGTGAGGACTGGTGAGTGGAACTTCTCTGGAGAGTCCGGCGCAGCATTGCTGGTGACAGAGAGGCCTCCGGTGACTCCCTTGGACGGATATCCTTCCCCTGACAGGGGCTGTGCTAGCGAAGGTAATTCATGTTCTACCTCATATAGTCAGTAGCAGTGACTATTCGCCATTGGTGACACTACAGTGGTTAGCGATACCGTGAAGGATTGTGCCTCGACCTACTCCCATTAATACTGAACTGTTGCAAAGGTCCCAACTTGACTGTGCTGTATGTTTATTCGCTGAGAAGAATAAAACTGTGTTGGACCTATTCAGTGTGTGAGTAAATCTGAGGAAAGGATTTGACCCTAGGACACCTACACAAAGCCCGATCTTTCTGGCCTTCACCTCTTTACTATGGAGGACATGGGCCGTGGTGTATCTCATCTCTCTCTCCCAGGTACCCCTAGACAACAGCCGTATAACCGATAAAGCTAGAGAGAGGGGTGAGGTCGCTACACAGATAATATTTGGGGATATGGGGAACCCCCAGTCCCTCTTGTATTCTATGTATGAAAAGGGTGGCCCTATAGATTCTAGGGCGTTTATTGGCCCAGATGAAGTGTAGAATCCTACTCTGGATCAGCCGGAGGAAATATGGAGGGACTTGTACGGGTAAGGTACGGAAATATTATAAAAGTTTAGATAAAACTGTAATTTTCACTGAGTTGATACAACCTATCCAGGACAGGTGTTGAAACTGGCACGATTGCATAAGGGTGGTCAACATACGAAGCAGGGGGTAATAGCAGCAAACAGGGAAGAGTAGGTAGAGGTCGGATGAATTCCAAGATAATCAATGGATGAAGAGGCCCAGTGAAAATGAAAGTGAGGCTGCAAGTGAGTGACCAGAGCGGGATCCAGAGAAATATTCAATGCCATGGATTTATCCAAATTGATATGGAGGCCCGAAATAGACGAGAAACGCATCAGTCAACGTAGCAGGTTAGAGAGAGTCGTGAGGGAATTAGTCAAGAATTTCAGCTCTTTGAGGGGGGCGTGGCTACCGTGCAACTGAATGGACGTGTGACCACACAGCTCCGCTCCAGACACGGGAATCGCTAACTACTGGGACGACACCGCCGGCCGAATCCTCCACTATACCCTGTCTAAAGGACCCGGGACACTTCCGAGATGACCCGCAAGCAGAAAGATCACACACAACCTAAAAAACTGGATGATTTCTATCCGCCGAAAGGCCGAGAGCCTCTCAAAGATGGCGCCGGCGCGGGGAACATCTCGCCACCTTCTTCCTGCAGCTCGCGGTCCGCAGCATCTAGCCCAGGAACACACTCGGGCCAGGCGCAGACATCTCCAGCGGCAGCTACCCCCTTATCCCGCAGCCCTGCAAAGTCTAAGCCTCGCCTGGAAGTCAGCACCAGACAGGTGAGCACAACTCATGACCCCATGGAAGACACGAGGGAGCTGATCGATCCCTTCACATCATTTCCCACATCAGGTCAGCCTGTGTCTGACACTACACTCAAAGACATGCTTGTCTCCCTCCGCAGCTCCATGCATGCTGACCTGATGCAATGCATGCAAAACTTCAAATCTGACATAGGTGACTTAGGAGGAAGGGTGGATCACATTGAGGGAAAAATGGGAGAATTTGCGTCGTCCCATAATACTCTGATTGATGCCCACGCTGACCATGCAGATGAACTTTCTTGGCTTAGGGCAAAGGTCGCTGACCTTGAGGATAGGTCAAGGAGAAACAACATAAAAATCAGGGTGTGCCTGAAACCATACTCCCATCGCAACTCCAGCAGTATGCCCACGATCTATTAAAGCAGTTCCTTCCATCTGTTTCTGAGTCAGAAATGCAAATAGACCGCATCCATAGACTACCTAAACCGTCCCACCTCCCAGACAACAACCCCAGAGACGTCTTGATGCGAATACATTTCTACCAAGTTAAGGAACAATTAATGATTGCATTCCGCAAAACTCAGCAACCCCCGGAACAATTTGCTCATATCCAACTTTTTGCGGACCTATCGCAATTCACAATGCAAAAGCTCAAATCCTTGCTGCCGGTGACCAAGGCCCTTCGCAACCACAATAACCCATATCGCTGGGGGTATCCGGTTAAGCTAACGGTCACACATGATGGTAAAAATTCTGTGATCACGGGGATTGAGGAAGGGCTTACATTGCTGCGCTCACTGGATATACTTCCAGAAAAAGCTCCTGCAGAGACCTCACCCCCAATGAGGCTCAGCGCCCAGTACGAATGGCAAACGTTGTTAAAGAAAAAAAGCGGCAAAAAAAACGCCTCATAATCACCCATATTGAGATTTCAACAACTGTTTATACGTCAAGATTCCTGATATGTTCTGGAGCACTCAGTTCGCTGGTTCTCTCTTATTTTTGTGCCCCTCTACTAAGTTTTGGGTGGCAAGTCTACCCTCTGGTTCTTGTTTGAACATGTTTTTTACACTGCAATACTTATTGTTTTTTTATCTTTTGACTTTGTTTTCTCCTTCTATTCTACTTTTCTTCCCCACTGCTGGTTTGACCTGTGCCGGAAACACTGCTCTTCCTCTTATGTGAAGAGGATCACCTTGTCTCATTTGGCCCAATGCCTGACCCTCATGAAGAAAGACCCCTCACCATCGAGAATAAGGTATTATCATCATCAAAAATTTCTTGTGTACACATGGCGCTTAAAATAATTTCCTTCAATGCGAACGGCCTCAACCACCCGGCCAAAAGAGCCTCGGTCTGGAGAGAAGCGCTCAAACTCCAGGCTGATGTCCTTTGCATCCAAGAGACGCATTTCCTGTCTGACAAACCTCCTCATTTTCACCACAAACAATTTCCACACATCTTTCTGGCTTCAGCTTCTACCAAACAGAAAGGGGTACTGATAGCTATCAAAGACTCAGTAGCCTTCAGCCTGACGGCCACCCACATTGACCCGGAAGGAAGATATCTCATATTGGTGGGAGAACTCAACAACAAACCTTTTACCATTGCTAACCTGTACGCTCCAAACTCCCACCAATTCTGATTCCTTAAAAGGCTATACAGTAAAATTGCTACACTTCAAAAAGGCTCCCTGATAATCTGTGGCGACCATAACCTAACTGTTGATCACACGATAGACTCTTCCTCTAAAGCCAAACGTCCTCCTTCTCAGCTTCAAAATCTGCTTCACTCAGAGGACATTTTTGATGTCTGGAGATGCCAGCATGCAAATGAGAGAGATTACACCAGTGGCGGCTGGTGCTCAAATTTTTTGGGGGGGCGCAAACAAACTGAAAAAAAAAAATCATCAATTGCCGCCACTTTGCCCATTTAAACGCAGCCACTGTGCCCAAACGCCACTAGTTTGTCCCCAAATGCAGCCAGTTTCTCCACCATAATACAGCCAGTTTGTCCCCCAATAATACAGCCAGTTTGTCCCCCAATAATACAGCCAGTTTCTCCCCCAATAATACAGCCAGTTTCTCCCCCAATAATACAGCCAGTTTCTCCCCCATAATACAGCCAGTTTCTCCCCCATAATACAGCCAGTTTCTCCCCCATATGCAGCCAGTTTCTCCCCCAATAATACAGCCAGTTTCTCCCCCAATAATACAGCCAGTTTGTCCCCCAATAATACAGCCAGTTTCTCCCCCCAATAATACAGCCAGTTTCTCTCCCAATAATACAGCCAGTTTCTCCCCCATAATACAGCCAGTTTTTCCCCCATAATACAGCCAGTTTCTCCCCCATATGCAGCCAGTTTCTCCCCCATAATACAGCCAGTTTCTCCCCCATAATACAGCCAGTTTCTCCCCCATAATACACCCAGTTTCTCCCCCATAATACACCCAGTTTCTCCCCCATATGCAGCCAGTTTCTCCCCCATAATACAGCCAGTTTCTCCCCCATAATACAGCCAGTTTCTCCCCCATAATACAGCCAGTTTCTCCCCCATATGCAGCCAGTTTCTCCCCCAATAATACAGCCAGTTTCTCCCCCAATAATACAGCCAGTTTCTCCCCCATAATACAGCCAGTTTCTCCCCCATATGCAGCCAGTTTGTCCCCCATATACAGCCAGTTTCTCCCCCATATGCAGCCAGTTTCTCCCCCATATGCAGCCAGTTTCTCCCCCATAATACAGCCAGTTTCTCCCCCATATGCAGCCAGTTTCTCCCCCAATAATACAGCCAGTTTCTCCCCCATAATACAGCCAGTTTCTCCCCCATATGCAGCCAGTTTCTCCCCCATAATACAGCCAGTTTCTCCCCCATATGCAGCCAGTTTCTCCCCCATAATACAGCCAGTTTCTCCCCCATATGCAGCCAGTTTCTCCCCCATAATACAGCCAATTTCTCCCCCAAATGCAGCCAGTTTCTCCCCCATATGCAGCCAGTTTCTCCCCCATAATACAGCCAGTTTCTCCCCCATAATACAGCCAGTTTCTCCCCCATATGCAGCCAGTTTCTCCCCCATAATACAGCCAGTTTATCCCCCATAATACAGCCAGTTTCTCCCCCATATGCAGCCAGTTTCTCCCCCATATGCAGCCAGTTTCTCCCCCATATGCAGCCAGTTTCTCCCCCATAATACAGCCAGTTTCTCCCCCATAATACAGCCAGTTTCTCCCCCATATGCAGCCAGTTTCTCACCCAAATGCAGCCAGTTTCTCCCCCATATGCAGCCAGTTTCTCCCCCATAATACAGCCAGTTTCTCCCCCATATGCAGCCAGTTTCTCCCCCATATGCAGCCAGTTTCTCCCCCAAATGCAGCCAGTTTCTCCCCCATATGCAGCCAGTTTCTCCCCCATATGCAGCCAGTTTGTCCTCATAATACAGCCAGTTCCCCCCCCAGCCCTGCACTTACCTTCCTCGAGTCAGCGCCGTCCTTCTTCTGTCCTCAATGTCTTCTCCCGCCCTCTATGTCACTTCAGCCAATCAGGTTACCGGTAACCAGACCCGGTGAACCTGATTGGCCAGGGAACGCACCCCCGTGCGTCCTCTCATTAGATATTTAGAAGCCGATTACAGCCCTCAGGCTGTAGTCGGGAAGCCTATCAGAGCCTGCTGGCTCTGATAGGCACTTCTAAAGACCAACCAGATGCTGTGATTCAGATGGCCGGCGCTCAAGGGGCCGGCCATCTGAATAGTGGGCGGCAGCAATACATAGGTTCATGCAATGCATGAACCTATGTATTGTTGTGGTGAGTGACGGCCGGGCGCAGAAGCGAGAGGTAGCGGCGCTTCTGCGCCCACTATGGTCGCGCCGCCATGTGTAAAAAAAAGAAAAAAAAAAAACTCTTAAAGGGCCCGTTTTTTTTTTTTTTCGTGACCACAGGAGGGGGGGCGGCGCCCGGGCGCCCCCTATGGACGGGCCGCCACTGGATTACACCTATCATTCTGCTCGACATAACTCTTATTCGAGAATTGATCTGATTCTTGTGGATAAAATGCTTTTACAGGCGGTGTCCTCCTCCACCATCCATGACATTACATGGTCTGATCATGCACCTGTCTCGATCATGGTGGTGGAGGGGCACACACCTAGCCCTGCTTATATATGGCGGGCCAACTCTCGTGTTTTTCAGGTGCCCTCTCATGCAGCAACAATAACAGATAATTTATCTACATTTTTTGATGATAATATAGGCTCGGTTTCTGATCCTGCAATGTTATGGTGTGCTCATAAGGCATTTATTAGAGGAATCATTTTACAGATTTGTGCAAGAGAAAAGAGGCAGAGGACACACAGGTTGGATCAACTTCTTAATGACATCAAAACATTAGAGGCCCAAAATAAATCCACCCCCAGTGTACATACTGGCGAATAGGGATGAGCTTCGTGTTCGAGTCGAACATACGTTCGACTCGAACATCGGCTGTTCGATTGTTCGACGAAGATCGAACGATTTGGGCCGTTCGCGCCAAATTCGAGTGACGCGAACGGCCCACAATGCACTACGCCATCGCAGTGTCATCCAGGCGCTGTGATTGGCCAAGCATGCACTGTGACCCCGCATGCTTGGCCAATCACAGCGCCGGCAGCGAGGAGAGCAATGATTGGCCACAGGCAGGATGCCTGTGGCCAATTATTGCTGAGGGGGTTTAGTACACGCCCCACACTATAAAAGGCCGCCAGCGCGGCGGCCTTGTGTAGTGTGTTCCGGACCGGAGTAGGGAAAGAGAAGCATAGGCAGGGACAGTGTCATCATTTTTCCTTTACATAATCCTGGATTCCTTTTGTTTAGGGACAGATAAGGATAGGTAGGGAGAGTGTCAGTGACAGTGTGCTATTCTGTGCTAATCCTTGTTTGTAGGGACAGAGAGGTACAGTGAGGGAAAGTGTCAGTGTGCTATTCTGTTCTAAACCAATCTTGCTGAACCATATTTTCAATCCTTGAGTTTAGGGACAGAGAGGTACAGTGAGGGAAAGTGTCAGTGTGCTATTTTGTGCTAAATCTTGTTTGTAGGGACAGAGAGGTACAGTGAGGGAAAGTGTCAGTGTGCTATTTTGTGCTAAATCTTGTTTGTAGGGACAGAGAGGTACAGTGAGGGAAAGTGTCAGTGTGCTATTCTGTTCGAAACCAATTTTGCTGTTCCATATTTTCAATCCTTGAGTTTAGGGACAGGGAAGGACACTCGTAGAAATTATCAGTGTGCTATTCTGTGCTAAATCTTGTTTGTAGGGAGGGACAGAGTAGGACAGTAAGGGAAAGTGTCAGTGTGCTATTCTGTTCTAAAACTATTTTGCTGAACCATATTTTCAATCCTTGAGTTGAGGGACAGAGAGGTACAGTGAGTGAAACTGACAGTGTGCTGTTCTGTTCTAAACCAAATTTGCTGTTCCATATTTTCAATCCTTGAGTTGAGGGACAGAGAGGTACAGTGAGGGAAAGTGTCAGTGTGCTATTCTGTTCTAAAACTATTTTGCTGAACCATATTTTCAATCCTTGAGTTGAGGGACAGAGAGGTACAGTGAGTGAAACTGACAGTGTGCTGTTCTGTTCTAAACCAAATTTGCTGTTCCATATTTTCAATCCTTGAGTTGAGGGACAGAGAGGTACAGTGAGGGAAAGTGTCAGTGTGCTATTCTGTTCTAAAATTATTTTGCTGAACCATATTTTCAATCCTTGAGTTGAGGGACAGAGAGGTACAGTGAGTGAAACTGACAGTGTGCTGTTCTGTTCTAAACCAAATTTGCTGTTCCATATTTTCAATCCTTGAGTTGAGGGACAGAGAGGTACAGTGAGGGAAAGTGTCAGTGTGCTATTCTGTTCTAAAATTATTTTGCTGAACCATATTTTCAATCCTTGAGTTGAGGGACAGAGAGGTACAGTGAGTGAAACTGACAGTGTGCTGTTCTGTTCTAAACCAAATTTGCTGTTCCATATTTTCAATCCTTGAGTTGAGGGACAGAGAGGTACAGTGAGGGAAAGTGTCAGTGTGCTATTCTGTTCTAAAATTATTTTGCTGAACCATATTTTCAATCCTTGAGTTGAGGGACAGAGAGGTACAGTGAGTGAAACTGACAGTGTGCTGTTCTGTTCTAAACCAAATTTGCTGTTCCATATTTTCAATCCTTGAGTTGAGGGACAGAGAGGTACAGTGAGTGAAACTGACAGTGTGCTGTTCTGTTCTAAACCAAATTTGCTGTTCCATATTTTCAATCCTTGAGTTGAGGGACAGAGAGGTACAGTGAGTGAAACTGACAGTGTGCTGTTCTGTTCTAAACCAAATTTGCTGTTCCATATTTTCAATCCTTGAGTTGAGGGACAGAGAGGTACAGTGAGGGAAAGTGTCAGTGTGCTATTCTGTTCTAAAACTATTTTGCTGAACCATATTTTCAATCCTTGAGTTGAGGGACAGAGAGGTACAGTGAGTGAAACTGACAGTGTGCTGTTCTGTTCTAAACCAAATTTACTGTTCCATATTTTCAATCCTTGAGTTGAGGGACAGAGAGGTACAGTGAGGGAAAGTGTCAGTGTGCTATTCTGTTCTAAAACTATTTTGCTGAACCATATTTTCAATCCTTGAGTTGAGGGACAGAGAGGTACAGTGAGTGAAACTGACAGTGTGCTGTTCTGTTCTAAACCAAATTTGCTGTTCCATATTTTCAATCCTTGAGTTGAGGGACAGAGAGGTACAGTGAGGGAAAGTGTCAGTGTGCTATTCTGTTCTAAAATTATTTTGCTGAACCATATTTTCAATCCTTGAGTTGAGGGACAGAGAGGTACAGTGAGTGAACCTGACAGTGTGCTGTTCTGTTCTAAAGCAAATTTGCTGTTCCATATTTTCAATCCTTGAGTTGAGGGACAGAGAGGTACAGTGAGGGAAAGTGTCAGTGTGCTATTCTGTTCTAAAATTATTTTGCTGAACCATATTTTCAATCCTTGAGTTGAGGGACAGAGAGGTACAGTTAGTGAAACTGACAGTGTGCTGTTCTGTTCTAAACCAAATTTGCTGTTCCATATTTTCAATCCTTGAGTTGAGGGACAGAGAGGTACAGTGAGGGAAAGTGTCAGTGTGCTATTCTGTTCTAAAATTATTTTGCTGAACCATATTTTCAATCCTTGAGTTGAGGGACAGAGAGGTACAGTTAGTGAAACTGACAGTGTGCTGTTCTGTTCTAAACCAAATTTGCTGTTCCATATTTTCAATCCTTGAGTTGAGGGACAGAGAGGTACAGTGAGGGAAAGTGTCAGTGTGCTATTCTGTTCTAAAATTATTTTGCTGAACCATATTTTCAATCCTTGAGTTGAGGGACAGAGAGGTACAGTGAGTGAAACTGACAGTGTGCTGTTCTGTTCTAAACCAAATTTGCTGTTCCATATTTTCAATCCTTGAGTTGAGGGACAGAGAGGTACAGTGAGGGAAAGTGTCAGTGTGCTATTCTGTTCTAAAACTATTTTGCTGAACCATATTTTCAATCCTTGAGTTGAGGGACAGAGAGGTACAGTGAGTGAAACTGACAGTGTGCTGTTCTGTTCTAAACCAAATTTACTGTTCCATATTTTCAATCCTTGAGTTGAGGGACAGAGAGGTACAGTGAGGGAAAGTGTCAGTGTGCTATTCTGTTCTAAAACTATTTTGCTGAACCATATTTTCAATCCTTGAGTTGAGGGACAGAGAGGTACAGTGAGTGAAACTGACAGTGTGCTGTTCTGTTCTAAACCAAATTTGCTGTTCCATATTTTCAATCCTTGAGTTGAGGGACAGAGAGGTACAGTGAGGGAAAGTGTCAGTGTGCTATTCTGTTCTAAAATTATTTTGCTGAACCATATTTTCAATCCTTGAGTTGAGGGACAGAGAGGTACAGTGAGTGAACCTGACAGTGTGCTGTTCTGTTCTAAAGCAAATTTGCTGTTCCATATTTTCAATCCTTGAGTTGAGGGACAGAGAGGTACAGTGAGGGAAAGTGTCAGTGTGCTATTCTGTTCTAAAATTATTTTGCTGAACCATATTTTCAATCCTTGAGTTGAGGGACAGAGAGGTACAGTTAGTGAAACTGACAGTGTGCTGTTCTGTTCTAAACCAAATTTGCTGTTCCATATTTTCAATCCTTGAGTTGAGGGACAGAGAGGTACAGTGAGGGAAAGTGTCAGTGTGCTATTCTGTTCTAAAATTATTTTGCTGAACCATATTTTCAATCCTTGAGTTGAGGGACAGAGAGGTACAGTTAGTGAAACTGACAGTGTGCTGTTCTGTTCTAAACCAAATTTGCTGTTCCATATTTTCAATCCTTGAGTTGAGGGACAGAGAGGTACAGTGAGGGAAAGTGTCAGTGTGCTATTCTGTTCTAAAATTATTTTGCTGAACCATATTTTCAATCCTTGAGTTGAGGGACAGAGAGGTACAGTGAGTGAAACTGACAGTGTGCTGTTCTGTTCTAAACCAAATTTGCTGTTCCATATTTTCAATCCTTGAGTTTAGGGACAGAGAAGGACACTCGTAGAAATTATCAGTGTGCTATTCTGTGCTAAATCTTGTTTGTAGGGAGGGACAGAGTAGGACAGTGAGGGAAAGTGTCAGTGTGCTATTCTGTTCTAAAACTATTTTGCTGAACCATATTTTCAATCCTTGTGTTTAGGGACAGAGAAGGATAGGCAGGGGACTGTGTCAGTGTCATTGTTGCTAAGCCTCCTGCACAGTATACACCTGAAGGTAGCCCTTATTGCTTTTTTTCCCATCTCCCTGCAGGCCATCCATTAAAATGTCTGGAAGGCAACCAAGGAGAGGCAGACAGTCAGGAGGCAAAAAAAGAGGGCAAGCAGGCTCTGTGTCTGGGGGCAACAGTGCTGGTCGTGTACGCGGTGCATTGTCATCAGCACATGGCCATGGGACACGCTTGTCCTTGTTTTCGGCAGCTGGACATGTTGAGCCACATCATGCCGAAGACTTGGTAGAGTGGATGACCAAGCCCACCTCATCCTCCTCATCCTCTCTCACCCAGGCTCAGGGTACTGGCAAAGCAGCTGCCAAAGCGTCCTCTTCTCTGGTATCATTATCTTCATTAGTCAATCCTTCCCTAGACCCACCATGCCCTCCTCCTGAGGAGTCCCCCGAACTGTTTGAGCACAGTGTTGGGTACATGCTCCAGGAGGATGCCCAGCGTTTGGAAGGATCTGATGATGATACCCAGCTAGAGGAAGGCAGCAGCGTGAGAGCAGAGAGAGGGGATGCTCAAGAAGGACACCAATCTGGCAGTCATGCTCCAGCAGCTGCAGCATATTGCCAGATTGGCTCCAGTGATGAGGAGGGAGGGGATGATGAGGTCACTGACTCCACGTGGGTGCCTAATAGGAGAGAGGAGGAGGAGGAGGATGAGGAGGAGGCACATCTCCAACGAGGCAGGATGCCCTTGAGTGGCCAGCGTATGGGCAGCACACCGACGGAATCACACCGCAGAGCTCCGCCTGTGCAGGGCGCTGCCTCTGCCCGTCATGCAAAAAGTTCTTTGGTGTGGGCCTTTTTTGAGGCGAGTGCATCAGATCGCACAGCTGCTGTTTGCAACATATGTCTCAAGCGTATATCGCGTGGCCAAAACATCAGCCGCTTGGGCACCACATGCTTGATCAGACATATGTTGACCTGCCATGCAGCTCGTTGGCAAGCCTACCTTAAAGACCCACACCAAAGAACAAAGCTGACCTCTTCTTGCACCGCATCAGCTGGGATCTCCAACCCCACTATACCTTCACTCCTCTCTGAAACCTGCTCTGAGAGGAATGAAGGTGTAGAATTAGGTGTGTCACAGGCAAGTACTTGCGGGCACTCTGCTAGCAGTACACCAACGTCCGATTCTAGCAGGCAAATTTCCCTGCCCCAGCTGCTGGACCGTCGAAAGAAGTTCACTCCCAGCCATCCACATGCCCAGCGGTTGAATGCTAGCTTGGCTAAATTGCTAGCGCTTCAACTGCTGCCTTTTCAGTTGGTAGACTCGGCCCCCTTCCGTGAGTTTGTGCAATGTGCGGTTCCTCAGTGGCAGGTTCCCAAACGTCACTTTTTCGCACGGAAGGCTATTCCGGCTCTCTACAGGCATGTGGAAGGCAATGTCTTGGCCTCGCTGGACAGGGCGGTCAGCGGTAATGTGCATATTACCGCTGACTCATGGTCCAGCAGGCATGGACAGGGACGTTACCTTTCTTTCACGGCCCATTGGGTCACTCTTTTGTCAGCTGGGAAGGATGCAGGACAAGGTGCAGTATTGTTGGAGGTTGTTCCACCGCCACGCCTCCAAAATGCTACTACTGGTTGTGACACACCTCTCTCCTCCACCCCCTCCTCTTCTTCTTCCTCCATGGCCTCTTCCTGTGGTTTGTCCTTGGAACCAGCGGTGCTCCGTAGGCGTTCAAGGGGCTACGCAAGTACGCAGGCAAAAAGATGCCATGCCGTGCTTGCGCTGGTGTGTTTGGGGGACAGGAGCCACACTGGGGCAGAGGTCCTGTCTGCTCTGCAGGGGCAGGCCGAGAGGTGGTTGACGCCACGCCAGCTTAAGCCAGGAATGGTGGTTTGCGACAATGGCACCAACCTCCTCTCCGCCCTCCGACAGGGACAACTGACCCATGTGCCCTGTATGGCTCACGTCCTTAACCTGGTGGTGCAGCGGTTCTTGGGCAGGTACCCGGGCTTACAGGATGTCCTGAGGCAGGCCAGGAAAGTCTGTGTGCATTTCCGCAGATCTTATAATGCCAGTGCTCGCCTGGCTGAGCTTCAAAACGAGTTGAACCTGCCCAAGAACCGCCTTATATGTGACATGCCCACCAGGTGGAACTCAACGTTGGCCATGCTGCAGCGGCTGCACACGCAGCAGAGGGCCATCAATGAGTACCGGTGCGACTACGGCACCAGGACAGGGTCAGGGGAGCTCGGGTTTTTTTCACCACGCCAGTGATCAGGGATGCATGCACTGTCCTGGCACTATTTGAGGAGGCCACGAGGATGGTGAGCAGTGACAGTGCATGCATCAGGGACACTGTACCTCTTGTCCACCTGTTGGAGCACACGCTGCGTGGAATAATGGACAGGGCACTTGAGGCAGAACAGAGGCAGGAAGAGGAGGACTTCCTTGCCTCTCAAGGCCCCCTTTACCCAGACAGTGTTCCTTCTGTCCCACCCATCGCACAGGAAGAGGAGGAGGAGGAGGATTGTGTCAGCATGGAGGTGGAGGCTGGCACTCAGCATCATCAGCAGCAGTCTTTTAGGGATGATTTACAGTCCCAAGAAACCAGTGGACTTGTACGTGGCTGGGAGGAGGTGGCTGCGGATCATGTCGTCCTTAGTGACCCAGAGGACTCCGGACTGAATGCCTCAGCTAACCTACGCTGCATGGCCTCCCTGATCCTGCAAAGTCTGCGGAAGGATCCTCGTATTCTTCGGATCAAGGAGAGGGACCATTACTGGCTGGCCACTCTCCTTGATCCACGGTACAAGGGTAAGGTTGCGGACCTTATCGTACCATCGCAGAGGGAGCAGAGGATGAGACAACTCCGGGAGGCCTTGCAGAAAGGTCTGTGCAATGCGTTCCCAGAGACTGGGAGGTTACAAACTCCTGGTCCTGGACAACGAGTTGCTGAGGCTTCGGGCAGTCAAAGAAGGAGCGGTGGGGAAGGTGGCCGTCTGACCGATGCGTTCAGACAATTCTTTAGTCCGCAGCCCCAAAGTATGATCGGTTCCAGCAACCATCGCCAGCGTCTGATATACATTGTGCAGGAATACCTAGGGGCAAGGTCAGACTTGGACACCTTCCCCACCGAAAATCCTCTGGCTTACTGGGTCTTGAGGATGGATCACTGGCCAGAGCTTGCACAGTATGCAATTGAGCTACTGGCCTGTCCTGCATCCAGCGTTCTTTCAGAACGCACATTCAGTGCTGCTGGAGGATTTGTCACGGATCACAGGGTGCGCCTGTCCACCGACTCGGTTGATCGACTGACTTTCATCAAGATGAACCAGTCTTGGATCACCACCAGCTACCACACACCAGATGCTGATATAACAGACTAATTGATTTTAAAATGTCACATCCCTTCAAGACTGATGCTGATGCTGAGTGCCTGTGCTGTTATGTTGACTGGCTATCCTCCTCCTCCTCCTCAATGATACGATTAACGATGATAGCTTGGAAGATCATTTTGGTTTATGGGTGACGCCACCAGTGGCTAAGGCCCAATTTTTCAGCCCCTGTTTAACAGGGGCGTGTAATTAAAATTTTTGATGCAATACTTTGCAACAGGCCTCATTGCTGTGCTCCAAGTACAGTATCTGTGAGGGGTTGCAGTGTTGTGCCACCAGTGCCTAAGGCCCAATTTTTCAGCCCCTGTTCAACAGGGGCATGCAATTATAATTATTGATCTAATAATTCACAGCAGGGCCCATTGCTGCGCCCACCAAGAGTAACTGTCAGGCCTTACAGTGTTGTGGCACCAGCACCACCATCACCACCACCACCAAAGGCCCAATTTTTAAGCCCCTGTTCAACAGGGGAATGCAATTATAATTATTGATCTAATAATTCACAGCAGGGACCATTGCTGCGCCCACCAAGAGTAACTGTCAGGCCTTACAGTGTTGTGGCACCAGCACCACCATCACCACCACCACCACCACCACCAAAGGCCTAATTTTTCAGCCCCTGTTCAACAGGGGCATGCAATTACAATTCTTGATCTAATAATTCACAGCAGGGCCCATTGCTGCGCCCACCAAGAGTAACTGTCAGGCCTTACAGTGTTGTGGCACCAGCACCACCATCACCACCACCACCACCACCAAAGGCCTAATTTTTCAGCCCCTGTTCAACAGGGGCATGCAATTACAATTCTTGATCTAATAATTCACAGCAGGGCCCATTGCTGCGCCCACCAAGAGTAACTGTCAGGCCTTACAGTGTTGGGGCACCAGCACCACCATCAAAGGCCCAATTTTTACTACCACTGATCAACAATTATATGTTATTACAATTCCTGATATAATAGTTGACAGCAGGGCGTTCCAGCACCCACCAAGAGTAACTGTGAGTGCTTACAGTGTTGTGCCAACACCAACACCTAAGGGGCCAATTTCTGCAGAGTATATACGGCAGGTCCCTACTTTCAAACATCCAACTTACAAACGACTACTACTTGCAAACGGAAGAAGACAACAGGAAGTGAGAGGAAATCTACCCCTTGGAAGGAAAATTCTCTCCTGTAAGAATTAATATGGGAGAAAGGTGTCTCCTCTCTACTGATGCTTTATCACCAATCCTTGTTTCAATAAAAACACCACATTTCAAAAACAGTTGTCATTGGGACGCAAAGTGAGGTGAAATGTTCTGAACAGGGGCACAGACAGCAAAAAAAATGTGACAGGGGTGATAACCGTTCCCTATGTTTTACAAAAAACTAAAAAAAAGGAATTTGCCATGGAGCTCCACTTAAACAATGCAGCTGTTCAAAATTATAAACAGATTCTACATAAGAACAAACCTACAGTCCCTGTCTTGTATGCACCGCCTGTATACGGCTGTTCAGAGTATATAGGTCCTTTTTTATTTTGTGTGCGGGGTTCCCCTTAATATCCATACAAGACCCAAAGGGGCTGGTAATGGGCTGGGGTAGGGGGGGGGGGGGGGGGTTGATGGAGTAGCTATGCCATTTTTCCTAAAGATTTTCATCCATATTACCGGGACCACACATTGCATTAAAGCCGCAAGCAGTTTTAAATGACTTTTTTCCCTTTAGAAATGTTATTTTGTGAAGGGACAGTTCTAAACACGGGAAACACGTGGCACTTCACAGGCATACTTTAGACACCCCCCAGGTACAATATTTAAAGGAATATTTGACTTTTTTTTTTTCACTTTATGCATCATTAAAATGACTGCTCCCGGAAAACGTCCGTTTTTAAAACTTCCTTTTGCATTGATACATGTCCCCTGGTGCAGAAGCCGGGTTCCCAAACTCTGTTTCGGACAATAACATGGATAATAGTCGTTATAATTAGCACTTTAGAATCCGAACGTTCGCATCCATTGTATTTAATAGGGTTCTAATGTTCGTGCAAACTTTCGGTCCGTTCGCGGGTTCTGGTGCGAACCGAACCCGGGGGTGTTCGGCTCATCACTACTGGCCAAAAACTTTCTCAATGTCGCTCTGATCTCAGACTCCTACTTATTGAACAGTATGATAAGCATCTTCAAAATTTGAAACTGGCCCATTATTCCTCTGGTAACCGGGCGGGTAAATTCTTAGCTCAGAGGCTTAAATCTGCCAGAGCCAAAACGAAAATTCCATTCCTGCTTCACTCAACTGATAAGCACAAAATAATCAACCCCAAAGAGATAGCTAATTCCTTTGCGGAGTACTACTCTTCCCTATACAATCTCCATACTGATACCAACACCCCACAACCTACACAAAAATGCATCCAAGCTTTTTTAGCAAAAATTAACCTCCCTTCTCTATCGCAGATACAACTACAGTCTCTAAACTCGCCTATCACGGAGTCTGAGATCCAAAAAATTATTAAGTCACTCCCGTTAGGAAAATCACCTGGTCCAGATGGACTTCCAAATGATTACTACAATTTTTTTCAAAATAATCTAACGCCAACTCTCCAGGAAGTGTTTACTGCTGCAATGTCCTCTGCCTCATTTCCCGCTGAGATGCTTAAAGCATATATAGTTACAATACCCAAACCAGGTAAAGAACCTAATATCCCAGCTGTAACGGCACCCCAAATACGAAGGGGGTTAACGCCGTTTCCTCTGTCCCCTCTCCTGGACACACATCCACTCGCTACCAATCTTCCACAGCCAAACGACCCCTTCCCATAGGAATTAATCCTTCTGAAGAAACGAGACGCACTCTGTATCCTTCTGGGGTAGAATGACTTTATTGAGAAACATTGTAACTTTTATATATATCCAATACTGCATTAGTTTAACATGAACAATGGCCCAGCTCCACCCACACATCACAAGACTCAACACATCATCCTGACGTCTGCTAGGCTTCAAAAGATCCCACACAATAGAATATAACGATCCCCAATACACATCTTATCACAAAGTGTTGGCAGCCAGTCTGTCTGCCGGATACCATACACACAGGCATAGTGTTAATTATCTCTATTCACACCAGACCTTCCCAAGTCATAATGAACAATAGAATGCAAATCACCTTAATTCCTCCCAGCAATGATTACACAAAGGCAGGGGCTGGGGGTGATGACATTAGCATCTAACAGTATGTGTCCCAACATCATGAAGGCGTCACTTTTCAATTACCCTGTTGAGGTCATAATCAAACAGTAAATAGTTCTTTGCAGATATCCTGAGGAATATGGTGGATCAATATTACAGACCCAATCTAGATAAAATGTATGTACAGCATTGAATATGGCTATCATAGACCATTGTGACAGCAGGAAGGTAAAGTCACCTGGTTGCATCCAGGGGGGTAGGTATATTTCTCCCAGATTCAGGCTTTATGCCGACTTATACAACTAGGGAGAGAGTTGATGAAGCCCAGCTGAGGCTAGTGGGCTCATGGATGAGTCATACCTCTAGGGAGAGTGCTGGGCGTCGTGCAGGCAGGGAGTTGATGAGACCAGCTGAAGCTTGTCAGCTCGTTTAAGGCCTCTATAAAAACTCCCAGCTTCATTAGGTGTTTGCTCATGCCTGGAACCAGACCTGTGTGGACTGTCTAGGGAGAGTGAACCCCTGTGCGGTGAGACAAAGCCTGTGTGGCTATTTATTTGGACATTTACTAAACCAGGGACTTAGGGACTAGGACAGCACCAGGCTGATCCCAGTTGTTAGTTAGGGAAACCTGCATGTTTAGTCAGAGGTCAAGCTGACCAGGATTTATTTTGTTTATGTTTCTTTTTGCTTTGCTGTGTTTTGTCACTGTAAATAGAGAAATAAACCGCACCTTTTGATCTTGAAAACCACAACCTCCGTCTGCTGGGCCTGTTTTTGTGTGGGGAGCCCATCCAGGGGGTCACACACACCCGCTACCGAGCTAACCCCCTCACAGTTGGTGGAGAACCAGTGGCAGTTTTTTTTAAGCCAGCATGGAGGAGATACTGAAACAGCTGGCTCTAGCAAATGCCAATCAACAGCAGACAAATGCAGGTTTGCAAAAGAGCCTTGCAGCTCAACAACAGAGCTTCGCAGCCCAGCAACAAGCCCAGCAGCAATCTGAGGCCCGCTTCATAGACCTGTTGCAGAAGCAAGAGCAGAGACTAAAACAACAGATGGAAGCAGTAATGCAGCAACGTCCGCAGACCAGTGAGGAAAGCCGTCCCACTAATACCGCGTCCTTTGGGGTGAGTCGTTTATTGACAAAAATGACTGGAGAGGATGATCCAGAGGTATTTTTGACCACATTTGAAAGGACTGCTGAAAGAGAAAAGTGGCCTGAGGAGCAGTGGGCTGGACTGGTGGCTCCTCTGTTAACTGGTGAATCGCAGAAAGCTTACTATGACCTAGAGCCTGACCAAGCAAAAGACTATGTGATGCTAAAAGCTGAAATATTGGCAAGGCTGGGTGTCACCCTGGCTGTCCGGGCTCAGCGTGTGCATAACTGGACTTTCCAGCTTGGAAAACCCCCCAGGTCTCAAATGTATGATCTCATTCACCTGAGCAGGAAGTGGCTACAGCCAGAGACTTTGTCCGCACCGGAGATTGTGGAACGTGTTGTGATGGATCGTTTCTTGAGAGCTCTTCCTACCGCCATTCAAAAGTGGGTAAGCCATGGAGACCCAGAAACGGCCGGTAAACTTGTGGATCGTGTAGAGAGATACTTGGCTGCAGAGAACCTGACGGCCTCTTCCAGAGACTCTCGGACTTTCCACCCTAAGACCAGACCATCCCCAGGGGCGGATAAGATGATTCCAAGGGGTGAGGGTGGAGAGAGTGAGAGGGTGGGAGCTCTGCCCAGGGTTTGGCGAGAACAGCCTGGGAAGTCGGGGGCTCAAGAGGCAGCCAAAAGGATTGTTTGCTACCGCTGCCGGCAAGCGGGACATATTGCAGCAAATTGCCCGGTTGTGGAGGAACCCATGCAATGTGACTTTCTGACGGACAGACGTCAGTCGCTGTGTGCGACAGTCGCATGCACTGCCATTCGGGGAACTGAGAAACATTTATGCAAAATGTGTATTAATGGTAGAAATGTTGTGGTATTACTGGATTCAGGTAGCCTTGTGACCCTGATAAAGGATGAATTAGTTAAAACAGAGGTCTCTGGGAATAGCAAGGTAGCTGTTATTTGTGTGCATGGGGACACCCAAGAGTATCCAGTGACTACAGTGTGTTTCAAGACCCCCAAAGGTACCCTCTCTCATCCAGTGGGGTTAGTATCTCAACTACCGCATGATGCCATTGTGGGAAGGGATTTTCCGAAGTTCTGGGAACTGTGGGATGATCCTGAGCCCCCCACTGGTGCCCCTATGTACCAGGAAGGTGATAGCCAGAACTCCTCTGAGAGTGGTGAGGACTCTCCAGAATTTCCCTTGTCAGTATTGGCAGGCGAGACTCAAGAAACTGGAGAGGAGCCCACCTCCTCAGACGAAAACCTACCGTCTGTGGAGTTTTCTGATCTTGAGGTTCACAGGGAAAATTTTGCCACAGAACAGTTAAAAGACCCCGCCCTAATAAAGGCACGGGAAAACGTAGTGGAAATAGATGGCGAGTTAGTGAACCCAGATAATACCTGCACTTACCCATACTTCAGCGTAGAGAAGGACCTACTGTATCGGGTGGCAAAAAGGGCAGAAGAAACCGTTGAGCAGCTTGTGGTGCCCAAACCTTACAGGAAGTTGGTGTTGGAGTTGGCCCATGGGCACATTCTTGGAGGTCATCTGGGGACAGAGAAAACCCGAGAGAGGGTATTACAGAGATTCTATTGGCCTGGGGTGATGAAGGACATAGAAAATTATTGTTCCTCCTGCCCTGTGTGTCAGAGGTCGGCCCCGATGCCACATTTCCGTAGCCCGCTGGTCCCTCTACCCATCATTGAGGTCCCGTTTGAGAGGATCGCAATGGATTTGGTAGGTCCTATAATCAAGTCCGCTAGGGGGCACCAGTACATATTAGTTATAATGGACTATGCCACCCGTTATCCAGAAGCGATCCCTCTCCGAAATACCTCGGCCAAAACCATAGCCAAAGAGCTATCTCTTGTTTTTAGCCGGGTGGGTATTTGTAAAGAACTGCTTACGGACCAAGGTACACCCTTTATGTCCCGGGTTATGAAAGAGCTGTGTAAATTGTTCAAAGTGACGCAATTGCGTACGTCTGTGTATCACCCCCAAACCGATGGGCTGGTTGAAAGATTCAACAAAACCCTAAAACAAATGTTGAAGAAAGTGGTGGATAGAGATGGAAAGGATTGGGACTGTCTACTTCCTTATTTGATGTTTGCTATTAGGGAGGTGCCCCAATCCTCTACGGGATTCTCCCCCTTTGAGTTACTGTATGGGAGACACCCAAGAGGGCTGTTGGATATTGCCAAGGAAACTTGGGAAAGTGAGAGTTCTCCCCACAGGAGTGTGATTGAGCATGTCGCCCTGATGCAAGATCGAATTGCACAGGTAATGCCCATCGTGAAGGAACATTTGGCCCAAGCGCAGTTGGCACAGCAGAGAGTGTACAACCGTGGAGCCAAGACCCGTACCTTTTCCCCGGGGGATAGGATATTGGTACTTGTCCCTACGGTTGAAAGTAAATTCCTTGCCAAATGGCAAGGCCCCTACGAGATAATGGAAAAAGTGAGCGAAGTGAATTACAAGGTCAGACAACCAGGAAGGCGAAAGCCCGAACAGATCTATCACGTTAATCTGTTGAAAGCCTGGAGGGATAGAGAGTCCCTAGTCGCAGAAACTTGGTCACCAGCTCAAACTGGTTGCGTGATTCCGGAGGTTGGAATAGCAGCCACCTTGTCACAACCCCAACAACAGGAGGTTAAGGAGTTTGTGCTTCGCAACAAGGAGGTGTTCTCTGAGCTGCCGGGACAAACATCTGGGGTAGAGCATGATATTATTACCCCGCCCGGTGAAAGGGTGAAGTTAAAACCCTATCGGATCCCAGAGGCCCGACGGGAGGCAATACGGGAGGAAGTACAGAAAATGCTGAACTTAGGGGTGATAGAGGAGTCCCAAAGTGATTGGTCTAGTCCCATTGTGTTGGTGCCTAAACCGGATGGGAGCTGGCGATTTTGTAACGATTTTCATCAGTTGAACAAAGTTACAAAATTTGACACCTACCCCATGCCACGTATAGATGAGTTGATCGACCGGCTGGGAACAGCCCGATACATGACGACTCTTGACCTCACAAAAGGGTATTGGCAAATTCCCCTGGCCAAGTCGGCCAAAGAGAAAACCGCATTTGTAACCCCAGACGGGGCGTTCCAATATAAGAGAATGCCGTTCGGGTTACAGAATGCGCCGGCCACATTCCAGCGGAAAATGGACCAGATACTGAGGCCCCATCGGAAGTACGCTGCGGCTTACCTGGATGACGTAATTGTCCATAGCACAGATTGGGCCTCACATCTGCCAAAAGTGCAAGCAGTCCTAGACTCTATCCGGGAAGCTGGGTTTACGGCTAACCCCAAGAAGTGTACCATTGGGCAGGAGGAGGCCAAATATCTTGGGTACACCATTGGCAGGGGAGTAATAAAACCCCAACTCAACAAAGTCGAGGCCATCCAGAGTTGGCCACGTCCCAACAGCAAGAAGCAGGTACGAGCCTTTCTGGGAATCGCGGGTTATTATCGGCGCTTCATTCCCCACTTTGCTTCTAAGGCTGTGCCCCTAACCAACCTGACGAAAGGGAAAGGGTCGGTCATGATTAAATGGACCCCCGAGGCTGAGGCAGCATTCCAATTCTTGAAACAAGCCTTATGTAGCCAGCCAGTGTTGTACTCACCCGACTTCTCTAAAGACTTTGTCGTACAAAGTGATGCGTCAGATGTGGGGTTAGGAGCAGTATTGTCCCAGGTCTGGAACGGGGAAGAGCACCCAGTCATTTACCTCAGCAGGAAGTTGAAGTCCCATGAGGTAAATTACGCCACGGTTGAAAAGGAGTGTTTAGCGGTGAAGTGGGCTCTAGATTCCCTTCGGTACTATCTGCTAGGTAGGCACTTTGACATGGTTACGGATCACGCTCCGTTAAAGTGGATGGCTCAAAACAAGGAGACAAATAGAAGAGTAAATAGGTGGTTCCTGGCCCTACAGGAATTCAACTTCACAGTAAAGCATCGCCCTGGCGTTCAAATGGGGAATGTGGATGCTTTGTCTCGAGTACATGAATGCCTGATTGCTGGTGTTCCAACCCCAAGGTTAAAACAAGAGGGGGGGTATGTGACAGCAGGAAGGTAAAGTCACCTGGTTGCATCCAGGGGGGTAGGTATATTTCTCCCAGATTCAGGCTTTATGCCGACTTATACAACTAGGGAGAGAGTTGATGAAGCCCAGCTGAGGCTAGTGGGCTCATGGATGAGTCATACCTCTAGGGAGAGTGCTGGGCGTCGTGCAGGCAGGGAGTTGATGAGACCAGCTGAAGCTTGTCAGCTCGTTTAAGGCCTCTATAAAAACTCCCAGCTTCATTAGGTGTTTGCTCATGCCTGGAACCAGACCTGTGTGGACTGTCTAGGGAGAGTGAACCCCTGTGCGGTGAGACAAAGCCTGTGTGGCTATTTGTTTGGACATTTACTAAACCAGGGACTTAGGGACTAGGACAGCACCAGGCTGATCCCAGTTGTTAGTTAGGGAAACCTGCATGTTTAGTCAGAGGTCAAGCTGACCAGGATTTATTTTGTTTATGTTTCTTTTTGCTTTGCTGTGTTTTGTCACTGTAAATAGAGAAATAAACCAACCCTTTTGATCTTGAAAACCACAACCTCCGTCTGCTGGGCCTGTTTTTGTGTGGGGAGCCCATCCAGGGGGTCACACACACCCGCTACCGAGCTAACCCCCTCACACCATATTGGGGTTTTTCCATTCACCCTGTGTCCAAAGTGACCCCCTTGTCACACCAGCGAACTTTCGGCCGATATCTTTACTCAATACTGACGTTAAATTATATGCTAAAGTCCTGGCACACAGGTTATTGCCTATTCTCCCTTTTTTAACTGGTCCTGACCAATCTGGCTTCACTCAGGGAAGGCAGGCGTCAGACGCCACGAGGAATGTTGTTGGGATTATACAGTATGCTAAATCCTGTCGGATGCCTGTGCTGCTCCTGTCTTTGGATGCGGAGAAGGCGTTCGACCGGATACATTGGGGGTATATGAAGCACACTCTGCAGAAATTTGGTTTTTCGGGGCCCATCCTCTCGGCCATACTTGCTCTCTACTCCTCTCCCTGTGCCCAAGTCTACACTTCCAACATGTTATCAAGAACCTTCTCAATTTCAAACGGCACTAGACAGGGATGTCCTCTTTCTCCCTCGATCTTCAACCTTCTTATAGAGCCACTGGCTGAGAGGATCAGGTCCCACCCAGGTATCACGGGCTTCCCCATTCAAGGCAGGTCCCACGATATTAACTTATTCGCAGATGACATAATTCTGTTCCTGACAACCCCCTCTACATTATTGTACCACGCTCACGACACTCTCACTGACTTTAGTCAAATTTCTTTCTACAAGGTTAACTTCACGAAGTCGATTATCCTAGACCTGGGCATCCCACCCCCTTTAAAGAACCACCTTCAGGCAAATCTCCCATACTCTTGGAGTAAATCTACTATCACTTACCTGGGAATAAAGCTTACGACCGAACCCCTTCATCTAGCGGAATCTAACTATTCAGCTTTGATTAACAAACTCACCAAAGACTTTCCAATAGAATTGTCCTGGTCTGGGCGCTTAGCCGCGTTTAAAATGCTGATCCTTCCCCAAATACTTTATGTATTTAGAACACTCCCTATTCCCTTGTCCAGCTCTCATCTCAAAGACCTCAATGCCCTTCTTTCTAACTTCATCTGGAGATGTAAAAGACCAAGATGCTCCAAGACTCTGTTGGTTAAACACCGGTTAGCGGGAGGTATGGGATTAGTTGACATTCAAGACTACTTCCGCGCGTCCATTCTGACACAACTTAAAAGTCGGATTGACCCAACAACGACTTCTATATGGAACAGTATTGAACGCTCTTTGAGCCCAACTACAAATCTTAAATCCCTCCTCCTTATATATGTGTGGAAGCCTTTTCCCATGCATGGACTACCTCTCACCATTCAGGCTTCTCTAGCGGTCTGGAGAGACCTAAGGAAAATACCGATCCCACCTTCCAACCAAATAGCAGTTCCTGTGCCCACAGAAACTCTCTCCCAGATTATCCCTAACCTATCTCTCAAGGGCTGGCAAGATAGGGGGATCAAGTTAATAGATGACATGTATCAGGATGACACCCTCCTTTCATTTGTTTCACTTCAGAAGAAGTCCTCCTTGGCACCTACCGACCAATATAAATATATTCAAATTTCCCACTTTCTTAACTCTATCGGATCACATAGGATATATCTCCCAAAAGAGGTCTGGCGTTTTTACACTACTATCCCTACTCCCCCTAAAGGTATTTCCCTTTTTTACAATCTTTTCCAACACAAACTAAAGTTTATTAAATCTCAACCCTATAAGAAATGGGAATCTGACCTCGGTATAGATATTTCAGTCTCGCAGTGGTAGCATGAACTTGCTTCGCTATATAAAGCCTCCAGGTGTACTAACCACTGGGAGCTGTCCCAAAAAATAGCTCTTAGGTGGTATCTTACTCCATACAGAATCTCTAAGTTTGGAGCCCATAGTTCCCCACTATGCTGGAGAAATTGTGGAACGACAGGCAACTTGCTTCATATGCTGTGGACTTGCAGACACTTAACCAGTTTCTGGAACTCCATTTTCCACTACATATCGGGGATCACTGGAATTCTGACCCGTCCCAACCCCACCTTAGCAATATTGAATATTGGCATTGAAACCTTCCCCTCCGACTTCAAGACTGTGGTAACACATATCCTTTTGGCAGCTAGGACACTAATTGCGAAAAACTGGAAGGCAGATAAGGCGCCGAATGCTTCAGAAGTACTTATTATCACCCAGTCACACTATGTGAATCTTTGTTGGCTATTAGGAATGGCAATAAGCAAAAGTTTGATAACCAGTGGAAAATATGGTCAACATGGTTTAAAAGTAATACTTGATTTTTCCATATAGGGTCTTAGATCTTACTGTTTTTATCTGATTTAATGTTTATCCTTGGCTGCATTTTATCATTATCTTCATATCGAATCATAGTCTGACAACAGGTTGATCCCCTCTTTTTCCCCTGCTCCTCTCTATCCCTTTCACCTTTCTCTACCCCTCCCTTTCTTACCTTTACCTATTTTTTTTTATTTTTTTTCCTAGTAAGCTATGCTACACCACCCCATTGGACTATTGCTATAGGTTTAGCTTTGTGTCTCTAGGGACTGTGCCTCTGACACACAAATACCTGTATATCCTTTTCCTGATATTCATGAAACCATTGTATTGCTTGCTTGCTTTACTGTTTGTTTTGTTTTGTATTACCCTGCTTGAAAATTCTTTAATAAAAACCAATTTAAAAAAAAAAAAAAAAGAATTTCAGCTCTTTCAATCAAGGAGGTTCAGCATGTGATTATTACATAGGACTGTCAGCATGCACATTTAGTTTTACTAGGAATAGCCACTTATTGCATCAAAACTGAGGGCTCTTGAGAGGAGTAAAGGGGTTGTAATGTTTTCAGGAAGATATGTACAGCACTTTGCTGGCCCCTCTGACCAAACATGATCTGCCTGCATTGCATAGTAAAGCATGGATGCCTGGTGCTGATGTTATTGGTTCTGAAATAAGGAATGTAATGAAATTGGAAATAAAAATGAAATGAAAAATAAATGTATTTAGCATGTTGATGGTGGGGGGGGGGGGTTAGTGTTAGAAATGTATTCATGCTAGGGTTGCCACCCAGGGCCGGCCCAAGACATTGTGCTGCCTGGGACCAAGAATGAAATGCTGCCCCCCCCCCCCCAAAAAAAAAATCATTTCATCATCTCTCTGCTCCGCTGCGCGCTCACTCACTGACTGCTCCTAGCCCCCCCGGGCTGCGAGTGTTCTGCCCGCGGCTGCCCCTGTCACCACTAACAGCAGCGGCGCTGGGCTCCTCACAGGCAGCGGCGCCTGCCCGCTCACTCACTGACAGCCCCCCCTCCCGGGCTGCGAGTGTCCTCACACAGGCAGCGGCGCCTGCTCGCTGACTGCCCCCCCCCCGCCCCCGGGATGCGAGTGTCCTCACAAGCAGCGGCGCCTGCCCGCTCACTCGCTGACTCCCCCCCCGCCCCTGGGCTGCGACTGTCCTCACAGGCAGCGGATCGGGCGGAACAGGCTGGCTGGCGGGCGTCAGTTTGCCGCCCCCCTAAAAGTGCTGCCTGGTACCATGGTACCACCCGGTCCCATCATAGGGCCGGCCCTGTTGCCACCTCATCCCTTTAAAATCAAACACATATTAGTTACACAGGTTCTGTGGCTGATTAAGGTGGTGATTAAACTCACTTGGTGCCTTATCTGCATTAAATTAGCCTCAGAACCTGTGTAATTCATATGTGTTCGAGTTTAGGTGGCAACCCTAATTCATGCAGACTTGTAAAGTTACTGAAAGATCCAAAGATCCGGTCGCAGACCTTTTTTGGTCATGCCCCTTCAACAGAAGCCGGCCAAACGGCCAGCTTCTGTCAGACCGCCTGCAGTACACTTAGGCCAAATGTCGGCCGGTTTCTATTGAACCAGACGATGCCACCCGACATTCGGCCCGTGTACTAGGCTTTAGGGCTAGGATACTATCAGGTTTTTATTGCTGTCTATGTCCACCATGTAGAGATTCAATATAATTTAATGTCCTGGTAACCATCGCTACCATGAAAAAGGAAGTGAGGGAAACCTCCAAAATGTAAACAGTAAAAGTACCACAAGGTTGACATTCATCCTGGCCCCTCTCTATTCTATCCAAAACGAAATTCAAACATTTTGGCTGGATTTTTACTAGGGATGAGCCGAACACCACTTCACACCAGAACAGGCAAAAAGTTTGAGCGAACATGCGAACCCTATTTTTATAGGTGTCTATGAGACACCAACATGAAAAATCAAAAAGTGCTAATTTTAAAGGCTTATATGCAAGTTGTTGTCATAAAAAGTGTATGGGAACCCGGGTACTGCCCCAGGGGACATGTATCAATGCAAAAAAAAAGTTTTTAAAACGTCAGTTTTTAAAAAGCAGTGATTTTAATAATGCTTAAAGTGAAACAATAAAAATGAAATATTCCTTTAAATATCGTGCCTGGGGGTCCCCTTAGTCTGCCTGTAAAGTGGTGCATCTGTGTGATGTGTAGAACAGTGCGGCAGCAGAATTACATTTCTATAGGAAAAAATGTCTTTTAAACTTGCTCGCGGCTGTAATATATTGCCGGCTCCTGGCAATACAGATGAAAAATCAAGGAAAATCAAGGAAAAAAATCAGCGTGCCCCGCCCCCCCCCCAGTACATACCAGGCCCTTCGTGTCTGGTATGGATTTTAAGGGGAACTCCACATGTGCTCAACATGGGAAGGGTGCTTTGGTGTCCCAAAGCAATTTATCCCCATGTTGATGGGGACAAGGACCTCTTCCCGGCAACCCTGGCCATTGGTTGTCGGGGTCTGCGGGTGGGGGGGCTTATCAGAATCTGGAAGCCCAGATCCCGGGAACCCCCTATGTGAATGGGTATCGGTACATTGTACCCCTACTCATTCACCAAAAAAAGTGTCAAAAAGTAAAAAAACACAATAGACAGTTTTTTTTACAATTCCTTTATAAAAAAAAAAGGGCCCTGCGATATACATAAATCTTCAATTACACCGCCCGACAGATTTTATCGTAGAGTTCCCCTTAAAAATCTATACCATACCCAAAGGGCCTGGTATGATTTTGGGGGGGATCCCATGCCATTTTTTTTTCTTAATTCTGTCATAGGGTTCCCCTTAACCACTTCAATGTATTATATATATATATATATATACATATATATATAGTAATTATATTATATAGTATTATATACCGGTGACGGTGCGTCCATAGTGGGCGCAGGAGCGCCGCCCCCTCTCTCTCCTGCGCCCGTCACTCACGTCAACAATACATAGGTTCATGCATTGCATGAACCTATGTATTGTCGCCGGCGCCGCTGCCGCCCACTATTCAGCTGGCCGGCCGCCTGGTGAGCGCCCGCCATCTGAATAACAGGCGCTGGCTGGTTTTTGGAAGTGCCTATCAGAACCAGCGGCTCTGATAGGCTTCCCGATTAGAGCCTGTGGGCTCTAATCGGCTTCCGAATAGTTAACCAGGGGACGCACATGGTGTGCGTTCCTTGGTTAACACTGACACGCTTCTCAGCCAATCAGGTTCACCGGGTCTGGTTACCGGTAACCTGATTGGCTGAAGCGACATGGAGGGCGGGAGAAGGCATCGAGGGAGCGTGGAGAGAAGGGTGCTGACCCGAAGAAGGTAAGTGCCGGGCTGGGGACAAACTGGCTATATTTGGGGGGATACTGGTGGAATTTGGGGACAAACTGGCGGCAGTTAGGGGGGGGACTGGCTGCATTTGGGGACAAACTGGCTGCATTTGGGGGGAAACTGGCTGTATTTGGGGACAAACTGGCTGCATTTGAGGGGAAACTGGTTACATTTGAGGGGCACCAGCCGCCACTGTTATATACTCTGCACTGCCTGCACTGTATATATATGTATATATATATATAGGAAGGCCAGTATGCTGGCCTGAAATTATGGGAGGAGTTCGAGGGGTACTTAAACAAGACCGTCCACGATGGTCAGTGTCGGCTCTAGTGCGCGGTACCCACCCATACCCCCTTTTTAGGGCACTTCTCTACAAACAATTCTCAACAGAATTATCCATTACTTCTATCTTAGGTATGGCCCCTCCTTTTGGCATACCGTACAGCAGGCCAGGCCACACTTCAGGTCTTATTTGTGTTGTTAGTCTTGTGACGTGTTTATGTGATCCATATCTCTTCAGACAGAGGGCTACGACCATAAATGTGTATATATATATATACACACTAGACTGCCTGCACTGTATATATAGTTCACACTGAATGCAATGTATATATATATATACATACATACTACACTACACGGTATATAT
This sequence comes from Rana muscosa, assembly GCA_029206835.1. Lineage (NCBI taxonomy): Eukaryota > Metazoa > Chordata > Amphibia > Anura > Ranidae > Rana > Rana muscosa. The sequence continues at coordinate 125,329,068 of CM055118.1, forward strand.
ATATATATATATATATATATATATATATATTATCAGGTTTCAGGTGTGAGGCCTGGTTGCTGAGAGGGCGCCCCTTGCGGCTCAGTGCAACGCACCCACGGTTTTCCGGTACTGCTGTTGGATGAGATGGTTAGCGGAGAGCAGCTGGCGTGCACTGGGTAAACTGTTGGCAGCCATGCAAGGTAGAACCACAGATATAGAACATCAGGGTGAACCAGGGACAGCGTCAGTAACCAGGCCAGGGGTCATACAAAGAATAATCAGTCCGAGATGGGTACAGGAGCAAGCCAGGTGATACACTGTGGGCAGGAGATAGTAGAGTAGTCAGGCAAGCCGGGGTTAATCACGATGGGACAGACAGGAGTGAAGGTCAAGACGAGAGCCAGGGATCAAGCCAGAGGTTCAGAATAAACGGGTACAGCAAGCCGGGTCGTTAGCGGGGAGTCCAAGCATCAGGATACACAAGTCACAGGAGACGCGGGAAGCGCATGCGTCTGCGTGCACCCCCTGGGAGGCCTGGACTGAGGAGCAGATCGGTCAAGTAGTGCAGACATTGTCCTTCGTCAAGAAAACATGGGTGATCGATGTTAGACCTGATTGTGAGGCCTCATCCACACATGTGCTACTGGAATGAAAGCAGGGGATTCCTGACCGTTTCCGAGGATCCAGTGTGCAGTTTGCCGACCAGACTGTTTCGTTTAATCCAGTCACACACACCAGACAGGTGTCGGGCAAGTACCAGTCGAGTTAAGGCCATGAAGGAAGAAGTCCCATCCACGTCACCCTCAGCCATGATTGGGCCATAATTTTTCACTGCTATGGGAGATTTTGTGTCAGAGGGATACTCCACTGTGTTCTGGAATTGGATACCAGAAACTCCGGGCCTTTTCTGGAAGACATCCAGTGCCTACAGGGGAGGACAACTTTAAAGAGTGGCTGGACCAGGCCACACAAGCCTTGGATAAATGGGATATCCCTGAGAATCTCAAGAAGTAGAGGATTGAGAGAAAGAGATTTTTACCGCTCCAGGTGAACACGCTCCAGCAATTTGTAGTATCAGGACTACCGTGGGTGCCAATAAAGGCGACCGTCAAGGGTTTTTTGGAGTGCGGCTGTCCATATTTTTTATTTTCTTCTCTACAAGAAGTAGAGGATTACCGAGAGTCTACGGGGCCCCCGCCTCAGAAGCCATCCGCAATCTAAAGTTCAGTAAGAAAGATTGCTTGGCTCAAGACTACCTGAATATCCTGCAGGAGTTTGGGTCAATGGAGACAGCAGCAGACTTAGTTTATCGATTTGAGCGTACTATCCAACACCAAGGTGAACGCCTGTCTAAATACCTCAGACACTTGAATAACATGTTGCATCAGATCGTATTAAAGAAGGGGATGCTACCTTCTGCCATAGATCAAACTAGAATGCAGCAGATCCTGAGAGGTGCTTCACGCTCTGGTCCAGTTTGGATTTGGCTGCAGACTTCAGCTGATACCATGTCCATGAAGTATCCTAAGCTCATTAAATTAGTGAGAGAGGAAGAAGCCATGCTGGAGGACAAAGGAAAGAGGTCGGAATCTGTTGTCGGAGTCAGAGTGGCCAGCACAGCTAATAGAGATCCAGAGATCGAGGTTCTGAAGACTCAGATGTCCAAAATAATGGATATGGTGACTGGGTCAATGGATGTCAGGTCTGAGATAGCTGCACTGAAGATATAGGTATCCCAGATGTTGGAGGTGACTGGCCGTAAAACATACTGAGCTGTCAGAAAATGGTGCTACGGGGCAGAATATACCCCCGGTCTCGCCTGCTGCACCTTGCCAAAGGCCAACGAACCAAGATGTCTGTTTTAACTGTGGAGGTGTAGGTCACTACCAGCGAGAATGTCCTAGTCCACGGAGGAGGACAGAAGACTGGTGTAGACCTCAAAGAAGCGATGTGAGAGGGCACATGCCCATATAGATAGAGATTACAGTTTTGCTGAGTGAGCTCTTTTCTACAAGACTACTGGTGAGACTTGTAGTCCCATGGATGTGAATCTGCTCATTCACAAGCAGCATGCAGCTGGAGTTGGGATCTTATCTTTTCTCCCCTGTGCTGTACGGTCAGTACTGTATTACTCACATATAAGAAGGAATTTACAAGTGGGAACAGTTCTTCAGCTAAGAAATCCATAGCATCCTATTCTACAGTTATTGCTCTTGCTGTTTCCCTTGGATTACAAAAAAGTGCACAAGTCAACACTGCAGTATAATATAAGCTAGCTGAAGACAACTGAATTTAAGGAACATTGACCACTTTATTCCTCTTCAAAGCTTCACTGCTCTACATTGGAGAACTGCTCTGAACTGCAACCTAGGGGGAGCCATTTAGTGATTCTCTCAGGTTGTCATCAGGTTACAAGTACATATGTATGTGCATTGAATAATATTCTTGTCAATCATACATTGTGTCCATTCATATCCTTGACTGTGTTTATTCTTTATTCTTTTGTCTCAGTAAACATATTTGAGTAGTTCATTGATATTGTGTGTGAGTCTCGATTTACTACCACAGCTGATGACGTGACGGAACCCAGGGTCTCAGTAAATATACTTCATGGTTTATCATTATTGTGTTTCTCTCTGTTGCTGGGTTCCACACTAATATTATCAAGCAGGTGTGCCAGGGGGGTTGAGACCGTTCTTGGGGTTGAGAGGCAGAGTACAGAACCAAACATACATTAAGCGGCTCCTACGGGGGTAGCGCTAGCTGCGCTTCATATTGTTTCCTATGTGAATGCGACATACCCCAAGAAAAGCTAGAAGAATTTTTACGTGCATGTACGCATATGTGTGAAAATGCGTGAATACACGCATTTATTATGGATCTCAGCCCTGAGTTTTTGTGGAGGGATTTTCTGCCAGGAATCTAATGTTCATACAAGTATCCTAAAAAATATAGGCCATATTATAATTTAGTGAAGTGTTGTGCATGAATTAGACCACAGTGAAAAATATGTTATTTTTTGCTCGCAGTGGCTACAATATGTGTTCAGACCTGGGAACTCAATTTTGAGATCTCACAAATAGAGTCTCCAAGAGATCCAAGAAATGATCAAGTGGTTTAATTCTCCACCATCTACCAGACAGAAAATATCAGTTTTATATGAACTGACCCTTTAAAAATGAGAAGATCCGAAGTGGACAGTGTACCTGTCTGTTAATCAAAAGGATAGAAGGGGAAAATCTACTAATTGTAGTAATGAACACTTTTTCAGATTGAACACTAGATGGTGCTCTTACTCTCTACTAATATTTTCCTCCCAATCTGCTTTCTAACCAGTCTTGTGTTCTTAGAAAGAGTGGATCAACAGTTTGTCTTTCTTTGCAAAAATATGGAAATCCCCTTATTGAGGAATCTACCATTCAGCTGCTCTGAGATGCCCAATAAGGCTTTCAGGGCTATCACTGAGCAGCTTTTTCATCGTATGGTTTAGTTGTGGCTTCAGAAATGAATTAGAGCTGTTGATAGAGTACCAGGCCACACTGAAGGCAGATGCTTTTCAGTGCTGTAATGCTTTAGGTTTTAAACATATAATACATGTAATGCTTATTTGTCTATAACCAGCCATACAGTATATAACATTTGAAAATTATGTCACCTATTCAAACAGCAGTTGCAAAGTATATGGCAAGTTGAATAACAGCCCATGTGTGGTCAAAAGGGTGGTTGCGTGTTGGAGAATCTGTGGGACTGACTACCCATAGAGTTAACAAACACTTTCTATAGACTCTTAATAATAAAGAGTTAAGGGGCACATTGTGTAGGACTCAACCCTTCCTGGTGTCCAGGGCCATCTTTAATATTTATTGGACCCAGGGCAAACATTTTCTTGGGCCCTCCTGGATCCACTTATCAACTATTTTCTGGCTCAAGGGGGCCCACAACAATGACTGGGCCAGGGGCAGCTGCCCCTTTTGCCCTTCGTTAAAGACGGCCCTGCTGGTGTCACTCCATAACTGATCCCTATTGTTCAGTGTGTCTAATTTATCTTGCATGTTAGTGGGCAGGCAGCAGAGGCATAGCCCCCCCCCCCCCCCTGTTGTTAAACTATTCCTAAACATTCGTGGTGTTTTCTCTCACATATCAGCAATGTCGTGTTTTGGGATTGTTTTACAATATCTGAATGATAGAGTCACAAAAACACAACATTTTCACTGGTTCTTCTCAATGGTAACACTGACTTTTCAATGGGTGATATTTGCAAAACTCAAACTTTGCATTGGTGTTAGAGATGAGCTTGGGTTTGGTCTCTTCCATTGTAACAGAGTAAATTTCCTAGCGTAAAAAATAATAGTGCGCACCAGAATTCGAGCATGGGTCCTGGGTACGAACTCATTGAGAACTCCCAACAGTCCAACCTCCGGTGTACAAGGTATTGGTAAATGTAAGGTGTCCTTGAAAAAAGAAAATAAGTCCTTCCAAAATGTCGACAAAGCAGAACAAGACCAAAACATATGTATGTATCCAGCATCAGTGGTGTCACACCTAGAACAAGAAGAGCAGAGGCAAAACCCATGTGAGCCAGCCTGGCAGGAGTATAATGCAATTGGTGTATAAATTTAAACTGTACGTACAGATCATTAGATCCAATAAGGTCCTGAAAGCAAACCTCCGAGGCCTCCTCCCACCCCTCCTCGGACAGCCCCGGAAAGTCCACCTCCCATTTCCGCTGAGCAATTTGAAAGGGATTAACCCCAACAGACTGCAGGCGGGAGTAAATAGTCGTAACCAGCTTTTCAATATCCTGGTACGACAGCAGCTTCTCCAAAGGCTATTCAATGAGCTCCTGGGTCAACCCAGTAAATTGTGCCCGAACGTAGTAACACAAACTTATAGTAGAATTTATCCGTCACCCCACACCGTACCTTCAAATCCTCAAAGGAGATAAACGTATCATTAACAAAAATGTGGCAGACATGCGTGACACAGAGTCGTGTTCACCACAAGGAGTCCGGGTGCACTGTATATATTCATACAAGAGTGTTATAACTAGTGGTTGTTTTATGGTATTTTATTTGTTTTATGTCAATTGGAATTCAGAGTCTCTTTACAAGGACCCCTCCATATTGATGTTTTAAGATTTTGTAATAAATATAATTTTGTGATAATTTTACAGTCTCGCATACTCATTTGGGTGGAGTTATTGCCCTTAAAGTCCCATTAGAGGGTTTCTCTTGATTTTTTGACTTACCACTGGGATGTTGGCAATCTCAACCCTTTCCCACTAGAGTTGAACTCCTTTCTAAATTTAAAAGAGTGAACAAAAGTCCTGGATGGCTTAACTCCAATGTAAAAATGCATATAAAAGAAAAGGAGAAGGCCTTCAAAAAATACAAGGTTAAGGGATCATCATCAGCATTCAGACTTTATAAAGAATGCCACCAGAAATGTGAGGGTGCAATTAGGGCGGCTAAGATAGAGCATGAAAGACACATAGCGGAGGAGAGCAAAAAAAATCCCAAGAAATTCTTTAACTATGTAAACAGTAAAAAAGGGAGGACAGACCAGATTGGCCCCATAAAGAAAGAGGAAGGACATCTGGTTACAAAGGACGGGGAGATGGTGAAGGTATTGAATTTATTCTTCTCCTCAACTTTCACAAGGGAATCGGTGGGCTTCAGTAACCAAAACTACAGTGTTTATCCTCATGACACATCACAGGATGCACCTCTATGGTTAACAGAGGACAGAATTAAAATTAGACTTGGGAAACCTAACATTAATAAATCACCGGGACCAGGTGGCTTGCACCCAAGGGTACTTAGGGAACTCAGTGAAGTAATTTCCAGACCATTGTTCTTAATTTTTACTGACAGTCTAGAGACTGGAATGGTACCAGCTGATTGGAGAAAAGCCAATGTAGCACCAATATTTAAAAAGGGCCCAAAATATATGCCTGGGAATTACAGACCAGTTAGCCTAACATCAATAGTATGTAAGCTCTTGGAGGGTGTGATAAGGGACTATATACAAGATTTTAGTAATGAGAATGGTATCATTAGCAGTAATCTGCATGGATTCATGAAGAATCGTTCTTGCCAAAGCAATCTATTAACCTTCTATGAGGAGGTGAGTTGCCATCTATATAAAGGAAGGCCCGTAGACGTGGTGTATCTGGATTTTGCAAAAGCATTTGACACAGTTCCCCATAAACGTTTACTGTACAAAATAAGGTCCCTTGACATGGACCATAGGGTGAGTACATGGATTGAAAACTGGCTACAAGGGCAAGTTCAGAGGGTGGTGATAAATGGGGAGTACTCGGAATGGTCAGGGGTGGGTAGTGGGGTCCACCAGGGTTCTGTGCTGGGACCAATCCTGTTTAATTTGTTCATAAACAACCTGGAGGATTGGGTGAACAGTTCAATTTCTGTATTTGTGGACGATACTAAGCTAACCAGGGCAATAACTTATCCGCAGGATGTGGAAACCTTGCAATAAGATCTGGACAAATTAATGGGGTGGGCAACTACATGACAAATGAGGTTCAATGTAGAAAATTTTAAAATAATGCATTTAGGTGGCAAAAATATAAATGTAATCTATACACTGGGGGGAGAACCTCTGGGGGAATTTAGGAAGGAAAGGGACCTGGGGGTCCTAGTAGATGATCGGCTCAGTAATGGCATGCAATGCCAAGCTGCTGCTAACAAAGCAAACAGAATATTTGCATGCATTAAAAAGGGGATTAACTCCAGAGATAATTCTCCTGCTCTACAAGACTCTACAAGACTCTGGTCCGGCAGCACCTTGAGTATGCTGTCCAGTTCTGGGCACCAGTCCTCAGGAAGGATGTACTGGAAATGGAGCGAGTACAAAGAAGGGCAACAAAGCTAATAAAGGGTCTGGAGCATATTAGTTATGAGGAAAGGTTGCGAGCACTAAACTTATTCTCTCTGGAGAAGAGACACTTGAGAGGGGATATGATTTCAATTTACAAATACCATACTGGTGATGGTGACCCCACAATAGGGATAAAACTTTTTCGCAGAAGGGAGTTTAACAAGACACGTGGCCACTCATTAAAATTAGAAGAAAAGAGGTTTAACCTTAAACTTTGTAGAGGGTTATTTACTGTAAGAGCGGCAAGAAATACTCCAAAACAGAAATACTTCAAGTGGGCGAACCTCTAGCCTTTCCCATTCTATCCCGATGGCCATCTGACCTAGGTACCTGCCCAGAACCTAAAAGACAAGTCAAGGACCTTGGAATCATTTTTGATGCAAAGCTTACCTGGATTCCGCAAATTATGAACTGTATGAAAAATGCCTCATTCTATTTGCAAATTATTCGGAAGATCAGACATCTACTTTCATATCGACACCAAATCACACTTACTTTGGCTCTAGTACAATCCAGACTAGACTTTGCCAATGGTTTTTGCCTTGGCCTTCCCCTTAAGTGGGTCAAAAAAATCAAAATTATACAGAATCAAGCAGCACGCACTATTACGGGTACACCATATAGACATCACATCACCCCGTGCTGGCACAGCTACATTGGTTACCTATAGTGCATAGAGTACAATTTAAAATCTTGGTTCTGATGTTTATAGCATATTGGGGCCTGGGCCCACTCTATCTCACAGAAATGGCCCCCCATTACACACCAAGTAGAGCATTGCGGTCAGGGCTTCAAAATAGGATCATCCAAGCACCCGCCCGACTCCAGTCCTTGGGAGGTCGACAAATGCAGACTATGGGCGCGGCTCTTTGGAACCAACTCCCCGACCATCTCCGGCTCCCAATGCCCCAAGCTCTTTTTAAGAGGCAATTAAAAACCCACCTCTTTAAAAACGCTTTTTCCTAACTACGGATGTAGAGACACCTAACTCTGTAATAATTAACGTCAACTTTGTTTTTCGACTCCCCTCGTGAGCCTTCCTTCCTCTTTCTTTTCTCCCCTCCCTTTTTCTCAAATGTTTTTTTCTTTTCCCAAGGCTGATTGGTGAATTTATGGTACAGCGCGCTTAGTTGCAGTCCTCCAAGACAGTATTTGGCGCGATATAAATTTACATATCAATCAATCAATCAAGAATGTGGAATTCCTTGTCACAGGCGGTGGTCTCAGTGGGGGGCATCGATGGTTTCAAGAAATGATTAGATAAGCACCTGAACGACCACAACATACAGGGATATACAATGTAATACTGACATATAATCACACACATAGGTTGGACTTGATGGACTTGTGTCTTTTTTCAACCTCACCTACTATGTAACTATATGTGTAAGATCAGACCATGGGGGACAAATGAGGAGGAAAGAGAGACAGAGAGACATTGTTCCAAATCAGGGACAGTCCCTCGAAATCAAAGACAGTTGGGAGCTATGGGTCTGTGTATGTGTAATGCCTTGTACACACAAGCGGAATTTCCATCGTAATAAACTCTGACGGGTTTTTCCGACGAAGTTCCGCTCAAGCTGTCTTGCATACACACGGTCACACTAAAATCCGACCGTCAAGAACGCGGTGACGTAAAAGACTACGACGAGCCGACAAAATGAAGTTCTATGCTTCCGAGCATGCATCGAATTGTTTCCGAGCATGCATGGTTTTTAGTCCGTCGGAATTGCATCCAGACGAACGGAAAAATTGAGAACATGTTCTTTATCTAATTTCGTAGGAATTTCCGAACAAAAAAGTCAGATGGGGCATACACACGGTCAGAATATGCGATGAAAGAATTCTGTCTGACTTTTTCCATCGGCATTACGCGCCATTACTGTCATTAAAGTGTATGTTACCCGAACATTTCATGTTTTTAATGTGTGTGGTACCATGCACTTGTGTTATAATTGATTATTTTTGTGAAATACCTGGTGATCCTGTCAGTCCTCCCCTTTCCCATTTCAAACTGACCACTCCAGGGCATGGACGCACTTCCATCCCAGTGTGGTCAATTTTCTTAATTGCATTCTACTTGGGAGCACAGCCCGCCTGTCCTCCCATGGTCATTTGTGCTGACCCCCCCCCCCCCCACAATATACAGCAACAGCATCCCCCCGTAATCAGGCTGCAATATTGTAATACTGATGCAAATCACAGGGGCAGCAGAGGCTGATCTGTGTGATACTTTTGGGAATGCAGCAAAGAACTGCAAAGGGCCAAATGTGTCAAGTTGCTCTGTTGACTGCTTGTAATGTGACATGTTAAAAAAACCTAGCTGGAATCTGAAGATTCCCTGGCGCTGGACTATTTTCTATGGCATTTGGTCTTTGATGTGCTGGAGTCAGGCAAGACTGGGTCATTGTAAGGGTGCTTGTTGGAATGGGGGGGGGGGGGGTAGGGTAGTTGTCATGTCCTCCATGTTTCCCTCCTCATTGGGTGCCAAGCAAGGGTCACATGAAAGGCCTACCCCGGGGTGGGTTCTGCTGGCTATGCTAGACACCTTTAATAGGATCACAGTACTTCACACATGGGATACCTTTGTGCGGTTTACTTTAATGCCTTGGGACAAGGCTGAGGCTGCCCTGACGGAATACTCAACCACAACTGTTGTCCAGTTAACGTTCAGGTCCCCGTGACAATGTACATCTTCACAGTAACTTGCATTTAGGAGGGACACGCTGAGCCTTGTCCACAACCACCTGTCAAGCGGTTTGCCACTACCATTCCCCAGTAATGGAATGGGCACCTTGCGTGGACTCCACATGTGCACTTAAAGTGTTACTAAACCCAGGACCCTGCATTCGCTAATATATCTGGTCTCCCACAGTACACAGAACATGGAAATGTAATTATTCGAATAAATATGAACTGCTAAATATCTTTTCTCATCAGCAGTATATAGCAGTCTTGTGACTTCTATCGGTGTCTGGTTAAAGCTTGTAGGAGGAGTTTTCATTCTGCTCTGACTGTCCATATGAGGCTTCATCATGACCCCTGACTTTGTCTGGACAGTGCTGATTGGCCCTTGGCTTATCACATGCACCCCTTCCCCCCCCCCCCAAAAAAAAAAACTCTAGCAATACACACCAAACTGAGCATGTGCAGAGTGCCCCCAAAGCTCTGTTCTATGGATTGGAAACAGTAAACGAAGGGAAAGATCAGAGAAGACAGGATCAAACAGCCTTTTTACACAATGCAGAGGTATAACCCCTTAGGTTTTACAGCGAGTATAACGAGCATGCTTTACTGCATATACAGACTGATTTTACTGTTATGGGTTTAGTAACACTTTAACTTAAAATTATTGTAAAAGAAAAAAAAAAATTCCATAAAAATAGCAAAGATGTGTATACTTACCTGCTCTGTGCAGTGGATTTGCCTCCTCTCTCTCCTGATTGGCTGGCTGACTTTGACAGCGGGAGCCAATGGCACCACTGCTGTGTTTCAACCAATCAGGAGGGAGGGTCTCGGATGGTCGAGACACTCGTGGACATCGCTTGATAGAGAGTGGGCTCAGGTAAGTATTAGGGGGGCTGAGGGGGGCTGCTGCACACAGAAGGCTTTTAATCTTAATGCATAGAATGCTTTAAGATAAAAAAAAAAAACTTCTGACTTTACAACCCCTTTAATTCTTGAACTCCGTACCTCTGTAGAGGATGGGAACCTCCGCAGTACGAATCTGCTCCTGTTGCTTTGGGGGCAGACCGCTGGCGGAAGGAGTGTCGACAACATCTTCCTCGCTGCTAGAGGTCATTCCACTTGCAACAGGCTGCTTGCTAGACTTCCATTACCCTAGGTAACCACTTGCTTCTTCACACTGCATTGCTTCCATGCTGATGTCTTCATACCCCAAGTACCTTAGTGACCTGAACCATGGGATGGTGCTGGTTACTTGCAATACACCCCCTTTAGTGACTTCAGACAAGGCGGGAACAAGATTTACAAAACTTTACTTGAAAGTGCAAAAGGCATTACAGAGTCCAAAGACATTCTTCCCTACATCCCTAACTCAGGCTGTGTGTTGCCCTGGCATACCTGCAAAGGAAGTGCCCATGTAATTACAGAGTCCATCAGAGGCATTCTCCAGCATCGGGTGTCTTCGGGGTGAAGCCCAAGTTCTGATGGCTTTACATCCAGGCAGTAATGAGCGACACCCTACTGCTCCTCGAGGGTGTTGTTCTCTGTCTCACTCCCTTATGGGTACTGAATCTCTCTCTGGGGGAATCGCCGAAATTCTCTTTGTACCGGACCACTGTCCACCCAGAGAAAAATCTGGCAAAAGACCAAAGAACCGGAAAAGCCTTGACTCCTACCCTCCTATCCAGAACAGCACCTAACTGGTTATTTTCAACCAGCTTAAATGCCGGAGAGAACACAAGGCACGTTTCTCATTTGGCAGCAGATCAAATAATTTGCCAACTTCTGACTGTTAGTTTACTGCACTTTCATTTAGCACATTTATTTACTGAACAGGCCGAGCATAGTGCAAGCTGGAATTCCCATTTAAAGATTACTTAGTTGTGAGTCAGCGATATGATACCGATAAAAATGTAAATTTCATATCATTCTTCGCTCTAGTATCAGTATCTGTAATAATATTTGAAAGTAAATCCAGACATTTGTGTAACAGTTTCATAATTTTATTGACTTTTGCTTCCTTGGAAGTGTCACATTTCCTCCTCAGTGTCTTTTTCACAGCTGGCAAGTGAACAGGTACGGTCAGCAATCTGTCATTACACCTTGTATGTCAGGCACCAACTGCTGCGCAATGATGTTCCATTCACAGTCTAAAAAGAATTGCAGGTGAATGAAACACTCTGCAAACATTTCCAGTTAACTCAAATAGAGAACCGACTTCTAAATACCTTTAAATAATTCTATTTCATTAAAATTTTAATCTAAAATGAATCCATGTCAAAAAGGTTTGTTTAACAAGTCATATCATCTGACCCTATTCAGAAGCGAGGTGATAATCTCGTCCCCCTTGTTATGGTAAACAACAATTTGCTGGCTTCCACGGCTCTGGAGGTTTTGTACCTGGTGTTTGCATATAAGCTGCTTTCTCCATACAAGTCAAGGTGAATGCAAAAGCAGCGCAAAGCAGCTCAATGCACTTTAGAAGCAGCTTGAAGCAATTCCTTGCACACCTTAAGGCCGGGTTCACATATGTGTGAATTGGATGTGGGTTTCCCCGTTAGTGATGAGCCGAACACCCCCGGGTTCGGTTCGCACCAGAACCCGCGAACGGACCGAAAGTTCGCACGAACTTTAGAACCCTATTAAATACAATGGATGCGAACGTTCGAAATCTAAAGTGCTAATTATAACGATTATTATGCATGTTATTGTCCTAAAAAGGGTTTGGGAACCCGGGTTCTGCACCAGGGGACATGTATCAATGCAAAAAGAAGTTTTAAAAACGGCCGTTTTTCTGGAGCAGTCATTTTAATGATGCATAAAGTGAAAAAAAAAGTCAAATATTCCTTTAAATATCGTACCTGGGGGGTGTCTAAAGTATGCCTGTGAAGTGCCACGTGTTTCCCGTGTTTAGAACTGTCCCTGCACAAAATTACATTTCTAAAGAAAAAAAAAGCCATTTAAAACTGCTTGCGGCTTTAATGTAATGGCTGGTCCCGGTAATATGGATGAAAATCTACCCCATCACACACCCCCCCCTTACCCCAGCCCATTACCAGCCCCTTTGGGTCTTGTATGGATATTAAGGGGAACCCCGCACACAAAATAAAAAAGGCCCTATATACTCTGAACAGCCGTATACAGGCAGTGCATACAAGACAGGGACTGTAGGTTTGTTCTTATGTAGAATCTGTTTGTAATTTTGAACAGGTACATTGTTTAAGTGTAGCTCCAGCCAAAAAATATATTTTTAAGCTTTTTGGAAAACATAGGGAAGGGTTATCACCCCTGTAACATTTGTTTTGCTGTCTGTGCAGTGTGCACCTGTTCAGAACAGTTCACCTCACTTTCCGTCCTAATGACAAATGTTTTTTGAAAATTTGGGGGTTTTATTGAAACAAGAATTGGTGATAAAGAATCAGTGGAGAGGAGACACTTTTTTTCCCATATTAACTCTTACAGGAGAGAATTTGCCTTCCTAGGGGTAGATTTCCTCTCACTTCCTGTTGTATCCTTCCGTTTGCAAGGAGGAGTCGTTTGTAAGTTGGATGTTTGAAAGTAGGGGCCTGCCGTATATACTCAGCTGAAATTTGCCCCTTACATGTTGGTGTTGCCACAACACTGTGAGCCCTCACAGTTACTCTTGGTGGGCGCATGAATGGGCCCTGCTGTGAATTATTAGATCAAGAATTGTAATTGCATGCCCCTGTTGAACAGGGGCTGAAAAATTGGGCCTTTGGTGGTGGTGGTGGTGGTGGTGTTGACACAACACTGTAAGGCCTCACAGTTAGTCTTGGTGGGCGCAGGAATGGGCCCTGCTGTGAATTATTAGATCAAGAATTGTAATTGCATGCCCCTGTTGAACAGGGGCTGAAAAATTGGGCCTTTGGTGGTGGTGTTGACACAACACTGTAAGGCCTCACAGTTAGTCTTGGTGGGCGCAGGAATGGGCCCTGCTGTGAATTATTAGATCAAGAATTGTAATTGCATGCCCCTGTTGAACAGGGGCTGAAAAATTGGGCCTTTGGTGGTGGTGGTGGTGGTGGTGTTGACACAACACTGTAAGGCCTCACAGTTAGTCTTGGTGGGCGCAGGAATGGGCCCTGCTGTGAATTATTAGATCAAGAATTGTAATTGCATGCCCCTGTTGAACAGGGGCTGAAAAATTGGGCCTTTGGTGGTGGTGGTGGTGGTGGTGTTGACACAACACTGTAAGGCCTCACAGTTAGTCTTGGTGGGCGCAGGAATGGGCCCTGCTGTGAATTATTAGATCAAGAATTGTAATTACATGCCCCTGTTAAACAGGGGCAGAAAAATTGAGCCTTAGGCACTGGTGCCACAACACTGCAACCCCTCACAGATACTGTACTTGGAGCACAGCAATGAGCCCTGTTGCAAAGCATTGCATCAAAAATTGTAATTACACGCCCCTGTTAAACAGGGGCTGAAAAATTGGGCCTTAGCCACTGGTGCTGGTGCCACGACACTGCAACCACTCCCAGATACTCTAGTTGGAGTGCAGGAATGAGCCCTGCTGCAAAGCATTGCATAAAAAATTGTAATAACACACCCCTGTTAAACAGGGGCTGAAAAATTGGGCCTTAGCCACTGGTGGCGGCACCCAGAAACAAAAATGTTCTTCCAAGCTATCATCGTCAATCGGATCATTGAGGAGGAGGAGGATAGTCAGTCAACATAACAGGACAAACTCTCAGAATCAGCATCAGTCTTGAAGGGATGTGACATTTGAAAATAAATTAGTCTCTTATATCAGCTTCAGGTGTTTGGTAGCTGGTGGTGATCCAAGACTGGTTCATCTTTATGAAGGTCAGTCGATCAACAGAGTCGGTGGACAGGCGCACCCTTTGATCCGTGACAAATCCTCCAGCAGCACTGAATGTGCGTTCTGAAAGAACGCTGGATGCAGGACAGGCCAGTAGCTCAATTGCATACTGTGCAAGCTCTGGCCAGTGATCCATCCTCAAGACCCAGTAAGCCAGAGGATTTTCGGTGGGGAAGGTGTCCAAGTCTGACCTTGCCCCTAGGTATTCCTGCACCATGTATATCAGACGCTGGCGATGGTTGCTGGAACCGATCATACCTTGGGGCTGCGGACTAAAGAGTTGTCTGAACGCTTCGGTCAGACGGCCACCTTCCCCACCGCTCCTTCTTTGACTGACCGAAGCCTCTGCAACTCGTTGTCCAAGACCAGGAGTTTGTAACCTCCCAGTCTCTGGGAACGCGTTGCACAGACCTTTCTGCAAGGCCTCCCGGAGTTGTCTCATCCTCTGCTCCCTCTGCGACGGTAAGATAAGGTCCGCAACCTTACCCTTGTACCGTGGATCAAGGAGAGTGGCCAGCCAGTAATGGTCCCTCTCCTTGATCCGAAGAATACGAGGATCCTTCCGCAGACTTTGCAGGATCAGGGAGGCCATGCAGCGTAGGTTTGCTGAGGCATTCAGTCCGGAGTCCTCTGGGTCACTAAGGACGACATGATCCGCAGCCACCTCCTCCCAGCCACGTACAAGTCCACTGGTTTCTTGGGACTGTAAATCATCCCTAAAAGACTGCTGCTGATGATGCTGAGTGCCAGGCTCCACCTCCATGCTGACACAATCCTCCTCCTCCTTCTCCTCCTCCTCTTCTTCTTCCTGTGCGATGGGTGGGACAGAAGGAACACTGTCTGGGTAAAGGGGGCCTTGAGAGGCAAGGAAGTCCTCCTCTTCCTGCCTCTGTTCTGCCTCAAGTGCCCTGTCCATTGTTCCACGCAGCGTATGTTCCAACAGGTGGACAAGAGGTACAGTGTCACTGATGCAGGCACTGTCACTGCTCACCATCCTCGTGGCCTCCTCAAATGGTGCCAGGACAGTGCATGCATCCCTGATCATGCCCCACTGGCGTGGTGAAAAAAACCCGAGCTCCCTTGACCCTGTCCTGGTGCCGTAGTCGCACAGGTACTCATTGATGGCCCTCTGCTGCGTGTGCAGCCGCTGCAGCATGGCCAACGTTGAGTTCCACCTGGTGGGCATGTCACATATAAGGCGGTTCTTGGGCAGGTTCAACTCCTTTTGCAGCTCAGCCAGGCGAGCACTGGCATTATAAGATCTGCGGAAATGCACACAGACTTTCCTGGCCTGCCTCAGGACATCCTGTAAGCCCGGGTACCTGCCCAAGAACCGCTGCACCACCAGGTTAAGGACGTGAGCCACACAGGGCACATGGGTCAGTTGTCCCTGTCGGAGAGGAGGTTGGTGCCATTGTCGCAAACTATCATTCCTGGCTTAAGCTGGCGTGGCGTCAACCACCTCTCGGCCTGCCCCTGCAGAGCAGACAGAACCTCTGCCCCAGTGTGGCTCCTGTCCCCCAAACACACCAGCGCAAGCACGGCATGGCATCTTTTTGCCTGCGTACTTGCGTAGCCCCTTGAACGCCTACAGAGCACCGCTGGTTCCGAGGACAAAGCACAGGAAGAGGCCACGGAGGAAGAAGAAGAGGAGGGGGTGGAGGACAGAGGTGTGTCACAACCAGTAGTAGCATTTTGGAGGCGTGGCGGTGGAACAACCTCCAACACTACTGCACCTTGTCCTGCATCCTTCCCAGCTGCCAAAAGAGTGACCCAATGGGCCGTGAAAGAAAGGTAACGTCCCTGTCCATGCCTGCTGGACCATGAGTCAGCGGTAATATGCACCTTACCGCTGACCGCCCTGTCCAGCGAGGCCAAGACATTGCCTTCCACATGCCGGTAGAGAGCCGGAATCGCCTTCCGTGAGAAAAAGTGGCGTTTGGGAACCTGCCACTGAGGAACCGCACATTGTACAAACTCACGGAAGGGGGCCGAGTCTACCAACTGAAAAGGCAGCAGTTGAAGCGCTAGCAATTTAGCCAAGCTAGCATTCAACCACTGGGCATGTGGATGGCTGGGAGTGAACTTCTTTCGACGGTCCAGCAGCTGGGGCAGGGAAATTTGCCTGCTAGAATCGGACGTTGGTGTACTGCTAGCAGAGTGGCCGCAAGTACTTGGCTGTGACACACCTTATTCTACACCTTCATTCCTCTCAGTGCAGGTTTCAGAGAGGACTGAAGGTATAGTGGGGTTGGAGATCCCAGCTGATGCGGTGCAAGGAGAGGTCCGCTTTGTTCTTTGGTGTGGGTCTTTAAGGTAGGCTTGCCAACGAGCTGCATGGCAGGTCAACATATGTCTGGTCAAGCATGTGGTGCCCAAGCGGCTGATGTTTTGGCCACGCGATATACGCTTGAGACATATGTTGCAAACAGCAGCTGTGCAATCTGATGCACTCGCCTCAAAAAAGGCCCACACCAAAGAACTTTTTGAATAACGGGCAGAGGCAGCGCCCTGCACAGGCGGAGCTCTGCGGTGTGATTCCGTCGGTGTGCTGCCCTTACGCTGGCCACCCAAGGGCATCCTGCCTCGTTGGAGATGTGCCTCCTCCTCATCCTCCTCCTCTCTCCTATTAGGCACCCACGTGGAGTCAGTGACCTCATCATCCCCTCCCTCCTCATCACTGGAGCCAATCTGGCAGTATGCTGCAGCTGCTGGAACATGACTGCCAGATTGGTGTCCTTCTTGAGCATCCCCTCTCTCTGCTCTCACGCTACTGCCTTCCTCTAGCTGGGTATCATCATCAGACCCTTCGAAACGCT
This sequence comes from Rana muscosa, assembly GCA_029206835.1. Lineage (NCBI taxonomy): Eukaryota > Metazoa > Chordata > Amphibia > Anura > Ranidae > Rana > Rana muscosa. Next base: position 125,346,297 of record CM055118.1, read on the forward strand.
GGGCATCCTCCTGGAGCATGTACCCAACACTGTGCTCAAACAGTTCGGGGGACTCCTCAGGAGGAGGACATGGTGGGTCTAGGGAAGGAGTGACTGATGATGACATTGATACCAGGGAAGAGGACGCTTTGGCAGCTGCTTTGCCAGTACCCTGAGCCTGGGTGAGAGAGGATGAGGAGGATGAGGAGGGCTTGGTCATCCACTCTACCTAGTCTTCGGCATGATGTGGCTCAACATGTCCAGCTGCCGAAAAGAAGGACAAGCGTGTCCCATGGCCATGTGCTGATGACAATGCACCGCGTCCACGACCAGCACTGTTGCCCCCAGACACAGAGCCTGCTTGCCCTCTTTTATTGGCTTCTGACTGTCTGCCTCTCCTTGTTTGCCTTCCAGACATTCTAATGGCCTGCAGGGAGATGGAAAAACCAGCAATAAGGGGTAGCTTCAGGTGTTTATTTTGCAGGAAGCACACTCCGCCCGCTGTAAGTGCTGCAAATGCCTGTCAGTGTAACACACCAGGAAAAAACAGCAATAAGGGCTAGCTTCAGGTGTATACTGTGCAGGAGGCTTAGCAACAATGACACTGACATTGTCCCCTGCCTATCCTTCTCTCTCCCTGCACACAAGGTTTAGCAAAGAATAGGACACTGACACTCTCGACTGCCTATCCTTGTCTGTCCCTACACACAAGGTTTAGCAATATGGTTCAGCACACTAGGTTTAGCAAAGATTATGACACTGACACTCTCGACTGCCTATCCTTGTCTGTCCCTACACACAAGGTTTAGCAATATGGTTCAGCACACTAGGTTTAGCAAAGATTATGACACTGACACTCTCGACTGCCTATCCTTGTCTGTCCCTACACACAAGGTTTAGCAATATGGTTCAGCGCACTAGGTTTAGCAAAGATTATGACACTGACACTCTCGACTGCCTATCCTTGTCTGTCCCTACACACAAGGTTTAGCAATATGGTTCAGCACACTAGGTTTAGCAAAGATTATGACACTGACACTCTCGACTGCCTATCCTTGTCTGTCCCTACACACAAGGTTTAGCAATATGGTTCAGCACACTAGGTTTAGCAAAGATTATGACACTGACACTCTCGACTGCCTATCCTTGTCTGTCCCTACACACAAGGTTTAGCAATATGGTTCAGCACACTAGGTTTAGCAAAGATTATGACACTGACACTCTCGGCTGCCTATCCTTGTCTGTCCCTACACACAAGGTTTAGCAATATGGTTCAGCGCACTAGGTTTAGCAAAGATTATGACACTGACACTCTCGACTGCCTATCCTTGTCTGTCCCTACACACAAGGTTTAGCAATATGGTTCAGCGCACTAGGTTTAGCAAAGATTATGACACTGACACTCTCGACTGCCTATCCTTGTCTGTCCCTACACACAAGGTTTAGCAATATGGTTCAGCACACTAGGTTTAGCAAAGATTATGACACTGACACTCTCGACTGCCTATCTTTGTCTGTCCCTACACACAAGGTTTAGCAATATGGTTCAGCGCACTAGGTTTAGCAAAGATTATGACACTGACACTCGCGACTGCCTATCCTTGTCTGTCCCTACACACAAGGTTTAGCAATATGGTTCAGCACACTAGGTTTAGCAAAGATTATGACACTGACACTCTCGACTGCCTATCCTTGTCTGTCCCTACACACAAGGTTTAGCAATATGGTTCAGCGCACTAGGTTTAGCAAAGATTATGACACTGACACTCTCGACTGCCTATCCTTGTCTGTCCCTACACACAAGGTTTAGCAATATGGTTCAGCGCACTAGGTTTAGCAAAGATTATGACACTGACACTCTCGACTGCCTATCCTTGTCTGTCCCTACACACAAGGTTTAGCAATATGGTTCAGCACACTAGGTTTAGCAAAGATTATGACACTGACACTCTCGACTGCCTATCCTTGTCTGTCCCTACACACAAGGTTTAGCAATATGGTTCAGCACACTAGGTTTAGCAAAGATTATGACACTGACACTCTCGACTGCCTATCCTTGTCTGTCCCTACACACAAGGTTTAGCAATATGGTTCAGCACACTAGGTTTAGCAAAGATTATGACACTGACACTCTCGACTGCCTATCCTTGTCTGTCCCTACACACAAGGTTTAGCAATATGGTTCAGCACACTAGGTTTAGCAAAGATTATGACACTGACACTCTCGACTGCCTATCCTTGTCTGTCCCTACACACAAGGTTTAGCAATATGGTTCAGCGCACTAGGTTTAGCAAAGATTATGACACTGACACTCTCGACTGCCTATCCTTGTCTGTCCCTACACACAAGGTTTAGCAATATGGTTCAGCACACTAGGTTTAGCAAAGTGTCATGGATATGCATTAATGTCTGTCTGCCATCTTACCTTCCTCCTCATGTGTTCATCTAGAGACCAGACCTCCTTCACCTGGCTTCCTTTATAATCTTCTCCCAGCCTGACTCCACCCCAGGCCCTATCACTGAACACTATATTAACCTGTGCACTGCAAGCCTGCTTTGCTGATCAACGTGTTTGTTAGGCATTGTGTGTTTGGGTTCCTGCCTGCCGTGTGCTACGTCTGTCTCTCTGTTACGTTATTGGCTTGTCCCCGACTATCCCTGTCTGCTCGTGACCCTTGACCTTCGGCTCGTTCTTCGTTATCCTTGTCTGCTTGTGGCCCCTGACCTTCAGCTTGTTATTCGGTTCTCTCTATCGTGTGCTGCTGCTTCCCCTCTTTTCCCCTTATCCTACGGGGCGTGAGCTAGGAAACTCCAGGGGCCGCGACCTGGTCCCAGCCTGCAGCGTAACATCCTCACCACTAGAGGCCCTGGAGAAGACCAGCTGGGTCTTAGACTCCGCGCCCTGGGGAATCTTGGCTCTCGCTTCCGTTGGGATCCCGGTTGTGCTCCTCTGGTCCCGCTTTCCACAACCACCCAGTTTCCTATCCGCAGAAGCCAGCCATAGGGTTCACTACCTCGCGGTGCACTCCTGTCCCCCTACGGTGTGCATCTGTCACCTGGCCACAGGTGACCCTGACAGTTTGATCAGCCATGAACCCGGCTGACATCCCGCTTCCCGCGGATGATCCATTGCAGGGCATAGTTCGCAGACTTGAGACCCAGGAATCAAATCAGACCCAGGTGATGCGATTCCTCCAGGATCTGGCTTCTCGATTCGAGCAGCTTCAGGTCTCCTTGGGAACCCCGAATCCGCAACCCCAAGTACAACCAGCGGCTGTACCTATCGCACCAGTCGCAGCCTCACACTCACTAAGATTGCCAGCTCCGTTCCGTTTCTCTGGGGACTCCAAGGCCTGCAGGGGGTTTCTCAGCCAATGCACTATTCATTTTGAGCTTCAGCCTCAAAGCTTCCTGTCTGACCGGGCTAAGGTAGCCTATATCATTTCCCTCCTCTCCGGTGAAGCTTTGGCCTGGGCTGCCCCCCTGTGGGAGAGGAACGATCCGGTGGTTTCCAGTCTGTCCGAATTCTTGAAGCTCTTTCGTAATATCTTCGAAGAGCCGGCTCGGGCTTCTTCAGCGGCTAGTGCTGTCTTACGTCTTCGCCAAGAATCTAGTTCAGTGGGGCAATATGCTCTTCAGTTCCGTATCCACACAGCTGAATTGAGCTGGAATAATGAGGCCCTGGTCGCTACCTTTTTACATGGCCTCTCTGACCGAGTGAAAGACGAATTAGCGGGAAGAGCCATTCCCGTCGGTCTGGACGATGTAATTTCATTATGCAACCAGATCGACATTCGTTTTCAAGAGAGGTCCTTAGAAAAAAGACGCCAGCACTCTCTGGGTCCTAGCCAGTCTGAGCTCCCCTCCCTTCATTCCGTGGAGCATCCTCTACCTGCTGAAGAACCTATGCAGCTGGGCCGGACCAGACTAACCCCCGAAGAACGTGCTAGGCGCAGAACTCTGGGCTTGTGCCTCTATTGTGGGGGCAAGGGTCATTTTCGTGACTCCTGCTCGCTTCGTCCGGGAAACGCTCGGGTCTAATACATTTGGAAGGTGGAGTATTGGACCCAGAAACATCACCTTCTCGCCTGCTCTTGCCGGTGTTCCTTCATGTAGGCACTTCTCCTCAGTCAACCCTTGCATACCTGGATTCCGGGGCTGCCGGCAATTTTATGGATTGGAGAACTGCTTCTTCTATGAAGCTTACCCTTTCACCTCTCACTACCCCATTGGTAGTCTCGGCAATTGATGGCACTGTTCTCCCAGGGGGCCCTATTCGCTTCCAGACGCTACCCATTAGGATGTCGGTAGGGATTCTCCACCAGGAGTGGATATCCTTTCTTATTCTACCCAAGGCCTCTACCCCAGTTGTATTGGGCCTCCCTTGGCTACAGCTCCACTCTCCACATGTGGACTGGGTCTCTGGGCAGATCCTGGCCTGGGGTTCCTCATGTTTCTCGTCGTGTCTTCTCAAGGTGACCCCCAAGGAGAGTCTTCCGGTTGCTGCCACTTCTGTTTCTTCTGATCTTCCCGCGATTACCGGGATGTGTTCTGTAAAAAATCAGCTGAGGTGCTTCCTCCCCACAGGTCTTTTGACTGCGCTATTGATCTTGTCCCCGGAGCAACTCTACCCAGGGGTCGTACCTACCCTCTGTCCATCCCAGAGACCCAGGCCATGTCGGAGTATGTAGCAGAGAATCTGGAGAGAGGTTTCATCCGGAAATCCTCATCGCCTGCAGGGGCAGGGTTCTTTTTTGTTGCCAAAAAGGATGGTACCTTAAGACCCTGCATCGATTATCTGGGTTTAAATGCGGTTACTATTAAAAATCGATACCCCTTACCCTTAATATCTGAGCTATTCGATAGGTTGAAGGGTGCCTCCATTTTCACCAAGTTGGATCTCAGAGGCGCGTACAATCTCATTCGAATACGGGAGGGTGACGAATGGAAGACTGCATTCAACACTAGAGACGGGCATTACGAATATCTGGTGATGCCTTTTGGTCTGTGTAATGCTCCAGCCGTGTTTCAAAACTTTGTCAATGAAATCTTCAGAGATCTGCTGTACCAGTTTGTTGTCATCTATCTGGATGACATTCTGACCTTCAGCTTGTTATTCGGTTCTCTCTATCGTGTGCTGCTGCTTCCCCTCTTTTCCCCTTATCCTACGGGGCGTGAGCTAGGAAACTCCAGGGGCCGCGACCTGGTCCCAGCCTGCAGCGTAACATCCTCACCACTAGAGGCCCTGGAGAAGACCAGCTGGGTCTTAGACTCCGCGCCCTGGGGAATCTTGGCTCTCGCTTCCATTGGGATCCCGGTTGTGCTCCTCTGGTCCCGCTTTCCACAACCACCCAGTTTCCTATCCGCAGAAGCCAGCCATAGGGTTCACTACCTCGCGGTGCACTCCTGTCCCCCTACGGTGTGCATCTGTCACCTGGCCACAGGTGACCCTGACACAAAGATTATGACACTGACACTCTCGGCTGCCTATCCTTGTCTGTCCCTACACACAAGGTTTAGCAATATGGTTCAGCACACTAGGTTTAGCAAAGATTATGACACTGACACTCTCGACTGCCTATCCTTGTCTGTCCCTACACACAAGGTTTAGCAATATGGTTCAGCACACTAGGTTTAGCAAAGATTATGACACTGACACTCTCGACTGCCTATCCTTGTCTGTCCCTACACACAAGGTTTAGCAATATGGTTCAGCGCACTAGGTTTAGAAAAGGTTATGACACTGACACTCTCGACTGCCTATCCTTGTCTGTCCCTACACACAAGGTTTAGCAATATGGTTCAGCACACAAGGTTTAGCAAAGAATATGACACTGACACTCTCCCTGCCTATCCTTCTCTGTCCCTACAAACAAGGTTTAGCAAAGAATATGACACTGACACTCTCCCTACCTATCCTTGTCTGTCCCTACACACAAGGTTTAGCAATATGGTTCAGCACACAAGGTTTAGCAAAGAATATGACACTGACACTCTCCCTGCCTATCCTTGTCTGTCCCTACACACAAGGTTTAGCAATATGGTTCAGCACACAAGGTTTAGCAAAGAATATGAAACTGACACTCTCCCTGCCTATCCTTCTCTGTCCATACAAACAAGGTTTAGCAAAGAATATGACACTGACACTCTCCCTACCTATCCTTCTCTGTCCCTACACACAAGGTTTAGCAAAGAAAAAATATGACACTGTCCCTGCCTATCCTTCTCTTTCCCTGCGCCGGAACACACTACACGAGGCCGCCGCGCTGGCGGCCTTTTATAGTGTGGGGCGTGTACTAAACCCCCTCAGCAATAATTGGCCACAGGCATCCTGCCTGTGGCCAATCATTGCTCTCCTCGCTGCCGGCGCTGTGATTGGCCAAGCATGCGGGGTCACAGTGCATGCTTGGCCAATCACAGCGCCAGGATTGCACTGCGATGGCGCAGTGTATTGTGGGCCGTTCGCGTCACTCGAATTTGGCGCGAACGGCCCAAATCGTTCGTTGTTCACCGAACGCGCGAACAGCTGATGTTCGAGTCGAACCTATGTTCGACTCGAACACCGAGCTCATCCCTATTCCCCGTATTCCAATTCACATGACATGGGAGTGTGACCGGCTCTCACACAGGTCCGGGCAGGCCGCAATCCGCATTCCAAAAGGGTCCTACGCACGTTTGGGTCCAGTTCAGGTGCAAACTCAGGCAAAGATTATGAAAATTAACCTGATGCGCACCTGAACTTGTCAACAGGAACACACCGGACCCCATGCTAGGAACTGCGGCCGCACATTTGTGAACCCGGCCTCAAGAAATATTGAAGTAACTCAAAGATAACTATCATAGAAACACCCCCCACCCCAAATTAAAAAAGTCTAAGTTTTGAATGCTTCCTGAAGGTGCCAGTGATGCCAGAAATACCAAAACAATGGGCTCCAGCACAGTGCAGAAGCACAATCTTGCGATATTTTGGATACTCCACTTTTGCAGGAGGCAGAGATAAGGCACACTGGTGCCTTTAGGAAAAGGCCAGAATTAGTGGCAGTGCAGGAAAATTTATGTTTTTGGCTCATGATATGAGTCTTTGAATCTGGTTCAAAAGTTTACTTCAGTTCAGGGCTTGATGACTTATACAGGCAGGTCTCTGGTGCCTCCCCCTAGTTCTGGAAGGTTGGCAAACCTTCTGGAAACTGGAGGGCAGAGGGCAGGAGGTTTGATCTGCATACTTAGGGGAGTTCGGCCAATCCCTAGGTGGTGGACTTGGCATGGTGGCTAAGCCAACCCTTCATGCTGAGTCACACTGGCAAGGGAGTCAGGTGGAAGATGGAGTGCTGAGGAGACTGTTGGTGGCCCTTGAGGAGAACCCCTGCTGAGGGGGGGCTCTGCCTCAGGCTGGGGCTCAAGCTGGCCTGGGAGGATTCTGGCAGCATCACGGTTTGGAAGATGGATAGTGTGAGTACAGCGGCACATTCAGGAACTTGCAAAAGGAAAGACTCACGTAGCAAGCCTTTCTGGAAGACAGCGTTGGGCTTAAATCTTTCCTTTACCGTGCCCCTGGAAATCTTCAGTGCAGCCAGGTGGGCTAGTGAAGAAGCAGCCAGGTGGGCTAGTAGTTCCTGAGGTCAGTGAAACTGAGATGTGTCGACAGTGGAGTTAGAGTCACTAACATATGCAATCTAGAACATTTGTGCTACTTTCAAAAGGAGCAAAAAGTTCCTAATCCCTAAGGGGCTTTTACTTTTCTATCAGAGACTGTCAGCCGTCGGGAGTGAGATCAATCGGAGTTGTACATAGAGAGGAAGTTGTCCCCTGATTTTTGTTGCTATCAAGTTGGATGTCCCATAATATCTATTCCCGATCCAAGTTTTTACCCTTAATAAAAAATAAAAATCAAGCTTAAAGACTGTTCTTTGTGTCTAGAGGAAATGTGGAGAATACTTGTTGCCTGGCTGTGCAGGAATGGGGAACCCAATATCCAGCAGCTCCTTTGGTGGTGAGCGCTACACCTACACAAAAAACAATCCTTAAATACCCCCTTTTAGCCTACCTAAGCCTGCTGTCACGTGTACTTTGCTGGCGCCTCTTCTAGGAGTGGAGACCTGTGATTCCCTTCATTCCATGACTGCCACTGACCAAGTCCCCTCATTGTCATGTTATTACACCATGCAGTCTTTGGGAGGGGACCCTGCCCCTGAACATCCAGTAGGAAAGGTTCACATCAGCCAAGCAGCAACATGCGCCATTGAAGAAGGACCCTGATCCTCTGAAGTTTAGAAGATGGAAAATTCTGGATGTGGTACATTGACTGACCTTAGATTTAGATGAGTCTTTAGTGTTACTATATTGCCTTATTATCATTATAATTATTCATTTTTTCATATATATATTTTTTTGCAGTGATTAGTTATACAGTGTAGTGGAAGGGGGCTGGCTCCCTTTATCTATCCTGCTCAGGAGAAGGAGCAGTCATAGTTGGGTCCCCTGATCTCATGGGCCCAGGAGCAGATGTAGATATGGTCTAGGGTGCTCAGTGGAATTTGTTAGCACACTATAAAAGCAAGAAATAAATGCATAAACTGGCCAAACTCTTCAAAAAGCTCCATCTTCCTTTAAAATTCAAATTAACCTGCCCTTGTTGACCTTGGGTTCAGTTTTCCCATACTTTTCCAAATATAAATAAAATAAGTACATAGGTTGATGATATAAATAAGCCAGCCATTTATATGAGGAGAGGATGTTCGGCCGCATGCTCTATTCTGGCTGCCTGTCTCAGTCCCGCCACACCCAGCCTGGTCCCATTCATCATCACTTGTATTTACACAGAGAGATCACACAAGGCTGACTCTGCGGAATGTTAGCATTCAGGTTCCCTGTTCCAGAACAGCTGACTTCGTTCCAGGGCACTTACATAATTACCTGATCATGTCTTCTTCTTGTGTTCTTTCCTTCTCTCTTCTTGAGCAGTTTGCCTCTATGAATTTTCACAAGGCTTCATTGTCCAGCGAGGTTTTTAAATATGTTTTTCTATTTCACATTTGTACCATGTTGAGGGCATGTCAAATATGACATAACAAGATGTAGTATAACTATTAGGGGAAGCTGGGTCCAAAGGAAGCAAAAGGTCTGTATTAACTTCTTTAAAACACGGTCATCCCTTCCATCACACACCCTAAAAACAAGGATTATTTTTCCTCCTTATATTATATTTAAACCCAAAACCAAAAATGTAATATATTGCAGTGTAGCAGCCTCTGTTAGGGAGGTGCTAGAGTATTATTTTTTTAGCAGAGTAGGAAAATGTAGGCAGGCCTGGCTGATGGCTAGGCCTGTTTGTTTTCATTCTGGGCTGGGAGTGGCTCAGGGTAGCAGCTGGTGACTCACAGGCAGCATCATTGGGACCTCCCTCTTCTTTCTACAGTTTTCGAGAAAGATCTGGAAAGAGAGGAGGAGAGCAGAGGAGAGGTGGAACTGTCTGGGGTGTCTTGGGGAGCCCTGACCAATCCCCAATCTGGATTGGCAGGGGGCAGGCCTCCAAATACCCAGGGTCAGCCAGCTGTGGAGGAGTTGTCGGGTGGAAATGCTGGACCATTTGTAAGAGGGCTATACCATAGAATCGCAAAGACTTCAATACGAGCGTATATATACAACATTTTTTATATTTTTTGCATAGAGTAGATTATGAAAAAAACATGGAAATTTGCCTACACTCTCTGTCCTGTATACTCAATAAAAATTATATCTGAACAGATGTCACTATTGGCACATTTCCCCTTGCCTCCCGTGACAACTATAAAATTATGGATTTCCCATCACTTTCTGTCATTGTGACAGAAGTTGTTTCTATTTAACTCCTTGTTATCCCTTAGTCAACCCTGATTAGTTCTTATTAAAGCGGAGTTCCACCCAAAAGTGGAACTTCTGCTTTAAGTACTCCTCGCCCCCTTATACACAATTGGCATGTCATTTTTTTTGGGGGGGGGGCTGGGTACCTGTTTTGGAGTGGGACTTCCACTTCCTCCTTCCGTTTTCTGGTCGCCTAGACGACTCCTCCTCTCCCCCTAGGCGGCTCCTCCCTCCCGGCAATGTTCTGGGACACGTCACCGGTCCCAGAGCATTGCCTGGCCATTGATGGAGTGCAGCGCGGCTCGCGCATTCGCAGTGCACACCCAGCTGTAAAGCCGCAGACTGTCACAGCCGGGCACCCACACTTACAATGTTGGAGCCGCAAAGAGGAGGGGGAGAGAACGAAGGCTTCGGGCGGCCGTATCGCTGAACCGTGGGACAGGTGAGTGTCTGTTTATTAAAAGTCAGCAGCTATACTTGTAGCTGCTGACTTTTAACAAACTCAAAAACATGTGGAACTCCGATTCTTCTTCACCTTTTTCCCGTAGGTCAAGTGTAAACATTTGGGACCCTATCCCACTTTTGTGTGTTTTCTGTTCCAATAGTTTTTTTTTTTGGGGGGGGTGGTTCTACATTTAACAGGGAAGAAAACAATGGAACAAAAAAAAAAGTGCAATCTATGCTGTGCTCAAAATAACGTTACTGCATATATAGAAAGTCATGTAGGACTGTCACTGAACACAAGGCAAGATAATAATCTGTTACAGCATTTGGAATGTGCAATAGAAATACCAATCCCTGGGAAATTTCATCCTGAGACTGAAGTTTAGGATAGAATTACTTAAGAAAAATATGACCTCTGTGGTAGGCACTCAGAAAACAGGGAATTAGTATCTAGTAAAGATCAGCAGAAGGAATAATGGGGAGGGCCAAGCAGGGAAATCGGAAGCTGAAAGGGGAGAAAGTAAAAAAAAAGGTTAAGTGGTAGAAAAGGGTTGCCAGTGCTCATTGGAATGGGTTTTCGATGTTGAGGGCCTCTTCAAGCAGGCATAAAATAGTAAGAAGGATACCGTCAAAGTCCCAGATTTTGTGATTTGGCCAGCCTACATCCAGTGTGGCCACCATTTTCTCATATGCCATGTACAAGTTGATGCAAGACTTAAGCTCCTAAAAGGGATATTTGGCTATATCTATTTGTGGCAGTAAAAATATGGGGGAGAAATTAGTTATATTTCCCTAAAATGTTTGTTCATTTTAGTTTGCTTTTGTAGCAGTACAAAAATGTTTTAGGTCCCTTGTACATGGGGCGGGCTCTGTTGGAATCCACCTGCTCAGTGTGGAATCTGTCCACTAATCCCTGCTGAGCAGGCGGATGACTGGTCCGTGTCTGCTCCTTATATATGCAGAGTGGACACAGACAGTCCATTCCCCTTTTATGGGGGTCGGATGTAAACAGACAGCCTGTCCGTTTACACCCGACTGACATCCAATCCAATCCGCCAGATGGATGGGGAACAGATCTCCATCTGTCTGTTTTTAGCAGACAGGATCAGATCGGATGTTGGTGGGTGTCAACAGGCACACGAGGAGACTGGAGGGTCCGATTGGGTGTGCCTGAAAAACTGACAGGTGAACCTGATTGGTCCGCCCTTGTGAAAGAGGCCTTAAGAAGTTCTTTCAAAAATTACATTTTTTGCAGGGACAGTTCTAAGCACGGGAAACATGCGTGACTTTACATGCATATCATACACACCCCCCAGGTACGAAATTTAAAGGAATATTTCACTTTTATTTTTTCATTTTAAGCATTATTAAAATCACTGCTCCCGAAAAAACGGCCGTTTTTAAAACTTCTTTTTGCATTGATACATGTCCCCTGGGGCAGGACCCGGGTCCCCAAACACTTTTTAGGACAATAACTTGCATATTAGCCTTTATAATTAACACTTTAGATTTCGAACGTTCGAGTCCATTGTATTTAATAGGGTTCTAAAGTTTACACGAACATTTTGTCTGTTCGCAGGTTCTGGTGCGAACCGAACAGGGGGGTGTTCGGCTCATCCCTGGCTATCATATTTCCCAAATTGAAAAATAGATTTTAGTTATCAGTGTTAATAAAAACCTGCTGTGTCCTCGTCTCTATCTGCTTCAGCTGCAGGATCAGCCATAGTGAAGGAGTCTGTGGGAGGAGTGGAGGAGGCAGCCACACCCCCAGCTCCGCGCACCAACTCCAGCTCACTCTTTGATATTTGACTGAGGAGTATTACGGACAGCCTCCCGCACGGCTGGATGTCCTGCTCGCTCCGCTACAAGCAATACAGTACAGTGTTTAGTGGCGGCCCCGGTGTCACCCCTCTGGTGGGTGTCAACCGGTGCGGGCCCCACCCCCCCTCCACCTCCCCTGCACCCCTATAGCAATGTCACTGTTAATTTTCGCAAGGGTTAAAGTTGGTAACCCTTGGGTTAGAGGACAGGAGATGTGATTTCTACACCCTGTGCTGGGCAAGCTACAGTAGAAGTAGATCTGCAAGCATCATCCACCTCAGCTCAGCTCCCAAAAGGGGAACTTCCGCTTTAAGGTCTCCTCCCCCCTTCTCTTTAACAAATGGCACATTTCTTTTTGTGGGGGGGGGTGTATCTGGTTTTGACAGGCAAGATCGCAACAATGGAGTCCGTAACTGCTGAGAGGCTAAGCCGGCCACTCCTGCCCCCTCCACAGCCCAGTGCTCCAATGACAGTCAGCAGCACTCTGCTCAGGGAGCTCTGAGAACCGAGCAATCGGCGGTGTTAGATTCTCAGTGTTAGAGGTGACGGGGGACAGATGCAGCATCAGACCAATGCTGCATCCACCGAGGTAGGTATAATTAATAAATAAAATTAAAACAAACTATACTCTTTTAACTGTGCCACTGATATTACCAAGGGGCTGCACATAATATTTAGTATATGTGATTCTACAGCAAACTGTCAGAGACTGCAGACACATTACAGGAGATGGTCGGAGACTGTAGACATATTACAGGAGATGGCCAGAGACTGGGGACATAATACAAGAGACTGCTAGAGATCACTACCATTTCCACCCATTTACAAATCAGTGTTCCCACTCCTGACTGCTGGAGCCTAAGGACCACACAGCAAGTACCAAAATGCGAAGTGGCCCTGAGGCTGCAGATTAGACACCTGGGTCTTAGAATGGCCTATTATACCTTTAATCCTAATGAGAGACTGGGTATTCTAGATCTTAGGGGTGTGCCCCTTTAAATGGCAATAGTATAACAATGTCCAAGATGCAAGGATTGGCAATGATCTTCACCGGCAAGTTGGAGCTCATAGAACAAGAATCCTGAATGTGGCATGGTGTTATGTGGTCAAATCAAAACAGCTGCGCCTGACTAGTTGTAATCCTTAGAGTAATTCCAGGTGTAAGGTACAGTGTTCTGTCATATAGAATAAGGCAATTCCAGGTGTGAGGTGTCTATATACAGCGTTCTGTGAGATAAAGCAAAGATTGTATTGGCGGGCGGGTACCCTCTCACCAAACTGAAGAACAGCATAGGAACCTCCTGAAGAGCGATTCAAGTCGATGCATCATTCTGTAGAAGGAGCAGAAATGCCAGACCGGCTGCTGGGACCATTAATCGTCTTATCTAGCGGGTTACAGCGATGCTGTGGTGATGTCCTCTTGTGTAGCAAGCGGCGTCGCACCCACCTGGGTCGGAGCTGGGTTCGCCGTGTCACTGCGTGGTAGGCCGCAGCCCTCTTGTAAAGCAGCTGAGGGGTGTGTACTTGATGGACCCCGAGAAGCAAGAGGCTCTGGCCTAGTCTGTTGACCCTTTTTAAAGCCTATCCCAGAGTTCTTTCTTTGGGGCAGATGGCATGCTGGGATGTGTACTCCAGGGATAGTTCTGCAGAATCAGGATGTCTGTTCAGGAGACTACAGTCCCCACACTGCTCTCTGCTGGGCTCAGGAACATGATGCAAGTAATTTCAAGCCCAGCACTAGAGGAACACAGGGATGGTCAAAGAAGGGAGCTGGTAAGTCTGCAGTGCCAGATAACTGTAGTCCGCTGTCGGCTACACTCAGATCTAGTCCAATCATTTTTGCTAAAAGTTCAGGAGATAGGGATTTTCATTTCATTCACTGAATTCTTCTGCCAATACTTCAGAAAATGGAACCTCTGTATTTACAAACCCACAAGGCCGCCCAACACTAAATATTCAGTGCTCAGGAGTGTTGTTGCTTTAATAAATGACATGATCCAAAATGACATGAGATTTTTTTTCTTCACTCAGGACAAACCTGAAAACGATGGCAGCAGATACTTAATCTTGTGTTAAACTTCCTGTTACAGTATACTGCTTAGTCATACATTTATTTTTATCTTCCTCTCCTATCTTCAGAAAAAAAGCTACAAAGAAAATGTAATTTCTGCGGTTGGACATGAGAAAGATGGTGTTGGTCCGGAGATACAGAGACATTTTTCAGAAATGACACTGCAGGAGAGAAAGTGTTGGACATTAGTCATTTTGTATATTTTTATGGCAGAATATTCTAAGCACGTTCTAAAGTAGGACATATTCAGCAAGATCAACAACACAATCAAGCTCAAACCACATTATAGGTGGCGGGATCAGTAAATACAAGTTAACCCTGGACGAGTTTGTGTGATATAGGCCCCATGCGCAATGGGCGTTTAGGCCTCATGCACACAACAGAGTGCCTTTAATTGGCTCCTGAGGGTTGTAAACGCTTCTTCTGAAGCCCTTATTCACAATGGGCGTTTAGCCCCTGTGCATGAGATGAGATTGGCGTGTGGTTGGAAGACACGGAAGCACCGTCTAGCTTCGCTGCCTGTAAAATTTCATGAGAGCCTGAAAGCTGCTGCGGCTGGACATTGCACAAATCAGTACTAAAATTTAGCACAGTACTGCATAATGAGCATTTGTTTCTGGGCACATACTGCCCCAAATTGTTAGTAGCACTCGGTGCACCATCCAGACGCACTAGCTTGGAGCCTCCTATACAGTCTTACAGGCTGCCAGCAGTGGGGCTGGATGGCACACCTATGCCTTCCCACCACATGAAAATGCTGGAATCTCATGCACAGGCACTGCACACCCAGTGTGAATGAGGCCTTAAAAGAAGCTTTCACAACCCTCAGGAATCATTTAAAGGCACTCTGTTGTGTGGAAATGTAGCATCGCCCCCTTGGGGACTGCTTGGATTTACCTGCTCATTTGCATCGCCGCGACCCTGTAAACATTCCAACCCACCTGACGCTCTGGGTTCAGACATCATTGCAGCACCCTTAAGTAATAAGACAACACTCAATACGTTTATATTCTATTAACGTTTAGAATACGTTAGATAAGCTATCGTACAAAGGAGGTAATGGTTCTACTGAGATTTGAATAACAGTACAAACTCAGCAGAGTGATTCCTCCGATATGCCAGTTAAGACAGTTGGCCTGTTCAACACTTTTATCCTAATGAGAGATAAAGTTAAACAAGGATGGTATAAGTGCCCTTTAAGCAGCAATGACAGAATGTCCCCGTTGCAGATCTGATGGTCTTCACCGTTAGTCGGAGCTGGTTAACTATATCCAATAAGGTGTAGTAACAGAGTGGTGGTATATCTTGTGCTGACTGCAGCTAAAGATGCCTATGTACAGTGTTTGAATAGAAGTGCAGTGAAGTGTTCCCAAAGTAAAGCTGTCTGTACACAGTGTCCCAGTAAAACAACCAAGGAAAGACTTGCAAAGGTGGGCAATTGCCCTCTCACCAGCAACCAGGCCGAACAAATGCCTTCCAGATAGCGACTCCCGAATGGATGTCCTGGCTGCGAACCCACTCACTCAAATGCTGAGTATGAAGTATGTGTTGCTGTAAGGTCCAGTTGGTGCTGATCAGATGTCAGATGAACAGCAGGCAGCGCTGGACCCCGTTCTCGGTCAGTCAGGAATGTTGTACACCCGCGTGGTAGGCCGCGACCTCACTCTCTCAGCACAAAGAAATCCATCACACACAAGGCACGGGAAGAAGAGAGGCTGGGGCGGGTCTCTGGTTTCTTTTATAGCCCTTCTCAGCAATCTCCCTGATGGTAGCAAAGATCCCTGGGATCAGGGCTTGAGTCCTTCGGCAACGCGTGGGAACGGCTTCCCTGCACTTTTTTCACAGCAGGAACGCCGTTCCCTTTGCAGCCCCCGAGTGGCGAGCGCCGGGACCAATCTGATCCCGAGCGCCGCCGAATGTGGCCGAGTGCAGCCGAGTGTGGCTGAGTCCTGCCGACTCGCCGAGTGCCATAACATCAGGTCCCGCCTTCTGGAGCCTGCGCAATGCCTATGATGGACGTGCCACTGGTCCAATGCCGCGACCGTGGGACATGTGACGCCCATCATAGGCGCTGCAGACTCCAGAAGGCGGGAATTACAAATTGGCCGCCATGCCACATCCCTGCTTGGCGCTCAGGCGGGCGGCTCTTCTCTCCTCTTCGGCTCTCCTCAGGCTCTCCTCCAGACTCCTCGGCTCTCCTCCCCTCCAGGCTCCTCCTCTGATGGAATGACTGACTGCAGTAGTGCCTGCTGTGACACCGCTGAGCTGAGGTAGGTCAGACAGTGTAATGTGTTTGTAAATGTCAGTGTATATAGGTCAGTGTAGGTAGGTCAGTGTAGGTCAGGTAGGTCAGTGTATGTAGGTCACTACCGTCAGTGTAGGTGTGTCAGTGTATATAGCTCACTACCGTCAGTGTAGGTAGGTCAGTGTAGGTAGGTCAGGTAGGTCAGTGTATATATGTCACTACCGTCAGTGTAGGTGTGTCAGTGTATATAGGTCACTACCGTCAGTGTAGGTAGGTCAGTGTAGGTCAGGTAGGTCAGTGTATATAGGTCACTACCGTCAGTGTAGGTGTGTCAGTGTATATAGGTCACTACCATCGGTGTAGGTTTTTTTTTTGGTGGGGGAGTGGATCTTGGGTGGGAGTTCCCACCCTTTTTTCCCCAGGACCTGACTCCTGCCTGGGATATATTTACTATCCGATATATCAGTTTGGATGTCACACCACTTCCTCAAACTTAATCTATCCAAAACTGAACTGATCATTTTTCCTCCTCCACGTGCCCCCTCCCCTGATCTCTCTGTCAAAATTGATGGCACAACTATCAGACCATACCCACACGCCAAGGTCCTAGGAGTAGTTCTGGACTCTGAACTCTCCTTTAAGCTTCTCATCCAATTACTGTCCAAATCTTGCCGCCTCAATCTCCGCAACATCTCCAAAATACGCCCCTTTCTAACCAATGACACAACAAAGCTCCTAATTCACTCCCTGGTCATTTCTCGCCTCGCTTACTGCAACTCCCTCCTCATTGGCTTACCTCTGAAAATTTTAACCCCCCTTCAGTCCATCATCAATGCTGCTGCCAGACTCATCCACCTTAGCAACCGCTCTGTCTCTGCCACTCCTCTCTGTCAATCCCTCTACTGGCTTCCGCTCACCCAACAAATTAAATTCAAAATACTAACAACTACCTACAAAGCCATCCATAACACTGCCCCCAGCTACATCACTGACCTAGTCTCTAAATACCAACCTAATCGTTCTCTTCTTTCTTCTCAAGACCTCCTGCTCTCTGGCTCTCTCATCACCTCCTCCCATGCTCGTCTCCAGGACTTTTCCAGAGCCTCTCCAAACCTATGGAACTCCTTACCCCAATCTGTCCGTCTATCTCCTTCTCTATTAGTTTTTAGAGGATCCCTAAAAACCCTCCTCTTCAGAGACGCCTATCCTACCCACACCTAACAACTGTATTTTCATTTTGTCCACCTGATCATCCCCCACAGCTACTACCCTTTGTTTCACATGACCCTCCCTTCTAGACTGTAAGCTCTAATGAGCAGGGCCCTCTGATCCCTCTGTATTGAATTGTATTGTGATTGTACTGTCTTCCCTGATGTTGTAAAGCACTGCGCAAACTGTTGGCGCTATATAAATCCTGTATAGTAATAATAATAATAATATATAGTCTGGGTGTATAGCCATGCAGGGGAAAAGCCATCTGGTGGAACTACAAATCCTACAATCCCTTTGGTTGGGCTCACAAATATGATGTCAGTTTAGTAACACCGGGCACTAGAGGGATAATATAATCTACAGATAGGGCAGGGAATAACTGTTCGTTGCAAATTTAGTCCATATTGCTACATAAATAATAAAGGCAGCCATTGGTAAACTCTTTCTGAGAATGCTAGTACCCCGGCTGTTACATTGAAGCTTTAGCTTCAGTTCTTTCCAAGTCGCTGACCTGGAATTGGCATAGAGATACGGAAATCTGACACTTATTCATAGTGTGCTTGTTCTTGGTTTTTGACTCAAAAGTACGGTACTTAGGTCAGACAAAGTCAAGCAATGAGCGTTTTCTTCAGGAGGTCAGAAATGACAGCCCCTATACCTTAGGGTGACCAGACATCCCTGGTTTCAGGGGACAGTCTCCGGATTGAGGACAATGTCCCCGGACCAAGTCTGTCCCCAGTTTTGTCCCCGGATTGGATTTGAACAGGGGCTAGGGCAATTTCAAAGACAGTCAGTGCAGAATGAGAAAAAAAATATTCTGAATTACACACGCTGCTCCTACTAGATTAGGGGGGTGTATTTTTTCTATTATCTGTGCCCCTTTCTGATGATCATGTGCTGGTCGGAGCGGAGGGAATATTTATTGTTTCGGGTGCATGCCCATTCAGCTCCGCTCGCATGTTCTTCTGCCTTGCCTCAAGTCCCGGCCAGCCGCCTGCCTGCCTATCTCCTTGCCTTCCCTGGCGGAGTGATCTTCCTCTGCTACCCACCCAGTAGTAGCTGGGGCCTGGAGAGTAAGACTTGACAGGCTGTGAGGCGGGGGGGGGGGGGGGGCGGCGGTGATGGGCAGAGAGTCGCTGATTGCCGCCATTAGTTATAAAAAAAAAATATATGTCCCCGGATTTCATTTTAAAAATCTGGTCACCTTACTATACCTCCTTCATGACAGTGTCCCCTTAAAGCCTATTTTGCCCTAAAAACAATCTTTATTTCTACTTCCCTATTGCAATTCTCTAAAAGAGTGAAGTTTCAGTTAAATGAAACTCTCAGTTTTACTCTTCCATACTACACATTATACACAGGCACGACGCCATGCACAGCCATCATAGGTTTGCATCCTGGTCATTTATTATCCAAGAAACAATGTGATCTTCTTCCGAGAAATTCAACAACCTTGTGGTTTCGGTGTCACGGTGTGCACATATTTTAAGTGTTTATAGAACTAAACTGTTTTAGTGTTGGAAAGACTCGTAAATGCTTAAATCCTATTTGGATTTTTGTTTCTTATATGGATTAAAAGGCTGAGAGCCCATGCCATAGGGATAGTCCAGATATTAATTTTATTAGTCACAATAAAAAGGTCTATCAAGAATCGAAAAGCAATTTGTTTCGGGGGTTATAACAAAATACTCTTCATCAGGGCTATATAACAGAAACAGGTTTTATATAGCAAATATTTTAGTTACACAAATGTATCAATTTATGCTTTTCTATAAAAAAATCTTTTAACCACTTCAGCCCCGGAAGAATTTACCCCCTTCCTGACCAGGCCATTTTTTGCGAGACGGCACTGCGTCACTTTAACTGACGATAGCGCAGTCGTGCGACGCTGTACCCAAACAAAATGTACATCCTTTTTTTTCCCACAAATAGAGATTTCTTTTGGAGGTATTTGATCACCTCTGCGGTTTTTATTTTTTGCACTATAAACAAAAGAAGAGCGACAATTTTGAAAAAAAAACACAATATCTTTTACTTTTTGCTATACCGGTAATAAATATCCCAATTTAAAAAATTAAACACATTTTTTCCTCAGTTTAGGCCAATATGTATTTTTTTGGTAAACAAAATCACAATAAGCGTATATTGATTGGTTTGCACAAAAGTTATAGCGTCTACAAAATAGGGGATAAATTTATGGCATATATAATTATTATTATTTTTTTTACTAGTAATGGCGGAGATCAGTGATTTTTATCAGGACTGCGATATTGCGACGAATCGGACAATTTTGACACATTTTCTGGACCAGTGACATTTATACAGCGATCAGTGCTATAAAAATGCACTGATTACTGTATAAATGTCACTGGCAGGGAAGGAGTTAACACTGGGGGTGATCAAGGGGTTAACTGTGTTGTTCCCTAGGTGTGTTCTAACTGTGGGGGGGGGGTGGCTCTGACTAGGTGAGATGACAGATCGTTGTTTCTACTTAGTAGGAACACACGATCTGTCTCCTCTCCCTTTAAAGAGAACCGGGATTTGTGTGTTTACACACACAGATCCCGGTTCTCGCCCTGTCATGAGCAATCTCGGGCCTCCTACAGCGTCTTAAAGGGCAATCACGCGCCTACTACAGCGTCTTAAAGGGCCGCCGTACAGCTACGACGGCTCGCCCAGGGAAGCCAACCTATCACAATATAACTGCGGCAGCTGGCCGGGAATCGGTTAAATACATACAAGTGTATGTCTGTGCTTCTGCTCAACTGAAATCCCAAGAAGTGTTATTAGCCTTGTCGACTATAGAACAATAACCCCTCTCTCAGGGTTGTGCTGTGGGCAAATGGTGCCCAAGGTTTCCTAATGTTGCCATTTCTGCCACTTTTTCTTCAAGCCAAACCCGAACACTGTAGTGGGGCAGGGAATTTTTTTTTTTTTTCTAGTAATATACACTATATTACAGGCATACCCCACGTATTATAAAAGACCTGGGACAACTTTTTTGTGGCCCAAGGATAGTAGTAATGCGGTGTGCATAGTGCGCCATGGTGAATAGTGCTCTTGCTGAAATCATCACCCCACCCCCCCAATGATGCCGAACCTGGCCCCAGACAGCCGCTTACAGCTCCCGGATGGCAACAGATTTTTTAAGTGACTATCTTGGTTACTTGGTTGCTATCTTGGAGCCACAGCCCTGTCTGACTAATGTGTCCAGGTTTCAGGTGGACTGAAACCCTGACACATGATTCAAAACCTGCACTGTCCAGGTGAACCCTGGACCGGTGTCAACCCTAGATATTCTACGGATGAGAAGTGCAAAAAACAAACAATATACAAAAAATGTAGCGCTATGTGTAAAAATAAAAATAAAAATAACACCCAAGTGCAGTGCTCTAAATGACTTAAATCACAAAGATTCTATAAATGAGTCCAACTGTGAAAAATAGTAAGTTAGAAAAAGTCTCTGATGACCAAAACGTGGATGTTGCTGAAACTTCCAAAACAGAATGGTGACCTTTCAAAAAACAAGTGACTTGTAACGTAACCACCACCACATGGAGGGGAGGCTTACCGGATGAAATGGACCCAATAGACGTACGTCCGTAGGGTCAAACAGGCTTGGTATATGTATATCCGTACATATGGGATCCCAGTTGGCACTGCACACATATATATCCAAAATCCGGAACAAGTGATGACACCAGATATCCAAGCTCGATGGATAGTAAAATGGCTCACATAAGAGTCATGGAGGAAAAAAGAAGGAGAGGGCACATAGCGTAATACCGTAAAGGATATTTAATAAATGTGGGTAAATACACTTACATTCAATCCATGAACATAGCGCTTTGCAAAACACTCAGTGGCAGCAGTGGAGTCTCCCGACGCGTTTCGCAATAACTTGCATCGTCTGAGTGTTTTGCAAATGTGAGCCATTTTACTATCCATCGAGCTTGGATATCTGGTGTCATCACTTGTTCCGGATTTTGGATATATATGTGTGCAGTGCCAACTGGGATCCCATATGTACGGATATACATATACCAAGCCTGTTTGACCCTACGGACGTACGTCTATTGGGTCCATTTCATCCGGTAAGCCTCCCCTCCATGTGGTGGTGGTTACGTTACAAGTCACTTGTTTTTTGAAAGGTCACCATTCTGTTTTGGAAGTTTCAGCAACATCCACGTTTTGGTCATCAGAGACTTTTTCTAACTTACTATTTTTCACAGTTGGACTCATTTATAGAATCTTTGTGATTTAAGTCATTTAGAGCACTGCACTTGGGTGTTATTTTTATTTTTATTTTTACACATAGCGCTACATTTTTTGTATATTGTTTGTTTTTTGCCCTTCTCCACAGGTATTGTAGCTGCTTATATGTGTTAGTAGCGCGAATATTGTTTGTATTTTTGTTTACGGATGAGAAGTGAATGATATATTAGTGTGTGATTAGAGCTTGTCCATCTCAGGTAAGTATTGGGGGCTGAGGGGGTTCTGCTACACACAGAAGGTTTTTGTTAAGATAAAAAACCTTCTGCCTTTAAAACCACTTTAAACATTGATGTAAACCTTATATTATTAACTCAAATGCCTTTGAAAATACTTTCAAAAGCTAAAGCATTTTGTACTTGCTGATATCTTAAAGCAGTGTGTTGCCTTAAAGCAGAGTTCCACCCAAATTTTGAACTGCCGCTTAATCCACTCCTCGCCCACTTACATCACACTTTTAGCATGTCATTTTTTTTTGGGGGGGGTGGGGGCTTCAGTAGGAGTGGGACTTCCTGTCCCACTTCCTCCTTCCGCCCTGGGGCCGCCTAGGCGACACGCCATATCGCCTTTTGGCGGCCCCTCCCTGTAGGTGATCACCTGGGACGTGACAGGTCCCAGGCGATCGCCTGTCCACTCAGAGAGCGCTGCGCCGTTCACGCATGCGCAGTGAGTGCCCGGCCGTGAAGCCGAAAGCTGTGCCCACACTATGAATGGAGGCGCCGGCGGAGAAGGGGGGGGGGGAGTAGCGGAGCTCCGAGCGTCGCGTCGCTGGACAGTGGAACAGGTAAGTGTCTGTTTATTAAAAGCCAGCAGCTACACTTTTTGTAGCTGCTGACTTTTAATAAACATAAAAAAAGGCTGGAACTCCCCTTTAAGTTTTCCTGCATTTCATTGTAGGCCTCTGTGGATGCTTTTTGGGTTGTCCATAAATTGGTTATTATCTGGAACAGCCCTAGGAGATTCCATGAATGATAAAATGACTCAAATGACTTATGACAAGCAATACAGCTAGCCGCAAACATTACATAATGGGGAAGGTATCACTTATGATATTTCAAAACTTGCAGTGTTAACATGAGTTGCAGATGGCCACTGCAAAATGAAAGAAGTATAAAGAGTCATTTTAGGACATGTGTCAAATGTACATCTTTACTAAGTATTGTACTTCTGGGAAAGAGGATTTGATAACTAAGAACTTGTTTCATGAATACTGAGGAGGAACTGATTTACATTTACTGTTATTGGTCTGCTTTGAAGCAGACACCCTAGAAACCCAAAAATCTCATATCTCGTATTTGACCTGGGATATAGCAATATTGAGGGGTTCTTGCTTCACACAGACCCCTAAATAAAGCAGAATTACACCCAAGAACAAAAAATTTATATATTGCAGCTTACTGATCCTTATACAGTGCCTTGAAAAAGTATTCATACCCTTTGAAATGTTCAACATTTTGTCATGTTACAACCAAAAAGTTAAATGTATTTTATTGGGATTTTATGTGATAGACCAGGGGTCTCCAAATATTCTAAACAAAGGGCCTGTTTATTGTCCTTCAGACTCCAGGAGGGCCGGACTTTGGCCAGCGGGAGTGGAAATTGTCCTGGTATCAGTGGGAGTAAACATCTGGTATTAGGAGAAGAAATACTGCCCCATCGTTGGTATAATAGGGAGGAATAGTGCTCCATTAGTGGTGTCAGTGGAAGAAATGGTGCTTCATTGTCGGTGTCAGATGGCAGAATAGTCACTCGTATCAGTGGGAGAGATAGTGCCCCAAGGGCCAGATAAAGGCACGTAAAGGGCCGCATCTGGCCCTCGGGCCGCAGTTTTGAGACCACTGTGATAGACCAACACAAAGTGGCACATAATTGTGACAACTATTAGTCATGCATTCCACAAATTTGGCCTTTATGGAAGAGTGGCAAGAAGAAAGCTATTGTTTAAAGAAAGCCATACGTAGTCCCATTTGCAGTTTGCGAGAAGCTATGTGGGGAAAACAGTAAACATGTGTAAGAAGGTGCTCTGCTCAGATGAGATCAAAATTGAACCTTTTGACCTAAAAGCAAAATGCTATGTGTGGCGGAAAACTAACACTGCACATCACTCTGAGCACAACATCCGTGAAACATGGTGGTGCCAGAATCATGTTGTGGGGATGTTTTTCTTCAGCAGGGACAGGGAAGCTGGTGTAGCGACCTCACCCCTCTCACCCCTTCTCATTCTCGGCTTGTTTGTCTCGTCTAGGGGTTAGTACTGGGGGGAGGGATGCGATACACCACGGCCCATGTCCTCCAGAGAGACTGGAGGTGAAAGCCAGAACTATCGGGTTTTGTATGTATGTCTCAGAGTCAAATCCTTTCTCCGAAATGACTCCCTTTGCTCCCAGTAACTAGAGTTCCACACAATGAAACGGTCCAACTCGTATTTATTTCTCTTCCAGCAATAAATAGTCATACAGCACAGACAGGTTGAGACCCATAGAACACTTCAGTATTTGTGGGGAGTAGGTCAAGGCACAATCCTTTAAGTAGAGCTAACCAATGTGGTGTCACCAATGGATATGATGTAAAGTCGCTGCCACCGCCTATATAGAACAAGAGCGTGAATTACCTTCGCTATCGCAGCCCCTGTCAGAGGGAAGACATCCGTCCAAGAGAGTTACCAGAGGCCTCTCTGTCACCGGCCAATGCTGCGCCGGACTCTCCGGAGAAGTTCCGCTCACCAGCCTCCTCGTCTCAGACACGGGCACCCAAGGCGTTAGGGCCCCCTCTGATTCCTCCACCCTCGCGGAGTCCCAGGCTTCTGCATTAGTACCTCACCCCAGGCTAAAGGTGCCTAAAATGGACTCCATCTCCCGCTCCGGCCAGGTCAAGGGCACCTGGGCCCGGAACTCCGGAACGCCAGCACCCAGGCTAAAGGTGCCTGGGCGCGGCCGCGTCCTCCGACTCTGAACCCCAAGGTCAGGGCGTCCGCCTCTTTTATCTCCTCTCCCTTAGCATCACAGCAGGTTCCCCGCCCCCCCCCCCGCACCAGCGCCAGGAAAGGACAAAAAGGATGCAGTCTTGCGGTGAGTGTTCAGCTCCGGCCCAGGGCGACAGCGCCACCTGCAGGCCGCAGGGAACCTCACACCACCAGAGTCCTCCAAGAACCATAAAAGGTCTCAGACTCCCTAACAATCAGTGCATCTGGGTTACACTACCACCCAGATGCCTCCCCTAAATTCAATTACCCGCTACACTGGTCAGAGTTGACAGAAAGATGGATGGAGCCAAATACAGGGCAATCTAAAGCCCTGTACACACAATCAGATTTTCTATGGTTTTTAAACTGATGGATTTTTCCATCGGAAAACCGATGAAGCTGACTTCCATCAGTCTTGCCTACACACCATCAGTCAAAAAACCGACCGTTCCAAACGCGGTGACGTAAAACACTCCGATGAGCCGAGAAAAACGAAGTTCAATGCTTCTGAGCATGCGTCGACTTGATTCTGAGCATGCGTGGGTTTTTTATCCGATGGAGTTCCCCACAGATGATAGTAATTTGCTATCGGTTTTTTAACCATCGGATAAATTTAAAACATGTTCTATTTTTAAACACCGATGGAAAAAAGACCGATGGGGCCCATACACGATCGGTTTGTCCGATGAAAAAAGTCCATCAGACTGTTTTCATCGGTAAAACCTATTGTGTGTACACGGTTTTAGAAGAAGACCTGTTAGAGTCTGGGGCGGAGGTTACCCTTAAATGAGGACAATGACCCTAAACATACAGCCAGAGCTACAATGGAATGGTTAGATCAAAGCATATTCATGTGTTAGAATGGCCCAGTCAAAGTCCAGACCTAAATCCAATTGAGAATCTGTGGCAAGACATGACAATTACTGTTCACAGACGCTCTCCATCCAATCTGACAGAGCCTGAGCTATTTTGCAAAGAACAATGGGTAAAAATTTATTTTCGTTCTTTCTGACTATTCATTATCGATGAATATAAAGAAAAAATTGATGAATGCATTCGTATTTGTATCTCTTTTGGATATATTTGGATTCATTTGATTTTCGGATGGGCAGTGTGAGTGTGCTATCTCTGGCCAATGAGCTTGTCCCTTATGTGTGTTTTTCTGTGTCATACCATCCAGAGGCCAGTTTTGTTGGATTATCCGAAGTATTGAATACCACATCTAAATGAATGGAACGAATACGAATGCATCCAAAGTTACGAATTATCCTAAGTAACGAATGCCGATCATAACGACTGATCCGATAAACAAAAAAACAGACAAACAAATGAAACAAAAATTCAACAAAAAGCTGATTGGTTTCTATGCAGAGCTGCTCCAGATTTTGCAGATCTTCCCCAATGTCTAAAGCCTCGTACACACGATTTGATATCCTATGGATTCTAATCTGATGTTTTTTTCCATCGAAAATCCGATGAAACTGTCTTCCATTAGTCTTGCCCACACACCATCAGTCAAAAAACCGACCGTTTCAAACGCGGTGACGTAAAACACTCCGATGAGCCGAGAAAAATGAAGTTCAATGCTTCTGAGCATGCGTCGACTTGATTCTGAGCATGCGTGGGTTTTTTATTCGATGGAGTTCCCCACAGACGATATTAATTTGCTATCGGTTTTTTAACCATTGGATAAATTTGAAACATGTTCTATTTTTAAACACCGATGGAAAAAAGACCAATGGGGCCCATACAGGATCGGTTTGTCCGATGAAAACAGTCCATCGGACTGTTTTCATCGGTAAAACCTATTGTGTGTACACGGCTTAACCCTACTCTGCACAAGCTCAGTTGCTCTCTATTTTTAGGCGCTGGGCCAACCTGAGGCCAATCTGCTGACAGCCTAAAGATTTACTGCTGCTTAGGGTCTCTGGGCTTCTGCAAAATGGCAGCCATTAACAAGAAGAAACTGGAACAATGCTGGAGACAATTTACAGCACACACTAATTTTGGTAGCATAATTATTCTTGTGAAATGTATGTTGCTTGCTAAAGAATATTATTTTCTATCAAATTGTTATGGGTAAAGTTCTGCTTGACCCTTGGATCTAGCTCCCATCTTTATGCTTATGTCATCATTTCAAAAAGTAGCATCCTTTAGCATGCTATCAGCCATCATCTTGCCTTGTTCCACCAGCTGTAAAAATATTAATGGTGAAATTCGATTGGTTATTCTGGTTCCTGCACTGCGCACATCCTTGCTACCTTCACTGCTTGATGGTGAGAAATTATCCTAAGCATATTTCTGGCTCCTTTCCCCTCTTTGCTTAAGAATCTTCTTTCCCAAAGCAAACACATTCCATTCCCCGTGTAATTACAGGCATCTTTTAACATCTGTAGAGATATTTTAACTGTCCCATGCTGTGCATGCTTACTATTTTCATTCAGCTTATTTTTACTTTGTAAGGCCATTGAAATGTGTTTATGTATTCATCTTTCAGAATTTTTAAGTATGTATGATCAGCTGCAACTCTGAGCTCAAGGCTGTAAAATTCAGTATATGTATAGCCAAAACTTTTTTTAGTTTTGGATAGAGTGGGAAAGGATTAGAACCACTGTCAAATTGTATTGCTGCCTGTGTGCTGGATATATTCACACTCTTTATTGAGGCTGGGTTCACACTGATGTGAAACCCACATCCAGTGTTGTTCATCTTATGTTAAAAAAGTAATTAGTTACGGTTACAAATTACTTCTTCCAAAAAGTAATTGAGTTAGTAACTCAGTTACTACATTGAAAAAGTAATTCGTTACTTAGCAAAGTAACTATATTGGTTATATTATATATACACGGGGGCGGGGCGGGGAGGTAGAAGGATGATATATATGTAATTTTTTCAGTGTATAAAAATAATAGGAGGGATAACAATAAATAATATTGGTTATGTGCCCATGCCTCACTGTGCCCATGCCTCACTGTGCCCATACTTCACTGTGCCCATGCCTGTGCCCATGCCTCACTGTGCCCATGCTTCACTGTGCCCATGCTTCACTGTGCCCATGCCTCACTGTGTCCATGCTTCACTGTGTCCATGCCTCACTGTGTCCATGACTCACTGTGCCCATGCCTCACTGTGCCCATACTTCACTGTGCCCATGCCTGTGCCCATGCCTCACTGTGCCCATGCCTCACTGTGCCCATGCTTCACTGTGCCCATGCCTCACTGTGTCCATGCTTCACTGTGTCCATGCTTCACTGTGTCCATGCCTCACTGTGTCCATGCCTCACTTTGCCCAAGCCTTACTGTGCCCATGCTTCACTATGCTCATGCTTCACTGTGCCCATGCTTCACTGTGCCCATGCCTCACTGTGCCCAATGCCTCACTGTGCCCGTGTCTCACTGTGCCCGTGTCTCACTGTGCCCGTGCTTCACTGTGCCCAATGCCTCACTGTGCCCGTGTCTAACTGTGCCCGTGCTTCACTGTGCCCAATGCCTCACTGTGCCCAATGCCTCACTGTGCCTGTGTCTCACTGTGCCCGTGCTTCACTGTGCCCAATGCCTCACTGTGCCCATGCTTCACTGTGCCCAATGCCTCACTGTGCCCGTGTCTCACTGTGCCTAATGCCTCACTGTGCCCATGTCTCACTGTGCCCATGCTTCAATCACTGTGCTCGTAGCCCCATACCTGATCGGGCCCCGTCCCGGCGGGCATTCCAGTATTCAAGAGCCGCGCCTCCTCCTCGTCTGTGATAGGCGGAAAACTCAATTTCCCAGCATTCAGTGTTCCGCCTATCACGGACATCCGCTCATCCTCATAACACAGACGAGGATGAGAGGATGTCCGTGATAGGCGGAACACTGCCTGCTCTGAAATTGAGTGTTCTGCCTATCACAGACGACGAGGACTCGGGAGGCGCGGCATTTGAACACTGCAATGGCCACCGTCTGTCTGCATGACACGCTGATCAGGTAGGCAGACGGCGGCTTGCAGTTAGTTAGTGTTACATTACATCTACTCGCGGCGGCTGCGGCGAGTAGATGTAATTGGGGTAACGCCGCCCAAGTAATGGGAACAGCGTTGCCATGAGGGGGAAGAGTAATCCGTTAGATTACTCGTTACCCCAAAAAGTGTGTTTATTTAAACAGCGTTAGTTACAACACTGCCCGCATCCAATTCGCATGACAGGAGACTGTGACCGGCTCTCAAAGGAGCCGGTTCACCCAGCTCCAGGGTGCCCGCGAAGCGGACTGGAAAAGGGTCTGGTGCATCTTTGGCTCAATTTCAGTTGCAAATTCAACCTAAATTTCGGACCTGATTCGCACCTGAAACGATGAACAGGGACGCACCGGTACCCTGACGTGAGCCGCAGCTAGTGTGAACCCAGCCTGATGACCATGGTCCCCAGTGCAGAAGGTGATGGGAAATTCTAAAGCCTCATACACGATCAGATTTTCCGACGGGAATTGTGTGATGACAGGCTGTTGTCGGATCATCCGACCGTTTGTATGCTCCATCGGACAATTGTTGTCGGATTTTTCGCCAACAAATGTTGGATAGCGTGCTTTAACATTTTCCGACAACAAATGTGTGTTGTCGGATTATCTGATCGTGTGTACAGAAGTCCTTCGGACAAAACTCCAAAGTACAAACACGCATAATCAGAAGCAATGCTAACCATAACACAACATTAGCAGAAGTTGCCCAAAGGGTGGCGCTAAAGAGCTGAAAAACAATGTTGTTTCGTGTTTGTTGGCCAACAATTCGTTGACATTTTTATGCAAGACAAGTTCGTATGCAAGACCCTACACTCTACGACCTACGCTCAGAAAAGTACATGAGTTTTTTGGAGCGTATTAATGCTTTTTCCCCTATAGCCTTCATTGGATGCGCCTGTAAATGTGCAATACATGCATTTGCATTCATTTTTACAACCTGAAAAATTCTCCAACTCTCTAACTGCTTTCCTCCCCTTGCCCAGCCCAGGAAACAAATGCCTGAGGATGAATACACATGCAAAAACACTTGCACAAAAGATGCTTGAAAATAATGCTCTGCATACATTCTGCTTGGGTATGAATGCAGGGGAAATTTTTACAAAGTTCTGGTGGCAACTGTAAAATTATTTTCACATTCAGTTGTGTCTCTCGGCAGGAGATAAAAACATGTGATGGCAGAAAAAAAGACCAAGTAGCCCATCAAGTCTGGCCATTTTTAATTTTTTTAGTATAGATCAGTTTTTCCCAAGCATGTTTGAAGCCATTTACTGTTGACTGACTCGCTACCTCTGCTGGAAGTTTATTCCAAGCATCAACTACCCTTTGAGAAAAATAATTATTAGGTTTGAACTTTCCTCCAGTTAGTTTGAGGTCATGTCCCAAGTTCTTGATTTTGGTTTCATATTGAAAATACTGCCCTCCTGAACCTTATTCACCCCCTTGATGTATTTTCAAAGGTTTCAATCATGTCTTCCCTTTCCCTTCTTTCCTCCAGCATAGCATACTAGCTCATTATGAATGACTTACCTGGGATCGAAGCACCCAAACTGCTTCTCGTTCCCCTCCGCCGCCATCTTGCCTCGATGTCTCGTCACTGCCATCAGTGTATCGCGCTGTGATTGGCCGGAGCGGCGATGACGTCACATGCATGCGCTCTCAGGCCGACAAGATCCAATTCAGAAAATCGGTGTCTTGCCGAAAAAGTTCCCCCGGCGGATAAGGACCCCCCCTGTACTGCGCAGGTGTGAACTTAGCCTCCGAAAATAGCCAAACATGTAGAGCTGAGAGTTGGCTCTAGACGGCGCCTGCGCACACCAAATTGTACTGCCGAGGCGGTGGTGCTACACTTCTGACATCCAGGCTCATTCCTTACCATCCCCGTGGACATGGAGATGTTAAAAAAAGAGCCAGGAGGCAGAGCGAGCGAGGCCAACTGGCCACTTACAGCGAGGTCCACGTCGCCCTGGACCTGTTGCAAGAACAATTTCATTGCTTATGCGCCGTCTAGAGATTACTCTCAGCTCTACATGTTCAGCTATTTTCGGAGCTCAGTTCACGCCTGCGCAGTACAGGGGGGTCCTTATCCACCGGGGGGAACTTATTCGGCAGAACACCGGCAATGATGCCGGCCCGCTAGTGCGCATGCGTGTGACGTCATCGGTGCTGTGTTTATAGCAAATATCTCCTTAACCGTGTAGGTTAAGGAGATATTTCTTGCACCTACAGGTAAGCCTTAATCTAGGCTTATCTGTAGGTGAAAGTTGTCTAAGTGGGTTACAACCACTTTAAATTCCCAACCTGTGCACATTGAGGATATGCCACTGACCCTAGCTGGTGGTCGGATAAAATTGTCTAGTAGGCCAGATGTGGCCTGTGGGCAGTAGTTTGGAGACCCCTGATCTATATGCAATGTATAGGTGTGCGCAGCCTATTGCATTAGGGTGTGCACCCCAAAGCTCAAACACGCGTGTGCGTGTGTATGTATGTATGTATGTATGTATGCGTAATATATACACACTCTTATAAATGAATGTAAAAAAACATTTTAAAATGTATTAAAACATAGACGGTGTTAGTAGGGCAGTGGACGTGTCAGTAGTGTTTTATTTTTATTAATTTATTTTCGTATTATTTTTTACAATGTTTTAGGAGCCCCATTGTGGGGTTTTGGTGAAATATCAGCAGGGGGAATCTGCGCTGCATAGGGTGATTAAGGTGTGCCCAGGCACACCTGGCACACCCCTTGCGCACGCCTATGATGCAATGTAACTCTTCTTAAATAATTGATTGATGTCAGCACACCTAAGCACAATACAATGACCTCTAATGCCTTATTTTGAGCTCTTTTTTTTTTTTTTAGGTGCAGGGATGTCTGTACCATTTTTTTGTGCAGCTGCATCATGTCTATAGGGTCACACCTGTGATCCTGCCCTTGGTGAGACATACCCAATCGCAGGATTGCTATGGAGAACCCGGCAGAGGGGTGAACCACTTACCTTCTTATATGTACCACTCCCCTGTTGCCGGATTAGGGAGGTTTTGCTTTGTCGTTAGTAACTGGCATTCTACAGTATTTTGGAGCAACGCATACAAAGTAGGTGAGTGCATATTCTAGCGGTCATGTCACTGACGAGTTCTCAATATTGCAAGATGACAAGTTTGACATTCGCCTCCGAACACAATAGAAACGCAATGCAAACACATCAAAATCATGGACTCATGTTTCATAAATGCATTCTGCCAATTCATATTGCCTGTGCCCTCTAATTTCATAACCATGTGACTAAACCGCATTGGAAATGTTCAATACACCTGCATATCCAGTGGAAAAACTGAGGAAAATAATATTTTTGTTCTTCAGGAAAACTCTAATGATCCTGAATTAATTTTTAGTTTTTGTTTTACTGCTTCCCCTCTGGAGCAATTTTTCACACACGTTAAAATCAGCATTTTTGGCTTTAAAAGTACCTTTAACCCCCAGAACGTTACATTTTGGCATGCGGAGGCCCTGTAAAATAAAAAGCAACTATTTATCAAATCTATATTTTAAGGAAAAAAAATACACTAGAGAATTTTTGTTCACACAAACACAATTTAATCTGCAATTTTGTGTACGAAATAGAAGATGAGGTAGCATTGAGTAAATCGATACCAAATATGTAAGGCCTCTTTCACACTGAGGCGTATTTCAGGCGTTTTTGCGCTAAAAATAGAGCATAAATAACGCTTGAAATACTCCTGCCCCAGCATTCTCAATGTGAAAGCCCGAAGGCTTTCACACTGAGGCGGTGCACTGGCAGGAGACAAAAAAATCTCCTGCAAGCCGCATCTTTGGAGCGGTGAAGGAGCGGTGTGTATACCGCTCCTTTACCGCTCCTTGCCATTGAAATCAATGGGACACCGCGGTAATACCGCCCGCAAACCACGGCTGTAGCTGCGGTTTGCGGGCGGAATTAACCCTTTTTTGGCCGCTAGCGGGGGTTAAAACCTTAATCCTCAAAACTGAGCACCCATAAAATAGCAAAAAATGAAGGTTCTTAAAGTAAATGTAAACCTGAATTATTTTTTTTTTTTTCTGTCACAATGTAGAGTATAAGATTTCCTATCATTTGTGGGAGGTCTTGCCACAAAGAGTTAATCCAGCTCTGAACAATCCTCTTTTATTGTTCAGTGAGATAAAACGGACAAACAGAGAAAAACCTTTGTCTGTTCCGCCCCCTTGCTTTGAGTGACAGGTTATTTACATATCTCGTGCACTAGCTTTAGACAGGCATTATTTTTTAATTCCCACCCCCACTCCAAGTCATGTGGTTACTTTTCTGGATTTTGACTGGATGTTAGTGATCATAGCAGAAGGAATACACAGGAGAAAATGCATGTTGACAAGGGGAGTGTAGAGGTGGGCGGGGAGTCTACTGACATCACGACTCCACCCACCGAGCTCCAGACAACAGATCCACCCACAGAATCTGCAGTTTTTCAGGTCTTATAACAGACAGAGGGGAGACATTTGACAGGTAAGGATACATGCAGGAGGCATCTATATCCTTATAGATCAGCACTATGGCAGTAGTTTAGAAAGGATGAGAGTGGGTATACATCCACTTTAAAGCAGAAGTAAAGCCCGCTTTGTGATTTTTACCTACAGTTAAGCCTATAATAAGGCTTAACTGTGAGATATATTTACCCTGCATGCAGCCAGTGACGTCACCGGCGCATGCGCTCTGAAGTCCCAGCATACCTTGCTGGACCTTCAGAGCTTCGTGCCAAAACCAAGGGCCACTCACACAGCCAGAGCACGCGAGCCCGGAAGAAAGACCGGGGGAAGATGTCAGCCCTCTTAGCGGTGACAGCGCGCTGCTGGAGGGCTTCGTTCCAAGGTAAGTAATACATAATAGCACATTATGCAATTGCCTTACAGGTGCCTTACCGCTTTAAAGCGTATGTGGCTGCTGTACCATGTACTTGTATTGCTTCCTTTATGTGAAATTACTAATGTTTCTGTCAGTTCCCTTGCTTTCCTAATAAAAACTGACCACGCTAAGCTGAAGAACACAATGTGGTCAGTTCTCTAGCTATGCTGGGAACTCAGCCTGCTCTCCTCCAATGATCAGACTTGTCCTGACACGCAGCCCCCCGGACAGCCATTCACTGGGAAGCTTAGCGTACTGTTGCTTCTCCCCCCCAATTCTTATGCAGCTGAGAATATGTTGCATCTTACCATTCCATGTAGTGGCTACAATCATTTTTCTCAATTTTTATTTTTTATTTTGATCTGTTGATCAATTTATTGTAGTGTATCACACAAAACCACACATCAAGACTTTAATGTGACATTTCTAATAAGTTACAAAGAAAGTAAACAGTCTGATGTACTGTAACAACACATCACACTGTCCCTCGCTGCTCCTACACAGTGCACACCAGCAGCCTCGCATTGTAGCGCTTCTTTGGAGCCAAATCCCTGTGTCCCTCCTTGTTTCTTAGTTATTATCCCTCTTTTTGTTCTGATGTTTAGACCTCTATAAAATATTGTAATTCCTTTTTGTAGCTATTCTACACTAGACCAACATCTAAATCAGCATTCTTCAAACTGCGGCTCGGGGGCCAGATGCAGCGCTTTGGTTGTCTTTTATCCAGCCCTTGGGGCTTTATTCCATCCACTGACACCAACGGTGGGACACAATCAGGGGTCAGGTCCTGGGGAAAAAAGTGTGGGAACTCCCTCCCAAGATCCACTCCACCACCAAAAAAAAAAAAACCTACACTGACGGTAGTGACCTATATACACTGACACACCTACACTGACGGTAGTGACCTATATACACTGACACACCTACACTGACGGTAGTGACCTATATACACTGACACACCTACACTGACGGTAGTGACCTATATACACTGACACACCTACACTGACGGTAGTGACCTATATACACTGACACACCTACACTGACGGTAGTGACCTATATACACTGACACACCTACACTGACGGTAGTGACCTATATACACTGACACACCTACACTGACGGTAGTGACCTATATACACTGACACACCTACACTGACGGTAGTGACCTATATACACTGACACACCTACACTGACGGTAGTGACCTATATACACTGACACACCTACACTGACGGTAGTGACCTACATACACTGACACACCTACACTGACGGTAGTGACCTATATACACTGACACACCTACACTGACGGTAGTGACCTATATACACTGACACACCTACACTGACAGTAGTGACCTATATACACTGACACACCTACACTGATGGTAGTGACCTATATACACTGACACACCTACACTGACGGTAGTGACCTATATACACTGACACACCTACACTGACGGTAGTGACCTATATACACTGACACACCTACACTGACGGTAGTGACCTATATACACTGACACACCTACACTGACGGTAGTGACCTATATACACTGACACACCTACACTGACGGTAGTGACCTACATACACTGACACACCTACACTGACGGTAGTGACCTACATACACTGACACACCTACACTGACGGTAGTGACCTATATACACTGACACACCTACACTGACGGTAGTGACCTACATACACTGACACACCTACACTGACGGTAGTGACCTATATACACTGACACACCTACACTGACGGTAGTGACCTACATACACTGACACACCTACACTGACGGTAGTGACCTATATACACTGACACACCTACACTGACGGTAGTGACCTACATACACTGACACACCTACACTGACGGTAGTGACCTACATACACTGACACACCTACACTGACGGTAGTGACCTACATACACTGACACACCTACACTGACGGTAGTGACCTACATACACTGACACACCTACACTGACGGTAGTGACCTACATACACTGACACACCTACACTGACGGTAGTGACCTATATACACTGACACACCTACACTGACAGTAGTGACCTATATACACTGACACACCTACACTGACGGTAGTGACCTATATACACTGACACACCTACACTGATGGTAGTGACCTATATACACTGACACACCTACACTGACTGTATTGACCTATATACACTGACACACCTACACTGACGGTAGTGACCTATATACACTGACCTACCTGAGTCTGCAGCGCCTATGATGGGAGTCACACGTCACACGGAGCTGTGGGACGTCCATCATAGGCGTTGCGCAGGCTCCAGAAGGTGGGACCTGCTGTTATGGCACTCGGCGAGTCGGCAGGACTCGGCCACACTCGGCCACATTCGGCGGCGCACGGGATCAGATCGATCCCGGCACTCGCCACTTGGGGGCTGCAAAGGGAACGGCGTTCCTGCTGTGAAAAAAGTGCAGAGACGCCGTTCCCACAGGACTCGAGCCCTGGACACAATTCCTCCCACTGGCCTTAATGATGGGGCATGACTCCTTCCACTGACACCAATGATGGGGTATAATTCCTTCCATTGACACCAACTGGGCACATTTCCTCCCACTGACCGATGGGGCACTATTCAACCAACTGACATCAATGAAAGGGCACTATTCCTCCTAACGATGG
The DNA here is from genome assembly GCA_029206835.1 of Rana muscosa. Classification (NCBI taxonomy): domain Eukaryota; kingdom Metazoa; phylum Chordata; class Amphibia; order Anura; family Ranidae; genus Rana; species Rana muscosa. The sequence goes on from CM055118.1 coordinate 125,382,706, forward strand.
GGCACAATTCCTCTCAATGACACTAACAATGGGTTACAATTCCTTCCATTGACACCAACAATGTGGTACAAATCCTTCCACTGACACCAACAATGGGGAACAATTCCTTCTATTGACACCAACAATGGGGCACTATTCCTCCAAATAAAACCAATGATGGGGCACTATTCCTCCCACATTGACACAAAAGATTGTTTATTTCCACTGATACTGGGACGTTTTCTTCTCCCACTGGCCACAGTTTGCCCTCCCTAAAGCCTGAAGGACAGTAAACTGGCTCTTCATTTAGAAAGTTTGAAGGATTTAACCAATCATTTTTACATATTTATTTTATCATGGTCCTCGTAATTGGGGGCATGGAAGTGAGTGTGTCCTTTCCTACATACTTTTTCTTTAGTGTCCCTCTTTCTTACCTCATAAGGTTTTGGAGGTATACAATATCTGGATGAAAAATCATACTACGCAATGCTCATGCATCTCAAATGCCGTGTACACACCACCGTTTTTATAACGAGAATTTTTATTATTTTTTTTTAAATGGTCATTAAAAATGATCGTGTGTGGGCTTCAGAGCATTTTTCACGACGTGAAAAACGGCCATGAAAAAATTGGAACATGCTCTAATTTTTCTCGTCATTTTTCTCGTCATGAAAAACGTCCGTGTGTGGGCTTTAACGACGTGAAAAAAAATGCGCATGCTCAGAATCAAGTATGAGACGAGAGCGCTCGTTCTGGTAAAACTAGCGTTCGTAATGGAGATAGCACATTCGTCACGCTGTAACGGACTGAAAAGCACGAGGCTGAAAAGCGCAAATCGTCTCTCACCAAACTTTACTAACATGAAGGGTGGCGCCATCCGAATGGAACTTCCCTTTTATAGTGCCGTCGTACGTGTTATCAGTCACCGCGCTTTACTCAAACATTTTTTTCCACGATAGTGTGTAGGCAAGGCAGGCTTGAGAAGAATCACGTCGAGAAAAATGCCGTTTTTTTCAATGACATTAAAAACGGTTGTGTGTACGCGGCATCAGTTTCATTTTTAGGATCATATCAGAGTACGACCCCCCTGTAGGAATGAATTATAGTGTATTGGATCGAGTAAAGGTGAGTATAAAAGTTTCAGGGGGTGTATTTACACTTTAAGGACAGATTTTATTTCTGATTTATTTACTTATCCGCAGTTCATTTTGCCCCTGCTGAATACAGAACATAAACAGAAGTATAATTACCATTTAAATCCATTTTTGATCCAGCAGTGTAATTATAGTAAAGTGTGCCAGTCTTGTGTTCTATTTCCGAATTTCAGTGTGTATAATGTTCAGCCAGCACCTGTCTCTAGACACAGGGAGCCGACAGACCAGTTGGAAATCTTTCTCATTCTTCAGTTACGAAAAAAAAATACAGACTGGCGGAACTCTGAGGAAAGGGAATGTAAATTCATGTACCAGTGTATTCAGCTGTTCCTGATTATTTCCTGCTACATGCTCACTTCAGGGTTCAAGGGGTGCTAACTTGTCTGAACATTGCACAGGGTTCTAGGCTGGCCATAGATATCACAGAGATATCACAGAGTGGTGGTCAGTTGTACCAGCACAGTCCAACTGTCTCGCAGCATCTTTTCCCTTTCTTTGACTTTACACATTAACAATCTGGTGACACAAGAGTTATTACAAAAGTAACGCATAGACAGTCCACACAGCTGCTCAAATTGGGGTAAATGGAGATTAACCACTTCAACACAGGGCATTTTCACCCCCTTCCTGCCCAGGCCAATTTTCAGCTTTCAGCGCTGTAACATTTTAAATGACAATTGCGCGGTCATGCAACACTATACCCAAATGAACTTTTTATCATTCCCCCCACAAATAGAGATTTCTTTTGGTCACCTCTGCGGGTTTTATTTTTTTGCGCTATAAACAAAAAAAGAGCGACGATTTTGAAAAAAAACACAATAGTTTTTGCTATAATAAATATCCCCAATTTTGTATTTTTTTTTTTTTAACAAATATTTTCCTCAGTTTAGGCCGATGTGTATTCTTCTACATATTTTTGGTTAAAAAAAATTTGCAATAAGCGGATATTGATTGGTTCGCGCAAAAGTTATAGCGCCCACAAAATAGGTTATTGATTTATGGCATTTTTATTAATATTATTTTTCTTTTACTAGTAATGGCGGTGATCTTTACTGCTTTTTACCGTGACTGTGACATTGCGGCGGACAGATCGGCCACTTTTGACACTACTTTGGGATCATTGACATTTTTTTTCTAATAAATCTTTTTATTGGTATTATAACATACACACAGAGAAAACAGGTAACAACAACAACAAACCAAAAAAAAAAAACACAAAAGGGGTAAAAACAATAGAAAGGCGGCCCGCACTCGGGACAAATATATTTATGCCAGGATTGATACCAAATTCAAATGTGCGTGTCACCATTAGGTAAAGAAGGTGTGGAACCTCTGGTCAAATGTCATGAATGTCAGTTGGGGTAACAACATTTCTGCTCCCATCTAAACCCATATACCTGGTAGAACCCTTGGATCATTGACATTTATACAGCAATCAGTGCTATAAATATGCACTGATTACTGTATAAATGTCACTAGCAGGGAAGGAGTTAACACTAGGGGGCGGTCAAGGGGTTAAAGTGGAAGTAAACCCTCCTATCGTTTTCAGCCAAGGAAGCTGCCATCTTGACATTTGTTCAATCTTCAACTGCCATGATGCTGCACATGTGACAAGTTATGACACCAGCCATTGGATAGTTTAAGGCCTCGTACACACGGCCGAGATTCTCGTCGAAAAAAACATGGCGTTTTTTTTGACGAGATTCTTGGACAAGAAACTTGTCCCGGCCGAGTGTACACACGCTCGATTCAAAGAACCCGCGGTTCTTTGAATGGAGCGTACGCGGTGACGTCATCGACTACGACAAGCATGCGCTCGTCACATTCGATGCCGTCGCCGCCATCTTGGTATACCCTACCTATGCCTGGGAAGCTACCGCGAATGCGTCAAATTCATTTCGAACATGCGCGGGCTTCCCGGAGGGCAGGTAAGTGTACACACACTCACTTTTCTCGTCGAGAAACATGCCAACGAGAATCTCGACGAGAAAATAGAGAGCAGGTTCTCTATTTTCTCGTCGAGATTACTTGTCGGTTTTCTTGACGAGAAACCATACACACAAACTAATTTCTCGGCAAGACATCTCTGCCAGCAAGTTTCTTGCTGGTTCTTGCCAAGAAACTCGGTCGTGTGTACGAGGCCTGACAGTTTGGTTGAGAGCACAACCAATGTGGCAGTTAGCATTTCCGGCATGCCGGAAATGTAACTGTTTTTTGAAACTGTTAACTCTATGGGTTTACTTCCACTTTAAATGTGTTACCTAGAGAGTGATTCTAACTGTGGGGGGATGGGACTGATTAGGGGAGGAGACCGATCGGTGTTTTCCTATGTACTAGGAACACACGATCTGTCTCTTCTCCCCTGACAGGACATGGATCTGTGTGTTTACAGACACAGATCCATGTTCCTGCTCTGTCGCGAGCGATTGCGGGTGCCTGGCGGACATTGCGGCCGCCGGGCACACGCATCGGCTCCTCGGTGACGTGGCGGTGCGCGCGCCCCCTATACCGCCGTGAAGCCGAGGACGTCATATGATGCCTGCTCAGGATGGGAGATCCCATCTGCGGACGTCATATGACTATGGGAGGGGAAGGAAGTGGTTAAGCAAGGTTTTTATTCAAAGTGGACCTAGCATTCGGGTTGCCATCTTATCCCTTTAAAACTGAACACATTTTAATTAAACAGGTTCTGAGGCTAATTTGATGCAGGTAAGTCACTAAGTGAATTTAATTACCACCTTAATCAGCCACAGAACCTGTGTAATTAATATGTGTTCGGTTTTAAAGGGATTAGGTAGCAACCCTAGCTAGCATCAGTTCTACAGTATTTTTTATATATATTACAATTACGTGCAGGATAATTACTATGTAAGGGTAACACTTCCAGGTATTTATTATCTCCCATAGAGATCACAGCACCCCCGACAATGACTTTTTTCTGCTTTTCTCTCCAGAAGCCATATTTGATCAGGCATCATTCAAGTTCAGCATCTACTGTACTTCCTAAATTGAAATGACACAGTCATGCAAATGCTGGTGTCTGTGCAGATTTTGGCTGCAGTGTTAATCTTGATGTCAAATTTCGGTTTCGTTTTAGTCGTATTTAGTCTTTGACTAAAATGCCATTTTAGTTTTAGCCATATTTTAGTCATCTGAATTGTTTTAGTTCTAGTCATATTTTAGTCGACTAAAAATTCCAGTACATTTTAGTCTTTTAAAATCTTCAGTTTATGCAAGTACAGCATATACCCATGTACAGCAAATGTATAACCATTTATTACTATGGATAGCAGCCGTGTCTCCTGGGCACAGAAATGCGTCCACAGTTTACATTCTGCATTCATGAGGTTTAAATCATATTCTTTGCATTGACATAATGATTCTTGAATGTTGAAAACATACTCAGTTTGCAGAGAGCGAATAATCAAACAGGCAAGAAGAGTGATTTTTATAAATGCTTTAATAAGAAATTTTTGCCGGCGGTAACACAGTGCCATAGAGATTCGCAGTAGGAGAATATTGTGCAAGCTCTTCCCTATAGAACCATCTTTCCACGTTATTACAGTTGGACACATAATACAAATTTAGAAACACTAGGCAGGGAGGCAGTCATGTTATCTGTATGCATTTCTTGGCTTAAATTAGAACTCAAAAATTATTTATACAGTATCTCACAAAAGTTAGTACACCCCTCACATTTTTGTAAATATTTTATTCTATCTTTTCATGTGACAACACTGAAGAAATGACACTTTGCTACAATGTAAAGTAGTGAGTGTACAGCTTGTATAAAAGTGTCAATTTGCTGTACCCTCAAAATAACTCAACACACAGCCATTAATGTCTAAACCGCTGGCAACAAAAGTGAGAACACCCCTAGGTAAAAATGTCCAAATTGGGCCCAATTAGCCATTTTCCCTTCCCAGTGTGACTCATTATGGTACAAGGTGTGAATGGGGAGCAGGTGTGTTAAATTTGGTGTTATCACTCTCACTCTCTCATACTGGTCACTGAAAGTTCAACATGGCACCTCATGGCAAAGAACTCTCTGAGGATCTGAAAAAAAAGAATTTTTGCTCTACATAAAGATGGCCTAGGTTGGAAGAAAATTGCCAAGACCCTGAAACTGAGCTGCAGCACAGTGGTCAAGACCATACAGCGGTTTAACAGGACAGGTTCCACTCAGAACAGGCCTCGCCATAGTTAACCAATTTTTTTTTTTTTATTAGTGAAGCAATTTTACCAGTGGTGGGGTAAGACTTATGCCAGGTACACACGATCGGTTTTACCAATGAAAACAGTCCAATGGACTTTTCTCATCGGACAAACCGATCGTGTATGGGCCCCATCTGCCTTTTTTCCCGCGGTGAGAAAAAATAGAACATGTTTTAAATTTATCCGATGGGAAAAAAAACGATGGCAAATTCCGAACGTCTGTGTGGAACTCCATCGGACAAAAAACCCACGCATGCTCAGAATCAAGTCGACACATGCTCAGAAGCATTGAACTTAATTTTTCTCGGCTTGTCGGAGTGTTTTACGTCACAGCGTTTGAGACGGTCGGATTTTTGACTGATGGTGTGTAGGCAAAGACTGATGGAAGTCAGCTTCATCGGATTTCTGATGGAAAAATCCATCGGATTAGAATCCATAGGAAATCCAATCGTGTGTACAGGGCTTTTGGCTACCTGCCCCTCAAATTTGGGGTCTCTGTGACCTTAGGTCACCGAGCTAAGACCCTCAAAGCTTGTTTTTTATTTATTTTTTATTTTTATATACATGGCAGGCTCTGCCTCACCTGCCTCCACTGACTGCACGTCCCTGCTGGACTTTATCAACTGCTTAAGGACCACGCACTGTAGATATACGTCGGCAGAATGGCACGGACAGGCATAATCACGTACCTATACGTGGCCCTTTAAATGCCTGCCGTGTGGTCGCACACGCGCCGCCGGCGGCGCGTTTGCCACGCTGCCACCTTCCCCGTGAGTCGTCTCACGGAGGTATAGAGCAGGGAGATGCTTGTTTAAACAAATGCTTGTTTAATGCTTGTGTACACGGAGCGAAGATCGGTGTCATGTGACACAGAGCCCAACCCCCCCTTAGTTAGAAACACAATGCAGGGAACACTTAACCCCCTACAGCGCCACCTAGTGGTTAACCCCTTCACTACCAGTGTCATTTTCACAGTAACCAGTGCATTTTTATAGCACTGATCGCTGTGAAAATGACAATGGTCCCAAAAATGTGTCAAAAGTGTCCGATGTGTCCGCCATAATGTCGCAGTCACGAAAAATATCACTCATCGCCGCCATTACTAGTAAAAAAAAAACTAATTAATAAAAATGCCATAAAACTATCCCCTATTTTGTAAATGCTATAACTTTTGCGCAAACCAATCAATAAACGCCGATTGCGATTTTTTTTTTTACCAAAAATATGTAGAAGAATACGCATCAGCCTAAACTGAGGGAAAAAAAGTTGTTTTATATATTTTTTGGGGATATTTATTATAGCAAAAAGTTAAAAATATTGAATTATTTTCAAAATTGTCGCTGTATTTTTGTTTATAGCGCAAAAAAAAACAAAAAAAAACGCAGAGGTGATCAAATACCACCAAATGAAAGCTCTATTTGTGGGGAAAAAAGGATGTAAATTTTGTTTGGGAGCCATGTCGCACGACCGCGCAATTGTTAGTTAAAGCGACACAGTGCCGAATCGCAAAAAGGGGCCTCGTCTTTAACCAAACAAAATGGTCCGGGGCTAAGTTGTTAACATGTAAGTATGTGTTTTGAAAAGTAGTGAACTAGGTGATTTTTAGTTTTGTACAGCCATAAAGTTCCGATCACTTTTTTGGCTGTCTTTTTTAGCAGGCCTTAATTATACAGAACCATCATTTCCTTTTCTCAGCAAGTTTTTGAATACAGCATTAAAATCAGTAGGTTATTAGCTTGGCTGGCAAAGGGGCAGTAGCCTACTACCCACATTGACAGCATTAAGAATGCAGATGATTACTTACTTTCGTCCCCAGAACGTTTTTTAGACTTTTTTCTGGAGCTGTTTTTCTCTTCTGATCTCACTACCTTCCTTGATACCGTTCACTTACCTACACTAGGCATCTAGTCCAGACGAAGCTACGCTACCTCTTTAGCGAAATGCGCTGACGTCACAGCAGTCACGTGACGCCAGCTATGGAAACCCTGTTCAAACTAAAGCCGCGGATCTGAACCCAGCGCCCATCTCATCCAATCTACCGCACTTTCTAACATGGCGAGTATCCGGTATATACCGTGAATCCAGTAGACCAGCAGTTCTTGCATTGTAAAGACCTCATTACAGCCATGCAGCTCCTGTGAGCCCAGAAAACTGTGCACGCCACAGAGCCTGGATCAATGTAAAGGTCAAGCGGGACGCTGAGATTGTCAGCCACGCAAGATTGGTAATGTATGGATACACTTTCCATTGCAAACATTTGATTGCGCTTGGTTTCCCATAAGGATTGATCCTATAATATTAGCTGATTTGCATTGAACTTTACATTCTTTGTACACATATGGAAGTAAAATATGTTCCTTTACTGCAGCAATATTGGCACCGGCTATTCAAAGTACTGCCATTAATTCATGTGTTCCATTGAACTCCAGGTAGCTCAAGCCAGATTCTTTTGTTGAGCTAAAAATCAGCGGGATGATACAGCAGCTATAGGAGTAACATCACTTCTTGGAGAAAAGACACAAATGAATTAAAATGGAAAATTATTTGATTATACCCACCTCCACTAATCAGTGACAAACTTTGATTTATAGGCATCCTTTTGATTATTTGGAACCACTTTCTATCATCAAGCAATTTTTACATAGGCTCAGATTTAAGGAAATATATATACTTTTTGAACCTGAATCCCTGGAGTCATTCACAGTGAAGTTGTATGTATATATATTTTGTATTGTTTTGATATTTTTTCTGTATATTTGCATTTTTGCAATCAATTGATTTGTATCGCATTACAACTTCACTCTGAATTGTATGCTGGTGTCCGGACTTTTCTGTGTTTTGTGTTTTTGATTGTGCACCTGTATGTGTATTTGTCTTGTTTGTCCTTGCTGTTTTTTTGTTTGTTTATATATCATCTATTGGGGTCCCTTCCTCTCCTGGAAGGAGATCGTCAATAATATTTTGATTGAAGCTGTCTTAAATATTTATAATCGCATTGTGCGTTCTTTGAAATTAATACATTTTGTATCTTTTTGGAATCACCATCCAGTCTAAGACCCTCTGTTGCAGAAGTAGCCGCTTTGACTTTGGTAGCAATACCTTGTCCTTTCTTTTTGTATGCATATAGTGTTTGGCTATAGCAACAGTACCACACTTTGGTAAGTGGCATCACGATTTGAATCATCATTTCGTGGATTGGTTGACTCCACAGAACTATTTTTTTCTAACTTTTGTTTCTTCAGGCATCTAGGGAGCATTTGGAAGATGATATTTGTGTAGCGGGGTCCTCAATTTAAGGGAAGTGTTTGAGAGTTAGTTTGCTCAAACACCCTAATTTGTCAGGGTTTTTACAACCATTTCTATCCACAGGGAGAGTATCGGTGTGTAGTTCCCTGTGGCCTACAGGTGGCACTGCCATGGTAGGCTAGGGTTGAACCGCTGATACAGTGCTGTGCCTTGTGTGTCCCCTCTCGGCAGCGATACGGTGGGTGTGTTCTACCTGCTGGGCGAGGATATAAAAGGGGCAGACGCTGCCTGTTCGGGGTTCTGTCAGCGGGGTCCTACCCCAGGTTCTTGTTCCTGTCCGACCCGGGCACCTTTGGCCCAGGGCGGGTTGTCGTTAGTTCGGTTATCGGGAGTCCTACTCCCAGGGAGTGTTCCGGTTCCATCCTGGGCACCTTAAGCTCAGGGTGAGGTACTATCGTGTTGTTCCTGTCCGCCCTGGGCATGTAAGCCCAGGAACCGCGGTGGAGGCCTGGGGCCCAGCACCTTCGGCTGGGGTCCGCCAGGGATCGAGGAATCTCAGAGTGCCGCCTTGCGAGGGGACCTGTATCTAGGATGAGGAGGCCGGGAAGGAACTCTCCGAAGACCCAGTGCAGTGTCATGGTGACGGTAGGGGCCCGGTAACTCTCCGGAGGGATGTCTTCTCCTAAACAAGGGCCATAGCTAAAGAAGGGGATCAGTTTCATCAGGTCTGTGGCAGAGACCAACCTCACAGTCTGTGGCAGAGACTGTGCGCCTAGTTAAACTTGCTCGATAAGCTGAGCGAACATCCGTAACGTTTGTGCCTGGACCTCATCCACACCTTGTGCTGTTCTGTTTCTTGCTCCAACCTTTCTTCTATCAGAGACTGTGTTATTGCTAAGAGAAAATAAACTCTGAGTTGGAGTTTCAGCTTGTGTGGACATTCACTTTAATGGGAAGTCAAGGACTTGTCTCTAATTAACATAGAGACGAGAATCAGGCTCTGGAGGTTTTCATGTTCTGACCGTGGAAAGACCCAACAACAACACCGCTCAACCTCTTTGCACAGGAGGATACGGTCTGTTAGTGCGGTGTGCCTCTGTCTTCCTGCATGGAGCCAATGTTAATGGAGGTAAAGAAAGGGGTCTGTGCGCTACATTTGCTTGGAGGAAGTTCAGAAAGTGATAGGTGGTCTTCAGTGTGGGAAAACTCCTGGGGCGGATGACCTCCCAATGGAGTTTTACTCCCAATTTGCTAATCCACTGGCCCCTAAACTCACAGCCTTTTTTGCTGATCCTTCCTCCTTGGACTCACTTCTTATGTCTATGGAGGAGGCTGTTATTGTGCTGGTTCTTTAAACCAGGAAAAGACTCACTGGAATGTGCCTCCTATCGGCCGACCTCTTTATTAAGTGTTGATGCTAAGATTTTTTCCAAAATACTGGCTAGCCGTCTTTCCACGGTAATTGAGAAATTGATCCACGTAGACCAGATGGGGTTCACGCCAGGGAAAGGAACTGACATTAATGTTGGAAAGCGCTGAGCAAACTGTTGGCGCTATATAAATCCTGTATAATAATAATAATAATAATAATAATAATAAATATAAGTGTAAGGTACTGTAGGAATATATAGTCAGAGCCCAAAGCTCAAAACAGGCTTGTTTGCTAACAGCCCTAAAAGTTGATAAGGAAACAGTAGAGAATGTAAGGAAGTGGGCATTTAAGTGGTCATTCCCTGATGATATAGCATACACATACATTTGTAAAAAGCTTTTATATTATACCATTTGATGTTTTGTTACACATGTGGTAATTTTATTGATATAGGGAACTCTTTGTTAGCCCACTTTATGTATTTGGATATGTATCTTCTATGTATATTTACGAATTAATGTGTATGCTATATCATCAGGGAATCACCACTTAAATGCCCACTTTCTTACATTCTCTACTGTTTCCTTAATAATTAACATAAGATGCCTCTTCCAGAACTTGTCCCTTTCACATGATAACCTAGGAACTAGAGTGATCACCTCGTTGGATGGCAAAAAAGTGTTTGACCAGGTGAAATAGGTCTATCTTTGGGAAGTCCTTTGATGTTTCAGCTTCGGACCAAAATACCACCCTTGGATCCAGTTGCTCTATAGAGCCCCTAGAGTGTGGGTTTAGAAAAACCCTTATCTTCCCTTTATGGGGCACTACTAGGAGGATTGTCTGGAGCAGGGTCCCAAGTTGGTCATTTCCTCTAGGGACAAACTCATATAGGTAAAATGTTTGCATACGATTTACTATATCCCCCGAAAAACTCCACAGGATGTATCTGGAATTTCTTCATTCCTTTTTGATTTATGCTCACCATGTCAATGTTCTTTGAATGCCTTTTATTGTACTGTTTGGAACTTTCTCAATAAAGCCCTCCTGCTTTGTAGAAAAAATTATACAGAGCCAACCACTGTCATTGGGAAGTAAAGGAAGATCTCCCCAGTGAAGATACACAGACAGCAGCAAAGACCTAAAAGAGGATCTAACACTTCCCCACTCCGAACAATCTAAAAACATGCTTTAGATGGAGCTCTACTTTACTTTTCCATCTCAACTGGTAGGTATCGTTAAATCAATGTGGGAAGATCTATACCCCCTGACTGCAAAAAAACAGCATTCGAGTATGTAACTTTTTTCCTAAGACTATTTCTGTTTTGCACTTTCAGCGAAACTTAATCTGCTTTAATTAATTATTGATGAGGTTGTTTGATAGTTTAAGTAAATAGGACCTCTCATTGATCTGTGCTTTGACATACAGTATATGGTGAAAGAAGATTTCAGCTTAGTGATCCTTTTGCTTTTTGCAAAATGAGCAGGATTAGACAGAATGCTTTCAAGATGTAAGGCCTGCCTGTCAGTCTAGATAGCCTATCGACACTCAGAGGAATTAGAAAAAGAGGAGCACATCCTATGCCACATAATCACAACCACCAACACCTCTTTACTGATATATTCTATGCCTTGATGATCATAGTCAGAGGGTGCACTGCTATATACGTTCTTAATATTGTTTTCCCTGGCACCCCTGCCAGACATCATAACCAGATGCTCAAACTTCACTGCAACAGGAGCACAGCTGGATCAAAAATACCCCCCAGCCTGCTGATTGGATACTAAAGGAGCTAGATTCACTATCATGAAGCCACAGTAGGCTGCAATACCTTCCCCAATATATGCAACTTATAGCAGGGGGCTCTGAGAAGTAGGGATCGACCGATTATCGTGAGGCCGATTATCGGTGGCCGATATTCACTTTTTTTGAAGTATCAGGCAAATGTACCCGAGATTACCGATATTGGTTCAAGGGGTTTTACCGGGGTAATGCCTGCAGCTGCAGGCATCACCCCTGTACTGTTCTTTAGAGCGGATGGTCGGCTTTATTGTAATAACAACCGATGTGGCTCAGCAGCCGCTCGGCTGTTATTACAAGCATGTCCCCCCCCCCCTCCCGCCGCATTCTGCCACTCGCCTGAGCTCTCCCGTCCCACTGGGAGGCCTGAGCAACCAGCCGGCTCATCCACCGGCTGGCCGAAGACCCGAACAAATCCGATGCTTCATTCGGGTCTTGGAAAAGCCTTTAAAAGCCTTTACAGGTTACCACTTTAGCGTCTATAAAATAGGGAATAGATTTATGGCATTTTTATTATTCAATAATTTTTTTTACTAGTAATGGTGGCGATCAGCGATTTTTATCGCGACTGCGACATTATGGCGGACACATCGGACACTTTTGACACCATTTTGGGACCATTGTCATTTTTACAGCGATCAGTGCTATAAAAATGCACTGATTAATGTAAAAATGACACTGGCAGTAAAGGGGTTAACCTGTAGGAGCGCTGAAGGGGTTAAGTGTGTCCTAGGGAGTGATTCTAACTGTTAGGGGGCATGGCTTGCCGTGACACCTCAATGATCGCTGTTCCCGATGACAGGGAACAGACGATCAGTGACATGTCACTAGGAAGAACGGGGAGATGTTGCCATTCTGTCAACGTATAAGTTCGTGTGGCGGTCAGCAAGTGATTAAAGGCACCAGTTTAAAAAAATATAAAATAGACAAAAATGACGATCTTGACGTTTTGAATACTTTCAAGTGCAGAGGAGGCCCCCGATCCCTCCATAAAGAGTACCTTTCACTGCCTATTACTGTCACAAGGGATGTTTACATTCCTTGTGACAGCAAAAACAGTGATAAAAAAAAAAAAAAGTATAATTTTTTTTTTTAATGTACAAAATATCGGCACACAATATCGCCCATCGGCCTGAGAGGTGGCTGAAATATCGCTATCGTATCAGCAAAGAAAAAACGATATTGGTCGATCCCTACTGAGAATTAGAGTAAGTACACTAAAAATGCACTTAACCTTGGACAAATATTAGATAATTGCATATTGTGGCATACATTAGCATGGGACAAAAATAATCAGTAAGTTCTGCCCCCATCTTAGATGATCATTCTTTCCAATATATTATACTGTATTTATATTTAACTGTTAAAGCGAACAAGTCACTACACTGATTCATTTAAAGTTAACTTGTGGCCAGATGTGAATGGCACTCAAAACAAGTCCTCACTTACCCCTGTAGCTATAGGAAATCTGGAGCAGTTCACTGCAGAATCAAAGAAGTTGTCCAAGTTGTTCAATCAGCCTGCTCCTTCTACCTGCGATGACTAAGCAGGCTTTCAGCATTGTAATCTGTAATGTAAACACAAATAAGGTGCTTTGAAGGAGAGAGGGGGTAGCAGGGTGGGCTGATCCGGTTCTGGGAGGAGGGAGCTGAGCTGCCAAGTCCCTGCTGGGAGGACAAGCAGGGAGAACTTAGCTGCTGAGTAACTGCTGTTTGGAGGAGCAAGGGAGCAGACCTGCTGACTCACCACTGGGTGGGAGAGCTGAGCTGCTGAAAAGATGACTTAAAAGCCTATAGTGCTTTTGTTGTGCACTTTAAGGCTCTATTGCTCCACAATGCAGCTACAGGGGCAAGTTAGGCCAACACCAGAAGGGAGGGGACAAAAAGCCTTGCAGTGGGCTCTCCCACCACACTGCAAGGGTCAAATGCTTGTTAGGTGTAGGCTGAGCTGAAAAGGATGTAATACTTGCATTAACACCCCACTCTGACACCCTCTTCTTCTCCCTGACACTCTGGGCCATGGGCAATATGTGGGTGGGTGTAGCATGGTGCGGCGTCAATAACACACACTCAGTCAAGGTGCAATTAAGAGAACTTGTATTGAAGTAGAGGCAAAACAATTCACAAGAGGCTCAGTGGCAGGAAGCCCAGCCGGGTAACACTCACAGATGACAAAAGCGTGTAGCAGTGCAGGTCTCAGCTGAGCTGACAATGTCTGTCTGGAAGGCCGGAATGCGGCCTGGCTGGTCCGAGTCCAAGCGGGGAGGTTTCTAGGAATAAAAGTGTATCCTTATGCTTTCTCTACTTGTCTGGAACCTTTCCTGCCACTAATACTGTCGCTGACAGATGGGTGACCTGTCCCTACACTATCCACATGCTAAAGGCATGCCAAATCCAGGAGCCAGGGTCTTAAAACACTCTACCTAACCCAAGATGGCTGCCAGTTTAACATGGGCTGCCAGCATTGAACTGGAACGTTGCCCCAGGTTCCTCTAGACTTCCTCTCCCTCTGCGGTTGAGAGACACCTGCAGTGGAGAAAGCAGACTGCACCTGCCTACAAGTACTTCTGTGTCATATACAATGCAGAGCTGTGTACCCTGCGCTGCACTTGGAGGAGGCAGGCGTGCGATGGTGGCCAGGAGCGCCTTAGTGAGGAGGCTTCACACAGAAGGAGCCTACAGAAGCAATGAGTATGGAATTAACGTCCCGCCATCAAAAACTGTGCAAGTGCAACTCAATGTACATTCTGGCACAGTGCATGTGTGCTGGGATGACTGCATTCCTGAGTGACAACACCTCTCACCAGCTGTCACCGCGTGGCACGATTTAGCCTGCAGTTTTCCTGTCTGTGTAGATCTTACCTCCATGCTGCAGTGCTCCTCCTTTAACATGTGTTGTTTGGCTTCTGTTCTCACCTATGGGCATCACCTGCTATTCAGTGGGTTTTTATTTCCTTTTTCTTCCATCACTTCCTGGCCTGCCTCCTAGTTTGCTTCCCTATATAACACACGCCTATGTCGCGTACGCACGGTCGGAATTTCCGACAACTAATGTTCGATGTGAGCTTGTTGTCGGAAAATCCGACCGTTGGTATGCTCCATCAGACATTTGCTGTCTGAATTTCCAACAACAAATATTTGAGAGCTGGTTCTCAAATTTTCCGACAACAAAACTTGTCGGAAATTACGATCGTGTGTAGCCAATTCCGACGCACAAAAATTCTACGCATGCTCGGAATCAATTCGATGCATGCTCAGAATCATTGTACTTCATTTTTCTCAGCTTGTCGTAGTGTTGTACATCACCGCGTTCTTGACGTTCCGAATTGCCAAGCAACATGTGTGACCGTGTGTATGCAAGACAAGTTTGAGCCAACATCCTTCGGAAAAAAATCCACGGTTTTGTTGTCAGAATGTCCGATCGTGTGTACGCGGCATTAGTGCAGCCTGAACAGCCTCCCAGTTGTCTGAGCTCCTGTTCGCCGTACTATTACGTGTATTCTGTGTTGGTCTTCCCGTCTGTGCTTGCCTGCTGCCCACCCTGACCTCGGCTTGTATCCTAGATTTCCTTCTGTCTCCTGCTGTTGTACTCTGCACATGCGAGTGGTCTCAGCATCCTTAGCTGGGCGTACCTGGGGGCCGTGACCTGGTTCCAGCTTGCTGAAAATCCATCCCCACCATCAGTGGGTCCTGGTGAAGAAGCAGGCTGGGGCTTGGACTCTGTGCCTGGCCCCTGGGAAACACCAAGTTGAAGATCTACAAGGGCTCACTATCACAGACACCTGACACCACAGCCTGGCATCTGGAGAAGCCAGGTAGAAGATCCTGCACCAGCAAGGGACATTGGACAGTTGAAGGATAGATAAGTATCGCAGAGTTTAGCTCTGCTTTAATGGGCAGTTAACCCCCTGCAGTGGGAGGTAACTGCAAGGGTAATTTATTCTAGTGCCCAGATCTGAGCTTTATGAATATGCATTTATTTGAATGTCCATAGCCTGGCCACTTTTAGTCTTTAGCCATAGCCTGCTAAATATGTGCAAAGGAACCATGAGTGTCACCCATTGGCTGAAAATCCTAAATATGAGAAATTACTTTTAAATTGTATTTGTCAGAAATAAAACTGTATACAAATATTAAATATTTCCTTTAACCACTTCAATACCATGCACTTATGCACCTTCCCGCCCAGACCAATTTTCAGCTTTCAGTACTCTCACACTTTGAATGACAATTACTTAGTCATGCTACATTGTATCCAAACAAAATTTTTATCATTTTCTTCTCACAAATAGAGCTTTCTTTTGGTGGTATTTAATCGCCACTGGGTTTTTTATTTTTTGCGATATAAGCAAAAAAACAGCAATTTAAAAAAAAAAAAAAAAACACTTTTTTTTAGTTTCTATTGTAAAATTTTGCAAATAAGTAATTTTTCTTCATAAATTTGTGCCAAAATGTATACTGCTACATATCTTTGGTAAAATGAACCCAAATTAGTGTATATTATTTGGTCTTTGTGAAAGTTATAGAGTCTACAAAACTATGGTGGCAATCACTGAAAATTTATCACATCTGATCACGCCTGATGTACTGAAGGGATATCTCATTTCTTGAGACACTAACAAGCGAGGAAAGTACAAATACCCCAAAATTACCCCTTTTTGGAAAGTAGACAGTCCAAGGTATTTACTAAGAGGTGTGGTGAGTTTTTTGAAGTTGTATTTTTTTCCTACAATTCTTGGGAAAAGTTAAAAAAAAAAAAAAAATTTTTTTTTATTTTTTTTTTACACAAACTGGTCATATTAACAGTTTTTTTCTCTCACACAGCACATGCATAATTGCAACTACACCCCAAAATACATTCTGCTACTCCTCCTGAGTGTAGCGATACCACATGTGTGAGACTTTTACACAGCCTGGCCACATACAGAGGCCCAACATTGAAGTAGCACTTTCAGGCGTTCTACAAGCATAAATCGCACATATCCTTTCTCAACCACCTATTACAATTTTGAAGGCCCTGGAGCACCAGGACAATAGAATTTTCCACAAAATGACCCCATTTTGGAAAGCACACACCCCAACGTATAATCTATGAGGCATTATGAGTCTTTTGAACGGTTAATTTTTTTCCAGAAGGTTTTGAAAAATGTGGAGAAAAAATTAAAATGCATTTTTTTTACACAAAGTTGTCAATTTATAAGATATTTCTAACACATAATATGTACATAGCAAAAATTACACCCCAAAATGCATTCTGCTACTCCTGAGTATGGCGATACCACATGTTTGAGACTTTTACACAGCCTGGCCACATACAGAGGCCCAACAAAGTAGCACCTCCAGGCATTCTAGCAGCATTAATTGCACATATCATTTTCTGACTACCGATCACATTTTTGAAGGCCCTTCATATATCTAACACATAGCAGGTACATACCAAATAACAAAAGATTACCTGTGGTTTTAGAAGTGCAGTGGTCCACAGAGGAGAGCATCGGTCCAGGCAGCAGGCAGGGATGAGGTCAGCAACAGCAAAAGCAATCATCCAGGCAGCAGGCAGGAATACTGTCCATAGTTCGCACAGGCAGAGATACTGTCAGCACAGCCAGAGCACAGCCAAAGCACAGGTCCAGGTAGCAGGCAGAGGTGTCCCGGCAGAAATGCTGTCCAAAGTCAGTAGAGGCAGCAGGCAGATATATGGTCAACACAGCCAAAGTATTGGTCCAAGCAGCAGGAAGAAACATGGTCCATAATGTCATGGGTCATTACAGGCAGTAATATGGTCAGCACAGCCAAATTATTGGTCCAGGCAGCAGGAAGGACCATCAAGCTTAGGGCCAGGGGTAGAGGCTTCTCCCACCCAAATCGCTTTGAAGCCTCTGGGCAACCAGACCCTGTTCTTGGAGCACAGAAAACGAAAAACTGGTTTTCTCTACTCAGAACGCTATTCTGAAGCCCCTCACATATGTGAGATCCCTGTGTACTAAAAGTAGATGGCCAAAAGATGAGTCCAAGTGGCAGGCAAAAACATGGTCGATTAACAGGCCAAGGTCGGTACACGTGGAAGTCAGAAACGTGGTTTAAATCGGCAGGCAGAGGCATCGTCGGTAAACAGGCTGAGGTTGGTGCACGTGGAGGTCAGAAACGTGGTTTAAATCGACAAGCAAAGACATCGTCGGTAAACAGGCCAGGGTCAGTTAATTAACATGGAAGGTAGTTAGTAACATGGTAGCAGGCAAATAGGGAAATGGCAGTCTGTTAATAATAAGGGGAACTAATGGATGTATGATAATTTTTGAAACAATTTCCGATGCACAGGTCAGGTTGGGAGGGACAATCGGGACAATAATAGCTGGTGTCTCTTCTTACTCCTCCTCTGCTGCATACACGGCATTTCTTTTGGCGTCTTCTTCCAGATTCTGTGGGGGGGATGCTAAAGGGATAGTGTCGCTCGTGAAGCCGACTCACACTATCAGAGCGAATGCTTCCTGGGGCGGGATCTTGTTGGTAAATGAGGGCATCAATGATATCTTCGATATATTGGAGGTAGTGGAGTCGGTGATTTTGAGTTGCTTTTTGGTAGCAGACAAACGAATTAAAAAGGGCCATGTGAAACAGGTGAAACGCAACTTTTTTTTGTGCCAATAACGGGACTTTCTGGTTGATAAGTAGGGCTGTAGCATCTGGTCGTTTAAATCCACCCCCCCCCCCCCCATGTACAAATTGTAGTCGTGGACACATTCGGGCTTTACAATGGAGCCGCGTCTTCTTGGGATCTCCACCATGGTGTCATTGTGGATCGTAGAGAGGATGTGGACATCTTTCTTGTCCCTCCACTTCATGGCCAACGCCTCCTCGTTCCTCATGGATGCCGATTCTCCAGGTCGCAATTTTTTTGTCAATAAATTTTGTGGGAATCCCTTCCGTTTTTTTTAAGGTACCGCAGGCCGGGGTTTGTTTACTGTAAAGGTGGCGAAAAAGGGGCAGGCTGGTATAATAATTATCAACATATAAATGGTAACCTTTTCCGAACAGGGGGTATGCCAACTCCCAGACAATTTTCCCACTGGTTCCAATATATGTGGGGCAATCACGGGGCTGGAGCTGGGAGTCTTTGCCTTCGTAGATCCTGAATTTGCAGACGTATCCAGTGGCTCGATCACATAATTTATTTAATTTTAACCCATACCTGGCTCTCTTGCTTGGTATGTACTGCTTGAACTGCAGTCGGCCGGTGAAATGTACGAGGGACTCGTCCACACAAATTTTTTGGTCTGGGATGAAAACTTCTTCAAATCGCTGGGAAAAGGCATTGATTAGGGGGCGTATCTTGTACAATTTGTCGTAGTTGGGATGATCTCGGGGAGGGCACTGTGAATTGTCATTGAAGTGGGGAAAGCGCATAATCATGTCGTATCTTTTCCTGGACATGACAGCGGAATATATGGGCATGTGTTGGATGGGGCGTTTGGACCAATATGAATGGACTTCGTTCTTTTTTGTAAGCCCCATATTGAACATAAGGCCCAAAAATAATTTAAATTCCTCCAATGTTAGACGCCGCCACTGGAACATGCGGGCGTAGGAAGAATCGGGGTTGGCAGCAATAAATTGGGATGCATACAGATTCGTTTGATCCACTATATTCTGCAGCAAATCTTGTGGGAAAAATAAACAAAAATAATCAAATTTAGAAAAATTTGTAGTGTCGGGCTGCACACCTGGCTGTGCGGTGAAAGGGGGGTCGATAGCGGATCCTGAGTTGGCAGGCAACCATAAGGGGTTTGCCAGGGCATCGGGAAGGTAGGATTGGGGCTGGATTCTTCTGGTTGGGCGTGCATTTCCATTGCTTGTACTGGGCTCCTCTTCCTGGGGTATGGCGCTGCTGGTGGTGGGCAGTTCTCCTGATCTTGGTGCTGATCTTGGTGCTGATCTTGGTGCCGATCTTGGTGCCGATCGCATTCTTTTGGGAGGGATGGTTTCCTCCGGGGACTCGGACTCTGAGCCACTATCCTCCACTGGCTCGTATTCCGAACCAGAATCGGATAATGGGAGCTCCCCGCTGCTCTCATCATCCGACATGGCAAGAATGGCATATGCCTCCTCAGGTGTGTAAACCCTTTGGGACATTATGGCAGTGCTTATTGGTGGGCCTGTGTAATGGTACTGCTGGTGGTAGTGGTGGCGGTCTGTGTGGTAGTACCGATGGAGGTATTAGTGGTGGGCCTGTGTGGTGGTACCGATGGCGGTATGGGTGGTGGTGGTACCAATGGCGGTACAGGTGGTACCGATGGCGGTACAGGTGGTGGTGGTAGCGATGGCGGTATGGGTTGTGGTGGTACCGATGGCGGTACAGGTGGTGGTGGTACCAATGGCGGTACGGGTGGTGATGGTACCGTTGGCGGTACAGCTGGTGGTACAGGTGGTGGTGGCACTACCGATGGTGGTACGGGTGGTGGTACTGGTGGTGGTACCGATGGCGGCACTAGTGGTGATACTGGTAGCGGGCCTGTGTGGCAGTATAGATGCTGGGCCTGGTGGCGGTACTGGTGGTGGTACTGGTACCGATGGCGGTACTGGTAGCCTGTGTGGCGGTGCCAATGGCGGTACCGATGGAGGTGGGCCTGTGACAGATGATTGACAGATGGGCTGATTGATTGATTGACAGATGGGGTGATTGATTGACAGGTGGGGTGATTGATTGACAGGTGGGGTGATTGATTGACAGATGGGCTGATTGACAGATGGGCTGATTGACAGATGGGCTGATTGATGTGCTGGGCTGTGTGACAGGTCCTCTTTATGGGGGGGGCGTGTTGTGCACTGTAAACTTATGTAGACAAACTACACTGAGCTAACTTACTGATCTCTTCTCTCTCCTCACAGATCGGTGTGTGAGGAGAGAGCAGGGATCAGGTAGTAACTCCTGTGGAGTTTGTTTACATTTGTGACCGGCTGTGATTGGACACAGCCGGTCACGTGGTAAACAGCCAATTCATTGGCTGTTTACTCTGATCGGGGACGCGCTGTGTCCAAGGGACACTCGCCTTCCCCGATCCCCGCTCTGCAAGCCTGTGGCGGCGCGCACGGAGCGCGCCGCCGAGTTTGTTTTGACAGGTGATCGGCTGTGACTTTGACACAGCCGATCACATGGTAAACAGCCAATGAAATTGGCTGTTTACCGTGATCGGGGAAGCGCTGTGTCCGAGGGACACATGCCGTCCCCGATCACCGCGCTGCGCGCCCGGCATTATCCTGCAGGACGTCATATGACGTCCAGTATCGATAATGCAACCACTTCCCGGATGTCAATTCACTATTGACTGGGCGGGAAGTGGATAAACATCCTGCCTAAAATAAAAAAGATGACAACTCCACCAGCAGACCTGGGAGCCCTGACTGCAATAGAAAAGGCACTGAGGACTCTCGGTTGCTAGCTGTCCAGATGTGTCTTGACCTCTGGCAATTGCACTGTTCAAACATTTACTTCTTAAAAATGGCTGCCATAGGAGCTCCGCCCCACAGCAAGTCCTTGCCAATTGTACAGTCCATTAACCTGAGAAACATTTGAGCGTCTTTCTTCTTTGTGTCAGAACATGTGCTCCAGTGGCCCTCAGTGACCTTTACCACACACTAGAGGTTATCATAACCCTCAATACATTTACAACTTCCTGAAGATTAGTGGTTTGAAATAAAATAGCAGCTCTATAAAACATCCAACATTTTATCCCAATTCCTTAACGTTAATGAAAACCAGTTCTGAAAGATTCTGAGAAGCATCCTTATAACTCATAAATCACTTGTAAATGGCTTTGAACAACACTTGAGGAATTTGTTTTTAAATATCTTGCCTGAAGAAATACTTAGGAGTTTGATTTTAAAAGACAACATCAATGACAAACAGTAAAGACGATATTTTGGCTCTTGTTAAGATAATATGAGCGTGAGGGAGACTCATATTCTGTATTAAAGAGGACCTATCAGTTTAGGTGCCTTAGAGGAAGCCAGGTCACAACCAGTAAACATAAAAATAATTGGCCCTATGATGTAACCAACTAGAGCACGTTCTGTATTATTAACAGCCAAGCAGCTTTTCCCTCTCTTGTCACTGCAGTAAAGTTAGACCATACAAGTGTAGCACACAGATCCCTTTCCTGCTTACCTCCGCTAGCAGATGGGACACACCATGCCACATGCCCAGTGTCCTCCTTGTTGAAGAGGGTGAGCGGTGTTATCTATTTTTGGGTCCTGCAGCGAGTTACCTCTTTCCGTTGGTTCTTCACCCTAGAGTGTAGGAAGAAGTCTATTCTCTCTCTTAACCACTTCCCGACCGCGTCATAGACAAAAGACGTCCACAGAGTGGTCGAGTTATCCTGAGCTCACGTCCCTGGGACGTCCTCGTGCATTCGCGCTTCCCACGCGCCCCCTGGTGCGCGCTCGCGGAAGTGTCCGTGCTCGCTGAGTTCACGGCTCCCACTGCAACAAGGATCGCGGTGAAGAGCCAATGATAGCGGCTCTTTACCACCTGATCGCTCCCTCCAATGAGGGAGCGATCAGAATGTAAACAAACTGGGGTCAAACAGAGGTCCAGCTCTCTTCTCTCCTCACACCGATACAGCGTGTGAGGAGAGGAGAGATCCTTTTAACAGTGAGTGTCTCATATATATTCAGCAGTGCCCTTAAGTGTCACACAGTGCCACACAGTGCCACACAAGTGCCAATCTGTGCCCCACACTACCCATCAGCGCCCCTACAGCTCCCCTACAGTACCCATCTGTGTAAGCAGTGCCACAAAAATACTCATCAGTGCCACTACAGTGCCCATCAGTGCCACCAGAGTACCCATCAGTGCCACTAGTGTCCATCAGTGCCACCACAAGGCTGATCAGTGCCACCACAAGGCTGATCCGTGTCACTACAAAGCTCATCAGTGCCACCAGTGCTCATCAGTGCCACCTCTGCCACTTCAGTGCCCATCGGTGCCGCCAGTGCTCCACCAGTGCCACTACAGTGCCCAGTGCCACTACAGTGCCCCATCGGTGCCATCAGTACCACATCAGCGCCACTATAGTGCTCATCTGCACCCTCATCAGTTACCAGCAGTGCACCCTCATCAGAACCCAGAAGTACCCTCATCAGAACCCAGTAGCACCCTCATCAAAACCCAGTAGCACCCTCATCAAAACCCAGTAGCACCCTCATCAAAACCCGGCAGCACCCTCATCAGAACCCGCCAGCACCCTCATCAGAACCCGCCAGCACCCTCATCAGAACCCGCCAGCACCCTCATCAGAACCCAGCAGTGCAGCCTCATTAGACCAGCCTCATCAGCACCCATCAGTGCAGCCATATCTGTTCCAGTTTTCCTACCACAGTTTGTCACCACAGCCCACAGTCACCAGTATGGCGAAAAAAATGTTTTCCGCTGAGGAGGCATACCAACAGCTTTGCTTGACTGACGAGAGCAGCGACGAGCTCTCTGAGTCTGATTCTGGTTCAGAATATGAACCTGTTATAAGCAGTGGGTCTTCTACAGATTCAGAGGAAGAGGAAAGTGTGCCCAGGAAACGAAGGCGTTCTGACATGGATCAGCAGGCTACCACAAGTAGCGCTGTGGCATCAACCAGCAGCTCAGTGCCATCCACCAGTAGCACAGTGCCATCCACAAGAAATGA
Organism: Rana muscosa; assembly: GCA_029206835.1. Taxonomy (NCBI): domain Eukaryota; kingdom Metazoa; phylum Chordata; class Amphibia; order Anura; family Ranidae; genus Rana; species Rana muscosa. Next base: position 125,406,144 of record CM055118.1, read on the forward strand.
AGTACCACTACAGCAAAGGCCAAGAACTAGCGGGGTGTCATCTCAGCCCCAAAGGGTTAGGACCCATGCCAGCCTTCCCTCTGCCCTTGAAAACCCTCTGTGGCTTCCCCCCAATTCAGGAGCAGCAAACATCCCCCCTTTCACCGCCCAGCCAGGTGTTCAGGTGAACACAGAGAATTTTGCCCCTATTGATTTTTTTTATTTAATTTTTACCCAAGACCTATTATCCTCCATCGTGACCCAGTGCAACCTCTTTGCACAACAATTCATAACTAACAACCCTGATTCAAGTTATGCCCGTCCCTATGTGTGGAGAGAATTGACAGTGGAGGAATTTAAATTATTTTTAGGCCTAACGTTCAACATGGGGCTCTCAAAAAAAAAATGAAGTATACTCCTATTGGTCCTCCAAACCCATCCAGCACATGCCAGTCTTTTCATCCATTATGTCAAGATCCAGATACCTCATGATAATGCGCTTTCTCCATTACAATGACAATACCCAGTGCCCTCCCCGAAATGACCCATCACATGACAAATTATTTAAAATTCGGCCACTTCTAAATTTTTTCTCTGAGAAATTCCCCCAGTTATATATCCCCGACCAAAATATATCCGTGGATGAGTCATTGGTCCACTTCACAGGCAGGCTTGGCATCAAGCAGTTTATTCCAAGCAAAAGGACCCGATATGGGGTTAAAATCTACAAGCTATGTGACCGGGTCACTGGCTACATTTACGCCTTCCTGGTGTATGAAGGGAAGGACTCCCAACTGCATCCCCCTGAATGTCCTGAGTACATCGGTGCCAGCGGAAAGGTTGTTTGGGAGCTTATATATCCACTCCTTGAAAAGGGTTACCACCATATGTGGATAATTACTATACCAGCATCCCCCTCTTCCGCAACCTTTACCGGAAGGGCACTCCAGCGTGTGGTACAGTGCGAGCCAACAGGAAGGGTTTCCCGCAAAGACTCGTTACTGAAAGACTACGAAAAGGGGAGACGGCGTCTTTGCGGAATGAAGAGCTATTGGCTATCAGGTGGAGGGACAAAAGAAATGTCCACATGCTCTCAACGATACATAACGACACCTACGTGGAAATCCCCAAAAGAAACGGCCCTATCCAAAAACCAGCATGTGTTCATGATTATAATTTGTTCATGGGGGGAGTCGATTTTAATGATCAGATGATTGAACCCTATCTTCCCACAAGAAAAAGCCGCTATTGGTATAAAAAGGTCTCCATATATCTTTTCAGTATGGCCCTTTACAATACTTATGTCATTTACCGTAAATCTACAAGGACCCCCTTATCTTATTTTCAGTACCAAGAAGAAATTATCGAAGCCATTTTGTACCCTGAAGACCCACCAGAAAGCATTCGCTCAGATTCAGTGAGCAGACTCCATGAACGCCACTTTCCTGATAAACTCCCCCCCCCATGAAACAGGCCGAAAACGTCAGAAGAGATGCCGGGTGTGCTCCAAAGAAGGAACTAGAAGAGACACTGTGTATTATTGTCCCGATTGTCCTTCCCAACCAGGCCTTTGTTTTGGTCGATGTTTCCGTCGTTACCATACTTTTCTACATTATTAGGAAAGTATGGTAAACCTAATTGTCATTTACCGCCACACCCCTTATGCCACTGTACATACCGCTGCCTTCTCCGGAACTGACCCTGACCTGCTAAACGACCACGCCTCTGCCTAACGCTAAACTGTACCTACCTCTGCCTGCCCTGGAACTGACCCTGGCCTGTTATACGACCACGCTTCTGCCTAACCCTAAACTGTACCTACCTCTGCCTGATCTGGAACTGACCCTGGCTTGTTATACGACCACGCTTCTGCCTAACCCTAAACTGTACCTACCTCTGCCTGCTCTGGAACTGACCCTGGACTGTTTGACCACGTTTTTTGCCTGCCTCTTGGATTGATCTTTTACCCTGCTATGCTAATGGGGACACAGGGGTCTTACATATGTGAGGGGCTCCAGAATTGTTTTTCTGGATGAAGAAAACTAATTTTTTAGTTTTCTCATTCCCGGATTAGGGTCTGGAGACTCGGAGGCTTCAAAGAGATTTGGGTGGGAGAAGCCTCTACCCCTGTCCCCATTCTTTCCTGGCCTGCTACTTGGACCATGTTCCTGCTTACTACCAGGACCAATATTTTGGCACTGCTGGCAATGTCTCTACTTGCACTGACCTTGGACTGTATATGGACAGTATCTCTGCCTGTACTGACTATGGACAATATTCCTGCCTGTTGCCTGGACAATTACATTCACTGACGCTGACCACGTCCCTGCCTGCTGCCTGGATCAGGGCTCTCCATCTGTGGACAATTGCACTACTAAAACCACAGGTAATCTTTTGTTTACCATTTACTCAGCAGAATGTAGTTCAGGGTGTAATTCTTGGTATGTACATGCTATATGCTAGAAATATGAAGGGCCTTCAAAAATGTGATAGATTGTAAGGAAATTAGATGCGTAATTTATGTCCCTAGGTCACCTGATGGTGCTTCCTGGATATTGGGCCTCTATGTGGCCAGGCTGTGTAAAAGTCTCACACATGTGGTATCGCCATACTCAGGAGGAGTAAGAGAATATATTATGGGGTGTCATTTTTGCTATGTACATGCTATGTGTTGGAAATATCTTATAAATGGACAACTTTGTGTAAAAAAAATGTGTTTTTATTTTTTTTCCACATTTTCCAAAAACTTCTGGAAAAAAATGAACAGTTCAAAAGACTCATAATGCCTCATAGATTATACGTTGGGGTGTTTGCTTTCCAAAATGGGGTCACTTTGTTGGCGTTTCCATTGTCCTGGTGCTCCAGGGCCTTCAAAATTGTAATAGGTGTTTGAGAGATTAGATGTGTAATTTATGCTCCTAGAACGCCTGAAGTTGCTACTTCAATGTTGGGCCTCTGTATGTGGCCAGGCTGTGTAAAAGTCTCACATATGTGGTACCGCCATACTCAGGAGGAGTAAGAGAATATATTATGGGGTGTAATTTTTGCTATGTACATGCTATGTGTTGGAAATATCTTATAAATGGACAACTTTGTGTAAAAAAAAAAAAATGCGTTTTCATTTTTTTTCCACATTTTCCAAAAACTTCTGGAAAAAAATGAACAGTTCAAAAGACTCATAATGCCTCATAGATTATACGTTGGGGTGTTTGCTTTCCAAAATGGGGTCACTTTGTTGGCGTTTCCATTGTCCTGGTGCTCCAGGGCCTTCAAAAGTGTAATAGGTGGTTGAGAGATTAGATGTGTAATTTATGCTCCTAGAACGCCTGAAAGGGCTACTTCAATGTTGGGCCTCTGTATGTGGGCAGGCTGTATAAAAGTCTCACACATGTGGTACCGCCATACTCAGGAGGAGTAGCAGAATATATTTTGTGGTGTTATTTGTGGAATGTACATGCCATGTGAGAGAAATAACCTGTTATAATGACAATTTGGTGTGAAAAAAAATAAAAATAAAAAAAATCTTCATATTGCAAAGAATTGTGAGAAAAAATGACAACCTCAAAAAACTAACTATGCCTCTTACTAACTACCTTGGAATGTCTACTTTCCAAAAAGGGGTCATTTGGGGGGTAATTGTTCTTTTCTGGCTTGTTAGGGTCTCAAGAAATGAGATAGGCTGTCAGTACATCAGGTGTAATCAAATTGATACATTTTCAGTGATTGGCACCATAGCTTGTAGACCCTATAACTTTCACCCAGACTAAATAATATCCACTAATTTCGGTTATTTTTACCAAAGATATGTAGCAGTATACATTTTTTCCCAAATTTATGAAGAAAAATTACTTATTTGCAAAATTTTATAATAGAAATTAAGAAAAATTCATTTTTTTACAAAATTTTCGGTCTTTTTTCATTTATAGCACAAAAAAAAACAAACCCAGAGGCAATCAAATACCACCAAAAGAAAGCTCTATTTGTGTGAAAAAAAGGACGAAAATTTCATATGGGTACAGTGTTGCATGACTGAGTAATTGTCATTCAAAATGTGAGAGCACCGAAAGCTGAAAATTCGTCTGGTTAGGAAGGGGGTTTAAGTGCCCAGTTGTCAAGTGGTTAAGGAAGGCCAATGTCCAGACAGTATCAAACCCAATTAAAAAGGTTTATTTTGCTTTGGTTAAGAACTTGAGAGGAAAAGTTGGAGATAAAGAGGAGTGAACAGGGAGGCAGGTTCAGGCACGCGGCACTTTACTATTACTCATCACCACTCAGGCCTGAGTGGGTTTTGCTCACCCGGATAGTCCCCCTAAGAGCAGTCCTTGCAGCCGGTGTGGAGCACGGAACATTTCCTTGTGGTTTCCTAGGGATATGGTCAGGAGACAATCTCTAAGTCCCGAACTTCCCAGTCTAGTAACACTTGAGTCCTTAGGTGCCAATGGGGCACGTTACTAGGCTTGTGGCGGACTACGGAATCCTTCCCTCCGATAGGTAACCAGGCCTCTCTCGAGACAGTGATTTCTCTCACCGATCCCCTTGGGTAGATCCTCCCCTGGTTGCCTTTCCTTCAGAGCGCGTCACCCCTCACTTGGGTACCCTGTGATTCCTCTTCGGGTGTAGACCCCAGCCAAAGGTGCTGGGCCTACTTACAGCGATGCAGCCTCAGGCTAAAGGTGCCTGGGGCTGGTACACACATGCACCCCTGGCCTGGAGGGCCGGTAGGTGCGAACTGCTCCAGAATAATGGCGTCTGCCCCTTATGTATCCTCTCCCAGCACGCACAGCAGGTAGACCACGCCCACTGTACGGCTGCCGAGAGAGGACACCCAATAATGCTGCAACGCTACCTGTGGTTCGACCTGAGCCTGGGGCTGCAGTGCCACCCACAGGCCACAGGGAACTGTACGGCCAGGCAACATTACCTCAGAGCAGAAGCCAGTTTTTGAAGAATTCAACAGCCTGAGTCCAACTATGGGCTCAGGCTACCCCCTAAATTTAAGCATAGTGACCCCCAAATATTGGGGGGTCCGCCACACAAGGAAGATATTCATTGGACTGTACACTGCAATATACTGCATTTTTGTTCTTGAGTTTAGTTATCCTATAAGAATGTGTTCCTCTCAATGTAAAGGATTTGAAAAGAAAGTATTACATTGCTCTGGATTGTGATCCTGGAAAAATCCTGCGTCCTATCTCTTGGGACTGGTGGAGAGAATCAAGCAATCCCCGGAGAGCAGCTGAACTGTGGGAACATTTGAGGTGACAACTGTTAGCTGGAGCTGTCATCGATGTCTGTGACTGAGTGACTGAAGCTGAGAAACAGTCACCTCAGTTCTGGTCCTGTTAAAGCTGCTTAAAACATCAACATATAAGGCACCTCTATTAAGACTGGCATACCTGGTCTCATGTGGGGCCTAGGGGTGCCATGTTATTTGGTTGGTGCTTCCCTGGGCCTTTAAAGTATATCTATTGCCAAAATGTTCTTCTTAGATTTGGATCGCATATCTTCGCAGGAGACATAACAAGAATCTCTCCAAAGTTAGAGAAAATCCCTTCCTAGATGGTTATTATGGGAGCAAATGTCCCCATTGGGAGATTTCCCCCCACCTCCAGTTCCATATGTAGCGATACCCCCAGTTAAGAGAGCCGCAGGATTTTTGTTTCGGGCCCTGAGTACAGCTCCGCCAACCCCCGGCAATCTTACTCGACCCACTCTGGCACAGTTAGTCTAGGGATTATACTTGTATCACAATCAAACAGTATTGCAAGGGTAACTTCTTTGCAATAAGACCACACACTGATGCGAGAGATCAAGTATAACGGTTTTACTTTAGTTTAAAAAGGCATAGGCAGAACATAACACATACAACTTGCTTACAGAGCCCTGCAGCAATAGGTATAACACGCAATAATGGCGCAGCGCGGTAATCCACCACACGCAGCTATTATTATATACGCGCCCTGTGGCGCACTAAAACAATAGTCTATCTCCCCTCCCTGGTCAGAGCTGACAGAATAAATCTCAGTCTTTTCTTTAAGGATTTCTTCGCATTCAAACTTTCGGTGGTGCACTTGATGAAACAGTATTTTTGTAATCCACAAAGTAGGCAGCCACAAGGAACACTATACTGGAGACCCTTTAACTCTGTCCTGCTACTGGTCTCCAGTGGAACAACAAACAAACGATCGGTGGGCCAAGGCAGTCTATAGGCCTAAACACGGTACAGTCTATTGGATTGAGCAAGTGCTCGCTCACCACTACGGACGCGATCCCAGTCCGGGACTTCCACCTCCTGTGTCTCCGCACACAGCGTCTGTCATGATCGGGTCCCCGATCCAACTGATGTCCTCACTCGACAAGTCAGATGCCACTCAGGCTCCACAGTGGGGTGGAAGGCTCTTCAGAAGTTGCGCAAGGCCCCAGGCTTCAGGCCTTGCACTGCAGCAGATCCGCACAGGGAGAAACTGTTGCTTGCAGCGCGGTGTCCAAAGAGACCGAGCTCCGCCTCGCCTCCTTCTTAAATAGCCCCTCCCATGAGTCTCTGCGGTGGCCAATTGCACTCTGGGTGCCGAACGGGGTTCTGGGTAACGTAGCCCCGGGGCCTTAAAGGAGACCCCGCTACACATATAACATTTGAACTATAAAAAAAATATGTGCATGCTTCTTGTGTTGCATGTGAGCAGCAGGAAAATATTTAAAATATTGCAAACTCTGACAGGTTCACATTAAGGGCTGATGCATACAGGTGTACTGGAGCATATAATGTAAAATATGGTGACATTTCACCACCAGGGAGCCACAGGTATTGCGTACAGCCACTTATGCAAAATAATTACGTGTACAGACGTACAGCCTCGGATGAAGACAGTCTGGACACAGTACATCCATATGCATAAGGAATGTTTGTGTATACCCACACTATAGCCTGTAATTCATTTGTACAGATGGCTATAAACAACACCTGTGGCTCCAATGAGCCTAAAGCAGGCCATACACGGTCGAATTTCGAATAAATTTTCTTTTCAAAATCAGAAAGTTCGTTTTTTTGTAATCCGATCCACCATTGATTTTCAAAATTCGTCCGGGAATATTCTTTTCTCTCCGGGAATATTCTTTTCTCTAGGAATTTTCTTTTCTTGCAAATGCGCATTTTTTTTTCTATTACATTTCTCGCACGATTCTCCCATCATTGATAGAAAATCGTTTGTTTTTCAAAAAATTTCTAACATGTCCGATTCCTCAAATTTGATTGCCGCACGAAAATCGGCTGTTGCTGCAGCCCACTAACAGTGCGAAATTTGTATGAAAATTCTGTGATACGATTTTCGAGTGTATGGCCGGCTTAAATATGGCTCTATTTTACGTTACATGCCCCATTATGCCCATGTGCATGAGCCCTAGCATGAGATTTGCGCAAATGAACAGTGTGACTTAATGTTATACATTGTACTTGACTATTTGCATGATAGCAAAGGCAGGATAGCCTTTGACAGACCACAACAAAAAAATGAACAATATGAGGGGATATTTGCAAAGAAATAACCAGAAAATCACAGAAAAAAAATATTCTGTAAAGAAAAGTAAGGGAAATGTGGAAAATGTTGTTATTGTGTAGTTTAAGGAGCTTTTGGCTGGTTTTAGCTCTACATATATTATATGTAAAATGAATATCACTAAAATGTAGGAGTTATGTTACCTGTTTAGCATTTTATCTCATGAAAACTGTGCTTCCAATAATACCAAAATGCCCTTTTTTCTGCTCTCATTAAAGGACCCCTCATTGAAATTCAGATCACTAGCCTTAAAAAAAGGGGACTTTAAAGACAAAGTTTAATCTGCTTATATTTTGTGAAGCACCCTCTAGTTTGCTAGAAGAGTAGTACATTAGTTTTTTTGAGAACAGGTAAAATTCCAGGCTTGGATGGTAGCCAAGCCTGGGTGTGTTTTGTGATCTGAGTGGGGAGTGACCTAGAATAGAGCTGGGTGACTCACAGGTGGTGTCACTAGGACCTCCCACTTCTTTCCAGAATCTTCTGGTGCTTTCTGGAAAGAGAGGTGGAGAGGGAAGGTGGAGCCACCTGGGGTATTCTGAGGAGCCCTGACAATCCCCAATCTGGATTGGCAGGGGGCAAGCCTCCTTAAATACCCAGGGCCAGCTCAGCTGGGGAGGAGTTGATCAAATGGAAGATGAAGATAGAGTGATAGGTTGTCAGGGCCTTTGAGGGAGCTCTTCAGTCTGGGGGGATGACCTTGGGCCTGGGCTCAGGTGCAGACAGGACCCTCTTACAAACCACAGAGGTGTCCTGACCAGGATGCACAGGAGGAGCAAGGGCTGGTGAGTGTTCACACAGTCGGGAGGACTGGAAGGCACGCCTGAGATGGAGCGGTCTGGGATGGGTGCAGAGCCAGTCTGGAGGATTGTGGTGGCATGAGCAGTGGAAAGGGGCAGCTGCAGCCAGGAGGGCTGGTAGTGCCTGAAGAGGTGGTAATGGGAGCAGTAGCAACAGGGACAGCTAGCACTGGAACTTTCCTATTTTTGCTACATCATAGGAGCCCGCAGTCCCTGCCTGCAAAGGGCATCTGCTTTAGGCCTGGCTGAGCCAGTGTCAGGCCTACAGTGCTAGCTATTCCGGAGAGTGCAAGCAAGTGATTTGCTGAAAGTGTGAGGAGTGATACTTTGCAAGCCAGGAAGTGCATGAGGAGAGTTTCCCATCCCTATCCAAGTTTAATCCCCCTCAATGAAACAAAAAAAAAACAAGTGCAAGGACTGCTTTCATGTCTTTTAACAAGTAAAAAGTTTGTGACTGGCTGGGGCAGGGAGACAGACGGACCACTACATTCAGCAGCCCCTACAGGGGGTACCGCTACATTTTGTCTTCCCTAGTTTCTCCTTCTCCCTCATCAACATGCTAAATACATTTTTTCATTTTGGAGGTTTGTTGAAATTGACCATAACTGCAGGATTTACTATATCCCCATAGTTGCCTATCTTATCCAAACCTAAGATAATCTTTTGCAGGTAATAAATTGACTTAATTTGAATTTGTCAGGGTAATGAGCGAGGACAAGATTGACAACATCGTGGAAGATTGAGTCAAAAGGAATGGGCAAGGTGACGACCTCTAGTCCACCTCCTCGCCCAAATAAATTTGCCTTCCCCAAACTCCCCTGTCAAAAAAAAAAAAAAAAAACCCCTCAGCTCTTTTAAGTAGTAGGCAGCATGTGACCTCCCCCCCCCAGCATGCAATTCTTGGGCCTGAGTGGCCAATTGCCAGGTCCTAACACTAACATGGTGGGGCTGACATCTCCAAAACCATCTAGCACAGGGTTTGAGAAAAGAAGGTGTGAGGAAGTTGGACCCAAATGAGCAAAATGAATTTTTGTAGCTGACAAATTTCCTTCCTTTGGATATGTCACAGCTATAAGAGCAGGCAATGTCTACTACAACATGGAAGATTGAGTCAAGATTTCTTATCGGTATGCAGAGAAGCATGGAAAAAGGTTACCAATGCACACAGAGAAGCTCTGGCAGACACAGAGCCTGACAGCATGTAAATAAATGAAAACGGTGGTGGAAAAGAAACTAACAGCTGGCAAGTCTGACAGACAGGCCCCAACTACAACTGCAGGAGTGCAAGCCCGCAAGTCTGATGTCTCCTCTCACGCTGCGGCAAAAGTTTAGCAGATAAGGACGTCATGCTCTGCCGGGACTGCCTGTCCCAGGTGTGGCCTGTTTAGGCCTTTTGAAGGATCAAGCCTGTGATGTTGGTTGTTTAATGGGGCACGAGATGAGAGAAATACATGACTCACTCCCTTTAAGCACATCATTATTCTCTTAATCGTTGGCGTTTTCTTAAAGGTTGCTCTGCATTAATACCTGAAATTTTTACACCGTGTGGTGAAACAGCAGTCGTTTAAAGCATATCAATGAAAGGAAAAAACTGGATAATCTGAGCAAATATTTAATGAAGGCAATTGACATATAAGAGGCGGAAAATCTAGTATACGCTTTTGGGCCTAAGCACCAAGGAAATGTGACTGGACCACACAGGGGGTTGTATTGAGTCAGCAGACTTTTATAATAGAGTTTTATAATAATTGTTTACACAAGGTCAGAGGCAGGCTACTTTCTTTAGGCATACAGGTCTTAGCTCTACCCAAAGAGAAGGACATTTTCCAAGCAGGGAACAAAAAAGTAGCCTGATAGGGGTTTTAACCACCCTTCCACACCTAACTAAAACAAACAAAAAAAGTATTTATTTCCTCATATAGTAGTGTGTTAGGATTCCACCTTTTTGACAATGGGCTTCCTTCAGGGAGGACTAAGTGGGGACAAGAGTTGAATAAAAGTGGTATCTGGGGCAGGGGCCACAGAGAGTTACCCATGTCCTACCCCACTCTTACATTCTCTGCTGGTAAATAAAAACTGGATTTCCATTGGATTCCACTTACCCTGCTAGGTAATAAAAGCTATTTTCTAATTTTCTCTTACATACACTAAGGTGGGGAAAGCTATGCTCTAATGTGCAGCATTGTATTTCATAAAACGGTGGCCACAAGAGAATTAGTAAACTAGACCTCTAATGCCGCATACACACGGTTGGAATTTCCGACAACAAATGTTCGATAGGAGCTTGTTGTCGGAAATTCCGACCGTGTGTAGGCTCCGTCGAACATTTGCTGTCGGAATTTCCGACAACAAACATTTGAGAGCTGGTTCTCAAATTTTCCGACAACAAAGCTTATCCGACCATGTGTACACAATTTTGACGCACAGTCCACACATGCTCGTGTAGCGGGCATTTACTTCTTAGGGGTGTTATGTGCCTAAATTTATGGGTTGGTCTGAGCTGGTAGCCAGGCTCGGATCATTTTGATTGCTAGGTAGGGATAAGCAGTGACAGTGTGTTGGCATGCAGGGAGAGAGCAGGATAGGCAGGGACAGTGTCAGTGTCATCTTTGCTAAACCTAGCGCAGTTACAGTGTGTTGGCGTGCAGGGAGAGAGCAGGATAGGCAGGCACAGTGTCAGTGTCATCTTTGCTTGTTAACCTGCAGCAGTTACAGTGGGTTTAGTGTGCCTCCTGCACAGTATACACCTGAAGCTACCCCTCATTGCTGGTGTTGTTCTGTTGTGTAACACAGACAGGCATCTGCAGCAGTTACAGTGAGTGTAGGTGCCTCCTGCTCAGTATACACCTGAAGCTACCCCTCATTGCTGGTGTTGTTCTGTTGTGTAACACAGGCAGGCATCTGCAGCAGTTACAGTGGGTGTAGGTGCTTCCTGCACAGTATAAACCTGAAGCTACCCCTCATTGCTGGTGTTCTGTTGTGTAACACAGGCAGGCATCTGCAGCAGTTACAGCGGGTGTAGGTTAAGGTGACCAGATTTTTCAAATGAAATCCGGGGACATTTTTTTTTTTTACTAGTAATGGCGGCAATCAGCAACTCTCTGCAGCATCGCCGCCACCTCACAGCCTATCAAGTCTCACTCTTCGGGCCCCGGCTACTACTGGGTGGGGAGCGGAGGAAGATCACTCCACCAGGGAAGGCAAGGAGATGAGCAGGCAGGCGGCTGGCCGGGACTTGAGCCAAGGCAGAAGAACATGCGAGCGGAGCTGGATGGGCATACACCCGAAACTGAAGAAATATTCCCTCCGCTCTGACCAGCACATGATCATCAGAAAGGGGCACAGATAATGGAAAGAAATACACCCCCCTAAGTTAGTAGGAGTGGCGGAGCGGGGGTGTGTAATTCAGATTTTATTTTTAATTCTGCACTGACTGTCTTTGAAATTGCCATAGCCCCTGTTCAAATCCAATCCAGGGACAAAACCGGGGACAGACGTGTCCTCAATCTGGGGACTGTCCCCTGAAACTGGGGATGTCTGGTCACCCTAGTGTAGGTGCCTCCTGCACAGTATACACCTGAAACTACCCCTTATTGCTGGTGTTGTTCTGTTGTGTAACAGGCATCTGCAAGCAGTTACGGTGTAGTGTGCCTCCTGCACAGTATACACTTGAAGCTACCCCTTATTGCTGGTGTTGTTCTGTTGTGAAACACTGACAGGCATCTGCAGCAGTTACAGTAGGTGTAGGTGCCTCCTGCACAATATACACCTGAAGCTACCCCTTATTGCTGGTGTTGTTCTGTTGTGTAAAACAGGCAGGCATCTGCAGCAGTTACAGTGGGTGTAGGTGCCTCCTGCACTATATACACCTGAAGCTACCCCTTATTGCTGGTTTTCCCATCTCCCTGCAGTCCATTAGTATGTCTGGAGGGCCAACAAGGAGAGGCAGACAGTCACGAGCCAATAAAAGAGGGCAAGCAGGCTCTGTGTCTAGGGGCAACAGTGCTGGTCGTGGACACGGTGCATCGTCAGCAGCACGTGGCCATGGGACACGCTTGTCCTTATTTTCGGCAGCTGGACGTGTTGAGCCGCATCATGCCGAAGACTTGGTAGAGTGGAGGACCAAGCCCTCCTCATCCTCTCTCACCCAGGCTCAGAGTACTGGCAAAGTAGCTGCCAATGCGTCCTCTTCGCTCGTATCAATGTCATCCATCACTCCTTCCCTAGACCCACCATGTCCTCCTCAGGAGTCCCCCGAACTGTTTGAGCACAGTGTTGGGTACATGCTCCAGGAGGATGCCCAGTGTTTTGAAGGCTCTGATGATGATACCCAGCTAGAGGAATGCAGTAGTGTGAGCGCAGAGAGAGGGGATGCTCGAGAAGGACAGCAATCTGGCAGTCATGTTCCACCAGCTGCAGCATACTGCCAGGTTTGCTCCAGTGATCAAGAGGGAGGGGATGATGAGGTCACTGAGTCCACATGGGTGCCTGATAGGAGAGAGGAGGAGCAGGCACATCTTCAACGAGGCAGGATGCCCTCCAGGGGCCAGCTTAAGGGCAGCACACCGACTGAATCACACCGCAGAGCTCCGCCTGTGCAGGGTGCTACCCTCTGCGCGTTATTCCAAAAGTTCTTTGGTGTGGGCTTTTTTTGAGTCGAGTGCATCAGATCGCACCGCTGCTATTTGCAACATATGTCTCAAGCGTATCTCGCGTGGCCAAAACATCAGCCGCTTGGGCACCACATGCTTGACCAGACATATGTTGACCTGCCATGCAGCTCGTTGGCAAGCGTACCTTAAAGACCCACACCAAAGAACAAAGCGGACCTCTCCTTGCTCCTCATCAGCTGGGATCTCCAACCCCACTATACCTTCAGTCCTCTCTGAAACCTGCACTGAGAGGAATGAAGGTGTAGAATTAGGTGTGTCACAGCCAAGTAGTTGCGGGCACTCTGCTAGCAGTACAACAACGTCCGATTGTAGCAGGCAAATTTCCCTGCCCCAGCTGCTGGACCGTCAAAAGAAGTTCACTCCCAGCCATCCACATGCCCAGCGGTTGAATGCTAGCTTGGCTAAATTGCTAGCACTTCAACTGCTGCCTTTTCAGTTGGTAGACTCGGCCCCCTTCCGTGAGTTTGTGCAATGTGCGGTTCCTCAGTGGCAGGTTCCCAAACGCCACTTTTTCTCACGGAAGGCGATTCCGGCTCTCTACCGGCATGTGGAAGGCAATGTCCATGCCTCACTGGACAGGGCGGTCAGCGGTAAGGTGCATATTACTGCTGACTCATGGTCCAGCAGGCATGGACAGGGACGTTACCTATCTTTCACGGCCCATGGGTCACTCTTTTGGCAGCTGGGAAGGATGCAGGACAAGGTGCAGTAGTGTTGGAGGTTGTTCTGCCGCCATGCCTCCAAAATGCTACTACTGGTTGTTGTGACACACCTCTCTCCTCCACCCCCTCCTCTTCTTCTTCCTCCATGGCCTCTTCCTGTGCTTTTTCCTCTGAACCAGCGGTGTTCAGTAGGCGTTCAAGGGGCTACGCAAGTACGCAGGCAAAAAGATGCCATGCCGTGCTTGCGCTGGTGTGTTTGGGGGACAGGAGCCACACTGGGGCAGAGGTTCTGTCAGCTCTGCAGGGACAGGCCAAGAGGTGGTTGACGCCACGCCAGCTTAAGCCAGGAATGGTGGTTTGCGACAATGGCACCAACCTCCTCTCCGCCCTCCGACAGGGACAACTGACCCATGTGCCCTGTGTGGCTCACGTCCTTAACCTGGTGGTGCAGCAGTTATTGGGCAGGTACCCGGGCTTACAGGATGTCCTGAGGCAGGGCCAGGAAAGTCTGTGTGCATCTCCACCGATCATATAATGCCAGTGCTCGGCTGGCTGAGCTTCAGAAGGAGTTGAACCTGCCCAAGAACTACCTTATATGTGACATGCCCACCAGGTGGAACTCAACGTTGGCCATGCTGCAGCAGCTGCACATGCAGCAGAGGGCCATCAATGAGTACCTGTGCGACTACGGCACCAGGACAGGGTCAGTGGAGCTCGGGTTTTTTTCATCCCGCCAGTGGGGCATGATCAGGGATGCATGCACTGTCCTGGCACCATTTGAGGAGGCCACGAGGATGGTGAGCAGTGAGTGCATGCATCAGTGACACTGTACCTCTTGTCCACCTGTTGGAGCATACGCTGTGTGGAATAATGGACAGGGCACTTGAGGCAGAACAGAGGCAGGAAGAGGAGGACTTCCTTGCCTCTCAAGGCCCCCTTTATCCAGACAGTGTTCCTTCTGTCCTACCCATCACACAGGAAGAGGAAGAGGAGGAGGAGGATTGTGTCAGCATGGAGGTGGAGCCTGGCACTCAGCATCAGCAGTCTTTTAGGGATGATTTACAGTCCCAAGAAACCCGTGGACTTGTACGTGGCTGGGAGGAGGTGGCTGTGGATCATGTCGTCCTTAGTGACCCAGAGGATCGGACCGAATGCCTCATCTAACCTACGCTGCATGGCCTCCCTGATCCTGCAAAGCCTGCGGAAGGATCCTCGTATTCTTCGGATCAAGGAGAGGGACCATTACTGGCTGGCCACTCTCCTTGATCCACGATACAAGGGTAAGGTTGCGGACCTTATCTTGCTGTCGCAGAGGGAGCAGAGGATGAGAGACATCTCCGGGAGGCCTTGCAGAAAGGTCTGTGGAACACGTTCCCAGAGACTGGGAGGTTACAAACTCCTGGTCCTGGACAATGAGTTGCTGAGGCTTCGGTCAGTCACAGAAGGAGCGGTGGAGAAGGTGGCCGTCTGACCGATGCGTTCAGACAATTTTTTTTGTCCGCAGCTCCAAGGTATGATCGGTTCCAGCAATCATCGCCAGCGTCTGATTTACATGGTCCTGGAATACCTAGGGGCAAGGTCAGACTTGGACACCTTTCCCACCGAAAATCCTCTGGCTTACTGGGTCTTGAGGATGGATCACTGGCCAGAGCTTGCACAGTATGCAATTAAGCTACTGGCCTGTCCTGCATCCGGCGTTGTTTCGGAACGCACATTCAGTGCTGCTGGAGGCTTTGTAACCGATCACAGGGTGCGCCTGTCCACCGACTCGGTTGATCGACTGACCTTCATAAAGATGAATCAGTCTTGGATCACCACCAGCTACCAAGCACCTGAAGCTGATGTAACCGAATAATTTTTTTTTAAATGTCACATCCCTTCAAGACTGCCTATGCTGATGCTGAGTGACTGTCCTGTTATGTTGACTGACTATCCTCTTCCTCCTCAATGATCCTGCTGATAGCTTGGAAGAACATTTTTGGTTCTGGGTGCCGCCACCAGTGGCTAAGGCCCAATTTTTCAGCCGGCATGTAATTACAATTTTTGATGCAATGTTTTGCAGCAGGGCTCATTCCTGCACTCCAGCTAGAGTATCTGGGAGAGGTTGCAGTGTTGTGGCACCAGCACCAGTGCCTAAGGCCCAATTTTTCAGCCCCTGTTTAACAGGGGCGTGTATTTACAATTTTTTATGCAATGCTTTGCAGCAGGGCTCATTGCTGCGCTCCAAGTACAGTATCTGCGAGGGGTTGCAGTGTTTTGGCACCAGCACCAGTGCCTAAGGCCCAATTTTTCTGCCCCTGTTCAACAGGGGCATGTAATAACAATTCTTGATCTAATATTTCACAGCTGGGCCCATTCCTGCGCCCACCAAGAGTAACTGTGAGGACTTACAGTCTTGTGGCACCAGCACCACCAAAGGCCCAATTTTTCAGCCCCTGTTCAACAGGGGCATGCAATTACAATTCTTGATCTAATAATTCACAGCAGGGCCCATTCATGCGCCCACCAAGAGTAACTGTGAGGGCTTACAGTGTTGTGGCACCAGCACCACCAAAGGCCCCATTTTTCCTACCACTGTTCAACAATGGCATGTATACAATTCCTGATATAATAGTTGACAGCAGGGCGTTCCAGCGCCCACCAAGAGTAACTGTGAGGGCTTACAGTGTTGTGGCTACACCAACACCTAAGGGGAAAATTTCTGCAGAGTATATACGACAGGCCCCTACTTTCAAACATCCAACTTACAAACTACTCCTACTTGCAAACGGAAGGAGACAACAGGAAGTGAGAGGAAATCTACCACTAGGAAGGGAAATTCTCTCCTGTAAGAGTTAATATGGGAAAAAGGTGTCTCCTCTCTACTAATGCTTTATCACCAATCCTTGTTTCAATAAAAAAAACAAAATTTTCCAAAAACATTTGTCATTGGGACGGAAAGTGAGGTGAAATGTTCTGAACAGGTGCACAGACAGCAAAACAAATGTTACAGAGGTGTTAACCCTTCCCTATGTACTCCAAAATCTCTTTAAAATAGATTTATTGGCTAGAACTACACTTAAAAAATTTACCTGTTCCAAATTACAAACAGATTCTACTTAAGAACAAACCTACAGTCTGTGTCTTGTTTTCACCGCCTGTGTTACGTACCTGCCGGATGAGCCTGACGTGCAGTGGGAAGGCTTCTCGTACAACCCCGGCTCAAGGGCCACCGATGTTGCAACAGTGAACGCAAGAGCCTGGCGGTGTATGGGTGCCTGGTTTGTCTTTGGTCTTGTCAGTTCAGCTGGTGCAGCAGGGAACAGGAAGCAGGCTGGTAGGTGCACTGGCTGGGGAGACACCAAATACGTAGTCAGACAAGCCGGGTTTGGTAACATTCAGATGTAGGTATAGACGACAGGCAGAGAATGGTCAGGATACAGGCAAAGTTCGGCAACAGGAAATCAAGCAGTGTAGAGCTGAGCGTGGTTACAAGGCAGGCCGGGATCAGGATAACAGAGATCAATCATAGTCAAACAAGCCGGGTCAAATGCAGGAAACAGATCAGATCACAGGACGTCACTGGAACAGGTATGAACTGCAGATCAGGCAGCGAAGACACAGTGCTGCTGAGGTGTTTAAATAAGGCAGCCTGTTGCCAATCACTGAAATCAGTCTGCACTATTAACCCTTAGGTGGCAAATCCCTGACAGCCTGTATACTGCTGTTCAGAGTATATAGGGCCTTTTTTTTGTTTTGGGTGCCGGGTTCCCCTTAATATCCATACAAGACCCAAAGGGGCTGGTAATGGGCTGAAGTAGGGTGGGGGGGGGTGATGGGGTAGCCATGCGATTTTTCTCAATAATATTCATCCATATTGCCGGGACCAGACATTACATTAAAGCCGCAAGCAGTTTTAAATCCCTTTTTTTCCTTTAGAAATTTAATTTTGTGCAGGGACAGTTCTAAACATGGGAAACATGTGCCACTTCACAGGCATACTTTTTTTTTCACTTTATGCATCATTAAAATGACTGCTCCCGAATAAAAGGACCGTTTTTAAAACTTCTTTTTGCATTGATACATGTCCCCTGGGGCAGGACCCGGGTCCCCAAACCCTTTTTAGGACAATAACATGCATATTAGCCGTTATAATTAGCACTTTAGATGTCGAACGTTCGCGTCCATTGTATTTAATAGGGTTCTAAAGTTCGTGCGAACTTTCGGTCCGTTCGCAGGTTCTGGTGCGAACCGAACCCGGGGGGTGTTTGGCTCACACCTATTGATAGGTATTTGCTTCTGCCTATGTGATGCTGCCTGGTGTATGGTTCCCTGTGGCCTGTGGGTGGCGCTGCCATATCAGGTCAGGGTTGAGCCAGGGGTGGCATTGCTGGCCTTGGGGTGTCCTCTCTCGGCAGCGATACGGTGGGCGTGGTCGGCCTGCTTTGCATGCCGGGAGAGGGTACATAAGGGGCAGACGCCATCTTATGTGAGGAGTTGGGAGTTGGAGGTTGGAGCGGAGTGGAGTGGAGGAGCCGGAGGGGTGTGCCCCTCCGGGGTGCGGTAACTGGCCGAGAAGTCTTGGGCACCTTCAGCCCGAGGCTGCAATGTTCCAGGTAGGCCCAGTACCTTTAACTGGGTCTACAATTCGCCCATTGGAGTCCCAGGGTGCCCGGGTGAGAGTACCCGCTCTGACCGCGAGGAAGCCAGGGGAGGATCGTCCCACTAAGGAGATGAGTAATGGAAGATTGCTGTCTCGGGAGAGGCCTGGTGACCTGTCAGAGGGAAGGATTCCATGTTTGGGAGGACTAACCTGTAGAGTGCCCATTGGCATTATCCTGTTCTTAAAAGTCTACAGAGGTTAGAGGATTTCCTGTGCCTGTCCCTGGAGGGGATAGGGTGACAGAACAGTTCGAGCTCCACACCGGCTGCTAGGACTGTGAGAAAGGACTATCTGGGTGAGCTAAACCCACTCGGGATCGAGTGGCGACGAGGTTACTGGTTGTGCCTGGATCTAATCTCACACTATTCCTTCTTTCATCTATCTGTCTCTATCTACTACGCAGCAAAAATAGAAAATAAACTCTCTGTTGGAGTTAAAGTGTTCTGGACATTGTTTTCTTTGGGGAAGAAATAGAGACTTGACCCCATATTCTGGGGAAGAGAACCAGTGGAGGAAGGTAACTCGCTGCAGGACCCAAAATTGTGAACACCGCTTAACCTCTTCAAACAGGAGGGTACGGGCATATAGCACGGTTTGCCTTGACTTGCAAGTGATCCAGGCAAGGAAAAGGTTTGTGTGCTACACTCTGAATCAAGCAGAAGAGCCTCTTTTTTCTCGGCTTGTCGAACGTGTTGTACGTCACCACGTTCTTGACGTTTGGAATTTTCGACAACATTTGTGTGACCGTGTGTATGCAAGACAAGTTTGAGCGAACATCCATCGGAAAAAAATCCACGGTTTTGTTGTCGGAATGTCCGACCGTGTGTACTACAGTTTACGAAGAGGATTCATTCACCCAAATTAGTAAACTGTGTCAAGCATCTGCAGACCAGCCTGCTCTTTAGGACCCTCCACCTTCATGATATTATCCCTTATTATGAATAGGGGACTGAGCCATAGTCCACTTAACCCAAAACAGAAGACTCAATTTTGTGCTCTGCGTAGTTTGTTATTAAAATGTATGGTCAAAATTTTAAATTATATATTCACTGCCACATTGTATTTCAATTATTTTTAGCCTACTCCTATAATCTGAAAAAACTTGAAAGTGGTTTTAAATCCAAAAGCAAACATTTATCATATTGCAGGTTACCAAGTATTAGATGTAGTGGCAGCATTTGTTTCTTTTTTAGGCCTTCTTTCTTTTATTTTACCTGGTGATCTGGCCAGTAAGTCTGTTTTTGAACAGAACAAGCTGTCCTGCAGATGTAGCAATTAGAGGGTTGAGACACACAATTTAACACTGAAAGGGGTGCTTACAATGGTCAGCTTTTATTTGTTTATGTAAAATCTTATGTAAAATGTTATCACAAAAGCTTGAAAAGTGTTAGCTAAAGTTTGGCTTCAATCTGTTCAGTGTATCTGAATCTGTATCTAAATCTAACACTCCTCTCCCCCCCAGACTGACCATGCCGCTGTCCAAAGGTGTCTCTGTTGTTCCTTAGGCACTCTAATACAGGAGGTGTGTTACTGACCAGGTGAAAATAGAGGGAAGAAAGCCTAAACAAGAATATGAATGCAGCCACTGCATCAAAAGATTGGTAAGCTTCAATACATTATGTTTTTTATTTTGGGTTTAATACCTCTTGAAGTCTGTAAACTTACTTTGTGAAGATCCTTACAGATTTACTTCTGTGAATTCTGTGATACCTATTCACTATGCTCTGTGAGTAGGCTGTGTTACACATTTCACAGAGCCTGTGTTCCGTCAGATATGGCGACCCATCAGAATTGGTAACGGAAGTGACGTTCCGGTGGGTGTAACAAGATGTCCGCTTGCCCCCTTCTCAATGTATCATTACTATGGAGGAGTGTGGGGTGTAGCAAGATGGCTGGGACGGAACTTCACTTCCGTTACCAATTCTGACGGGTCGCCATATCTGACGGAACACCTGCCTTCTGAGATACAGAAGTGCTGAGAGGAGGAGTTTCAGGAGGAGGAGTCAGTACAGGAATCACTGCTTGCAGGCAGCAAGGTACCATGGGATATATAGTCCCTAGAAATTGAAAGTAAACAGCAGATAGAGACTCTGGCAAAGCAATGCAGAGAATCCAGGAAGTTATGGAAAGAGTGACCAGCAGAAAGCCAGCACTGACAATATGAAAGGAGGTTTTTCAAGTAAACTGATATTGGATTGTCAAAAATAACTGTTGTTTTATTGTAATTACAATACTGATGTTACAAAGTGTACACTGCAACCATAGATTTTCATTTACAGATGGGGGTCTGATAATTTGCAAGCACCCGCATCAGCCTTGTAACGCTCAGAACTCTTAATTTTTTAATGAAAATAAAACTATGTAGCAAATAATTTAAAAACCATATAAAATAACGTAAACATTTTTCAAGATTTTGCCCCTTTGATCTGTTAAAAGCAAATGTAAAAAACGTTTAATTTTCTTGTTCACTTTATATGGCCTTGTTAGGGACTTTATTTACATAATACACCATAAATACTTAATTTTATATAGAGCATTGCATGTATCTTTCTTACTTATTCTGCCTGTCAAAGCCTAGGGACACACATCCCTGGAGAACTGTAATCATAAAATTAAAGTTATATGATTAAAACTCTGATATGTTTTGGTGAATGTGTCTAAAAGTTCTGAAGCAGAAATACATTTCATCCTGTTTTCAGTATATTATACTTGTTAGATCAGGGGTAGGCAACCTTTTGAGCACAGTGTGCCGATTTTTTTTTTTTTAAAGTAATTGAGTGTGCCGATTTTATAATAAAAAAAATTTCAACTTCACACTCTCAATCACAAAAAAAGGATTTTATAAAGTAAATTCTGTAAAGCAAGGAGGACGCGCTATGGAGCACCCACTCCCTCCCACATGAGAGCACACCACTGGCAGGTACAAGGATGAGGGAACCAAAGATGGGATGCACTGCCACACTGGTAGGTCAAGGTACACTATAATAGGACAGTTATACAATAGTGTATCTGGTGGCGGAAAATTGTGCATCTATGAATGGTGTGTTCCTTTCGGTGTGAGGTATGAGGGTGCTGCCTCCTGTCTATGGGCTGGGGCCACTTCCGCTGTGACAAGTAGATATGAGGTATTGGTCGCAGGTATCTGTCTCTAAATCATCCTTATGAGGGGTGGGGCTCAGTGGGATGGGTGTGGTAGGATCCTGTAGGCGTAGACATTGGTACATGTATGTGTATTTATTGAGGTAACTAGAGGAGGCCAGTCATTCATCACTATGGCTCTGAGGAAGAGGGTTCTTCCTTCGAAATGTGTAAGTCGCTCTGCGATGCCGTCTTGTTCTCCTTAACATCCAGTTCAGGTTACAGATTTTAGAGACACAGTTTCACTTGCTGTTGTACTGACAAGCTCTTTTATCACGTCTGTATGTGAGTAGGGATGAGCCGAACACCCCCCTGTTCAGTTCGCACCAGAACCTGCGAACAGACCTAAAGTTCGTGTGAACTTTAGAACCCTATTAAATACAATGGACTCGAACGTTCAAAATCAAAAGTTCTAATTATAAAGGCTAATATGCAAGTTATTCCAGGGGACATGTATCAATGCAAAAAAAAGTTTTAAAAACTGCAGTTTTTCCAGGAGCAATGATTTTAATAATGCCAATAAAACTGAAATATTCCTTTAAATTTCGTACCTGGGGGGGGGGGGGGGGGTGTATAGTATGCCTGTAAAGCAGCGCTTGTTTCCCTTGCTTAGAACTGTCCCTGCACAAATTGTCATTTCTGAAGGAAAAAAAGTAATTTAAAAGCACTCGCGGCTATAATGAATTGTCGGCTCCCGGCAATATAGAGAAAAGTCATTGATAAAAAATAAAAAATAAAAATGCGTGGGGATCCCCCCAAATTCAATTACCAGGCCCTTCAGGTCTGGTATGGATATTAACCACTTAAGCCCCGGACCATTTTGTAGCTAAAGGACCAGAGCTGTTTTCAGAATTTTGCACTGCGCTGCTTTAACTGTAAATTGTGCAGACATGCAATGTTGTACCGAAACAAAATTAGCGTCCTTTTTTTTTCACACAAATAGAGATTTCTTTTAATGGTATTTGATTGCCTCTGCTATTTATTTTTTTTGCAATATAAACGGTAAAAGACCGAAAATTTTGAAAAAAAATGATATTTTCTACTTTTTGTTATAAGAAAAATCGAATAAACTCAATTTTAGTCATACATTTAGGCCAAAATGTATTCAGCCACATGCCTTTAGTAAAAAAAATGTCAATAAGCGTATTTTTATTGGTTTGCGCAAAAGTTATAGCGTCTACAAACTAGGGTACATTTTCTGGAATTTACACAGCTTTTAATTTATGACTGCCTATCTAATTTCTTGAGGTGCTAAAATGGCAGGGCAGTACAAAACCCCCCCAAATGACCCAATTTTGGAAAGTAGACACCCCAAGGAAATTGCTGAGAGGCATGTTGAGCCCATTGAATATTTTTTTGTCCCAAGTGATTGAATAATGAGAAAAAAAAAAAAATTACAAAAAGTTGTCACTAAATGATATATTGCTCACACATGCCATGGCTATATATGGAATTACACCCCAAAATACATTTTGCTGCTTCTCCTGAGTACAGGGATACCACATGTGTGGGACTTTTTGGGAGCCTAGCTGCGTACGGGACCCCGGAAACCAAGCACCGCCTTCAGGATTTCTAGGCACAAATTTTTGATTTCACTCCTCACTACCTATCACAGTTTCGAAGGCCATAAAATGCCACAATAGCACAAAACCCCCCCAAATGACCCCATTTTGGAAAGTAGACACCCCAAGCTATTTGCTGAGAGGCATGGTGGGTATTTTACAGCTCTCATTTGTTTTTGAAAATGAAGAAAGAAAATATATATATATTTTTTTTTCAATTTTCAAAACTTTGTGACAAAAAGCGAGATCTGCAAAATACTCACCATACTTCTCAGCAAATAGCTTGGGGTATCTACTTTCCAAAATGGGGTCATTTGGGGGGGTTTGTGCCATCTGGGCATTCCATGGCCTCCGAAACTGTGATAGGCAGTGAGAAGTGAAATCAAAAATTTACACCCTTAGAAAGCCTGAAGGAGGTGCTTGGTTTTGGAGTCCCGTACGCGGCTAGGCTCCCAAAAAGTCTCACACATGTGGTATCCCCGTACTCAGGAGAAGCAACAGAATGTATTTTGGGGTGTAATTCCACATATGCCCATGACATGTTTGAGGAATATATCATTTAGTGACAACTTTGTGCAAAAAAAATAAAAAATAAAAATAAATTGTCTTTTTTCCGCAACTTGTGTCAACATATAAAATATTCCATGGACTCGACATGCCTCTCAGTATATAGCTTGGGGTGTCTACTTTCCAAAATGGGGTCATTTGGGGGGGTTTTGAACTGTTCTGGCATTTTATACACAACATTAGGAAGCTTACATCCACTCTTCTAACCACTTGAAGACAAAGCCCTTTTTGACACTTTTTGTTTACATGAAAACATTTTTTTTTTGCAAGAAAATTATGTTGAACCCCCAAACATTATATATATTTTTAAAGCAAAGGCCCTACAGATTAAAATGGTGGGTGTTGCATTTTTTTTTCTACACAGTATTTGCGCAGCGATTTTTCAAACGCATTTTTTGGGGAAAAAATACATTTTTTTTAATTTTAATGCACTAAAACACACTATATTGCCCAAATGTTTGATGAAATAAAAAAGATGATCTTAGGCCGAGTACATAGATACCAAACACGACAAGCTTTAAAATTTCGCACAAACGCGCATTGGCGACAAACTACATACATTTTTAAAAGCCTTTAAAAGCCTTTACAGGTTACGCCGTTATATTTACAGAGGAGGTCTACTGCTAAAATTACTGCCCTCGATCTGACCTTCGCGGTGATACCTCACATGCATGGTGCAATTGCTGTTTACATATGACGCCAGACCGATGCTTGCGTTCGTCATTGGGCAAGAGCAGGGCAGGACAGGGGTGCTTTTTTTTTCTTTAATTATTAATTTTGCTTTTTTATTTTATTTTTAAACTGTTGCTTCCATATTTTATTTTATTTTTTTATCATTTTTATTGTTATCTCAGGGAATGTAAATATCCCCTATGATAGCAATAGGTAGTGACAGGTACTCTTTTTTTGAAAAAACTGGGGTCTATTGGACCCTAGATCTTTCCTCTGCCCTCAAAGCATCTGACCACACCAAGATCGGTGTGATAAAATGCTTTCCCAATTTCCCAATGGCGCTTTTTATATCCGGGGGGGGGGGACATTCCCTCCCACTGCTTGTAAAAGCAGTCCAGAGGCTAATTAGCCACTAGGATTGCTTTTACATGAAAGCCGGCCGCTGGCTGAAAAGAATAATACCAAGATAATACCTAAACCCGCAGGAATCATTGTGGTATAAACATTCAAAGTCCAGCAACATTCCAGTACGTTGCTGGTCCTTGTTGGACATGAATTGTAATCTTTTTTTTCATGCAGCCTGTTGGCTGAACGAAAAAAAAAGATTGATCGGTGGGTATGCCCACCATTAGAATACCGCCCTTCATCCACCCACTTCTAATGATGGGCATACATGCACCATTTATATATGCCGAAGCATGGGGGCATCTTCCCGTAAAAGTTATGCCGCGTACACATGGTCAGACTTTTCCACGGGCAAGCCTCCGTCGGATATTCGACCGTATGTACGCGGCATTAGGAGCAAAATCGCTCCTCCGCTCCTCCGCCCCTGATGCCCCAATGCTTCGGCATATATGCTTTTTTTTTTTTAACTGTGGTGGTGAAATCACCTCCTACAGCACTGGAGTCGCAGGGATCAGGCCTGTCTCTGCGAACGCTGCAGTTATGTGTGTTGTGTTTTGCAAGTGACAGTGATCGATCGATACTGCACTTGGGTGGCCTGGGCTGGACGGAGGGGCAAAACGCAGGTGCTAGCAGGTATCTGGGCTGATCCCGCTAATACTGCGTTTTTGGGAACCCATAACTGCTGGGGACGCTAGTATAGATCTGATCAGATCAGATATTGATCTGTTCAGATACTATACCACTAAGGGGGGTGTATGCTTCACGCGTGGGTGTTAGCGCTACTGGCACTAACCTGACGCTGCCTGGGGTGTGACACAGACCCTCTCTGACGCTAAAACCTAATTGATATCACCCGCCAGGCGATCAGGGGGTTAAACCTTTATTGGGTTATATACGGCGGGTGCCCTGACACTATAAAAAGCAAACTAACTAACCAGCGTCACCCGTAACACTTATATGATGATTACTGGTGAAAGGGTTAACTAGGGGCAATTAGGGGGTTAAAACCTTTATTAGGTAATATATGGGGGTACCTGACGCTATATAAAAACCTGACGGCGAACCTAAAAAAAATAACTGGCTACCTATCGGCATCACCGACACTAAGACAACGATCATAAAAACGATCACTTAGCGACAGTGGTGATAGGGGATGAAAGGGTTACCTGGGGGGCGATCAAGGGGGTTAAACCTTTATTAGATAATATATGGGGGTACCTGACGCTATAAAAACCTGCGGCGAACCTAAAAAAAATTACTGGCTACCGATCTGCATCACCGATGCTAAGACAGCGATCAGAAAAATGATCGCTTAGCGACAGTGGTGATAGGGGGTGAAAGGGTTACCTGGGGGGCGATCAAGGGGGTTAAACCTTTATTAGATAATATATGGGGGTACCTGACGCTATAAAAACCTGCGGCAAACCTAAAAAAAAATACTGGCTACCGATCTGCATCACCGACGCTAAGACAGCGATCAGAAAAATGATCGCTTAGCGACAGTGGTGATAGGGGGTGAAAGGGTTACCTGGGGGGCGATCAAGGGGGTTAAACCTTTATTAGGTAATATATGGGGGTACCCAACGCTATAAAAACCTGCGGCGAACCTAAAAAAAATTACTGGCTACCGATCGGCATCAAAACAAAAATCTCTCCTGCGCTCTCGGTGTATCGTCAAAACATAGGTGGCGTAATTCTGTCTAGAGGCAAAGTCTAAAATCTTGAAGCCCTCCTCAGAACAATGGGTGTTCATATGGCTAAAAGAAAAAAGAAAACAGGAGGGCGCACCGACCTAGTGCATTACCACTTACAGGTTTATTAAAATATAATTAAAAAGCAATAGTCCTACTCACAGACAGAGCTTTATAAAAAGCTTATCGGAAACAATAGCTGGAGATCTTGACATTCACGAACAGGACCTGATGACAATGAGGGTCAAACGATACCCCAAAAAAACATATCCAGATGGCTGACGCGTTTCAGGGGCGCACCCCTTTCATCAGAGCCTAAGTGGTTCATGCATGCTCCCACAATATCCTCCGTTATATATGTGTGCACGTGCCCACGTGAGAAAAGCCCCAGTTCAGATGGGAGGCAATTAGCAATTAGCAAACCCCGCCCCCAGATGCCAGCTCTCTCCACCCATAGGGACGGGACGATTAGCAACTCTTGCTAGTACACACTAGTCACATACTGGCCACAGCTGACAATATCAATCGTCGCCAGTGAGCTCATTTACCCAGCCCTCCCCAAAATCGAGGGGTTCGCGCTGGGGGGGACATCCACCAAAACAAAACGTAATATACCAACAATATTAGTGACTACAAGCATATCACATGCATATCGTGTGTATGCAGCTCACTCACCTCAACAAGGGAGATCCAATAGGTGATCCGTTCATCGTGGCACACTGCCAACGGCACATGAAATAAACAGGCTTCCTACTATACTATGGGAGTCCACGCCATCCCCTATCCCGGAAGTGCGAGTGTCACCTGCGTTCCAACCCGCACTTCCGGTGGAGCCAGGGCATCATAACTGCTTCCTCCCTGGTCATCTATGTGTGACATCTCCACTCGGAAGTGCGGGTGTGTTTACTTTTCACCCTCCACTTCCGGTGGATCGAAGGACCATACCCTGCTAGTCTGCAGACTGAGCAGATGATTCATGTTGCGCACATCCACGCCGCTTCCTCTAGGGGGCTGGATTCCCTATATAGTGCCTGTATAGCAGAAATTGCTGCGTTGGCGCCCCCTTTGGTTGGAGAGAGCGGGGAAAACGGAGCCACCTGACACAATATTTGTGGAGCAAAGAGGGCCAATCCTATATGCTGCTAGATGACACACTATACCAGATACAGTACCCTCAGCACATAACCACACGCACACAAAAAAACGGGGGAAGGATGGGAGATGTACACACAGTGGGTGGGACCCCCTAGAAAGGGGGGAATAGACCAAAAAAACATATAAAAACACAATGTAAATAGATATAGGTGGAATATACTGGCCTGAACCTTGGGAATCGGCAATACCTGTTGCCGATACGACCCCAAGTGGGTCAAAAACTGAACACACATACTTAGGCAACGTTACCTAAAATGTCAATAGGCATACAATTAGTTCCCCTCCCATATATGGGTAAAAGGATATATATAGACATAGTTTAATAGATAATAAAAAATATATATAAAATATATAATAAATATATATACAAAAAAGGAAAATATTTCTAAAAAGTGTTAGATAAAAACCTATAGACAACCAACAATATTGCTCCTAATGAATGTGCATATGTGTGTACCAGTACACCCAGAGGGCATATACGCACACGCATGCATAGTGTTGAACGCATACGTGTACGAATAGTATATTTCCCACCGACCCACTGTGTGCCAGACCCACAAGATATTGCCAGCTTGGACTCGCATCCAAATTAACAGAAGATTGTATATAAATATAAATATATGTATACATGTATGACACACACACATACATACACACATAGAGAAAGATTTGTCCTAGATAATCTACTGAAGACACACCTTTCACAGGCCTAATAGGGATGGAGATGTTACAAGCTAGGCCCAAAATCTCGTGGGTCTGTATAGAAACCACTTAATACCATTAGCCAAAAAGTGATACAGTCGAGTGCATTATATTGTTAAAAAAGCATCACCCCATCTTAGTTTAAAAATAATTGATACCAAATACTACTAAAAGGAGAACCTGACAGTATCCCCTATATGGAGCCCTAGAAACTACACTTATGGACAAAGTCTAGTTGCACACGGGTGGCCTGGAGGCAGCACAACAGGCTGCTGTGTCACACGCCACCTGTATCAACGCATAGAGGGTATGAGCCATGGTGCAAATGAAACTAGCCCATTTGCTCATACCAATAATAGTGGATACAGTAGCAAGGGGCAGGGACTAAGCCCCAGCCCCTAACTATCCACACTAGTCTAACTGTGCTCCCACTACATTAGACTATGTTATGCAGCTCTATTTCCTCGTTGAGGCCCTGCGGGGCCATAGTTTTCAAAGTGAAAATCCAATACGCCTCTCTTTTGCACAGAATCTGATGTTTCTTTCCACTATCTAGAACACTTGAAATAGCTTCTATACCAAAAACTTTAAGGCCATCTATACTGCTATCATGAAATTCCTTGAAATGTCTGGGCACTGAGCATTTATCCTTCTCCATCGAGATACTGCTCCTATGCTCATTCATTCTGGTCCTCATCGGTCGAGATGTACGACCGATGTACAAGAGGCCACACGGGCAGGGTAAGCCGTAAATAACATATGGGGTGCCACAGTTGATAAATTGTTTAATCTTGTGGTTTTTCCCGTCTGCACCGATCACTTCTTTTTTCCTATGGCACATATAAACACAGTTTCCACAGTTACCCCCTCCACATCTATAGCTGCCTTTTTGGTCGAAGATGGTCGTCCAAAGGCTGTTCAACCCTTTGTTTTTGTTTTTCTTAACCCTACTTGGGGCGATGATACTCCTCAAGTCTTTGGGTCTCCTAAAGACTAAATTAGGGTGAGGCGGGAGGCAAGTCTTCAAAAAAGGGTCAGATTCGAGGATCTTCCAATTTTTCTTAAAGATTTTGTGTATAGTGGGTACTCTATTGTTGTACCTGGTGCAGAACCTCACCTGTGATGGTTCATCCTTATGCTTCATAGTTTTTGAGTTCTCTGTACCATCTTCTTCATATACATGCAGATATTTTTGGAAGGCCTCCTCTATATGTGCGTCTTCATACACCTTCTCCTTGAATTTGCTTCTTAAAATAAGGCTCTGTTCTTCATAATCTTTCTTTAGGGTACAAGTCCGCCTGAGTCTACAGAACTGACCAAAGGGGATGTTCTTGATCCACCTTGGGTGATGGTGACTTTGGGCATGCAGGTATAAATTACCCGCACTGGGTTTAAAGTGTGTTTTCGAATAGATTCTACCACTATCATCCGCCCTCAGTTCTAGATCCAGAAATACCAGGGATTTTTCGTCCACTACATGCGTGAAGGAGATACCGAAGGGGTTTCCTGCACAATGTGACAGGAACCCATCTAGTTCATCATCTGTACCATTCCAGATGATAAGAACATCATCGATATACCGTGAGTACAGGATAAGGTTCCTCCCAAAGGGGTTATTGGCCCAGATGTATTTAAGTTCCCAATACCCCATGAACAAGTTGGCGTAACTGGGAGCGAACCTAGCTCCCATAGCTGTACCCCTCACCTGCCTATAGAAACAGTCCATGAATGAGAAATAATTGTGAGTCACAGTGAACTCTATACTATCATAGATGAACTGTGCCTGCTGTGGACTAAACATGTGTGCCTCTGCCAGAAAATACTCAATGGCTCTAAGACCGAACTCGTGCTGGATGGACGTGTAGAGGGACGCTACATCGAGCGATAGCCATCTGTATCCTTCTTCCCACTTGTATACAGTAAGCATATCCAATGCATGACCTGAGTCTTTAATATATGATGGGAGACTTGTTACTATACCCTGCAAAAAATGATCAAGGTAGCTCCCAAGATTGCTGGTTAGGCTATCAATTCCTGCAATGATGGATCTGTCTGGCGGTCTTTCCATGTCTTTATGCACCTTAGGGATATGGTAAAAGTAGGGGACCACTGGATGTTTGGAGTATAGGAATTGGTATTCACTTTTACTCAGGACCTTATTCAGTAGTGCCCTATCCAATAATTTTTTGAGCTCATCATTGTAGCTTGCAGTAGGATCCCAGAGAAGCCTCTCATAGGTGTTAGAGTCACCAATAAGCCTAAACGCTTCTTCGAGGTACTGGTCTTTGTCTTGTATGACCAGCCCACCTCCTTTAACCGCTTTCCTTATAATAATTTCTGAATTTTTCTTAAGACTATTCAGGGGAACTTCCAGACCAACCTCATAGTCCTTATTGGATTTCTGATTTTTGTTTCTACAAATTTTTCTAAATTCGCCCATCACGACCTCATAAAAGGTTGGTATGAAATTGCCTTTATTCCAGTGTGGATAGAAGCTTGACTTTGGTCTGAAATTAGTACTTACTATGGCTTCTTCATATGCTGAAGCAGGCATCTCCTAAACCCTGGCCCTCCTTCTGCATAGAGTTCTTCCAAAATCTCCAACATGTCCCTATCCAGGGACTTCTCGCCCAAAGTTGAGGTAGTCGTCTCTAGATTTTCGCTATCAGTCCCGTTGATTTCTTTAAGCCTAAAATGGCGCTTCACAGTCAGATTGCGTACGAATTTATTCAAATCGATGAACAATTCAAAGAGGTTAGGGGGACTTTCTGGGGCATAGTTAAGGCCTCTTCTTAACAGTTCAAGTTCTTTTTCTGTAAAGATGCATTTTGAAAGATTGAAGATTTTTATGGTGGAATGGTTTTCTATCTTCTCTGTTCTCTTCTTGGATTTCCTCCCTCCCCTCTGCCCTCTTCTCGTTGGTTTCTTAATCTCCTGGTGTTTGGGGGGGAGGAGACTCTGGGCGCTTGTTTTTTCTGCGCTGCGGGTTTCATCTTCCCCGCAGCTCCTTCCCCAAAAAAAGAATTGTCATCTTTTGATTTTTCTGTTCGAATGCTGTTAGCATTCACAGTATCTATTGGCAAATCTTGCAACAATGTCTCCCTCCTTGGTGACTGGATCTCATTGGTAGTGCTATCCTGAATAGGGGAGTCATCTATTCTTTGTCCTTCTTTGTCACGTGAATAGTTCCCATTCCTCTCTATCCGTGCACTGTTCTGCACCAGGGGAGGAGGGAAATCATTGTGTACATTCGATCTAAAAGGTTCTTTATATAACTTATCATTGCCACTCCTGGTCCTGTTTTTGTTCTTATATTTATATTTGTTTCTATGCCAGTGTTTCTTTCTATTCCCATAGTTCTTATTATTTGTTTGGGGGTAACTTCTACTCTCTTTCTCCCCCTGTTGGTGGTACTGGCTATTATGACCTAGGTTACCTCCTGCTGACTCATCTCCTTGTTCACCTGGGAATGGAGGATTTTTATCTTTCCTCCAATTAAACTCACATCCATTGGAATAGTCCTGCCTGTCTCTCTCAAATTTACTTGACTTCCGAACTATTAAATCTGTTTCAAACTCGGCAGTTTGTTCATTTATTCTATTGTCCCATGTAGTAAATACTTCTAGGTCTATATACACTGCTAATTCCTCCTGTATATTGATAATATCTGACCTAATATTCACTAGATTCCTTTCCCTTTGTTTTATGATCATTTCTAGCCACGTTCTATTAAATACCCGCATTTCTCTAACCCACTCCTGATGTATATCTTCATCAAGGAAGTTGCACAGTTTATTTAACCTTAAACCTCTAGGAATCCTATTAACCTCTAGATACTTCTGTAACAATACAATATCCCACCATTGAGTCATCTCATTTTCTAGAAGATGTTTTAATTTGTAGAATGCTGATATCATCTTCTCCTCTCTACTAGGTGTAGTGTCAGTAGTACTGGTGTCCTCGGGTCCTTCTGATTGCTGTTCGAAGTTATCGATACTGTTTAGGAAGCCTTTCGCCAATGAGGCTCTTCTTAGCTGTCTTTCTTCTATTGACAGTACCAGACATGGGAGTAAGTCACACATGTGCAAGTCACAAGCAAGTCTCAAGTCTTAACCTTCAAGTCTCAAGCAAGTCCCAAGTTACTGTGACGAAAAGCAAGCAAGTCAAGTCGAGTCCCTGCTAGAAGTCAAGCAAGTCAAGTCATTTATTTTGGTCAAGTCACAAATCAAGTCAAAATACTGATCTACCCCATACTGTATAAAAATAATAGGAGGGATAACAATAAATAATATTGGTTATGTGCCCATGCCTCACTGTGCCCGTGCCTCACTGTGCCCGTGCCTCACTGTGCCCAATGTGTATAGAAAGTAATTCCGCGCTACTATAATAAAAAAGATCATCTGCTGCAAAGCACTGAAAGGTATAATCCGTGACCCTGAGTGTGAATAGATAGATATAAAGAAATAGTGCTGAGCTGATGGGAATGATATGTGATGTTCTGTGTCAGAAATGCTGGTTCTCAAATACCCAATATAAAATTACTAAAACTGGCATCCATAAATACTTATTGAGATAGCATAAAATAATAAAACATAAATATTGTGCCTTAATATACTCCTGTATTAGTAAGGTGCCTATATTACCAGCAAGTGCTGGAGCAATGATAAAGTGCAAAAGTGCAAATGATCCGTGGAACAGGAAAAATAAAATAATTGAGACAGTAGTAAAAGGTGCATGTATCCGTGGAGAGAAAAAAATGGTAGTAAGCAGTACCTGTACTACCAGTAAGGTAAAGTGCAAAGGTGCATGAATCCGTGACACAAAAATTGCTCCAGCACTTGCTGGTAATATAAGCACCTTACTAATACAGGAGTATATAAAAAGGCACAATATTTATGTTTTATTATTTTATGCTATCTCAATAAGTATTTATGGATGCCAGTTTTAGTAATTTTATATTGGATATTTGAGAACCAGCATTACTGACACAGAACATCACATATCATTCCCATCAGCTCAGCACTATCACTGTGCCCAATGCCTCACTGTGCCCGTGTCTCACTGTGCCCATGCTTCACTGTGCCCATGTCTCACTGTGCCCGTGTCTCACTGTGCCCGTCAGCCGTGTACCTGATCGGCGGCATCCCGGCGGCTAATCCAGTATTCAAAAGCCGCGCCTCCTCCTCGTCTGTGATAGGTGGAACACTCAATTTCCCAGCATTCAGTGTTCCGCCTATTACAGACATCTGCTCATACTCATAACACAGACGAGGATAAGAGGATGTCCGTGATAGGCTGAACACTGCCTGCTGTGAAATTGAGTGTTCCGCCTATCACAGATGAGGAGGCGCGGCTTTTGAACACTGCAATGGCCGCCATCTGTCTGCATGACACGCTGATCAGGTAGGCAGACGGCGGCTTGCGGTTAGTGTTAGTGGTGCCAAGTCATTGCAAGTCATATAGCCCAAGTCAAAGTCAAGTCGCAAGTCATTAGTGACAAGTCAAAGTCAAGTCGAGTCATTTATTGAATTCTGTCAAGCAAGTCGCAAGTCCTCAAACAGGTGACTTAAGTCAGACTTAAGTCAAGTCATGTGACTCAAGTCCCCCACCTCTGGACAGTACCATAGTTGCTTGTTATTACTTGGTACTTAAATACCACTCTATGCTCTGTAGACTTAACACCTGGCAGCTGGAATCCCCAAATAGAAACAAGAACAAAACAAAAATCTCTCGTGCGCTCTCGGTGTATCGTCAAAACATAGGTGGTGTAATTCTGTCTAGAGGCAAAGTCTAAAATCTTGCAGCCCTCCTCAGAACAATGGGTGTTCATATGGCTAAAAGAAAAAAGAAAACAGGAGGGCGCACCGACCTAGTGCATTACCACTTACAGGTTTATTAAAATATAATTAAAATGCAATAGTCCTACTCACAGACAGAGCTTTATAAAAAGCTTATCGGAAAAAATAGCTGGAGATCGGCATCACCAACACTAAGACAGCGAACAGAAAAATGTTCGCTTAGCGACAGTGGTGATAGGGGGTGAAAGGGTTACCTGGGGGGCGATCAAGGGGGTTAAACCTTTATTAGGTAATATATGGGGGTACCTGACGCTATAAAAAAATGCGGCGAAGCTAAAAAAAATTACTGGCTACCGATCTGCATCACCGACGCTAAGACAGCGATCAGAAAAATGATCGCTTAGCGACAGTGGTGATAGGGGGTGAAAGGGTTATCTGGGGGGCGATCAAGGGGGTTAAACCTTTATTAGGTAATATATGGGGTTACCCGACGCTATAAAAACCTGCGGCGAACCTAAAAAAAATAACTGGCTACCGATCGGCATCACCAACGCTAAGACAGCGATCAGAAAAATTATCGCTTAGCGACGGCGGTGCTAGGGGGTGAAAGGGTTATCTGGGGGGCGATCAGGGGGTTAAACCTTTATTAGGGGGGGTTAGGGGGCTACACTGGACCTAAAACTAACTTTAGTGACACTTTTACAGTCACAAATGTCACTGATTGCAGTGATCAGTAAATAAATGGTCACTGCAATCAGTGACACTGTGACTGGGGGCTGGGGGGTGATCTGGGGTGTCTGGGGGGGCCTGCGGGGGCGATTTATGTGCCTAT
Organism: Rana muscosa; assembly: GCA_029206835.1. Lineage (NCBI taxonomy): Eukaryota > Metazoa > Chordata > Amphibia > Anura > Ranidae > Rana > Rana muscosa. The sequence continues at coordinate 125,440,972 of CM055118.1, forward strand.
GTGTCCTGGTGTCAGTGTAGTGTTTTGTGCACTAACCTGCATCTTCTCCTGTGCGGCGCTCGGTATATGTGAGCGCCGCAGGAGAGATGACATCACTTCCTCTGCCTGTGTAAACATTACACAGGCAGGGGAAGGATTCAATTCGCTGGGAGCGATCGAGAGGGGGTGGCCGGAATCGAACGGCCGTCCCCTCATCCCTGATCGCTCCCAAACGAATAACGGCTGCTCACTGTAAAGAAGGGGGGTCCGGTGCCATTCTGCCGACGTATTTTTACAGTGGGCGGTCGTTAAGTGGTTAAGGGGAACCCTGCGTCAAATAAAAAAAAATAATTACATAGGGGTCCCCCCAAATATCCATACTAGACCCTTCAGGTCTGGTATGGATTTTAAGGGGAACTCCACCCCAAATTAAAAAAAAATGGCGTGGAGTACCCCCAAAAATCCATACCAGACCCTTTATCCGAGCACGCAACCTGGCAGGCCACAGGAAAAGACGAGAGAGCGCCCCCTCCTGAACCGTACCAGGCCACATGCCCTCAACATGGGGAGGATGATGGGGACAAGGACCTCATCCCCACAACCCTTGCCCGGTGGTTGTGGGGGTCTGCGGGCAGGGCCCCCCATGTGAATTGGTAAGGGGTACATTGTACCCCTACCATTTCACGAAGAAAGTGTAAAAAAAATGTAAAAAAAAACAAAAAGTCCTTTATTAAAAATAAATAAATAAAAAATAAAAAACACATTCCAGCGAGGTAATCCAGTGTCCCGCGGCGATCCGATGTCCAGCGCTGCAGTCTCCACTCCACACGAAACGTCATTGGCTGAGCGGACCTACACTGCGGAGGAAGTTCCCCATTAGGTCCGCTCAGCCAATGACGTAGGCGGGGTCTGAGGTACGAGGGGGCAGGGGCGCCCTCGTATCTCAGACCCCGCCTACGTCATTGGCTGAGCGGACCTGATGGGGAACTTCCTCTGCAGTGTAAAATATGATTAGACCCACCCCTTCTCACGTTCCCCATAAGGTCCGCTCAGCCAATGACGTAGGTGTAAGGCTTTGACTTTCACTTTTTCACATTCACTTTAAGCATTATTAAAATCACTGCTCCCGACTAGAAACAAATGGATTTACTTGTTACAATCTACGGGGTATCTGGGTTTGAATGAAGGGATCAGCGACAAACCCTTTTCCTAAATGGAATTGCCTGTCATTGGTTCTATTCTCTCCATGCTCTATATCTGGGTCTTAACACTCCAATAGGCATGATTTTAGAACAGCAAGCCTTTCTAGATGATATGTACCAGATAACATAGGTGAAATTTGAATAATTATGCATAAACTCATAACTTTTTTTGCATAGATACATGTCCCCTGGGGCAGGACCCGGGTCCCCAAACACTTTTTATGACAATAACTTGCATATAAGACTTTAAAATGAGCACTTTAGATTTCTCCCATAGACTTTTACAGGGTGTTCCGCGGATTTTCGAATTTGCTGCGAACACCCCAAATTGTTCGCCGTTCGGCGAACGTGCGAACAGGCAATGTTCGAGTCGAACATGAGTTTTTATCTTTGGCAATGCACAAGGTCCTTGTGCCCACCTTTCTTTTCTATATAAACCACCACTCTACCACCCTGCACATCTGCCTCACCTCTGTACCCCCCTTCTCATCTGCCTCACCTTTGTACCCCCTGCTCATCTGTCCCACCACTGTACCTCCCTGCTCATCTGTCCCACCACTGTAACCCCCTGGTCATTTGCCCAACCAATGTACCCCTTTCTCATCTGCCCCACCACTGTACCTCCCTGCACATCTGCTCCACCGCCGTACCCCCATGCTATTCTGTCTCACCGCTGAACCACTTTCTCATCTGTCCCAACACTGAACCCATCTGCTCATCTGTCCCACCACTGTAACCCCCTGCTCATCTGCCCAACCACTTTAACCCCCTTTCTTATCTGCCCCACCACTGTAACCCTCTGCACATCTGTCTCACCTCTGTACCCCCCTGCTCTTCTGCCCCACCACTGTACCCCCTGCTCTTCTGCCTCACCACTGTAACCCTCTGCTCATCTGTCCCACCAATGTACCTCCTTTCTCCTCTGCCTCACCACTGTACCCTCCTGCACATATGCTCCACCCTGTACCCTCCTGCTCTTCTGGCCCACCACTGTAACCCCCTGCTCATCTGTCCCACCAATTCACCTCTTTTCACATCTGCCCCACCGCTGTACCAGCCTGCTCTTCTGTCCCATAGCTGGACCCCCTTCTTATATGCCCCAACACTGAAACCCCCTGCTCATCTGTCCCACCACTGTAACCCCCTGCTCATCTGCCCCATCACTGTACCCCCCTGCTTTTCTGTCCCAAAGCTGAACCCCCTTCTCATCTCTACCACCATTGTACCTCCTGCACATCTGCCCCACCACTGTACCCCCCTGCACATCTAATCCATCGCTGTACCCCCTGCTCTTCAGTCCCATCGCTGAACCCCCTTTCTTATCTGGCCCAACACTGAACCCCCCTAGTCATCTGTCCCACTACTTTAACCCCCTGCTCATCTGCCCCATCAATGTACCCCCTGCTTTTCTGTCGCATCACTGAACCCCCTTCTCATCTCTTCCACCACTGTACCTCCTGCACATCTGCCCCACCACTGTACCCCCTGCACATCTGCCCCACCACTGTACCCCCCTGCACATCTGCCCCACCACTGTACCCCCCTGCACATCTGCCCCACAGCTGTACCCTCCTGCTCTTCTGTCCCACCACTGAACCCCCCTGCTCATCTGCCCCACCGCTGTACCCTCCTGCTCATCTGCCCCACCACTGTACCCTCTTTTCATCTATAATATGCGCGATATGCAGAGTGGTGAAAGGAAGCAGAGATGAGACACATCTACCTGTCCTGGCACACTCATCCGCACTGATCCGCTTCTAGCATCCAGTGCAGGTGTTTGTATGTGATGTCACATACAAGCATCTGGAATGGATGTGCAATAATGAGCTCAGGTCAGGGGCATTTTTTGAAAGCAGTGGGTCATGTGTGCAAGATTATAAGTTTGGCCCCTCCCAGCTGAGAAAAAAGTGCGGTGCCATTTCCATTGTGCTGCATACTGGCTGTGGCTTAAAGGGACACCCAGTGTAGGGGTTCAGTAGCAGTTTTTTTTTGGGGGGAGGTAAACAGTGCAACCGCCAACCCCGCCAACCCACCCGGTCGGTGCACTTGCCTCAACCACAGGCAGCTTCCTCAGCTCCCCTCCATGGGCATCATAGGCGGGCATCTTCTTCCCCTGCTCGGCAGCTTCCGTCTTCTCCCTCCTTCCATCCCGAAATGGCCTGGACGCATAAATAGGGCCCGTGTGCCCTTAATGGATGGGCTACCCTTGTTCAGTAGTGACGCAAAGGTTCAGGAATAAGCGATGCAAAGTTCATGGGTCAGGAGTAAGTGACGCAGAGCTCAGAGGTTGGGAGTAGGTGATGCAAAGCTTGGTAGTAGTAGATGATGCAGAGCTGAGGGGTCAGTAGTAAGTAACACACACACATCATTTTATATATATATATATATATATATATATGTAGCAGGCATTTTGTAATGAAATTTCTCCTTTTGGCCACAAGATGGAGACAGAGAGATCCTGACTTCCAGAAAACTCAGAAACACAAAGCACACTAGAAAAAAGGGGAGTTTCAGGAAGTGCTGAGGTAAAGGAGGAGAGGGAACTACTGATGTACCAGCATCTGAGGAGAGCTGTCTGAGGTATCAGCATCTGAGGAGAGTTGTCTGAGGTATCAGCATCTGAGGAGAGCTGTCTGAGGTACCAGCATCCGAGATAAGAGAGAGAGAGGGAGACACACACATATAAAAGAGTGAGGAGGCTGAGGTGTTTTTCAGAGGGAGAGAGTCTAGGAGCCCACGAAAAGAAAAGGCTCTGACATGACAATGTAGAGACAGTGAGGAGAGAACAACTGTGCCCAAGATTGTCAGCCAGAGAAAGACAGAGCCCGAGTTGGCAGAAATCCACAGTCATTTGGGGAATCTCTTAAGTCTGCAGCGAGTTATCAGGGCCAGTGTGGAGAGAGGACTACAGTGCGGGGAAGCAGTTCTGGGACCAGATCGTGGAGAGACAAAGCCACTCCCGAGAAACTGTCTTTGCCGTGTTGCCTGCCAGAGTCACCCTAAGTAACCTAAGCGAGTTGTGTTACCGGGACTGGTGAGTGGGCCTAATACTGTCTGCAGGCCTTACTGACGGCAGCAATGCGCGCCAATGAGCTCCAACGAAACTTAGGACTAAGGACTGCCCCTAGTTGTAACTACCTTGAAGCTCTATCTGCTGGCCTGTTTAAAGGGGTACTATACCCCTGTCTATTCGTTTGAGTGCACTCAAAACCTAGTGTGGATTTATAAATACCCTTGTATTGCTCAACAGTAATTCCACAAACTGTCTCCTGATTGTGGTTTTCTCAATCGCAGTGAAATCCCCTCTCTCTGAGATTGGTAGTGGCAACCAAGCTAGTCATCTTCCTCCAGATGGTGGGCAGAGCTAGCAGGACTGTGATTGGCCACTGCTATTGGCCTCCTCCTGCAAACAAGGACCACTCCCCTAGCAGAACTGCACCCAATCTCTTCCCCATCACAAAAGTTGACGATCGCAGCTACAGCAAAGTTAGAGAACCAAACAATGTTTCCCACCTTTTCCAATGTGTGGGGGCACAGTGCCTCCCCCTCAGTGCAGTTGTGGCATGAGGAATTCTGAGATTGGAATGCATTACTGCGGCAGAAGCTGTATCTCGCTGACACTTTCCTGCACTGCTCTGTTGATGGGGAGGGAGTCATGTGACGGCAAAAGAGGCTTTGTGTGCCACTTGTGGCACCCGTGCCGGGGGGTTGCGTACCCCTGTGTTAGACATATTTTTATGAATGTTGGGCATACAGATCAGGAATAGGTTTTAACAGTGTAAATATATTATCTTTATGAATGTATTATGTTTAGTTTTTTTTTTCCTTTATTTTTTCTTCTTCTGCAGGGCAAACACTTGCTGCCCTTTCTTTCCTGGCTACCCAAACTACATACCTGGACAGGGGTCTGGCATGGATTTAGAGGCGGATCCTAAGCATAAAAACAAAAACATAAATCCGGTGTGATGTCAGCAAGGGAGAACTTGGAAGGTACCCTAAACGAAAAAACCAAACCAACAAAAACTTGGCATGACGTCAACTGGGGATGTAAACTAACATCATTGTCCATATTTTGGTCAATGACGTCACTCGGGATGCCCAGCCGAAAATCTTATATAAATTTCAGATGTTACCAGTTGCAATACCTCAACCGTACTTCAGAGTGTTAAAAAAGATGCTAATGAATTTCGTGTGGAAGAATAAAAAACATAGAATCTCCTTCTCGGTATTAAAATAGGAAAAAAAACATGGAGGGCTGGCAGTGCCAGACATCAAAAAATACTATAATGCGGTGGTGTTGTCCCGGATAGTTGAGTGGGCCAAAGATAGGCACGAAAAAAGGTGGGTAAAAATTGAAAAGGTAATGGCAAACACACAATTGGGAGGTGTAATATGGAACCCCCCCCCCCCCCCCAGTATAGAGCATTAGGTGAAAACACTGACGGTGTGACACGAATTGCACTTAAAATTTGGGACAGGTTACATAAACAAATAGGTAGGGACTATAACTCTCCCCTTATAGAATTAAAAGAAAATTAATATTTTGCACCGGGAGAAAAATCAGTGGGAGGAAATAGGATTAAAAAAGATAGAGCACAGTTAAGAGATATAATAAAAAAAAGGGAAAATTACACCATTTCAAGAATTAAGACACAATAGGGAATTAATGATATTAGATGAATGGAGGTACCATCAGTTGACCCACTTTGTACAAAGCCTTCCCCAGCCAATTAGGTTGGGGGAGGAGCTTACGACGCTGGAACGGCTCTGTACGGCCGAAAATCCAAAAGGAACTACCGGTATATCAAAACTCTATAAATTGCTGTTGACAGTGGACGAACTGGAGATACCCCCATTTATAAAGAAATGGGGAAGAGAATTGGGAACACACAGGGATAAAAGAACTATAGAGAGAATAATAAAATTGACCCACTCGTCTGCTATGGACAACAGGACCGCAGAGATGAATTATAAATGTATTACAGGTTGGAACGCCACGCCAGATAAATTGAGTAAATTTCAAGTGGAACAGAAGGCAGAATGCTGGAGAGAATGTGGGGAGAGGGGAACAATGGCCCACTTGTGGTGGCAGTGCCCTAAAATTCAAAAATATTGGGAAAAGATACTGGAAATGATAAAAGCAATTACCGAGAGGGAGATTAAAAAAGACCCATGGATAGTTTTATTCCATGGAGGAGAAGGAGGAATGAAACAGTATAAAGAGTCACTGATCCCACATTTACTAAATGCGGCCAAAAGGCTGATTCCAAAAAAATGTCGAGAAGTGGAAAGTCCATCTGTATGGGAGTGGATAGACTCCGTGGAAGAAACATATAGTATGGAGGGACTGAAGTATGGTATAGAGGAGGAAAAAAAAGGATTTAAAAACAAGTGGGAATGTTGGAAAGAATTTAAGAAAACATGGAGCTATGCAGAAAATCTGAGAAGTTAGAGGAAAATGTGTAGAAAATAAGAGGTAGAAGGGGGAGGGGGGGTATATAGGGGAAAGGGGGGAGGGGAGGGTGAAATAGAGATTTTAGAAATGTGAATATAAGGAGAAGAGCCAAGAGTTTCTTAGTACTCATTTTTATTTTTGTCTATGCATTATCTTGGCTGGATAAATGGAAATGTATTGATGTAACATAATTGGAATCTTGATAAAAGAAAATAAAGAATAAAAAAAATTAAAAAAATTCAGTTGCTGCTCAGATTTACATTGTGCAATAATTAAAACATTTTTTTTTTTGTCTGAATAAGTAACAAGGGGTACTACACTATGATTTCCTCCTCTGTTTCCACTTCTCATTGAGTGCCCTGCTGAACGGTTTTGACAGCATGGTCTATACATCTAGGAACTCTTGCTCTTGGCATCCATTCCATAGGGATATTGGGTTTAAGTGCAGTTATACTCCCACCTTGGGTCTCAGCGGTTGATTGTGGATCATCCTGTTTGCTTGGTTTTGTCTATTTTGTAATCCTTGCTCCTGAGTCCTGACATCCTTCTATCCAATAGGGATATTGGGATAAGGCGCAGCCTGACCTCCATCCTAGGGTCTTAATAGCTGGTAAGCGGCTATTAAGTGCGGTGTGCACTGTCTGGGTGTAAAGAATCCTTCTTCATTCACTTTTGGAGCACTGGATTTTGTTAACACTTAAATGTTTATAAGAACTTTTTTTGCACTAAAGCACTTTATTTTCTGGAAAAAAAAATATAGTTGTGCTAATTATGATGTTAATCATAAACCCACCACTAATTGATAAACAACTAATATGAATACAACAGTGATAAATGTGAATAAAGTGCTCAGTGAAGAACCAACTTATAAAATTCTACACATTTGATGTTAGAAAAAAATTAATTTAAATGAAATATGAATAGTCCACTGATTCTTTGTGAAAACAAAAGTTCATATGTTGTGGTCCAAACAAAAACACCCGTGCAGGTATCCAAAGTATAAGAGAAGAGGGCCAATCTTCTTTAAAGGAATACACAAAGTGAAATCCACCACCATCAGTAAGTAGTCCTGCTTACCGAATAACGATGGTCCCCTATGACAGAGGACCCCAAACAGCATATAATAGGATTCGATTGAAACCACCAGACCTCTGCGTGTAGTAGATCTCGGTTGATAATGCCAGACAGCCCATGTATCATCAGTTGGGTAACAGTAAGCTGGCACAGACAAGTCCGTGAGAATCGAGCAGTGGAGGGTGACGTCAGATGGTGGTGGATTTCACTTTGTGTATTCCTTTAAAGAAGATTGGCTCTCTTCTCTTATACTTTGGATACCTGCACGGGTGTTTTTGTTTGGACCACAACATATGAACTTTTGTTTTCACAAAGAATTAGTGGACTATTCATATTTTATTTAAATTCATTTTTTTCTAACATCAAATGTGTAGAATTTTATAAGTTGGTTCTTCACTGAGCACTTTATTCACATTTATCACTGTTGTATTCATATTAGTTGTTTATCAATTAGTGGTAGGTTTATGATTAACATCATAATTAGCGCAACTATATATATTTTTTTTTACATTGTTTAACTGATGAGTGTTTTCAGGTTAGTTGCTGCTTCCTTACCCAGCCAGTTTTAATTTATTTGTCCGGTTTATATACCTAGCGCAGTTTCTTTTTCTACCAATTTTCCAACTTTATTTTCTGGACTTTATGAATTGTTTATGGATTTTTTTATTACTTGCACATACAATATGTTTTAAGTCACATATTTTTTCTTCTTCACTTGATTGTATGACTATTAAAATGATTGCACTTGCTCACTCCGATCACTCATCACAAAGCCAAACTTATGCAGATTATACAGCAGACTAGATGAAATAATGGCTAGAGTAGAGAATGTTTAGAACCTCTGTCAGGCTTTGCTGTAAATGCCATCAATCTCTATGCAGAGATTTCTCTTTTCTGCTGTTCTGTCCCCTGTACAAGAAGTTAGGGAATATCTCCACAGTGGGGACACAGACAGAAATAAAAATGGGACATAAATTCAAACACCTCACCGTTCTATTTTTCTCAGTGCTGTCTGTGTTCTCAACGGGAAGATTTCCTCTCACTTACTGATCTGTCTGACAACCATCAAAATAGACATGAGAAAAAATCCCAAATATATGGACATACATCATTATAAAGCAGGTTCTTACCATTCTGCACTCTATTCTAAATGGAAAAAATAGGATTTTTGTACTCACCATAAAATCAATTTCCTTGACATCCATGGACCGACACGGCGGCTCTTAATCACTGAATGTGTGGGTATATGTCCCTGCTTGCAGGAGAAGACCTAGGCAGAATGTTAAATGTTAAAACATTCTAGAACAAACTAGAGCTGAACAGCCCCGCCCAGGGGGGCGGTCCCTCCGGACATTACCCTCCCACCTGCAGCTAGCAGACCTCAGTTCGTAACAAAGCAGTAGAAACTTAAAAGGAAGGGTGGGTGCCGTGTCGGTCCATGGATGTCAGAGAAATGGATTTTACGATGAGTACAAAAATCCTATTTTCTCTTATCATCCATGGACCGACACGGCGGCTCTTAATCACTGAACGTGTGGGATGTCCCAAAGCAGTGTCAAGAGGGATGGGAGCAGTATAAATGGAAAAACCCAAAAAACTTCACTCCAAACAAGGCAGAGCTCCTCAACAGAGGAGTTGCCACTTTAAACAGCGGCCTGCAATACCTTGCGGCCCGAAGGAAGCATCCGGAGATGCAGCCACATCAACCCTATAAAACGTAGAAAAGGTATGAACAGACGACCAGGTCACCGCCTTGCACAATTGTGCAACCGACACTTGATGTCGGAAAACCCAGGAAGCACCAATTGCCCTGGTGGAATGCGCCGTAACCGGAAAGGGAGGCGCCTGCCCCATGAGAGCATAGGCTTGAAAGACGGTTTGTCCGATCCACCTAGAAAATGGTGGCAGACGAAGCCGCTTGGCCCTGTTTCTGACCAGAGACAGTCAAACAGAGAGTCAGACTTCTGAATAGAAGCAGTAGCAGACAGGCACACCCGCAAGGCTCGTACGACATTCAAAGTGTGCCACGCACACTCTCTGGGATACGATTCGAGATCACCCTTGACAAAAGAGAAAGTTGCGGATGCAACACTGCCTTATCCTTATGGATGACTAAATATGGCGACTTGCAGTACAAGGTCGCCAACTCAGACACTCGTCTAACAGAAGTGATGCCACTAAAAGGGCCACCTTCTGAGACAAAGTCAAGAGGGGAATATCCCTGATATTTTCAAAAGGAGGTTCCTGGAGAACCTAGAGTACCAATTCCGATCCCACGGGGGGAGAGGAGACTTGACAGGAGGGAGCACATGGCGAACCCCCTGCACAAGGGTGCTAACCAAGGAATGACCCACTAGTGGTCGCCGAAAGAAGACGGCCAAGGCCGAAATCTGACCCTTAATGATGCTCAAAGCGAGCCTTTGGGCCACTCCATGCTGCAGGAAACGCAGGATTCTAGGGACGGAATACGTCCGAGGACGTCAGTCCAGCTCTTCGCACATGGCGATGTAAGCTTTCCAGGTACGGAGATAGATCATCCTGGAGGAAGACTTCCGTGCCCTTAATATGGACGAAATGACAGAGTCCGAGAGACCTCGGTCTCTTAACACATGGCTTTCAACAGCCATGCCGTTAAGGCCAGAGACTGTAAAGGCAGGATGAAATATAGGACTTTGAGACAGAAAGTCCTCCCTTATTGGCAACCGCCAGGGAACGGCCGTGACGAGACGTACCAGATCGGCGTACCAGTGAAGCTGAGGCCAATCCAGAGCAATGAGAATCACCGTAATTCCCTCAGTCGCCACCCTGCGCAGCAGGCGAGGGAGCAACTGCAGTGGAGGATAAACGTATATCAGGTAATAATGACCCCATGGGCCACTAACGCCTCTGAGGCATCTGCCCAAGGATCCCTGGATCTGGCCACAAATCTCTACAACTTGCGATTGAGTCGAGAGGCCATTGGGTCCACCTCCGGCGTGCCCCACCGTCTGTGTGAAAAAGGAGTTGAAATACCTCCGGGTGCAAGGACCACTCTCCCTGGTCCAATGTCTGGCGACTCAAATAGTCTGCCAGTTCTATGCCCGGAATGTAAACGGCCGACAGAGCCGGCACGCTTCTTTTAGCCCACTTCAGGGTACGGGGTACCTCGGAAGCCGCAGCTGAGCTCCGAGTCCCCCCTTGATGGTCGACATACGCCACCGGCGTGACTTTGTCCGACTGGATCCTAATGGAGCGATCCTGCCATCTCTCAGACCACGAAGAGAGGCACAGTCTGATGGCCCGTATTTCCAGAACATTGATCGGCAAACGGGCTTCGTCCGGAGTCCAAGCCCCTGGGCCAACAGGACTCCCCAGACTACACCCCATCCCTTCAGGCTGGCGTCCGTAGTGAACACCGTCCATTGGACGGGGAGGAACGACTTCCCGGACCGAAGAGCCGGGGACCCAAACCACCATGTCAGGGACGCCCTGACCAGGTGACTCACCTGGGTCGGAAAATCCAAAGACAACGGGGTTTTGTCCCAAGGGAACAAGATCTCCTTCTGCAATACAGAATGGCCTCGAAAGAGGTCACCATGAGTCCCAGGACTCCCATGCAAAAACGGATTGACGACCATTTTTTGGGATGTCAGCACCCGCACTGCAGACTGAAGTGTCAGTAGCTTCCCCGGAGGTAGGAATTAGACATGTGCATTCGTTTTCGTCCAAATGCATTTTCGTCCGAATTTCAGCTATTTTCGTTATCGTTTTAACAAACGAAAGCGAAAGCACAGAATCCGAAAACCAAAAGATCCGACATAAACAAATGCTTTATTTTCGTTTTCGTTGCTACAACAGTTCGATATAGATAGGAGATTCGACGTGACGCTGACAATAACAATCTGTGTCTATCGAACCTGTGGTCGAATGTGCCTAACCTTAACTCTATTAGTCCAAGATTATTCTACATAGAGAGAAAATATTCGACATAGGAGAGAAAAGATTCGACATAGGAGAGAAAAGATTTGACATTATAGAGAGAAAAGATTTGACATAGGAGAGAAAATATTCGACATAGGAGAGAAAAGATTCGACATTATAGAGAGAAAAGATTTGACATAGGAGAGAAAAGATTCGACATTATAGAGAGAAAAGATTTGACATAGGAGAGAAAAGATTCGACATTATAGAGAGAAAAGATTCGACATAGGAGAGAAAAGATTTGACATTATAGAGAGAAAAGATTCGACATAGGAGAGAAAAGATTTGACATTATAGAGAGAAAAGATTTGACATAGGAGAGAAAAGATTCGACATTATAGAGAGAAAAGATTCGACATAGGAGAGAAAAGATTTGACATTATAGAGAGAAAAGATTCGACATAGGAGAGAAAAGATTCGACATAGGAGAGAAAAGATTTGACATAGGAGAGAAAAGATTTGACATTATAGAGAGAAAAGATTTGACATTATAGAGAGAAAAGATTCGACATAGGAGAGAAAAGATTTGACATTATAGAGAGAAAAGATTCGACATTATAGAGAGAAAAGATTCGTTATTATAGAGAGAAAAGATTAGACATAGAGAGAAAAGATCACTGCTTGTGGGCGGAACATTCGACCGGAAATGTATGATTGCAGAGTCGTACAGTTTCGCTGCTCCGTCGAATCTTCTTTGAACATTCGACAGACACCAT